>CM035846.1:55245889-55843810 GCA_020510985.1 Pholidichthys leucotaenia | reverse complement strand
GCAGGGCTGAGTCGGCCAATCCCTGTACATCGGGGAATAAGGCAGGGTTGTCCGATCTCGGGTCAACTGTATAGCTTGGCTATTGAGCCTTTGCTGTGCAGGTTGCGCACTCAGCTGGGTGGTTTGACCCTGCCGGGGCCCTCCAGTAGCTGTCGTCCACTCGTCTTGTCTGCTTATGCAGACGACGTTAACATTTTCATCACATCCCACAGGGATGTACAGTGTTTGGTGGACACTGCAGAAGGATGCTGCAGAAGCATACAACCGCTTCTGCAGCGCAATCTTCAAGGCTGCCCATACTGCAATCCCACGAGGCTACCGACCCCTCTATGTCCCATGTTTGGACGGAGAAAGTGCTGCCCTCCTACAATCCTATCAAACATCAGGGGACCCAGAGATAGCAGACCATCTCATTGAATCGCTAAATACAGCCCGGCGAAAGAAATGGGAGGAGACAGTTGCTGACCGGAGCTTTACCCACTCTAGCAGGAAATGTTGGAGCCTCATCCGTCGCCTAGGAGCTGCACAGAAGCCCCCTAGCCAAAGCCGAGCATCCGTCACACCCAACCAAGTTGCATCCCACCTACTGACTATCGCCAAAGCACCCCAAGACAAAGACACCAGAACAGCAGTTACAACTGAGCTAAAAAAACACCAAAAAATGCCTGTAGAGGAAACGAACCCTGAACCCTTCGAGGCTGCTGAACTGGAGAAAGTCCTACAGGGCCTGAAATGTGGAAAGGCAGCAGGATACGATAACATCTTCCCAGAATTCATGAAAAATCTTGGCCCCCGAGCCCTAACCTGGTTGACACAATTCTACACAAGGATCACACAAACGAACTCGATCCCAAAGAAATGGCGGGCAGCAAAGGTCATTGCCATCCCAAAACCTGGCAAAGACCACAAACTACCAGCAAGCTACCGCCCAATCTCCCTACTCAGCGTTCCTTACAAAATCATGGAGCGCCTAATACTGCAACGCATTTCCCCAGAAATAGAGGATATTCTAAGTGTGGATCAAGCAGGTTTCCGCAAGGACCGCAGTACAGGAGAACAAGTACTGGCCCTAACCACCTTCATTGAAAATGGCTTCGAGAGCAGACTGAAAACAGGGGCTGTGTTTCTCGATCTTACAGCCGCCTATGATACGGTCTGGCACAAAGGCCTCCTCCTGAAACTTATAAAGGCGATCATTGCTTGGGCAACAGCAATTATAAAAACGCTGCTGACCAACCGAAGGTTCAGAGTCCACCTCAGTCAGAACACAAGTGCATGGAGAATGCAGAAAAACGGACTCCCACAAGGCTCAGTTCTAGCTCCAACTCTGTTCAACCTCTACATAAACGACCTGCCTACTACAAAATCCCGCAAATTCATCTATGCAGACGACATCTGTTTGGCATTCCAAGCACCAGACTTTGAACCACTGGAACGGGTGCTCACGGAAGATCTTGCTAAACTGGACCAGTTCTGCAAAATCTGGCGCCTAAAACCAAGCCCAGCAAAAACCGTCTCCAGTGTATTTCATCTCCACAATGCAAAAGCTGCCAGAGAACTAAACATCCACCTGAGCGGACTCAAGCTTAAGCATGCCCCAAATCCAACTTATCTTGGAGTGACCCTTGATAGGACCTTATCCTTCAAGGAACATCTAAAGTGGACGGCTGCTAAGGTGAAAGTACGAAACAACCTGCTCTGCAAGCTCGCTGGTGCAAAATGGGGGGCGGCAGTCTCCACCATGCGCACCTCAGCACTGGCCCTTTCATACTCTGTAGCAGAATATTGTGCCCCTGTCTGGTCCAGGTCATCTTACACACATCATGTAGACACCCAGCTCAACTCAACCATGAGAACTATAACTGGAACGATCCGCTCAACACCACTCCCCTGGCTCTCTGTACTGTCAAACATAGCCCCTCCACACATCCGGCGAGCAGCATTAACTCAAAGGATGCTCCAAAAAGTTAAAGATTTTCCTCACTTACCAATCCATGCAGATATCTACACCCCACCCACTGCCCGACTTTCATCCAGACGGCCGATTTGGAAAAACCCTCCCCCAGCTGACTTTACCATCCAGACAGCTTGGCAAGAGGAATGGGAGACCAAGGAGGTCCCAAACAAACAGCTGGTGATAAACCCCAACCAACAGGTCCCGGGCACCAACCTCCCAAGGAGACAGTGGTCTACACTCAATCGCTTCAGGACTGGACATGGCCCCTGCTTGGCCAGCCTTCACAGATGGGGCAGTAGCCCTAGCCCACTGTGCGCATGTGGAGAGGAGCAAACTATGGAACACATCATAGAGGCTTGCCCGCTCCAAAGACTGGAAGGAGGATTACACACCCTCCATACAGCAAACCAGGAGGCAACTGCTTGGCTTAAGGACTTTGCATTCGCTAAATAAATAACTCTGTCTATTTATGAAAAAGCATCTTCTGCACGGGTAAACTGGGGCAAAAGTGAGGGTTTATTGGTGGGGCAGTGGACACATCAAGACATTCAGAATCAGAATCAGAATCAGAATCAGAATCAGGTTTATTGCCATTGTTCATGTAGTACACAAACTAGGAATTTGTCTCGGTACAATGCTGCAACATTAAACATGATAAGATAAGAGAAATAAACTATACATGTAATAAAGTGTAGGATAAGATTAAGTGATACTGGTCAACAGTTAAAATATATATTAGCCAGCAGCAGATACTGTGGAGAACTATATAGTGCAGTCGGTAATGCAGGAAGAAAACAGTGATGATTGACATGAGTCTGGTTGAGCTGCTGTACATGGTGCACGAGAGTCAATAAGTCACTTAGTGTTCAGCAGTCTAATGGCAGAGGGGAAGAAGCTGTTCATGTGACGGGAGGTTTTAGTCTGGATGGACCGAAGTCTTCTACCAGAGGGGAGGGGGGCAAACAGTACGTGACCAGGGTTGTGAGGGATCGGCTATGATCCGGCCAGCACGCCTCCGGGTCCTGGAGATGTACAGATCCTGGAGAGATGGGAGCTTGCAGCCGATCACCTTCTCAGCAGTGCGCACGACGCGCTGCAGCCTTAGTCTGTCCCTGGCAGTGGCTCCTGCGTACCACACGGTTATGGAGGTGGTAAGGATGGACTCGATGATGGCTGTGTAGAACTGCACTAACATCTTGGTGGGTAGCTTGAGCTTCCTCAGCTGCCG
Source organism: Pholidichthys leucotaenia (assembly GCA_020510985.1). Lineage (NCBI taxonomy): Eukaryota > Metazoa > Chordata > Actinopteri > Cichliformes > Pholidichthyidae > Pholidichthys > Pholidichthys leucotaenia. Next base: position 55,840,625 of record CM035846.1, on the reverse strand, counting down.
CAGGAAGAACATCCTCTGCTGGGCTTTTTTGATGAGTGAGCTGATGGTCAGCTCCCATTTGAGGTCCCTGGTGATGGTAGTGCCTAGGAAGCGGAAGGAATCAGCAGTGGTGATGGGAGAGCCTGAGAGGGTGAGGGGGGGCAGAGGAGTAGTGACTTTCCTGAAGTCTACAATCATCTCCACTGTCTTCAGAGCGTTCAGCTGCAGGTTGTTATTGCTGATTCCATGATGAGGATTCCCATTCCTCATCTACCTGGAGGTCTTCTGTGGGGGAAAGCCGGTCTTAAAGTGTTGGGGGTGTTTTTGGGTTCTGAGGACTTTGAAAGCAAGAACTGGGAGGGATTTAAGGAGAAGGTGTGTGCCCGTTTTTCTAAATGGAATTGGTTGCTACCACAGCTGTCATATAGGGGAAGAGTTCTGGTCGCCAATAATCTGGTCGCTTCGGCTCTTTGGCATAGACTTATCGCTTTAACACCGCCCAGGAGCCTGGTGGAGGAGGTCCAGAAGATGATCGTGGGCTTCTTTTGGTCTGGTCGACACTGGGTGCGTGCGGCTGCTCTCTACCTGCCTGTTGCCAAGGGAGGACAGGGCCTGGTTGACATACAGTCCATGATCACCTGTTTTAGGCTTCAGACTGCGCAACGGTTCCTCTATGGATGTGGCCCCTGCTGGATGGACACTGCAAAACTGCTCCTGAGGAGAGTTGGCCGCTTGGGCTACGACAAGCAGCTTTTCCTCGTGAAATCCGGGGAGGTGGACTTTACTGGACTTTCTGCCTTTTATGCCTCTGTCTTGCATGCATGGCAAGTCTTCACTGTAGCCCGTATTCCTGAGGAGACACCAGGTATGTGGCTGTTTGAGGAACCGTTGTTTTTCAATGGATTCATGGACACTCAAATGCTGCAGTCTGTCAGTCTGCGAACCTGTTTAAGAGAGGCGGGCTGCACCAAGCTTGGCCATCTGATGAAGATGTCAACCATGTCCATAGAAACGCTGAGGCGGAAAGCCAATATTACATCCGTCAGACTGGTGCATAGGGTGGTGAAGAAAGTGTGTGCTGCCCTGCCATGACCACTGAGAGCCTTTGTGGAAAACCGCACTCTTTCTGATCAATGGGATGAGGACACTGTGTTCAGCTTTCCTGCCCTTTCCATAAGTCCAGCAGTGGGAGAGTGGCAGGAGGAAGAAGACCACCTGCTGTCTTTCAGAACTCCTCGTCTGGGCAAGTTCCAGGCTGTAGGGAAGAAGGCGGCGTATCACATCTGTGTGAAAGTTCTACATCTGCGCTCTCTGACGGGGGTAAAAGAGTCAAAGTGGGCGGGGTTTTTGGGGCCGGGATTCTCCCCAAAAGGCAGCTGGCGCTCCATGTACAAGCCCCCTATAGAGAAACGGACAGCAGATCTCCAGTGGAGGATTGTGCATAGGGCAATAGCTACAAACAAATACAGAGCACACCTGGATCCTAGTGTTGGGGAGGGTTGTTTGTTTTGTTCACAAGTCGAGACCCTGGAGCACTTGTTTGTTGGATGTTTTCGTTTGTCTGGGCTTTTTGATCTTTTGAAAGTTTGGTTTCATGATTTTGGTGAATGTTTTTCTTTTGGTTTGTTTATTTATGGTCCGAAGTACAAAGTGGCAAAGAAGTCTGTGCATATTTTGATAAACTTCTTGTCTGGTACCGCTAAACTCTCCATTTGGCTGACGAGGAAAAACCGGACTATTAACACTGGCAATGTGGACCCCGTGTCTGTTTTTAAGGCCCTGTTAAAAGTCAGACTCCGGGTGGAGTATTCTTATTATAAAATGGTGGACAATTTGGAGGAGTTCACCAATAAATGGACTGTTGGGAGTGTTTTGTGTTCTGTGGGGGAGGGGGATGAGTTATGTTTGAATTTTTGAAATGTGGAACACTTGGGTGGAATGATGGTATGATGGTGATTTTATATTTTTGAATTGTACAATAAAGGGACTTTATAAACGTCAAACGTCTCTTCTCTTCTCTTCTCGTTTCCGCATCCGGTGGGCGCGATTGAGAGCGTGAGTGAGGAGGTGCTGGGTGTGTGAGTGGCGCGAGTTTTGAATTATACTTTTCCACAACGTTTGGACTTTTCTTCTATCTTTTATTATTGGCTGCATATTCAGGTAAGTTTATTTCAATCTTTTGAGTGCGTTTGTGTTTTTGTTTTTTTTGGCTTTTGCTGGAGGATGGCGTCCTTTGAGACACTGCCTCCGTCTATCCAGCAGGGAGTGAGGATAGTCCCACCGGATAGCAGCGTTACTGTGGAGGACATCCTTCTTGCTGTGGGTGAGAAGGTGGGACATGATGTGATCTGCTTTGCGTCCCGAATGAATAAAGCTGTAGTTATGTTTTTGACTGGTGAGGAATATGTCCACAGTCTAATTGGAAGTGGTGTTGTTATCGGGGATATGTATGTACAGGTGTCGCCCTGATCTCTTCCATCAACGCGCATCACCGTTTCAGGTGTTCCTCCCTTCATCACTGACGAGCAGTTGGAGACGGAGCTTCGCAGATTTGGGAAATTTGCGGGCCCGTTTAGAACTGTGAGTTTGGGATTTAAGGATACCAAATTAAAACATGTCAAATCACTCAGGCAACAGGTGTTCATGTTTTTGGACTCGCCCACTCAAACGCTAGAAGTGTCCTTTCGGGTCAAACATGGAGACGGCTCCTACATGGTATATGCGAGCTCAGGACAGATGAAATGTTTTGAATGTGGAGACGTGGGCCATAAACGGTTCGCCTGTCCGCACAAGCAACAGGCGGGAGGCTCTGATGAAGCCGCAGCTGAAACCAGCGGTGCAGCCTCCGCTCATGCCGCTACTACAGACAACGTTGCGGGGCCTTCCGCCGGTCCTGCTCCTGAACCTGCTGCTGTGTGTGTGGCCAGGCCGGCTGTGGTGCCCGCAGCCCAGCTTACGGTTGGGAGCGTGGCTGGTGATGAGGCTCAAACAGTCACTGATGGTGTGTCAGGGTCTAGCTGTGAGAAAGAGCATGTACACTACCGTTCAAAAGTTTGGGGTCACCCAGACAATTATTTTGTGTTTTCCATGAAAAGTCACACTTATTTACCACCATGAGTTGTAAAATGAATAGAAAATATAGTCAAGACATTGACAAGGTTAGAAATAATGATTTGTATTTGAAATAATTTTTCCCTCAAACTTTGCTTTCGTCAAAGAATCTTCCATTTGCAGCAATTACAGCATTGCAGACCTAACATGATTGCACAAGAGTTTTCTAATCATCCATTAGCCTTCTGACGCAATGAGCAAACACATTGTACCATTAGAACACTGGAGTGATAGTTGCTGGAAATGGACCTCTAAACACCTATGTAGATATTGCACCAAAAACCAGACATTTGCAGCTATAATAGTCATTTACCACATTAGCAATGTATAGAGTGTATTTCTGATTAGTTTAAAGTTATCTTCATTGAAAAAAAGTGCTTTTCTTTCAAAAATAAGGAAATTTCTAAGTGACCCCAAACTTTTGAACGGTAGTGTAAAATCAGCAGCTGTGGTTCCGGTAGCTGCTAACATTTCTGAACGGCTAACAGAACAACGCCAGTCAGCTGCTGTAAGTGACGGTCAGGAAATTGCAGATCATGATGAATCAGCTGGGACAGCTGTATCAAACAGTCAGTTAAGTTGTGATGATGAGGGAATGGATTCTGATTCTGACACTGTGTCTATTGGAAAAACTTGCAGTAAAAACACAAGCTTGTATTCACTGGAATAAATAAATGTTTTTCTAGATGAAACCTACAAAAGAGCTGTTAAAGTCACTGATTATTTCAGTGACGCTGATAAATTTATTTTATCTGTTAATGTGCTAAAAAGACAGGTAGGTCTTGACCTCCTGGATGAAAGAAAACGTTTTCACCTTAAAAAGCACCTAACAGCCCTGCGTAAATCAGCAGCAGGAGAAAAGGTCACGCGCACCCTACAAATGAAATAGCTTACATGGGTATGCACAACACGGTGTTCCTATATATTTACAGCTCTTTGCTGTCTCTCTCTGCCCTCTGTCTTCTCTTCTATCTCCCTATGCAAAACATAAAATTAGGATCCTTAAACATCAATGGTGGGAGGGGCAATCATAAGCGGGGATTAGTTAGTGAATCGTTTAGACAAAAAAATCTTATCTTATTTTTGCAAGAAACTCATACCACTTCAGCTGATGAAGTGGACTGGGGCTTGTGTAGGAAGGGTCCTTTTTCACTCAGTCATGGCACAAATTTTAGTGCAGGAGTAGCCATTTTGTTTGGGGAATCTGTGAATGCAGCAGTTTTAACTGTAGTGGAGGTAGTCAAGGGCAGGCTGCTCTTTGTTAGGGCAGAAATAGAGAATTCCTTATTTTGTTTGATCAACGTTTATGCTCCAAATCAGAGTTCTGAAAGAACTGCCTTTTTCAATAAACTGAAAAATGAATTGCAGAGCTATCACCAAGATCAACTTATTGTTGCTGGTGATTTCAACTGTACCTTGGATTTTACTGTGGCTCGAACTAATGCAGAACCCCATCTTCAGTCTTCACAAGTTTTAAAAAATATCACTGTACAGTTTGACCTATTAGATACATGGAGAATTTAACATGCAAAAACTAGACAGTATACCTGGGTCAGAGTCACAGATAATATGGTCAGTGCTGCTAGATTAGACAGAATATATGTTTCTCAAAGTTTTGGCCCAGGAATTCTTCACAGTAACATAAGTCCCGTCGGTTTTACAGATCATCATCTAGCCTCTGTGATGTTAATTATTTCACCAGGGGAAAGAACTAAATCTTATTGGCATTTCAGCAATAAGCTCCTTCAAGACAACACTTTTTGTCAATATTTTGTGTGTTTCTGGGAACACTGGAGGACTACAAAGCCTTGTTTTAGTTCCTTAGAACAGTGGTGGGAGGTTGGCAAGGTGCAAATTCGCATTTTTTTGTCAACAGTATACTGCAAACTCGACTGCTATCATTGAAACCAAAGTTTGTGAACTTGAGGACACTGTCAAGAGGCTGGAGGAGAGTTTGATTAGGGATCAGGATTCTACCTCGGGTCCTTTGTTGCAGGAGAAGAGATCAGCCCTTCACTCTTTCCTACAGGAAAGAGTGAAGGAGGCACTTGTTAGATCCCGGTTTACTCAGCTGAAGGATATGGATGCCCCAACATCTTTTTTTTTTTTTCAATCTTGAGAAGTCTGCTGCAAAAAAGAAACTGATGACTTATTTAAAACTCCCACATGGTCAAATAACTACAAATCCATCTGAGATGAGGAGCCATGTAGTGGATTTCTATGGGACCCTGTTTGGTGCAGAACCATGTTGCATAGAATCTCAAAATCAACTCTTTGAAGGTCTTCCCAAGCTCAGCCCAGAGGAAAGGGCTGCTCTGGACTGTGAATTGACTTTGGATGAGTTAACTGTAGCAGTTAATCAAATGGCTCTGGGGCGTGCACCTGGAATTGATGGTCTTTCTTCTGACTTTTTTAAGCATTTTTGGGATATTATTGGATCAGACTTCTATGACGTTCTAATTGACTGTTACAGAACTGGATATTTACCTGTCTCCTGTTGGCGTGCAGTACTATCTCTACTGCTTAAGAAAGGGGACTTGGCCTTGCTTAAAAACTGGAGGCCCGTTGCTCTTCTTTGCACGGACTACAAGGTGCTTTCTAAAGCCCTATCAAATAGATTGAAAAATGTTTTGGATATAATCATAGATAGAGATCAAACATATTGTATTCCTGACCGAACCATTATGGACAATATTTTTCTCATACGTGATGTTCTTCATCTTAGTAAATGTTATGATTTAAAGTTTGGTATTAAGTCTTTGGACCAAGAAAAAGCTTTTGATAGGGTTGACCATTCTTATTTGTTTTCCACACTGAAAGGTTTTGGTTTTGGCGACATGTTTTTGACATGGGTTAATCTGTTATATACTGGAGCTGAGTGTTTGGTAAAGATGGAGGCCAATCCCTGTACATCGGGCAATAAGGCAGGGTTGTCCGATCTCGGGTCATCTGTATAGCTTGGCTATTGAGCCTTTGCTTGTGCAGGTTGCGCACTCAGCTAGGTGGTTTGACCCTGCCGGGGCCCACCAGTAGTTGTCATCCACTCATCTTGTCTGCTTCTGCAGATGACGTCAACATTTTCATCACATTCTATAGGGATGTACAGCATTTGGTGGACACTTTATCTATTTATGAAAAAGCATCTTCTGCACGGGTAAACTGGGACAAAAGTGAGGGTTTATTGGTGGGGCAGTGGACACATCAAGACATTCTTCAGCTACCTGGAGGTCTTCTGTGGGGGAAAGCCGGGCTTAAAGTGTTGGGGGTGTTTTTGGTTTCTGAGGACTTTGAATGGAAGAACTGGAAGGGAATTAAGGAGAAGGTGTGTGCTCATTTTTCTAAGTGGAATTGGTTGCTACCACAGCTGTCATATAGGGGAAGAGTTCTGGTCGCCAATAATCTGGTCGCTTCAGCTCTTTGGCATAGACTTATTGCTTTGACACCACCCAGGAGCCTGGTGAAGGAGGTTCAGAAGGCCATCATGGATTTCTTTTGGTCTGGTCGACACTGGGTGCGTGCGGCTGTTCTCTACCTGCCTGTTGCCGAGGGAGGACAGGGCCTGGTTGACATACAGTTCAAGATCACCTGTTTTAGGCTCCAGACTGCGCAACAGCTCCTTTATGGATGTGGCCCCTGCTGGATGGACACTGCAAAACTGCTCCTGAGGAGAGTTGGCCACTTGGGCTATGATGAGCAGCTTTTCCTCGTGAAATCCGGGGAGGTGGACTTTACTGGACTTTCTGCTTTTTATACATCTATCTTGCATGCATGGCAAGTCTTCACTGTAGCCCGTATTCCTGAGGAGACACCAGGCTTGTGGCTGTTCGAGGAACCACTATTTTTCAATCAATTCATAAACACTCAAATGCTACAGTCTGTTAGTCTGCAAACTTGTCTAAGAGAGGCAGGCTGTACCAAGCTTGGTCATCTGATGAAGATGTCAACCACGTCCATAGAAATGCTGAGGCGGAGTGCCAACATTACATCTGTCAGACTGGTGCATAGGGTGGTGAAGGAAGTGTGTGCTGCCCTGCCACGACCACTGAGAGCCTTTGCAGAAAACCGTACTCTTTCTGATCAATGGGATGCGGACACTGTGTCCAACTTTCCTGCCCTTTCCATAAGTCCAGCAGTGGGAGAGTGGCAGGAGGGAGATGACCACCTGCTGTCTTTCAGAACTCCTCATCTGGGCAAGTTCCAGTTTGCAGGGAAGAAGACGGTGTATCACATCTGTGTGAAGGCTCTAAATTTGCGCTCTCTAACGGGGGTGAAAGAGTCAAAGTGGGCGGGGTTTTTGGGGCCGGTATTCTCCCCGAAAGGCAGCTGGCGGTCAATGTACAAGCTCCCTATTGAGAAGCGGACAGCAGATCTCCAGTGGAGGATTGTGCATGGGGTAATAGCTACAAATAAATACAGAGCGCACCTGGATCCTAATGTGGGGGAGGAATGTTTGTTTTGTTCCCAAGTTGAGACCCTGGAGCATTTGTTTGTTAAATGTTTTCGTTTATCTGGGCTTTCTGATCTTTTGAAAGTGTGGTTTTATAATTTTGGTGAATGTTTTTCTTTTGGTTTGTTTATTTATGGTCCAAAGTATAAAGTGGCAAAGAAGTCTGTACACACTTTGATGAACTTCCTATCTGGTAATGCTAAACTTGCCATCTGGCTGACAAGGAAAAATCGGACTATTAACACTGGCAGTGTGGATCCTGTGTTTGTTTTTAAGGCCTTGTTAAAAGTCAGACTCCGGGTGGAGCATTCTTATTATAAAATGGTAGACAATTTGGAGGTATTCACTAATAGATGGACTGTAGGGAATATTCTGTGTTCTGTGGGAGAGGGGGATGAGTTATGTTTGAACTTTTGAAATGTGAGACACTTGGTGGAATGATGGTATGATGGTGATTTTATATTTTTGAAATGTACAATAAAGGAACTTTTTAAACCTCAAACCTCTCTTCTCTTCTATACAAATGCAAGTATATATTAACTACGACTTCACACTTACTTTACTTCATGCATGATCTTACCTTAACTTGTAAATGAAGTCCATTTGTCTATCCTTCTGGAAAAAAATCTTTGTTACTTAATCCTCAACTTCTTTTAGTTTTAATAAAAATCATGTGCTTAAGGGGCCTCAGTTTCATTTTTTAAAAGTATTTCCCAAGTTATGTTAAGCAACATGAAGAATTTTTAACACAGCTTTTCCAAACATCCTAGCTTTATTTTGGATCCTTACATTATTTTACTTTCCACACAGAAACAAAATTATTTCACCAAGTCCAAAAACTATCAGGGTCAAACTTATGAACCCCCTGATGCTAATAATCAGTTGTGTTCCCTTTTTGCTGGATAACAGCCTGAAGTTGCTTGTTCTAGTTTTCAACAAGTCTCACGCATGTCTCCTGGGCAATTCCAGTCCATTCTTCTTTGGAGAATATCTCAAGCTCCTCCAGATTTGATAGGTCTTCTGGTGTGGACCTTGGCGTCAGTTCACGTCACAGATTTTCAATAAGATTCTACTCAGGGCTTTGTGCAGGCCAGTCAGTAACCTTCACTTTGGTCTTCTGGAGGTACTGTCCTTCTTCACCAGGAGACCCAGTTTTGCTGCTTACTCCTTGAGGGCTTTTTTTTCTTCACATATTCTTCTTTCTTCATGATTCCTTCCTCCTTGACAAGATTCCCAGTTCCAGACACACAGAAGCATCCCCACAGCATAATACTCCCACCACCATGTTTCACTGTGGAGCATGTTCTTTGGGTTGTACGCCTTTTGATTCTTTCTCCAAACATCAGCAGTGTCTCTATGGCCAAACAGCTCTAGTTTCGTTTCATCTGACCAAAGAATGAACTTCCAATCTGCATAATCTTTCTCCAGGTTGTCCTTAGCATACTTCATTCTGGTTTGAAGGTGTCTCTTCTGCAGAAGTGGGGTTTTTCTTGGTCTACAATCTCGCAGTTCATTCCTGTGCAGGATTCTAGTGATTGTCTTCTCTGAGATTACAATTCCTGGCTAAGCCATTCATTAGTGCCTTGGCAGTTGTTCTGCAGTCTAGTTTACTAGTTTCTCTCACTTTTGTTTTTGGCATGATGCTTTTTCAAGTGACAGTTCAAACCCTTGCTGAAGTTTTTATACTGTGTGTAAATTGGAAGATAATCCTCAATTTTAACTTGATTTTACAATCTTTGCGCATTAGAAAGTTGAAGTATCATTGCACAGCAGTTGTGTGCGCTATGGTTCAATAAAATGGTCAATTTTCAGGGGGCTCATAATAGTACCCTTCTAGTTTGCGTTTTTTGTGAAATAATGTTTTTTTGTGCAAAGTAAAATCATTTATGCTTTCTAAAAAAACTAGGATGTTTGGAAAAGCTGTGTTAAAAATTATTTGTGCTGTTTAACAGCACTTGGGAAATGATATTAAATAAAAAATTAGTTTTCATGCGGGGCTCATAATTCTGTCAGCAACTGTAGTAAGGGCAACTATATAGCACTGGAAAGCATGTGGCGGTACCCTTCACAACCTTGCAACACTATATCCACTTCACCATTTTCTTGGCTTGGTACACTCTGCCCTCCTCTGAGTCTGTCACTGTATAGAAGTCTGCATAAATAAACACTTCCTAAATGTTGTTGCAATCAATCTTTATTTTCATAGAGAGTCAACATCACTCCAGTTTTTACAGGATTTCAGTGGTTAGATCATTTTACTACTTCTAAGACAAAACGTACAGTATTTTCGCATGAAATTACAATCAGAGATTTCCATGGAAACCAAAGTGAAACATCATCTACCATCAGCATTTAAACCACAGAGCTGAAGCTGCTGTCACTTCTATAGAGGCTCCCTACTCCTGAGAACACAGAGATACTGAGGAGACCGTTGCCCATAATGGTATTTCAAATGTCACCACTGTTAGACTCACAGAAGCAGAACTGCACCCAAACCCCGGATAAAGTGGTTCAGTGAATGTGGTGTTGAAGGTGTAGAGGTGGCTCAGTTTGTTTGAGGAAACTCTGTAGAAGGACAGGATACCAGCAGGGCAGTCCACATATACACCTACTCTGGTAGAGACGGAAGAGGAGATGGGGATTTGGATCCCGTCGTGACAGGCTGTATAACTACCATGATCATCACATTTCAGAGTCCAAGAGTGATTATTCTTTGCAAACCAACAGTCTTCACTGTCTCCTTTCCTCCTGATTCTTTTGTAACTCACTGATATATAAACCACTCCTCTCCACTCAACCTCCCAGTAGCAGCGACCAGTCAGACCATTTCTACACAGCAGCTGAGCCCAGTTATCAAATCTGTCTGGATGATCAGGATATGGCTGCTGCTGTGCCACCCGTGTCACCTTCCTGTTGTTGTCAGACAGTTCCATGTATCTGTTTAATGAGTTTGTGTCCAGTTCAAGTTGACAGAAATCTGATGGAGAGACAAAGACAGAACACAGCTGCAGTTTATCATCTGACACATCTGATGGCTTTTTCTTATTTTCATTTTCTTATGAATGAATGAATCTTTATGAATCTTTATTTCAGATAGTACAGGTTAAAAGAAACTGATTATTATTATTATCCTGTTTTCAGCCTATCTTACTTATTCATTCTTTACTGACTGATATGTTGTTCATTCATGGAAAGTTTCATGATGAGACTTTTTGTTACCCATCTCTTGTGTCTGAATGAATAAATACCACAACTATCAACTTTGGATTTAAGCAGCACTATATAACTTCCCTGTTAATATACAAAAACTCTAAATGACAACAACAAACACTTTTGCAGCCTTAGTTCCAATAGCCAGTCACAAGGGTTTTGATGAAGTTCTGCCCTATGATTGACTAATGAGACTTAGGAAATAAAATGCGCTCGTTGTAGACTTTTTAGTGTTCCTATCTGGAACAGGTAAGTTACATAGTGCTATTGCAGGTGATATGGCCCATTCAGGCTATGTTGGAAGTGACATCCACCTGATACACAGATTATTTCAAGATGAAAAGCTTACATAGTGTTGTTTTAAAGACAAACTGGTAGTTTGCTGTTTTGTAATCATCAGTCAAACTTACACTTCCTCAGACCAGGTTTTAACCACTGCTCTCCACCATAGTCCACCCTGGAGGAAGAAACACAGAATGACTTTCTATCCAACATGAGTTCTAACTGCTGTTCAATATGAACACTGTGTCAGTGTGACATAGGAACAGCCTTAAATTCATCTCTAAAATGTAATAATTATTAATATGAATATAATAAAGATAAGTAGGTAATTAAATAATTTTAACAATGACCACCACCAGTGCTGTTAACTGACAGGATGCCGGTGGAAACTGGGCTACTGCTGGTTGAAGATTGGAGGGGGGAGGCATGTTTGGAGGAAGAGCAAGAAAAGGGAAGGTACAAGTGTGGAGGTGAGAGTATTGACTTTAAATGTAGAGACTATGACGGGCAAAGTAAGAGTTTGCTGATATGATGGAAAGGTAGATATGTATACCGTGTGGTCAAGAAACCAGATACAATGTATGTCAAGAGTGCTCAGTTCAATTCAACTTTAGTTACATAGCGCATATTTACAACAACAGTTGTCTCGTAGCACTTTCAACTGTCGGACAGACCCGACAACCACGGGAAGACCTCAACAGTCAGGCAATGCCCTGTGAATGGCACTTGGTTACAGTGGAGAGGAAAAACTCCCTTTAACAGGAAGAAACCTCCAGCAGAACTAAGCTCAGGGAGGGACAGTCATCTGGTGTGACTGGTTGGGTGTAAGGGGACAGAGAAGGAGAAGAAAAGAACAGACATGTAGAGAACAAACAGCATGCTAGGGATTCAATCTAAGTGAGAGAGCAAATGTTAATGAACAGCAAAAATCTTACAACATGTATTGAGAGAGAAGAAAGAAGTGAAAGCCCAGTGGATTGTGGGAGGTCCCCCAGCTGTCTAAACCTATTAGCAGCATAACTAAGGGAAGGTTCAGGGTCATCTGATCCCACCCTAACTACAGACTTTGTCAAAAAGGAAAGTTTTAAATACATTCTTAAAAACAGAGATCAATTCTGTCTCACAAATCCAGATTGGCAGCTGGTTCCATAGAAGAGGAGCCTGATAACTGAAAGTGGTGCCTCCCATTGTACTTTTAGAAGTTCCAGGTATTACAAATAATCCTGCATTTTGGGACCCCAGTGCTCTGTTAGGATGATGAGGTACTATCAGTTCTTTTAAATATCAAGGGGCCTGGGCCCTCATGTGTAAAGGATTGTGCATCTTTCATATTGAAATAATGGATTGCATTAATATAGCACTTTTCATGACACTGAAAGATGCTTTACAATGAGTCCAGTATTCATTCCACAGACAATGGTAGTGATAAGTTACTTCTGGAGCCACAGCTGCCCTGGGGCATTGCTGATGGAAATGTGGCTGCCAATCCACACCAACAGCCTCTCTGACTGCCACTGAACACTTATATACATTCACACACCAGTGTCACAGACCCTGGAGGTAAGGTGGGTAAAGTGTCTTGCCAAAGGGCACAATGGCAGTGTGGGAGGACCGGGATTCAAACTGCCAACCTTCCGATTATTGGATGACCTGCTCTATCTCCTGAGCCACTACCGCCCCAAAGGTGAAAGATGAAGAAGTTACAAAATCTGAAAAGTACAGTGCACATAGAAATTTTCAGATGTACAAAACTGTTCGCACACCAGATTCTCTGCTGCTTTTCTTTATACATCTCAATTACTATAAAAACCAGCACACACACACACTAGCTCTTTACTCCATCTCGGTTCTTCCCAGTAAGAAGATAAGATACGATAATCCTTTATTAGTCCCACAGTGGAAAAATTTACAGAATTGCAGCAGCAGGGGGATAGTAGCACTCAGGGTAATAATAAATAATAAAACAGGGCAAAAACAGTACATACACAGTGCAAGAAGTTAAAAAAGAGTAAGAGTTTTTAGTTAAAAATAAGTAAAAGAGTATTCATAGCACTAGTAAGCAGTTAAGTTATTGATATATACAGTATACAGTATATATATATATATATATATATATATATATATATATATATATATATATATATATATATATACGTATCTTGAGTCAGAGTCAATTCCAAACACCGTCCGCCGCCCTCTCTGTGTGCAGAGATGTGCCTCCGTGGAAAATGAAGACCCGAGAGTAGTTTATTTTATGAAAGAGATGTCATCTGTCACAGGTCAGTGGTGGACCACTCCCAGTTAAACGGGGTGAGACTGGACATCCTGGCAGATAAGCACATCTGTTGCAAGGTCTGTGGTGGACTTTTACTAGTCGGTGCATTGTGACATGCACTACACAAAGAGCAGATATAAACAAACCTATCATCTGGTCAGTCACTGCAACAGATACTGGAGTCAGTTTGTCTTGGACTGTCTTTGCTACTGATAATACCTCTATCTGCCAAGAATGTGCTGCTAGTCCAGCAAAAGCTAGTGGTACTCAAATACTTTGCAAGCAGTTTCATGAAATGGTCAGTCAGAAAGCAACTCATACCGGCTTGGACGTTGTCCGGGTTTGCAGGGTCGGGAGTTCCCGGCAGCAGAGGGTGGGGGACAGAGCTGCATAGAGGAATCTGATCAGACCTAAATGAAACAGTCATTGTCACCCCCGACAGACTGCTATTTTTTTTTTTTTTAGATTTAGTATACTTTATTGATCCCCAGAGGGGAAATTGAGGGTCATCCACCACCTGGATGGATGAAGCAGCCACGATACGGCGCTATCCCTTAACCATTCACACACACACTCACACCTAGGGCCACTTTAGAGTCTCCAATTAACCTAACCTGCATGTTTTTGGCATGTGGGAGGAAACCGGAGAAATCCCGGAGTAAACCCACGCATACACGGGGGGAACATGCAAACTCCACACAGATCACTGTTGGTCGGGGGCTGGGATCGAACCCACGATCCCATGATCCCCACGATCCCCCGGCCAAGGGTAAACTGTGCTGCCACAGTGCTAACCACTGCGCCACCGTGCAGCCCTATGATGATATATATATATATATATATATATATATATTTCACAGTTGAGTGAGTACAGTCTTGTTGCAACCTTCAATAATAACATTAATGGTGGATTGGAAAGGAAAGTTCCTTCTTTATGCAAAGTAGTAGTGTTATGTGTGGTCTCCATGAGCAGTACAGATTATAGCTGTCATGGCCAGCGAGAGCGCGCCCCTCCCATCCCGTCTCACCTTTGTAAACTCATCACTCCACCTGAGGCAGAAGACGCACCTTCACCCGCTCATCAGCCAGCATAATTAAGGAGGCCCTCTCTGCGCATTCTACACTGGCTCGTCTGGGTATACTGCCCCTTCAAAGACAAGCAGGTTAAACTGTTTTGCTAGTTTAAACATGCTGTCTAATCTCGCTCTCGTCTTCTCTCCAGGTTGCTGCCATCGTGAGGGTGTGTCTCCAGGGCTGTGCGCACTCTCCTGCCACATCTCCACTAATCCATCTCCACTAATCCCACATCTCCACTAATCCCCCAGCTTCCACCCTCCACCAGGTCAGGCACCATCAGCTCATTCCCCCTCCCTACTGGTTCGTCTATTCCCCACTGGAGTCCTGCCGGTTCTTCCTCGGAATCCCAAGTAAGTGGGAATTTGGCTCGCCCATTTCCCCTTACTCCATTCCTCCTCTGACAGCTCTCGTTCTCTCTCCTCAGGGTAATTCCTCTGGCGAGTTGCTGTTTCTGTAGCTGTTCGACTTTGAGATCTAATAAATTGTCTAACGTGCCCCCTTGTGTGGTTCCTTCCTGTGCTGTTGCACCGTGCACGTAAGCTATCAATTTAGTAATCATGACAATAGTGTCTGATTCCCTCATGCACTTTAGATATAGCAGCTTGTCACTAAACAAGATGCTGAGTGCACTCAGCATGTCCCGCATGGGGTGGGATTCGCACTCCAGTAGAGATGACAGCTTAATCACCATTCTTCTCTCTCCAATTGCCTCAACTGGATCGAGGCAGTGCCCCAGAACAAAGCTGGGCTTCTTTATTATCCTGTTCAGTCTCTTCCTGTCAGCAGCAGTGATACTGCTGCCCAAGCAGACCATTCCATACGTGATGGCTGATGCCACCACAGAGACATAGAGGACTTCAGGAGTGCCCCCTGCACTCCAAAAGACCTGTCTCCTCAGAAGAAACAGCCTACTCTGCCCCTTCCTGTAGAGTGTGTTGATGTTGTGTGACCAGTCCAGTTTATTGTTCAGGTGAACATGTCACCATCTCGATGTCTGTTCCCTGGATGTTTACCAGTGCTGTGGGGGGTGGGCACGCCTGTGAGAGTCCTTTACCAGTTCCTTGGTCATCCCTGCATTGATCTGGAGGCAGTCCACTGGCAGAAGTTCACAAAATCCTGGATCAGTCCTCTGTGCTCTGAGTCATCACCATCAGAGATGAGGCCAATGATCGTAGATTAATCAGAGAACTTCTGTATGTGGCAGTGTGGTGTGTTAAATTAAAAATCAGCAGTTAAGAAGGTGAACAGGAAGGGAGTCAGATCTCCCTCTGTCTCCCTCAATCATCTGCAGATGATTGTGTCAGACACAGTCCTAGGTCCTCACAAAGTGTGACCAATCTGTAAGGTAGTCTAGGATTCAAGATGACAGGTGCTGGTCCACCCCTGCGCACAGCAGCTTGCCCCTCAAAAGTACTGTTTGAATGGTATTGAAAGCACTGGATAAATTTAAGAATATGATCCTCACAGTGCTCTCAGGCTTCTCCAGGTGAGAGAGCACAATGCAGGAGGAAGATCACTGTGCATCCTCCTTCCTGATGCCATGCTGGTAGGAAAGTTGAAGTGGGTCCATCACTGGTCTCACTGGGGGGGGGGGGGGGGGGGGGGGGGGGGGGGGTGGGGGGGGGGGCGCAGAAATGGGTAAGGAGCCGCCTCTCCAGGGTCTTGATCAGGTGGGATGTGAGGGCCACTGGTCTGTAGCGATTAAGGTCCTTGTGGAGCGGAGTCTTGGGCACAGGTTCCACGCAGGATGTTTTCCTCAGCTGTGGTACCCTCCTCAACCTCAGGCTCAAGCTAAAGATGTGCTCCACCATCTCACACAGCTGATCTGTACAGGACTTGAGAAGCCTCGAGCTGATGCCGTCTGGACGTGCAGTCTTCCTCACTTTGATCTTCTCGATCTCAGATCTCACCTGGGTCTTAGTGAGAGACAGACTGGGGCAGGGGGACTGTGTTCTGGGTGGGGAGGTGTTGGGCATGTGAGAGGAAAAACAGGAGGGGATGTGCACTGAGAGCTGGGAGATGTAAGGGGTTGTGGAGGGTGGCAGTGGACAGGGGGAGTTGATGAATACAGAAGTAGCAGGGGTTGCAGGGCAGGTGGAGCAGTATGTAGCTGATCCAACCTGTTGAAGAACAAGTTCAGGTTGTTCACCCACTCCCTACCCCCCCACCCCCACCCCCATGGCCTGGGAGGTAATATGCTGGTACCCAGAGATGGTTTTAGACCTCTCCAGACACTGCTGGTGTCACACTGCTGACTTGTCCTCCATCTTGCTTCTGTAGTTATCCCTTCACTCTCTGATCTTCCTCCTCAGCTCCTTCTGCTCCTCTTTGTTCCCCTACCTGAAAATCCTCCCCTTCTCTTTCAACAAGGTCTTTATTTCAGGTTTGACCCAAGGTTTGTTGTTTGAGAAACAGCGTATAGTTTTGGTGGGTATGGTGTTCTCCACACAGAAGTTGATGTAGCCTGTGATGGTGTGTTTGAGGCTGCTGATGTCCTCCCCATGTGGATCATGCCAGCTCCCGGGTCCCAGGCGCCGAAAGGCCAGTGACCCCTCCAATCCGGGCCAGAGACCGGCCCGCGCCCCTGGCATGAGCTCCCCCAGAGCGGGTCTGTCCCCCCAGCACCACCGACACACACCCAGGGAAGCCCCATGCCCTCATGCCCAAGGAAGTGGGCAGCAAGGTACAGGAGCCCCACAGGGGGTCAGCCCCCCATCCAAGGGAGCCCACGCAGTCAGGAGGCACCAGGAGCTGCCACCCCCTCGATCCAGCACCCCCAACTAGCACACACACACATTCCCACAGCCTCACACCCTCATGCTCTCATACACACCCACCTGCATCCACATGCACTCACTCACTCTCACTCACCCTCTCCCCAACACAAACCCAAACTCACACTCCCAGACCCGCCCACTCTCACCCACTCCCATACCCACTCAATCTCGCTCCCACTCCCACTCGCCCTCAGAATAATCCGCACCCACTCACACTTACCCATACACACACTCTCACTTGCACGCTGACTCATTCACATCCACTCGTGCTCTCCCCCGCACACTTACCCACACTCCTTCACCCTTATTACTTGGGGGAGCCGCAGCGCAGATGTAGTGGACACAAATGCACACCAACACCCAGCAGCAGCCGGAGAGACCACCGGCGAGGACCAGCAGTCACACCCCCGCCAACCTGCTCCAGGGCAGCCACGGCCACAGAAGCAGACCACCACCCACAATGCCCACCCAAAGCAAATGATCAACGGGCCACTGCAAGTGCCCCGAGATTCCACCCGACATGCAAAGCACCACACAAATCTGACCCACCACCACTATCACCATCTCCACTCATCACTCCCTCACTCTCACTTACTCACTTGTTCACTCACTCTCTCGCTCCCTTGCTCACACCTATTCATTTGACAGCACCCAGGGTTGTTGACAACATGATGGGCCCCAGGTCACCAGCCAGGCCCCCAACAGAAGAAGGGCAGCAGGGGTGGGAGAAAGCCCCCACCCCCTATGCATGAATTGTGATGAGTGAATGTTAGTTGTGTGGTGTGATTGTGTGCAGGTGTGTGAACTACCAAAATGTAGTTAAAATTGGGGGGATGGTATGCTGGAGCACCACTATTCACTGCTATGGGCACCCCCCCCCCAAGCCCTCAGTGTCTACAATGTAATTAAAATTGAGGTGAGGGTGGCCCCACTTTGCAGTAGACAGAGGGATCCTCTTCACTGACACATTATGGTACACCCCCACCCCAAAACCCTAAGTGTATCCAATAAGATGTATACTCCACCAAGAATTGAGAAAGAAGGGGGCGGGGTGGGGGGTAAGACTGGGAGGGAGGCAGTCCAAAACAGAGCCCATCCCCCCCAGAAGCCAGCTCCAAATAATAATAATAATAATGAATAATGGGCCGGACCCATACAACACCCCACATGCCAAGCTACAACCCAGAGCACCCATCGCGAGCCCAACAACCATCCACCCCAGAGAGACATCGACAGCAGCAGGCTACCCTACAGCCACAGCCTCCTCGGGGCAAACCAACAGAAATGTGGACACCAACCCACGCCAGCGCCACCCCCGAGCACCCACACCCACCCATACCCAGCGCCACGGACACAGGAGAAAAAGCGGCAAAGCACCTCACCCCATGACACAACGGCAAGATAACCAGGAAGAGCAAGTCCTGAACCACCACTCCCCCAGGCCACCAGATGGTCCATCACACCCCCTGCCTCCCAACGAGGTCTTCCCGTCCACATACACACCCTCCACCCCTGCATGTCCACCCGCAGGTACTTGCACCCACACATACACATGCCCACCCTTATGTGTACACACACATACTCACCATCACATATGTCCACCTACACAGGCGGCTGTGGCGCAGGTGTCATGGGTTCGATCCCCGCTCTGTCTGCAGTCCACATGTTGAAGTGTCCTTCAGCAAGACACTGAACCCCCAGTTGCTCCTGGTGGCCAGGTTAGCACCTGTGTGTATGGCAGCTCTGCCGCCACCAGTGTGTGAATGTGTGCATGAATGGGTGAATATCAGGACCTGTACAGCACTTTGGTCATCTTAGATGAGAAGAAAAGTGCTATATAGGTGAACGCCATTTGCCATTTATCCACATAAAACCTTGCATGTTTACGCATAACACACATACCCACACGTTCACACACACATGCACGTACCCATATCCACACCCACACATATACACGTGAACCCACACACACATCCATACTCATGCACACCTGGACATGCGCATGAGTTCACACACTCACGCACATGCACGCGCACACACACACAGGCCCCGGAGAACTTGTGTGTGTGTGTGTGTGGGGGGGGGGGGCTGGGATGCAGGCACCAGTCCCCAGAGCACTGCCAAGGTCCCGTGGAGGGCAAAACTCCGCCGCGCAGGGAGGCACGAGGGTTGGCTCACACCACCAGCGCACACCCAACGCCAGCCCAGAGGGGGAACGCCCCCCCATCCCCCAGCACCAGGGGCCCAAAGCCAGACTCAGCTACACCCAGGAGGCAAGGCTGGCTGGCCGGCCTGGACACAGACCACCCCCCTACCCACCCCGCAGCTTCCCCCTCCACCACCAACCCCCCTCCCCCCCAAGCCAAATGCACAGCCACCCTGGGACAGGTTCCCCAGACATTGGCTCTAGTGGGTCACAAAAACAACTCGCGGTCAGGGTGCAGCCAGCTGCCAGAGACACCAAGGAGAGAGCGCCACTGCCCGGCGCCCCTCAGGTTAGACAATAAGTGGGGACCAGAGAGAATTGAATTCAGCCAGTTGGTTTTTAGAGGAGGCAGACATTCTCTCCAGACTAATATATGTAATCTAATAGGAGATTTTTATACTGTAGTGAGTTATTATAAATTATTTCTTGACTTCCAATTCATGAAGATAGTTTTCTTTGCAATGCATACAGCAGTGAGAACCATGTGTGACATCTTTACCTCTATATTTATTTCACTTAAATGATCTAGTATGCAAAGTGTCGGTGAGGATGGGATACGGTACCCAAGCCATGCCAATAAGTCTTCACATGTCTTCTGCCAGAACTGTCGGACTGGTGCACATGACCACATAGCATGCCTATAACTATCCGGGACATTGCTGGTGCAATGGGAACAGACATTTGTGTGACTCAGGCCAATTTTGAACATCTTTTGTCCTGTCTAATAAGTTCTATGTAAGTTCTATGTAGAATTTTGTACTGTATGAGTTGTAAATTAGAGTTTAGAAGCTTTCATCTTTATTAACTGGATAAAAATGATTTTTTTCTAAAACTTTACTTAAAAACAGTAACTTGGATACAGGTCAATAGTTACTGAAAATATCAGGATCTAAATTACCCTTCTTCAAAAGGGGCTTCACCACAGCTGTTTTAAAAGTAGTGGGGAAAGCATCAGTCTGAAGAGAGCAATTTACAATATTTAAAATCTTGTGTTCGAAGAATCCATAAAATGTTTTAAAAAGTGATGTGGGAATCGGATCTAAAAGGAAGGAGGTCAAGTTTACCTGAGAGAAAACTCTACCAAGCATCTTTGCATCAGCCAGGGCGAAACAGTCCAGGGATTCCTCAGCTAAAAGTGAGTCTAAGATTCCATTAAAAGCAGTTTTCTAGTCAGATAAAATGTTGGATCTAACAGAATCAACCTTGCACCTGAAGTGGTCTGCAAAACTCTTACACAGAGAGTCGGATGGCAGGTTTGTGCATTTATTAAAATCTGGGTTGATTAAGTGAACAATGGCTGCAAAAAGGACTTTAGGGTTATTGTTATGCGTTGAGATTATGTTGGCAAAATACTCTGTTCTTGAGGTTTTTCAAATCAAATCAACCTTTATTGTCATATTGCTGTACATACAACTGTAGTGCAGGAAAGATGAAATTGCGTTTCTCTCGGCATCCATATAAGTAAAAAGAACATAATTTAAGACACACTCACACACACCCTCACCCCCCACCCCAACACAGCCATTCACACATCCCTGAGACATACTTGAAAACTAACCAGAACTATAATATACATAATGTCCATAAGTGCAGTAGTATGTATGAGAGATTCTGGATCAACTGTTCAGCATCCTAACAGCTTATGGAAGGAAGCTGTTAATCAGTCTGGTGGTTCTGCCTCTGATGCTCCGGAATCGTTTGCCAGATGGCAGAAGTTCAGAGTGTTTATGCCGAGGGTGAGAATGGTCCTTGACAATGTTCAGTACCCTGCTCCTACAACGGTTCTGAAAAAGTTCTTGGACTGAGGGGAGGGAAACTCCAGTTACTCTCTCAGCTCCCTCAACTATCCTCTGCAGGGCTTTTTTGTCTGACATACTGCAGCTGGAGTACCATGTTGCAATGCAGTACGTCAGAACACTCTCCACCACACCTCTGTAGAAGGTCCTGAAGATGCAAATGGGGAGAGAGGCCTGTTTGAGTTTCCTCAAGAAGTGCAGTCTCTGCTGGGCCCGCTTCCTGATCCCCAAGGAATTCTTGCTCCAGGTCAGGTCCTGCAAGATCTGCACTCTGAGGAACTTGATGTTCTCCACTCTCGCCACTAAACGGCCGCCGATGCTGAGGGGGACGTGTTCAGGCTGTGACCGCCAGAAGTCGATAATCACCTCCTTCATTTTGTCCATGTTGAGCACCAGATTGTTCTCCCTGCACCAGCCCTCCAGGTCTCTCACTTCTTCCCTGTACATTGATTCCTCATCCCTCTGAATAAGTCCCACCACTGTGGTGTCGTCTGCAAACTTAATAATCTGGTTCCCCTCATGTCTGGATACACAGTCATGTGTTAGAAGTGTAAACAACAGTGGACTGAGTACGCAGCCTTGAGGGGATCTGGTGCTCAGCGTGATAGAGTTGGAGATGTTATTTCCAACACGGACAGACTGAGGTCTCTCAGTCAGGAAATCCAGGATCCAGAGACATGTGGCGGTGTTCAGACCGAGAAGGAGTAATTTCTCCATCAGTGTCTGGGGAATAATGGTGTTGAATGCTGAACTGAAATCAATGTACAGGAGTCTGGCGTAGGTGTCTTTCTGATCCAGGTGGGTGATGACACAGTGCAGGGTGGTGACTATACCATCCTCTGTGGAGCGGTTTGAACGATAACAAGTGATGGTGTTTGGACCTAGTCGCCCCTGTGAGTCCCTTCCTGTATACTTGGGCCCCCTTACTCCTTATGTTAAATCCACAGCTAGGAACCTTAGTTTTATCATGGACAATGATTTTAAATTAGACACGCAGATTTGTTCTGTGGTAAAATCCAGCTTCTTTCATCTAAGGCGTTTAGCAAAAGTAAAACCCATTCTCTCTAAGAATGCCAAGCTCAGACAGATCAGGAAGGAGAAGGAAGCAGCATTGAAAAGTGGAGACAGGGACTGCTACAGGGAGGTTAAATATCGGTTTAACAGAGAGCTGAAGAGAGCTAAATCTGTGTATTCTGAGAGACTCCAGCAGCAGTTCACGGCTAACGACTCTGCTTCTGTGTGGAGAGGACTGCGGCAAATCACCAACTATCGGCCTCAGGCTTCTAAAGGTCAGGATGACAAAGCCCTTTGTCAAAGACTGTCCCAACATTACACCCGTTTCGACACCTTGTCAGCTGTGTCCAACACCCCCCCTCCCCCCGGCTCCACAGCCTCCTCGGTCCGTAATTCATCAAAAGCGGTCCCCTCCTCCTCCTCCTCCCCCCCCCTGCCCTTGTCATCAGTGAGCAGGACGTGCACAGACAGTTCTCCAGACTGAACCCGCGCAAGGCCCCCGGACCAGACGGCGTGTCTCCCTCCACCCTGAGACACTGTGCGAAAGAGCTGGCTCCTGTCTTCACAGACATTTTTAACACCTCCCTTAAGCAATGCCACGTGCCGACCTGCCTCAAATCCTCCACCATCATCCCTGTCCCCAAGAAGCCACGGATCACTGGACTTAACGACTACAGACCTGTAGCGCTCACCTCTGTAGTCATGAAGTCCTTTGAGCACCTGGTCCTGCCCCACCTCAAGTCCATCACCACTCCCCTCCTGGACCCGCTGCAGTTTGCCTACCGTGCCAACAGATCTGTGGACGACGCAGTCAACCTGGCCCTCCACTCCATCCTGCAGCACCTGGACTTCCCGGGAACCTACGCCAGGATCCTGTTTGTGGACTTCAGCTCTGCATTCAACACCATCCGCCCCGCTCTGCTCCAGGACAAGCTGTCCCTGCTCGGCGTGCCTGACTCCCTCTGCAGGTGGATCACCGACTTCCTGACGGACCGGAGGCAGCATGTGCGGCTGGGGAAGTCTGTCTCAGACTCTGTTAGCATCAGCACCGGATCACCCCAGGGCTGTGTACTTTCCCCCCTACTCTTCTCACTTTATACCAACTCCTGCACCTCCACCCACCAGTCTGTTAAGCTGATCAAGTTTGCAGACGACACCACCCTCATCGGGCTCATCTCCAACGGCGACGAGTCCGTCTACAGGAGAGAGGTGGCCCAGCTGGTGTCCTGGTGCAGCCACAACAGCCTGCAGCTGAACGCTCTGAAGACAGCGGAGATGATTGTGGACTTCAGGAAAGTCACAACCCCCCTGCCCCCCCTCACCATCACAGGCTCTCCCATCACCATTGCAGATTCCTTCCGCTTCTTGGGCACCACCATCACCCGGGACCTCAAATGGGAGCCAACCATCAGCTCCCTCATCAAAAAGGCCCAGCAGAGGATGTTCTTTCTGCGGCAGCTGAGGAAGCTCAAGCTACCCACCAAGATGTTAGTGCAGTTCTACACGGCCATCATCGAGTCCATCCTCACCTCCTCCATAACCGTGTGGTACGCAGGAGCCACTGCCAGGGACAGACTAAGGCTGCAGCGCGTCGTGCGCACTGATGAGAAGGTGATCGGCTGCAAGCTCCCATCTCTCCAGGACCTGTACATCTCCAGGACCCGGAGGCGTGCAGGCCGGATCATAGCCGATCCTTCACACCCTGGTCACGTACTGTTTGCCCCCCCTCCCCTCAGGTAGAAGACTTCGGTCCATTCAGACTAAAACCTCCCGGCACATGAACAGCTTTTTCTCCTCTGCCATCAGACTGCTGAACATTAAATGACTTATTGACTCTCGTGCACTATGTACAGCAGCTCAACCAGACTCATGTCAATCATCACTGTTTTCTTTTGCATTACCGACTGCACTATGTGGAACTCCACAATATCTGCTACTTGCTAATTTATTTAAAACTGCTTTGACTAGTATTACTCATTCTTATTCTACACTTATTGCATGTTTAGTTTTTTAGTTTTTTAGGTTATCTCTTTATCTTATCATGTTTTAATGTTGCAGCATTGCACCGAGACAAATTCCTAGTTTGTGTACTACATGAACAATGGCAATAAATCTGATTCTGATTCTGATTCTGATTCTCTAGACCACACTTGGAAACAGTAATCCATGCTTTTATTTCATCTTGGCTGGATTACTGTAACGCACTTTACGCTGGTGTCAGCCAGTCATCTCTTTCCCGCCTGCAGCTGGTTCAAAATGCCGCTGCTCATCTTTTAACAGGTACACGTGGAAGAGATCACATCACACCCATTTTAGCTTCACTCCACTGGCTGCCCGTGTATTTTAGAGTTCATTTTAAAATTATTTTATTTGTTTTTAAATCCTTGAATGGTCTTGCTCCACCTTACCTCTCTGAGCTTCTGCATCCCTATGCTCCCACCCGGTCCCTTAGGTCAGCTGAACAGCTGCTTTTGGAGGTACCAAAGACGAGGCACAAGCTCAGAGGGGACAGAGCCTTTTCGATCATGGCCCCCAGGTTATGGAATGATTTACCCCTGGACATTAGACAAACACCTTCACTGTCCATTTTTAAAACACGTCTTAAAACACATTTTTACTCCCTGGCCTTCGACCCTGTATGAGACATTGATTTTATTGAATGAAATGGATTTTTATTTATTTTACTTTTTATTTTATTTATGATTTTTTTTTTCCTGTGGTTCTTGTGTTAGCGCCCTTTGTATTAGTGCCCTGCTTTTATGTTCTCTTGCTGTACAGCACTTTGTGTAGCGAGTGTTGCTTTTAAAGTGCTTTATAAATAAAGTTGATTGATTGATTGATTGATATGCAAACTGGAGTGGGTCATGTGATGCAGGGAGGCAGGCTGTGATGTGTGGTTTGACAAGCCGTTCAAAACACTTCATCACAATTGGTGTCAGTGCAGCAGGACAATAGTCATTCAGACAGGACACAACTGGTTTCTTTGCCACCGGTACTATGGTAGAGGTCTTAAAGCATCTGGGAACGATGGCCTGACTCAGGGAGATGTTATAAATGTCAGTCAGGACATCCGCCAACTCACTCGCGCAGTCTCGGAGCGCACGTCCTGGGATGTTGTCCGGACCTGCAGCTTTACATGGGTTGACCCTGGTTAGGGTCCTCCGTGTGTCCGCTGCGTTGATGGTGATAGCTGGCCCAACCGATGGTGGAGATGGGCCAGCCCTCTCTCTGATTGTCGGGTTTGATGCTTCAAAACGTACAAAGAAGTTATTGAGCCTGTCTGGAAGCGAAGCGTTGTTATCATCGACCCCCTGCTTAGACTTATAGTCCGTCAGCGCCCGAACTCCCTGCCACATCCGTTTGGTGTTCTTTGTGTCACAGAGGTGTCCCTGGATTTTCTCCGCATAGGCGCGCTTCACTGTCTTAATTCCCTTTGAGAGCGCAGACCTGGCTGAGCGGAGGGTGATCCTATCCTTCGCTCTGAAGGCTGCATCTCTGGCTATGAGCAGCGATCGCACCTCTGTAATCATCCAGGGCTTATAGTTGCCCCGTACAGTGATAGTCTTCACTATAGAAACATCCTCTGTGCACTTTGCGATGTAGCTGGTGATTGTTTCAGCATACTCCTCCACATCTGTCCTGTCTTCCTGGGAGGCTGCTATTTTGAAGACCTCCCAGTCTGTGTGCAGAAAACAGTCTTTAAGTGCTGAGGTTGCACTCTCCGGCCAAATCCTGATTTGTTTCACTACTGGCCTGCAGCGCTTCAGTAAAGGTTTGTAGGCAGGCACCAGCATCACGAATAGGTGATCAGAATGGCCGAGGTGGGGGCGAGGTGTTGCCTTATAAGCATCTGTGTTTGTGTACACCAAGTCCAACATATTCTCTTCTCTGGTCTTAAAGTCTACACATTGTTTAAACTTGGGGAGCACAGTCTTTAAACTGGTGTGGTTAAAATCCCCTGCAACCACCGCAAAACTGCCCGGGTGTGAAGTTTGAATTTCACTAATAGCATCGTGCAACTCTCTGAGTGCCTCATTAACATTAGCTTTAGCATTAGCGCTAGGAGCGATGTAAACAGCAGCTACAAACACTTTGATTGCATTATTGTATATTCTTTTTAATGTATTCTGTAGTATTTGGTAATTGATAGTTAATTTGTTTATCCTCCATTTCCTCTCAGCCATCCTGCACTCTCTTCTCAGTTGTTTGATTTGGTTATTTTTCCATGGACGCTTTGGTTTATTCTTAACTGTCCTTGAGATTATTGGGGCAACTCTGTCAAGGGTAGATCTTAATTTACTGCTAAAATAATCAACAATAAAATCACAGGATGCAGATAAAATAACTGGGGGAGTGTTGCGTAAGAGTTTGTTAAAATCAGCAGCCACTTCAGGTGTCAGATGGTACTTCCTCACAGTTTGCACTGAGGTCTCTTGCTGCATAAAACAAGTGATGTTAAAAAACAGTAATGGTCATATACAGCCAAGTCAACAACAAAGGACACACTAGTGGGCAGACCATGGCTAATGACAAGATCCAGAGTGTGTCTCCTGTTGTGAGTTGGCTGCATGACATGTTGAGTAAAATTCATGCATTTGAGCAGGTCATTAAACTCTTCTGATATATGGTCGCCCTGATTATCAGTGTGTAAATTAAAATCACCGGAAATGAGAATAAAATTATATGAGGAGTGGATTATGGATAAAAACTCAGAGAACTCATTAATGAAAACAGGGCAGTATTTGGTTGCTCTGTAAACTGTGACACATAAAATTGTGGTTTGCTAAAGAAAAAAGTGTGATGCTCAGATGGTATAATGATTGGGTAAGACTTTCTTTACCACAAGTGAGGAAGAAAAAAATAGAAGCAGTAACCCCACCTTTCCTGCTCTTTCTTGTGGAAAAATCTGAACTAAAATTTGATGGGTGTCATGTGTGGAGCTGGTGTTTCAGCTCCACCCATGATTTATGGCTGTAGCTTCTGATTTTTGCTAATTGGTTCCTGCTGACAGGTTGAGTCCTGAGCTTGGCCCTTGCCAGTCTACAGTCACACCCCTCTCTCTGCCAGAAAACCCACCAGCTGTCAGTTATTTTCTCATTTGTTCCTGCACACACACACGCACGCACACACACACACACACACACACTCATACATAGACTCCTGCCACACACCTGCGTCCACTTGTCACTCATTAGCCTACTTGGTATTTATTGGGTGACAGTGGGGGCATCCAGTGTCGTGGCATCAGTCTACACTGCATAGTTCAGTCTGTCTTCACTGACTGATTTTTGATTTGATTTGATTTTGTATACTTTATTGATCCCCAGAGGGCAAACTGAGATGTTATCCCCTGGAGCTGTTGGCACCCTTTCCCTCTTCGGTGTTGTTTCCCCAGAGCCCACTGAGCTCCGACGCCCTATGTAAGTCTTCATTTGTTATTGACTGCCCTTCTTTTCCACTGCCCAGTTCCGCCCTGGAAGCGAGTGGGGCTCCTTCCCCTACCAACTGAGCTCAAACATCCAACGCTTGTGTGCCAGAATGAATTCCTACTGTATTTTTTGAGTTTCCCCTTTTTGTTAATAGACACGTTCACTTCACCTGCGTTTTGGGCTCGTATCAATTCAACTGTCCATTGTGAAGTTACGCAGTGGACATGACAGTACACCACAACCAAAATTGAGCCCATGCGATGAAGTGTCGTGACATTTTTTCATTTTTGTGTGTTTTTTTCAAATACCTGTTTGGAGCGTGATGTCCTTGAAGAGCCATTCCCACACCGGCAGAAGTGGATGGGCAGTGGGACATCCCAGCGGAGAGTAGCAGGAGGCAGCCTGGTTAATCTGGGAACTGCTGGAGGACATGTACGACGCCTTTGGCCCCGGAGAGAAGATGGACTGCCTCAACAGAGCGTTAAAGGCCAAATGTCACGTAACAGGGTACTTTAAATGTCTTGAAACTAGATATAAAAGGGAACCGATCCATTCGGGTCTTGGTGCATATGCTTCAGTAACTCCGGAATATTCGTTAATTTAAAACTGCCGCGCTTGGCCTGACATTCCTACTCACGGCCCCTGGAATCGCCTGGGGAAGAAGGCGGAAGTGACGAAATAGATTGTACCCTAGTTTGATGCTTGGGGTATTTCGATTGATTGTTTATATGGAGACTGGAAGATTGAAGTGAGCAACAAGAAAGAAAAAATTGGATATTTCACCCATACCTTAAAACGGGACTATCAGGGACAGCTGGGTAATAAGGGACATTTCTCTGGGAAATGTTTTCATACCTGTCAAGTGAGACGTTTTCGCCGTATTTTAATACCATAAAACGCGGCTATAAGGGACGGCGGAGTAAAAGGGACACTTTTCTGGGAAATGTTTTAAATGTAATTCGTGTTGTTATTGTCAAATATTTTAAGGATTCATGGATATTTGACAATAACAACACAACTCAGCGTCCGGCGCAAAATAAAAAAAAAGCAGATTCTGTATTTGTAAGGCGATTCCTCTCTGTTCCGCAGCCGCAGCACAGCTGAAAGTGTTAAACCATTATCCTAATGACTTCTCACTGTAGTGATAATAGCTCCCGCTGAGCGATCTGCCCGCCCCGACAATCAGACTAATGATTGAGTCCACACTTCTCAATGTAGTGCGAATAGCTCAGGCTGAGCACTCTGCCAGCCCCCTAGCTGTGGGGGATCACACACACGATGTGCTCCTCAACACACTCATTTTTTTTTCCCGTATATTTTTCTTTTGGGCGTACAGAAATGGCAATACGCCCATTTTTGCTAAAATTGCATTTCCCCCGTATTTTCCTTAAAATATTTGACAATAACAACACGAATTACATTTAAAACATTTCCCAGAAAAGTGTCCCTTATTACTCCGCCGTCCCTTATAGCCGCGTTTTACGGTATTAAAATACGTACGGCGAAAACGTCTCACTTGACGGGTATGAAAACATTTCCCAGAGAAATGTCCATTATTACTCCGCCGTCCCTTATAGCCGCGTTTTACGGTATTAAAATACGGCGAAAACGTCTCACTTGACAGGTATGCACCTCCATTCTCATATTGATCTGGTCAATTTCTTGACAGCAGCGGCTCTCCTCCACTGCAATAATAATGGCTTCCGAAAAATCAATATTTATGGGGCGCCCTCGACAGACCCCCTTCAGCTTCCCAATTCTGGAGGCGATTAATGTCCAGTTCAATGACATTTTCCACTGGTTCTGCTCTCTGGTCATCGTCGGAACTGTTGTCATCAGACAAAGCATCTGATTCCGTCTCGGACGGCTCGAACCTGTAAGGTTCTATGCCTCTGTCACTGTCTGAACCACTGACAAAAAAAAGACAAAAAAAAAAGACAAAACTAAATTAATTTGTTCACAATCGCTGTCACTTTCCGTCATGATTGTCCAATGTTGATAAGTGTGAATGTGGATAGGCAGGGCAGCCAGGGTACAACTTGTGACGTCAAAAACGTGGGCGTGGTCTGGACTGGCTGTCACAAGCCAGCGAGCAAGGTGGGGCCTTCACCTGGTGTATTTTGTGCAATTATGTAAATACAGGTGGGTGATATGGTCTCCGGTATGAATATTTGGTTTAAGCTATGTGTATTTTGTGTAAATTCGTTGTCATTTAGAAAAAAATTGTTCCAATTT
This sequence comes from Pholidichthys leucotaenia, assembly GCA_020510985.1. Classification (NCBI taxonomy): domain Eukaryota; kingdom Metazoa; phylum Chordata; class Actinopteri; order Cichliformes; family Pholidichthyidae; genus Pholidichthys; species Pholidichthys leucotaenia. Next base: position 55,810,787 of record CM035846.1, on the reverse strand, counting down.
TGGAACAACAATAATAATATAAATAGTCCAATAAATAGTTCAAAACCTTATTTACAAAACTAAACCACCCCTCTAACTTCACCATAGATGTTTCCTTCCTGCAGGTGTCCTATAAAGGCCTTCCACTCCCTAAAGGAGTCTTTTGCCTGGACACCCACAGGAAGCATATTGGCAAAGGTACAGTGGGGTAAAAAAGTATTTAGTCAGCCACCAGTTGTGCAAGTTCTCCCACTTAAAAGATGAGAGAGGTCTCCAATTTTCATCATAGGTATACTGTGCGAGCAATTATTAGAAAATGGAAGACATACAAGACCACTGATAATCTCCCACGATCTGGGGCTCCACGCAAGATCTCACCCCGTGGGGTCAAAATGATCACAAGAACGGTGAGCAAAAATCCCAGAACCACACGGGGGGACCTAGTGAATGACCTGCAGAGAGTTGGGACCAAAGTAACAAAGGCTACCATCAGTAACACACTACGCCGTTAGGGACTCAAATCCTGCAGTGCCAGACGTGTCCCCCTGCTTAAGCCAGTACATGTCCAGTCCCGTCTGAAGTTTGCTAGAGAGCATTTGGATGATCCAGAAGAGGATTGGGAGAATGTCATATGGTCAGATGAAACCAAAATAGAACTTTTTTGGTAAAAACTCAACTTGTCGTGTTTGGAGGAGAAAGAACACCATACCTACTGTGAAGGATGGGGGTGGAAACATAATGCATTGGGGCTGTTTTTCTGCAAAGTGACCAGGACGACTGATCCGTTGTAAAGGAAGAATGAATGGGGCCATGTATCGTGAGATTTTTGAGTGAAAACCTCCTTCCATCAGCAAGGGCATTGAAGATGAAACGTGGCTGGGTCTTTCTGCATAAACAATGATCCCAAACACACTGCCCGCGGCAACGAAGGAGTGGCTTTGTAAGAAGCATTTCAAGGTCCTGGAGTGGCCCTAGCCAGTCTCCAGATCTCAAACCCCATAGAAATCTTTGGAGGGAGTTGAAAGTCCGTGTTGCCCAGCAACAGCCCCAATACATCAAGCTCTAGAGGAGATCTACATGGAGGAATGGGCCAAAATACCAGCAACAGTGTGTGAAAACCTTATGAAGACTTAACAGAAAATGTTTGACCTATGTCATTGCCAACAAAGGGTATATAACAAAGTACTGAGATGAACTTTTGTTATTGACCAAATACTTATTTTACCGAGGAATTTACCAATTAATTCATTAAAAATCATTCAATGCGATTTTCTCGATTTTTTTTTTCTCATTTTGTCTCTCATAGTTGAGGTATACCTATGATGAAAATTGGAGACCTCTCTCATCTTTTAAGTGGGAGAACTTGCACAACTGGTGGCTGACTAAATACTTTTTTACCCCACTGTACCTTTGCCAATATGCTTCCTGTGGGTGTCCAGGCAAAAGACTCCTTTAGGGAGTGGAAGGCCTTTATAGGACACCTGCAGGAAGGAAACATCTATGGTGAAGTTAGAGGGGTGGTTTAGTTTTGTAAATAAGGTTTTGAACTATTTATTGAACTATTTATATTATTATTGTTGTCATTGATTGTTATTTATTATATGTTATTTAGATTGTATAGTGGGGAAAATATTTATGTATTTTAGAACTAGTGGGTATTGTGTAAATGATGGAAGATTTGTTATTTTGTCTGGGATTATGGTAGGGGCTAATCAGCCCTAATTACTGATGTTAATATATAACAGGTGTGATTACTGGGACGCAAAGTTAGTTGAGTAGAGTTCACTGAGAGAGAGATCGTCGATCATTGCTGTGAAGCAGAGTTGGAGAATTGTGTCGGATATCTGGACTTTACTTGTGAGTTATAATAAAAATGAAAATTTGGAATTGAAGACCTTGGCCGTTTTCCTTGCCTCAGACCTCGCCACAACACATCGTTTCACATTTGGTGGCAGCGGTGGTCCGGCTTGTGGACGCCGTGGCGTTCGGTGGACGGAAGGACCCATGGCGAGAAGGAAGGTGAGGCAAGAGGAGCAGACTGACCTGGACACAGGTATGGCGGCTGAGGACCCGGGGGTCAGCGGACTGGGCGAGCTCGAGGAGCTCACGTGCCTGGTGAAATCTTTGGTGCATTCGCTGACTCTCAGGGATCGCCAGATGGAGGAAGAAGCCGCTCGTCAGGAGCAAAAATGGCAGGCGGTAGAGAATCATATTCATCGGATGGAGTCGCAGGTGGCGGAATTGAGGGAGGACTATGGGAGCCGGGCTGAGCGTAGGTGGTGACGAGGGCACTTCGAGGGAGGATCTAGGGTAACGGCCAGTCGGGTCGGCCCGCGAGAGGATAATTTGGCGGCTGCAGGTGCAGCCAAGGACGCCACGAACGCATCACGAGCCCAGGCTGAACCCCTCTCTCTCCCGAGGATGACATCGAGCACTACCTTGCGTCATTAAGAGGATTGCTACAGTCTGTGCTGGCGCACAAGAGGAGTGGGCTATTCATCTGGCTTCTCTACTCACAGGTATAGCGCGAAGCGCATATGTTCTGATGGGACATCACAGACACGGATAATTATGAGAACGTGAAAGAAGCTATCTTAAATTAATATGAAATCACCATCTGACACTATAGGAGGCGGTTTCGGTCCCTGGACATCCATAAGGACGAAACCCCTCGGGAACTATATGTTCGTTTGAAAGACTTGTTTTATAAATGGGTGAAACCAGAGACTTTATCAGTAAAAGACATTGCTGAATTATTGATTTTGGAACAATTTCTAAGGATGGTGAATCCGGAACTGGGAGTCTGGATACAAGAGCAGGACCTGAAGACTGCAGAGGACGCTGCTCATCTGGCAGAGGTTTTTCTGTCAGCCAGGTCTGGGAGCAAGAGAACTACTCTCGGCCGTGACAGATTTTTCACCACCCGGAGTGAGCTTAATGAGGGTGAAAGGGGTGGTCCAGCTCAAAGTAGGTTGTAATCCAGGCCCAGTCAGATCACGAATAGCAGATTTAATGATAGCAAAAAGTCACGTGTTGCAAGTAAAGATATTCGCTGCTATCAGTGCAATAAAATTGGTCACACCCAATATTCATGCCCTGCCATAAAGAATCAGAAACCGTCATTGTTATGTTCAGTTCCTAGACCCACCTGTTCAGCTTCAGTATACAGTGGAGTTTATAAAACAAAAGTATTGCTTTATGGTCAGTGTGAAGAGGCCCTGTTAGATTCTGGTTGTTTTCAACAGTTGTGCTACCTAGTTTGGTCCCTAGGGATTTGTGGAATGACTCAGGAATAAATATCAGTTTGGTCCATGGGGATAAGAAATTGTACGCGACCGCTGAGGTTTATTTAACAGTAGGGGGTCAAACTTATCTCCTTCCTGTAGCTCTTGTGCCTGATTTGCGTATCCCGTTATTCTTGGCAACGATGTTCCCAACTTTGTTGGACATCATACAACAAAGGTTAGAGAGGAACAAACGGAGGAGAGACAGGCAGGTGGCGCTGTTGAGCAGAGAGTAAACACACCTGTGGTTAAAAATTGTAGTATAGTGACAACCAGGGCACAGAGAGCACAGAGGGCTGCCAATACTCTTCAGGAGTTACCCATTCTATGATTCTGAGATAGAGGTAGGCCCTATTAAGCAACACAAATCCAAGGCTCAGAAGAGAGAGAGTAACGGTGTTAGCTTCAGTAAAGAACCTGGGTGAAGAAACACCACAATTAAGCCAGTCAGTAGAGTTTGACATCCCTCCTGACATAGCTACATTGCAGAAGACTGACCCAACACTTAAACCTTGGTTTGATAAAGTCTCGGAGATTGAGGGTGTGAAACAGGGCAAAACTGATTGTTTGGCTGAGGCCTTGTATGTCATAAAAAAGGGCATTTTGTACCAGCAACAAGGTGAAGTTACGGCCATAGCTTTACCACAGGACCTCACACCAAAAATTATGGAACTGGGACATGTTATCCCTTGGGCAGGTCATCTAGCACTTCAAAAAACTCTGCAGAGAATTGCTAGACGGTTTGTGTGGCCGGGAATGTATACCCAGGTAAAGGACTTCTGCACGACATGCTCAGTATGTCAGATTACATCATCTAGGCGAGTAGCCTGTGCCCATCTGCAACCATTATCAATCATTGGAACACCTTTTGATAGAATAGGGATGGATGTAGTTGGCCCCCTAGAGAGAAGCTCCTCTGGTAATAAATACATTCTAGTAATTTGTGACTATGCTACTCGGTACCCAGAAGCCTTCCCCCTGAAATCTATCAAGGCTAGGCAGGTTGCCAACTGCCTTATCCAGTTGTTTTCAAGGGTAGGCATACCCAGAGAAGTTCTAACAGACTGTGGAACAAATTTTTTGTCAAAACTGTTGCAGCAAGTGTATAAGCTGTTGGGGATTAAGGGCATTAAGACTACCCCTTATCACCCGCAGACTGATGGACTAGTGGAGCGATTCAATCAGACTCTTAAAAATATGCTGCGGAAATTTGTTTCTGAAACGGGCTCAGATTGGGACCAATGGGTACCATATTTATTGTTTGCTTATCGGGAGGTGCCCCAGGCTTCAACAGGGTTCTCACCTTTTGAATTGCTTTATGGCCGTCAGGTGAGGGGCCCACTGGGCTTATTAAAGGAGCACTGGGAGAGTCCACCCAGGGATCAGGACAATGTGGTCTCTTATGTGATTAAAATGAGAGAAAAACTGGATCGAATGACTGCTTTGGCTCAGGAACACATGAGGACGGCGCAGGCCAAACAAAAAACTTGGTATGACAAGAAGGCCAGGAAAAGGGTTTTTCACCCAGGACAACAAGTTTTGTTATTGCTGCCCTCATGTGATAGTAAGCTGTTGGCTCGATGGCAGGGGCCATATGAAATTTCAAAGAAACTAAGTTCAGTGACATATGAATTATATATGCCTGACAGGAAGGTGAAATATCAGACCTTCCACATTAATTTATTGAAAGAGTTTCAGCAGCAGCAACCTGCTCTTCAGGAGACACAGCATCTCTTGATCTGTGCGACGGAAGTGGATGAGGAGAAGGAACAATCCTTTTCCCACAAATGTGTTAGAGCCTTGTCAATTTCAATTGTCTCATTTGCAGGTGGATCAGCAGAGAGAGTTGGAGACATTACTGGATCCAGATTTGTTTCAGGAGAGACCTGGTTTCACCACATTGGTATATCATAAGGTTCATTTGAAAGAGGAAGCTGTTCCACGTAGAAAATCCTATAGGATCCCGGAACGACTGGTACCAAAAATGAAAAATGAAATTGATTTGATGTTGCAGCTGGGAGTGATTGAGGAGTCAGCCAGTGAGTGGTGTTAGCCCGATTGTGCTGGTTCCAAAAAAGGATGGCTCATTAAGATTTGTATTGATTTTAGATACCTCAATTCAGTATCTAAATTTGAGTCATACCCCATGCCCCGGATCGATGAATTATTAGAGAAAGTAGGCAAGGCTAGATTTATTTCTACTTTGGACCTAAGTAAGGGGTATTGGCAGGTGGCATTGGCACCAGAAATAAAGGAACTTACAGCCTTTAAAACACCTTATGGCAGTTTCCATTTCAGGGTCATGCCATTTGGCCTTCAGGGGGCACCTGCAACGTTTCAGCGGCTGATGGACCAAATATTAAGGAGGGTATCAAACTTTGCGGCTGCCTATCTGGATGACGTGGTCATCTATAGTCAGACCTGGGAAGAACATGTGGTACACCTTAGGCAGGTCCTTCAGCTGATTAAGAGGGCTTGACTGACAATCAACCCACGCAAATGCGCATTCGGACAGCAGCAGGTGGAGTACCTGGGACATGTGGTTGGTCAGGGGGTCATTAGACCACGAGTAGGTAAAGTGGATGCCATTCGGACCTACCCTGTACCCACCACTAAGAAGAGAGTGCGATCATTCTTGGGAATGGTGGGATGGTATAGCAAGTTCATCCCCCCACTTTGCTGAAAGAGCAGCAGTGTTAACTGGACCTCACTAAGGCTTCAGCGCCAAATAAGGTAAAATGGACAGAGGAGTGTGACAGAGCGTTTGAGGATCTGAAGAGGGCCTATTTCTGGGGAGAAGGTTCTCTACAGCCCAGACTTTGCTCGCCCATTCATTTTACAGACTGATGCTTCAGGGGTTGGCATTGGAGCAGTACTTCTCCAGGAGGAGAAGGGAGAGAGACACCCAGTGCTGTTCTTGAGTCATAAGTTGTTGGACCGGGAGACAAGATATTCTACGGTGGAAAAGGAATGTCTTGCCATGAAATGGGCAATAGGGTCCCTTAAGTATTATTTACTAGGGCGTCATTTTATATTGGAGACAGATCATCGGGCTCTACAGTGGTTGGACAGAATGAAGGATGTAAATAGTCGTCTCACAGGGTGGTATGTGACCCTCCAACCATATAGTTTTACTGTTCGGTATGTGGCAGGGAAAAACCAACCTTGTGGCTGATAGCCTCTCCACGAGTACATGACTCTTAGAGTACTGTACTCTCGGGAAAGGGGGGAGGAAATGTGACGATGAGATGTCACCACTATTATGATTTATTGTTTGTGTGATTACGTTATTTTGTAATGGTAAATATTATTTGTTACACACATTTATTTGTGATCTGTCTTTGTTTAATTTGAATGCCTTGGGAGATAATTGTATAATTAAGTATTTGGGTAAAATGATAGATAATAAGTTATTGCACATACCTTTGCCAATATGCTTCCTGTGGGTGTCCAGGCAAAAGACTCCTTTAGGGAGTGGAAGGCCTTTATAGGACACCTGCAGGAAGGAAACATCTATGGTGAGTTAGAGGGGTGGTTTAGTTTTGTAAATAAGGTTTTGAACTATTTATTGGACTATTTATATTATTATTGTTGTCATTGATTGCTATTTATTATATGTTATTTATATTGTATAGTGGGGAAATATTTATGTATTTTAGAACTAGTGGGTATTGTGTAAATGATGGAAGATTTGTTATTTTGCCTGGGATTATGGTAGCGGCTAATCAGCCCTAATTACTGATGTTAATATATAACAGGTGTGATTATTGGGACGCAAAGTTAGTTGAGTAGAGTTCACTGAGAGAGAGATCGTCGATCATTGCTGTGAAGCAGAGTTGAAGAATTGTGTCGGATATCTGGACTCTTACTTGTGAGTTATAATAAAAATGAAAATTTGGAATTAAAGACCTTGGCCGTTTTCCTTGCCTCAGACCTCGCCACAGCACATCGTTTCACACAGACCCTCAGCTGACCGCAGTGGCAGCTTGGGCAGCCCCATGACGCAGTCCATCTGGTGGTCTCCAAGAGTTCCAGAGCCAGTTGCACAGACCGTACAGCCCATTGGGTGGCCTCCCCGAGTTCATGAGCCACCTGGCCCCACGGCACAGTCCGCCTGGCGGTCTTCCAGAGTTTCGGAGCCAGCTGCGCAGATGGCCTAGCCTGTTGGGTGGCCTCCTAGAGTTCATGAGCCACCGAGTCACCGAGCCCAATGCCCCTCCTCCCAGACGCGGCAGGGTTAGCCCCCAACCATGACTGCTGGCCAATTGGTAGTGCCCAACGATGATGGTGGTTGACCAGCAGAGGAACAGATGAGGGAAGACGCTGCTTTGCAGGGGCCTTCGATGAGGGACAGGAGATCCAAGACGACATCAGACGAAGACGTGGCACCCGCGGTGGCCCTCGGGCAGAGTCATAACACCTGAAGTGCCATTGGGGTTGAGGCGCAGCACTCGCAGGGGTCTCGGGCTGAGGCGCAGCAACCATCAACTCCCTGGGCTGAGGTGCAGCACACACGGTGGCCCTGGACTGGGGCACAGCATCCACGGAAGCCCCAGATTGGGGCGTAGCACCCACAGTGACTCCAGACTGGGGTGTAACACCCACGGCAGCCCAGGACTGGAGCATAGTGCCCACGGTGAACAGGCTGAGCCACGAGAGAACCAGGCCAAGGATATGATTGACTAGTGGAGCACCAGCTGAGGGCGAGGAAGGAGGGCCCCACAGCGGCCTTGGACTGAGGCGCAGCATCCACAGGGGCCTCCGGACCGAGGTGTAGCACCCACGGAGACCCCGGGCTAGCGTGAAGCCACCCATGGAGGCCCCAGGCTGAGGGGCAGCACCTGCGGAGACCCCGGACTGGGGCGTAGCACCCACGGAGGCCCCGGACTGGGGTGTAGGACCATGGAGGCCCCCGGGCCTTGGGCGTAGAACCCGTGGAGGCCTCAGACGATGGTGTCACACCCATAGTGGCCTCAGATGGAGGCGTCGCACCCACGGTGGCCTCAGATGGAGGCATCACACCCATGGTGGTCTCAGACGGAGGCATCGCACCCATGGTGGCCTCAGAGGCATCGCACCCACAGTGGAACACTCATGATGGCCGCAGACAGGGACATTGCACCCATTGTGGCCTCTGGCAGGTAGGCGGGACCCCAGAGATCTCAGGAGAGAAGAGCCAGAAAAAGAAGAGACACACACCTGATCAGAGTCAGCGGCAGAAGTGGAGCCCAGTGAGGGAAAGTCAAGTGCGGTGGTCGGCAGCACCTGGTTCCCCCTAGCCAAGAGCCAGGCAAGATTTCTCTAGACTAAACAAGGAACCTCGTCTGAGCTCGAGCTCCACTGCTGTCCAGGACTCTGACGAGGCTGCAACGACCCAGGCCTCCGGCTGGATGGTTGGCAGGACCCCTGATGGGGCAGCTGGCGCAGGTGCACCTCCTGACACGTCAGCTGCAGCAGGAGACCCTCCGACCACTGATGCCACCTCCCATGCTGCCGGGCCCCGGGGACACTCCACTGTTGGCTCAAGCTCTGGAGAATAGGTGGCTCTCTCCTCCCATCCTGAGCGCAGCTGCAGAGGTAGGGTTGGACCATCCCAAGCTGCAGGCCTCTCCCTTGGACAATGGCTCTCTCCCGTAACCGACGGACCATCAGGGGATACAGGAGGAGGAGTGGGAGAAACAGGTAAGGAGGGAATTACAGCAGCTGATGGTGAAAGCTCAGCCAAGGCGGACTGCTGTTGCTGAGCTTCACCACCTGGAATAAGGCAAAACATTTCAGTATGAGGTGTTGAAAAATGAAAAGATACTTGCCTTAATTCCCGGGGTTTGGTGGTGGCTGCTGTGAGGCTGGATGATGTCTCCCGGGAGCTGCGAAGGTCATCTGGTGTGATGGGTGGAGCACTATGGAATCAGAGGATGTTCTGCTGTCGGCTCAGACTCCATTTGGGCTGCTGGTGCACCCTCCAGCTGTGGCAGAAGCTCAGGGAGGAGCCAGGGCTTGTAGTCTAAAATAAGCTCTCTCTCAGCTGCAACCACTCATTGATGCTCCTCCAGCTCCTCCACACTCGGCCCATCGAGTGCTGCATACCCAACGCAGCTGGCTGCGGGACTCAGTTCAACAAAGGGAGACAGGACTGCAGCTGGATAGCGGTCCCGAGCTCGGAGCTTCCGTCCCCGGGAGCATCTCCTCTGTAGCACAGGTTCAGGTAGAGAGGGGGCTCTCCCCAGCCCGCAAAAGCCATTGTTGAGCATGGCAGACGGAGGCAAGGAGGTCTGCTAGTTGCGGGTAGGCTCCACAGGCTGGGGAATGCCTCAATCACCCTGTGCCGCGCTGTCCCAAACCTGCAGCTGCTCCTCAAGAGTGTGGATTAAATGAACGTCTGATACGATGTCCCGTAACAGTCCAACCGCCCAACACTACTCCTTGTCCAACACGACTCCTCCCACAGTCCATGCAGCCAGGGCATGCTGGACAAAAAAAAAGCGGACTAGGTGCAGGAAAAGGTAAAGAGGGAGAAAAAACAAACACAACAGTGGTTGGTGTCCACTCCCCTGGTTGCGTCCTTCTGTCATAAATTGCCCTTTTTAAGGGCTGTTGAAGGACACCAAGCGCCCACTGTGGGTTTGCACATTTATTGACATAAGACAGACAAATAACAGTACAAATACAAATAATGGATGGCACCGGCGCTGGAGGAGAACAGGCGCTCGACATCGACAGGCAGGCAGAAGCCTGGGAATGCCGGGTCAAAAAGGGGAAAGCACTGACCTGGATGGAGCTCTCCTGTTCTCCTCGACACCAGCCCAAAACACTCAGAGTAAGCAACAACTGAGGACATCCAATGGAATGGAAGATCACGACAACAAGAACAGGTTTCCATGTCCTTAAATACCATTTTCTAGATGGGCCACAGGTGTGGAACATAAGTGGCTAAAGAAGTACAATCAATGACAGCTGCACAGCCCACAAACCAGTTTGACAGCCGGGAGCTGCGAAGCACTGTCAAAATAAAAGACAAACCAAAAACCAAAATGACACAAGAACAACACAACCCCAAAATGTAACTAATAACATCACAAAAACAGAATGATCACAATTAATAAGAACCAAATATAGCAACCGGGGAAAACAATGAAACAAACAGAGAGAAAAAGACTAACTAAAACTGGAGACTGGGAACGGCACCCACCCGTGCCCCGGATCATGACAGATATACTCATTTCTAATCTTGTCCCTCCTAGTCACTCCCAATGAAAATCTTAGTATCTTCAACTCTGCTACCTCCAGCTCGATCTCCTGGCTTTTTGTCAGCGCCACCGTCTCCAAACCATACATCATTGCAGGTCTCACAGCCATCTTGTAAATCTTCCCTTTCAGTCTTGATGCTACCCTTCTGTCACAAATCACCCCTGACACTCATCTCCACCCAGTCCCCCCTACCTGCACTCTCTTCTTCACCTCACTTGTGCATTTTCCATTGCTTTGGATGGATGACCCCAGGTATTTAAGCTCGTCTACTTTCACTACCTCTACTCCTTCCATCTTCACCTTTACACCTGCCTCCCTCACACTCACGCTCATATTCTGTCTTGCTTCTGCCGGCTTTCATTCCTCTTCTCTCCAGAGCAAACCTCCACCTCTCCAGGTTCTCTTCCACCTGCTCCCTACTCTCACTACATATCACAATGTCATCTGCAAATATCATGGTCCATGGAGACTCCTACCTGGCCTCATCTCCTGTCACCTCCTGTCCATCACCATGGCAAACAAGAAGGGGATCAGAGCTGATCCCTGTTGTAACCCAACCCCCATCTTGAACCTCTCTGTCACTCCTACAGCACACCTCACCACCATCTTGCTGTCCCCATACATGTCCTGCACCACCCTCACATACAGTACTTCTCTGCCACTCCTGACTTTCTCATACAGTACCACACTTCCTCTCTTGGCACTTCATTATACTGTATGCTTTCTCTAGATCCACAAAGACGCAGTGCAACTCCTTCTGACCTTCTCTATACTTCTCCATCAGTAGAGCAAACAATGCATATGGAGTACTCTTTCTTGGCATGAAACCGTACTGCTGCTCACTGATTGTCACCTCTCGTCTTAAGTTGGTTTCAACAACTCTTTCCCATATCTTCATAGTGTAATTGATCAACTTTATGCCTTTGTAGTTACTGCAGCTCTGAGCATCACCTTTGTTCTTGAAAACTGGTATCAAAAAAACTTCTTCTCCACTCCTCAGACACCCTCTCACTCTCCAAGATTGTGTTAAGCAATCTGGTTAAAAAGTCCAATGCCATTTATCCTCATCATCTCCATACCTTCACAGGTTTGTCATCTGGAACAATCGCCTTTCCATTTTTCAACCTTTTCAAAACTGCCCTCACTCCCACCTTGCTAATTCTCGGGACTTCCTTGTTCACCATCTTTCCTTCATCCATCCTCCTCTCGCTCTCATTTTCTTTATTCATCAGCTCTTCAAAGTCCTCACTCTACCATCTCAACACACTCTCGTCATTTGTTAGTACATTGCCATTTCTGTCCTTAATCAGCCTAATCTGCTGCACATCTTTTCTAGCTCGATCTCTGTCTAGCCAGTTGATACAAGTCCTTCTCTCCTTCCTTAGTGTTTAGCCCAAGGGTGTCCGATCATGTGCCATGGAGGGCCAAGACCCTGCAGGTTTTCTCTTCTACCCAGTCTCTTCAGCAGGTGTTTTGACTTATCAGCAATCAGTGGGAAGAAATTCAGTGGAATCTGCTGTTGGAGACACTGGCTGGAGGTAAAGCATGCAGGGTCTTGGCCACCTCTCTCTTCGCTATGCACCTAGATTCCAAATACACCTGTCTACTTTCTTCTTCTCCCTGATGATCCCACTTTTTCCTTTAATAACCTCTTTCTTTGGATATTTTCCTGTACCTCCTCATTCCACCACCAAGTCTCCTTGTCTTCCTTCCTCTGACCACTGGATACACCACATACTCTTCTACCTGTTTCCCTCAATACTTATGCTGTACTTTCCCAGTCATCTGGCAATTCTTCCCTACCACTCAGAGCCTGTATCAACTATTTCCTGAACTCTGTGTGACCTTCTTCCTTCTGTAACTTCCCCAACTTAATCTTTGGCTCTGCCTTCACTCTCTTCCTCTTCATGCTTTCCAGAGTCATTCTACAGATTACCATCTGATGCTGTCTAGCTACATTTTCCCGTCACCACCTTGCAGTCTCCTATTTCTTTCAGATTTCTCCTTCTGCGTAGGATGTAGTCCCCCTGTGTGCACCTTCCTCCACTGTTGTAAGTCACCCTATGTTCCTCTCGCTTCTTAAAGTATGTGTTCACCACAGCCATTTCCATCCTTTTAGCAAAATCCTCAACCACCTGTCCTTCTACATTTCTCTCTTTAGACCATACCTGCCCAGGACCTCCTCATAACCTCTGTTCCCTTCACCTACATGCCCAATAAAGTCCGCTCCAATCGCCACTCTCTCCCCACATGGAACACTCTATACCACTTCATCCAACTTACTCCAGAATTCCTCCTTCTCTTCTACCCGACATCCAACTTGTGGGGCATACACACTGACAACATTCAACATCGCACCTTTGACTTCGAGCTTCAAACTCATGATCCTGTCTGACTCCGTCTTTACCTCCTGAACACTCTTCACATACTCTTCCTTCAAGATTACTCCTACTCCATTTCTTCCTTCTATCTACACCATGGTAGAACAGTATAAATCCACCCCCAATGTTCCTTGCCTTGCTTCCCTTCCATCTAGTTTCTTGAACACACAATATCTTTCTTCTCTCCATGATATCAGCCAACTCGCTGCCTTTACCAGTCAAAGTCCCTAGATTTAATGTCTCTGTTCTCACCACCACACTTCTACCTTTTCTTTTCTCTCTCTCCCTTATAGCACACCTTCCCCCACTCCTCCTCCTCAACCTTTGACCAACAGTAGCCCAGTTTCCACTGGTACCCTGTTGGTTAACAGCACTGGTGGCTGTCATTGTTAACCCGGGCCTCGACCGATCCAGTATGAAAGTTTCATTCAGCGTGATCTGCTTGTTTGATTTGGCAAAGGTTTTATGTCAGATGCCCTTCCTGGCACAACCCTCCCATTTACCCCGGCTTGGGACGGCACGAGGAGTACACTGGCTTGTGCACCAACTTGTGCATACACCATTAAACTATTAGTTTAATGGTGTGTATATTTATGCAACCAGGTTAATGTGGGTTTTTTTTTTTTTATTTTTCCCCTTCAAAGATTTCAATTTGTTTTTCAATTGGGTTGTACAGGATATAGGTCACATTAATGGTGGAAAAAGTTTTGAACTTGATTTATCTTGGTGTCATTTTTTTACATTACAAAAACCTAGCCTTTGAACAGGGATGTGTTGTCTTTTTATATCCACTGTATAAACAAAAAAATTAAGGAGGTGGGGGAGTGGCACTAGATGTGGATAAGGCTTTGAAGTTCAAGGTGTTGGATCATATAATCATTAGTTGTGCATATAGAGCACCAGGGTCCTGTGTTGAGATTTTAAAAGAATGGATGGAAGATACCTTTTTTAAAAGGAGTAACAAAATAATTTTCATTTGATGGGATTTAAATATTGACTTCCTAAATCCAAACAAACATAAAACAACAGAAGAATTTATCAACACTCTTTATAGTATGAGCCTTTACCCCCAAATTACCAGACCTACGAAAATCACAACTCACTCTGCCACACTCATAGACAATGTTTTTACCAACAACATAGAAAATAATACAGTAGGTGGACTATTAATAAATGACATCAGTGATCACTTGCCAGTATTTACAGTGTATAATGGGAATCATAGCAGTAATAAACCAGATAAGAAAAAAGAATACAGACAAGTGAAAACTGAGGAAGCCATAAATGCTTTTAAAAATGACTTAATGGAACAGAATTGGGATGAGATCTGTCAAAAACAGGACAATGATGGAGAAAAGCGCTATATAAGTGCAGGTTAGTTAGTTAGTTAGTTAGTATATGAAAAATTTTGAAGAACATTCACAACAGTGTATATTAGAAATTGTCCAATATTACAATATAATAAGTTAATTCCTTTCAATTCAATTCAACTTTATTTATATAGCACCATTTCACGACAACAATCATCTCATTGCACTTTCGACTGTAAGGGTAAACCCCCACAACTGCAGAAAGACCCCAGCAATCAGGCGATCCCCTGTGAGCAAGCACTTGGTGATGGTGGAGAGGAAAAACTCCCTTTTAGCAGGAAGAAAGCTCCAGCAGAACCAGGCTCAGGGAGGGGCAGTCATCTGCTGCGACTGGCTGGGGGTGAGGGGATAGAGAAGAAGAAGAAAAGAAGACATGTAAAGAGCAAACAGCACAACGGGGACTCAGTCTGTGGGAGACAACAAACAGATGTTAATGACCAGCAAAAATATTTCATTGAGAGTGAAGAAAGGAGTGAAGCGCAGTTCATTGTTGGAGGTCCCCCAGCTGTCTAAACCTATTAGCAGCATAACTAAGGGAAGGTTCAGGGTCACCTGAACTGGCGCCTAGCGGCTGCCCCGGCCTTGGATGCACTCTGCAGAGCGTGCCCAAATGCCAAGTCACGTTTCGTTACCTTGTATTCATACATGTGTAATGACAATAAAGTTGAATCTCATCTCATCTCACCTGGTCCCACAATAACTATAGGCTATGTCAAAAAGGAAGGTTTTAATCCCATTCTTAAAAACAGAGATCAAGTCTGACTCCTTGTCAAGAATCTGTAACCTCAAAAGACTGTATATTAGTTCATTACCTCAATAAAGATTCAAGACACAGAATATTCTTTCATGAGTTTTACTTGCCGCAAGGAGCACAGGCAATGGATAACATTCATCCATGCACTGAGGTAGTCTCAGTGTTTGGGCATTTTTTATACACTCTTAGTTAAAACATCTCTCCCACACTACACCTGCAAGGTCATGGTACAAAAAATATGCTGACATTTAGACTACAGGGTGTACAGCACAGTCAAAATAACAGGAACTTGCTCCCTGTGCATTTTTCACAGGACAAAACAAGTCGAGCAATCATTTTCTTCAGTCACAGAAGAACTTTTCCAGCATGAAGGTTAATATTTGCACATACACAGTTTCATAACAGTGACATATACACTTCATTGAATAAAATGATAAAACTTATATACAAAATCTCCAACACTCCTGATTCCAGATTGACAGCTGGTTCCAAAAGAGAGGAGCTTGATAACTGAAGGCTCTGCCTCTCATTGTACTTTTGGAGATTGTAGGTATTACAAGTAATCCTGCATTTTGGTAGCGTAGTGCTCTGGTTAGATGATAAGGTACTATCAAATCTTTTAAATAAAAAAAGAGCCTGATTATTTGAGCTTTGAAGTGAGAAAAAGGATTTTAAATTTAATGCTAAATTCCATGGGAAGCCAATGAAGGGAGGCCAAAACCGAAGAGATGTGATCTCTCTTTCTAGTACCTGTTAAAACTCTTGCTGCAGCATTTTGGGTCAGCTGAAGACTTTTTATTTCATTTCAGTGAACCTGTAACCACGTGACTATGATCCTCGGGTCAGGAGCATTATGCCAAATTAATCACACCTGTGGATGCACACCTTATATATATATATATATATATATATATATATATATATATATATGTATCCCTTGCATCCACTCATTCTTCCTCTTTCTGTCCTCCTGGTCAGTAAGAGCTTATACCAGTCTGTTTGACATTACGTTTTCTGTGCTGTATTGGGCTTTCTTACCGTTGGTACCCCATCACTGCGTCATATTTGTTGTGTTTTCATTCTCAGCTAGAACTGTTAACAGTTTAACAGCATGAGGTATGCTTTATCCTTAACTGCTCGGGGGTATGTGATATATTTGGCCTTCAAGCAAGAATTGCTTAATAATTTAACAGCACGGTACAATTTACCATTAATTCTGTATTGCTTTCTCTTTTTTCAACTGACAGTCATCTTCTTAAAAAAAAAAAAAAGACATCCGTTTGTCTGAGTACTGGACGCTCCTGTGCTTAGTGCATTCTCCCACCATTTTGGGGGGAGTGGTACTGCATACAGGTGGGAACTGAAATCTGACATTGATATATTGTCTTCTGACTAGCATGCTTATACCTTCTGGAACAGCCCTTTGTCCTTTTTATAATAATAATAATAATAACTGTCTTCTTGTAGTTCTTTTGGGGGAATAATGACTTCTGTGGGGAGTGAAAAAGGGGGAAATAGCCCAGATACTTGTATGCCACCAGCCCAGGGTGTCATGGCCGCCAATCACGGCACCTGTGCACGCACCTGCCTGTCATCTCCTGCGGCCCTATTTATTCCATCAGGACCAGTGCTGGGCGCGGAGTCGTCTGATTCTCTATGCTGAATCCAGTCACGCCTGCCTCCGTGCTTCCCTGCACTCAACTCTCCAGCCTTTGGCTTCCTAGCCCTGCTGAACTACGTCCAGGCCGGTTCCACCCGGACCAACTACCAAGTAAGCCTACTTGCTACTCATCTTGTCCGATTTCCCTGTGCACAGGCGGAGCCCCGCAACGGCTGACCTCCATCTCCCTCCAGGCGGCGGACTCATCCTTCCACCTCCAGCTAGCCAGCCCCGCAGACATTGTCTTCCTGGCTGCAGCTTCGGCGCTACCTGAGCTACTTCAACATCTCCTGACAGGTTGCCAGGTTGTACGGTGCTCTGCCGGCCCCAGCTGGAGATTACGGATCGCACTACATAACATTACACCATACAGTATATCCTGCACTCACGCATCCACTCACTCACGTTTACAATAAAAGTACGTTAATTGGATTCACCCTGAGTCGTGTCTGTTCTGTGGGTCACCTGAACCATGTCACAGGGCTCCATCCCTCCAGGTTTAAGTGCTCTAGCTGGAACTGGGAAGGCCATCAGGGAGCAGAAGCGGATTGAAGGAAGCCAGCTACGCAATCCACGGATGGATTTCATGCAGAGGCAATGGGAGGAAATGTGTATGACCATTGAACATATGGCTGCAAATCAAAATCGCCTTTTGGATATGCCACACCAGGCTCCCGTATGTGCCCCTTGGGCCGCATCCTGATGTAGGGTCTCTCATGACCTCTGATAACTTGGGTAAGACCAGCAGCTCTGGCTGTGGCTCTATTGGGCGAGTGAATGTCTCTGAGGATGATGATGAGGTCGACAGTGACTCTCCGGTCAAGAAAGTGTTATGTATATAAAACTTGGTGATGAATGAGGCAAGATGAGGAAGCGTCGAACACAGATTTATTGATGGCTTGAACACAGAGGTTACATGGCAGGCACCTGGTGTGGGCATCTGGTGAAAGAGATTGTGCTATGGCTTCTCGCCCCGCTATATAGGGCAGTGCGGTGATGTGACAGGAAGTCCACGTCACCACACTGCACTTCACAACAAAGTGCCATATAACATTTCTTCCCTCCTTTAGAAAGTTCAAAAACCACACACACAATCAAATCCACCCCAATTTGGAACCCAAATCACCCTCTAAACTAACGAAAACTAATGTACTCAACTGGCCTAACGCACTCACACAAAAAAACTTAAAATAGGACTGATGGGTGGACTACCATGCAGCCCGCATGGCACGGTGGATTATTCTGCCACCGTATAAACTAAAAGTCCTCAGTTAAACTAAAATATCTGCCGTGTTCCTATTCTAACACAAAATATATATAAATACAACCCCATAACATAACATGCACACACAGAACTATAAACACACAACTCTACAGCACAGTCACTTGGGTGGGAGAGGCAGAACTGGCATGGGGGGGCCAGGGCAACCTCTCAGTAAGCGCAGCCCTGGAAGCAGCAAGACCCTGGGACAATGGCTGATCTTCTGGACAGTGGAGCCTGACTCCTTCACCACCAACACTGACTCCCGTCCAGCCTCATCACCTGGAGCATCCTCCTGGACACGGCGAAGCTGACTGGCAAGGCCTAGATGAGCCATCAGACAACCGGAAGTATGCTGTGCCCAACTTTACCACTACCCCCAAACATCCTCAATGTTTTGCTGGCTGACATTTGACCCATCTTCGCCGTGGACGTTCATCACCCCGAACCCGAACCAAGTCCAAAACCCTCAGCAGGGCCCGACTTGGCCTGACATGCTGCTGCTGAGCATACGGTAACACCATGCTCGTCCGTCAGGTCCCGTCCTCTTCTAAAAATGTTGTAGCGGTCATCACTGTAGCTGCAGACCACCCATCCACCTGTGGCCAAGCTTCGGAGGCATCTGGGGCTAGCATGGTGTCACTCACCAGTGCAGGTGCCCCGCTGCCATGCTCAATACCCCCTTCTACCATGTCCCAAGCGCCAGCACTGAGACTTTCCTATGCCGAACATGTGTGAAACTGGCCCTATTTGACCGCCGGAGTGTCCGTTAGTCCCTCATCCCACACAATGTCCTGTTTGACTGCCGGGTGGCCACAACCCAACCATTCGTTCCTGGCACCATCTTTAATGGTGAAACCCAGGCCGTAATACAGGTCACAGCCCATGATGCTATTGCCTCACGCTGTCACTTGGAACATGAAGTCAACTATCTTTGCAGACTTGTAACAAACCTTTACTCCAAAGTCCCAACCGTGCACAGCCTGCCACCTTCATAATCATACAACAGTGCCGGGTTACCATTAATCCTGTAGTGGGGGAAGATCTTCCTCACTGTGGCCCAGTTCAGCAACGACCCCTCTGCCGGTGTGTCGAGCAACAGTGGTACCTCCATGCTGTCCAACTCCACTGTGCAATACGTGTACTCATTTGTGCTGGGGGACACCATATGGATGGTTGTCAGGGGCGGGTGGAGTGATTTCTTCCATGGGCTCTCCGGTTCAGATACATGGTACACTCTAGCATAATGGTTCAAGTGTCCACATCTGCTACAATGTTTTCCTCTTGCCAGGGATTCCTTCGCCTTATGGTGGTGCATCACGGACCCACAACCCTTGCATGGGGGGTCTTCCCGGGTCAGACCTTTGGCTGGCAGCATTGGTTTCTATAACATTGTCCTCCAAGTGATCCATGCTATCCGAGTCTGTAGCATTTGCTGTGGTGGGTGACTCCGGCAGCCACTGTGACTGACGCCAGTTTAACTCTGAGGTTAGCTTGTCTGCAGCCTCCAACTGGAGAGCTAGCTCGACAGCTCTGGCTAATGTTAAGTCATTTGGTGCCGTAAGCAGCCTAGCATGCAATACAGCACTGCACGTGTGCACTGCTGGCTTGTTGTGCACCATTTCATCTTCCAATGGCCCAAAGCAGCATTCGCTAGCTAGCTGCCTCAAGTCAGCTACAAACTGGTAGATAGGCTCACCTACTCATTGATGTCACTGCCGAAAACGAATCCTCCGGGCAGTCACGCTGTCCGGAGTGTGGGAATGGTTGACTAGCGGCTCCATGACGTCCTCAAATGAGTCTGATGTGCCAAGCATTCGCAGGACTCACTGGCCCTCAGTACACAGGTTATGGACGAGAAGCACATGTGACCTTAGCTTGTCAAGCTGCCCAAGATCCAGCACAGTGATGTAGGTCTGAAAAGCCTCGAAACATCTAGGCCAAGGCACCGACGGTTTACCTGGGAGCTTGAGAAAGGGACGGAGTGGTATTATGCACATCTCCATGAGTTAATCCTCAGTTGCCAAATGTTATGTATGTAAAACCTGGTGATCAATGAGGCAAGATGAGGTAGTGTCGAACACAACTTTACTGATGGCATGAAAACAGCGGTTACATGGCAGGCACCTTGCGTGGGCATCTGGCGAAAGAGATCGTGCCATGGCGGCTCGCCACGCTAGATAGGGCAGTGCGGTGGTGTGAAAGGAAGTCCACTTCAGCATACTGCACTTCACAATAAAGTGCTATATAACAGAAGGACATTCCTGAGCCCAATGATATATCTGTTAGGGCAATGCTCTATCAGATATATGGTTTAGTGGCTAGAGCCTACCAGTCTGTGACTATGGTCTCTAGGCTGGCAAATACTACACTTCTTTTAGTGCACTTAAAAGGTCTGACAAGGGACCTACAGTCAAAAGTGGAGCTGACCTTCTACCAGAGTTGGTAAGGGTTGTGGACACTGTAATTCAAGGAGCTAGTTCTCAGGCTACAGCACTTAGCACATAGCCTTGGGGGGAGTCGGTGCTGAGGGACAGTGTGGAGGAGTGGTAGGGGCCTAGTCTGACTGTTTTTGGGTGATTGGTGAGAAAGTTCTTTATCCAGGAGCAGGTCTGTGTGTGGGGTGTTGGTGGGGGGGGGGGGGTGATCTGGAGGAGGTGCAGTTTGTTGACCAGGATGTCCGGGATAATGGTGTTAAAAGCTGAGCTGTAGTCCACTAAGAGCATCCAATATTACAGAAATGATAGAAGTCGGTCTTAGAAACAGGTTTAATATGTGAATTAAAGAACAAATCTTGATCAAAAATAACTCCAAGGTTCCTCACAGAGCTATTAAGACAAAGAGTAAGCACATCCAAACTAAGAGTTTGATTTGGAAAGGTATTTCTAAGGTTTTTTTGATCAACTAGAATGACTTCCCTCTTATCTGAATTTAATAGCCAGAAATTACAAGTCAGCCAAGCTTTAATTTCCTTAAGGCAAGTCTTTAATTTGGCTAATTGATTACTGTCATCTGGCTTCATTGACAAGTATAGTTGTGTGTCATTTGCATAACAATGAAAATGTATGCAGTGCTTTCTAATAATATTGCCTAGCGGAAGCATATATAAACTAAAAAGAATAGGGCCTAGCACAGATCCTTGTGGAACTCCATGACTGACCATTGAGTTAGAAGAAAACCCATTATTGACATGAACAAACTGGAACCTTTCAGATAAATAAGATTTAAACCACTGCAATGAAGTTCCATGAAGTCCAACAAGGTGTTCTATCAAGTAAAATATTATGATCGATAGTATCAAAAGCTTCACTAAGGTCCAAAAGGACAAGTACAGAAGCGAGTCCATTATCAGATGCAATAAAGGAGGTCGTGAGTGACCTTCACTAAAGCTGTTTCAGTACTATGATGAATTCTAAACCCAGATTGAAACTCTTCAAATAAAACATTTCCCTGCAAGTGGTCAAATAACTGCGTAGCAACAACTCTTTCTAAGATTTTTGAAATGAAAGGCAGATTAGAGATTGGTCTATAGTAAGCTAAAACTCCTGGCTCCAGCGTTTTTTTAGGTAAGGGTTTAATTACAGCAGTTTTTAAAATGGCCTAATGTTAATGAAGAATTGATTATTTAACCGGTTAAACTCGGGAGATTCCGCGGCCGGTCACGTCTCAGTGTGTCTTAGTGCTTCTCAGTGCGCTATGAAAAAAGAGCTGTATTTCCGGTCTTCCAGTACAGACACAGCCGTAAACAGAAAGCCAAAGGAGTGTTTGATTGTTTTAGAATGAGACTGACATCTCATTCGACCAACAAGAGCCTTGATTTGGGTTTTTAAACCTTGAATAACCAATGATCGAAAACCTAGCAAGAAGTATCTGCCCATCAATGACCGCAAATACAATGAGCCAATTGAAGCTGAGTAATCTGACGATGGACGTGTCTTTTAGCCAATCAATTTCTGACTTCAATGACACCCTACATGCACTGGTTCCGTGTTTATTTCCGGTAAAATGCCATGCGTTCCCGTGCGTAAAATCTCTTTTGACTCCGCCGCTGAGTGACGCGCAGTCCTTTGTGATACTGTGCAGAAGGGTCAGGGTAACATTAGCCATTATTTTACTTGTTTTGAAAAATGGTTGACAAATTAAACCGAAAGGGCATGTGTGAAAGCGTAGATGGCTTGACCGGGTCGGGTGACCTGGACGACGAATCAGTAAACAATGAAGGTTTCCATCAACGGAATAGCTGATGATCGTCAAACGCCAGTGGACAATACCAGCAACAGTGCGGTTGTGGATAGGTAAGTCTTATAATCTAAATTATTCTTTATCGATAAAAACAGTAATAAAAATAACTTTTGACCAATCGGTAATTACAAGGGTCCCACATAGCAACGTTTTTGTGCGTGCTGTGGGGGGAGGGGGTATTTGTTACTGTGTATATTGCAGAAAAAATTAATATTTTTTTAGTATAATTTTTATTTCACTGTAGGCTATTTTTTCCTCTAAAAAAAAGGAACTGTGCTGTGTATGTCTGGGTTATTATGCCTTTGTTTTACTGTGTAAACGTGATCTGGTGAAATGGAGCCCTGACCAAGTGAGCACACTAATGTGTGGACCCCGGTATTCAATCTGTACATTTTCAATCCAGTGATTTACAAAGTGATTCATAATTTTCTAAAGTCTCATTCAGAACATTATAGTCCCACAGACTGGTTTTCATCTGGGGCAGCATTTATAAATCACTGGATGGAGAATGTACATGTACAGATTGGATTCTGTGGTCCACTTGGGGTGCGCACTTGGTCAGGGGTCCAGTTGACCTGTATCTGTGTAAACTGGTGAGCTCGGGAGCGCCGACCCGGCTCACGCCGATCCCAACCCCCGCTTGCTTCAACGGGAAGCTCGGTGAGGCACGGCGGTTCATCTTACAGTGAGAGTCGGTGTTCCTGCGCGTTCCTGGGGATTTCCCCTCAGACCACAGCCGAATTGGCTATATGGCTAATCTCTTGGAGGGGCGAGCGTTAGCTTGGGCTTACGCCGTCATGTCGAAGCCCAGCTACGCGAGCCTCTCCTATGACCAGTTCGTGCAGGACTTTCTCGAGGTGTTTGACCACTCGCGTCGTGACAGCGTCCTCGCCGACCAGCTCCTTAGCCTTCAACAGGGTAGCCGGTCAGCGGCGGATTATGCTGTTGACTTCCGGGTGGCAGCGGAGGAGGTTGGCTGGGGAGAGGCATCTCTCTGCAGCATTTTCCTCCGTAGCCTCAGTTCTGGTCTGCGGGACAAGTTGGCCAGCCGGGATCTTCCAGGGCAGCTGTCCGAGCTAATCTCTCTGACTATTAGTTTGGATAACAGGCTGCGGGAGCGGGCCGCCGAGCGGAAGTCTGTCAGCCACCCGCGCGGATTCTCCGCCCGCGTTCCTCAGTCTCGCCCCCTGGCGTTACCCGCTCCGGAGTCCGCCGATGAGCCAAAGGCTATGTTGGTCGGGCGCACCAGGCTCCCTTTTGCGGAGAGACAACGCCGATGGGAGCTGGGCCTCTGCATGTATTGTGGAGGCGACCAGCATACCGTGGAGCAGTGCCCGGTCAAGCCAAATGGGGGGGTCCGCGAGTCACTGTAGGGGGCCTCGCGGGCTCTAACTGGCCAAATCCCCTCTCCAACTGCTCTCTGTCCATCAGATTTTGCCACAACTCCACCGGGCACCTCACTCACGCACTGGTGGACTCGGGGGCAGAGCAAAACTTTATTTCCAAGAGCCTGGCAACCCGTTTGGGTATACCCTGTCAGCCGTTGTCAGCTCCACTCAACTTTGTCACCCTTTCTCGCTCACCCCTGGGAGTAGTGACACACCACACCAAGCCGGTGCCAATAATAATTTCTGGAAACCACCGTGAGGACCTCTGCCTGTATGTCTTGTCATCCTCTGCGGCTCCCGTCATCCTGGGTTACCCGTGGCTGCGCCTGCACAACCCTGTCCTCGATTGGCAATCTGGAAGTATTCTCTCCTGGAGTTCCTTCTGCATGAGCACTTGTCTCCAGTCTGCGGCATGCGCCCCATCCTCTCCTCCGCCCGCTCCGGTCTCCTCTCCTCCAGACCTCACTCTGGTGCCCCAGGAGTTCCACGACTTGGGAATCGTGTTCAGCAAGTCCAAGGCGATGTCTCTTCCTCCTCACCGACCGTATGATTGTGCCATAAACCTCCGCCCGGGGGCGCCATTACCATCCGGCCGCCTATACAGCCTTTCTGCTCTGGAACGTGAGGCAATGGACACGTACATCAGGGAGTCGCTTAGCGCCGGGATCATCCGCCCCTCCTCGTCCCCGCTCGGTGCCGGTTTCTTCTTCGTCTCCAAGAAGGATGGGTCCCTTCATCCGTGCATCGACTTCAGGGCCCTCAATGACATCACGGTGAAGGACCGGTACACCCTGCCTCTTATGGACACCGCCTTCCACTCCCTCCAGGGGGCGACCTGGTTCACCAAGTTAGACCGCCGCAGCGCCTACCATCTCGTCCAGATCCAGGAGGGCGATGAGTGGAAGACGGCCTTTCGGACGCCCAGCGGCCACTTTGAGTACTTAGTAATGCCGTTCGGGCTCACCAACGCTCCCGCCGTCTTCCAGCGGCTCATCAATGACATCCTGCGAGATTTCCTGGGGGTCTTTGTCTTTGTATACTTGGATGACATTCTCATCTTCTCCAGGTCTCGGGAGGAGCACCAGGCTCACGTGAGGCGGGTTCTGCAGCGGTTGTTGGAGAACAGGCTTTACATCAAGGCGGAGAAATGCGAGTTTTATGCCAAGACCACCTCTTTCCTGGGATTTGTTATTTCCCACAACCAGATTCTCCCCGACCCGGCCAAGGTTAAACCGGTGGTCGAGTGGCCCACGCCTACCTCCAGGAAACAGGTGCAACAATTCATCGGCTTTGCTAATTTCTACCATCGCTTTGTCCCCAACTTTGGCGCCATCGTTACTCCCCTGACCCGCCTCATTTCCCCCAAGGTGCCCTTCCAGTGGACCGAGGAGGCAGTGACCGCGTTCGAGACCCTGAAGACGGAGTTCTCTTCCTCCCGGGTCCTAACCCAGGTTGACCCCGTGCTGCAGTGTCCGGTGGAGGTGGACGCTTCTGACACGGGGGTGGGGGCGGTGCTTTCCCAGCGATCACCGGTGGATGGAGTCAAGCGGCCCTGCACCTTCTTCTCCCGGCGGCTGTCGGTGGCCGAGCGTAACTATGACGTTGGCGACAGGGAGCTTCTGGCTGTCAGGCTCGCGCTGCAGGAGTGGCGTCACTGGCTGGAGGGGGCAGCTCAGCCTTTTGTAGTTTGGACGGACCACAAGAATCTTGAGTATTTGAGGTCAGCCAGGCGTCTGAATGCCCGCCAGGCGCGCTGGTCTCTGTTTTTCACTCGGTTCCAGTTCACCATCACCTACTGTCCAGGCTCAAAGAATGGGTTGCCTGACGCCCTGTCTAGACAGTTCGCCCCGGAGGCTCCGGAGGAGCTGGATCACACCATCCTTCCCAACTCGTGTGTTGTGGGGGCGGTTTCCTGGTCCATCAGGGACAAGATGCGGAGGGCTCTGGAGGCTGAACCGGACCCTGGCAGCGGCCCGGATGGGAGGATCTTCGTTCCATCAGCTGTTCTGGGGGAGGTCATTCACTGGGCCCACACGTCCAAGCTCACCTGTCACCCTGACGTCTCCCGACTGGTGGACCTCCTTCAACGTTCTTTCTGGTGGCCCGGTCTCCAAAAGGATGTTGCCAATTATGTCCGGGCTTGCCCCCAGTGTGCTACTGGCAAGTCCCCGAATTCCCCCCCTCCCCCCCCGCGGGCCTACTCCAGCCCCTGCCGGTCCCGGGCAGGCCCTGGTTGCACATCGCCCTCAACTTCGTCACTGGCCTCCGTGTCTCTAACACCTACGACACGGTTCTGACGATTGTGGATTGGTTCTCCAAGGCCGCCCACTTTGTGCTGCTCCTGGGTCTCCCTTCGGCACGAGAGACGGCCAACCTCCTCGTCCAACATGTGGTCAGGCTGCACGGGATCCCTGTGGATGTCATGTCTGATCGGGGGCCTCAGTTTGTGTCACAAGTGTGGAGGTGCTTTTGCAATGCCCTGGGGGCCACGGTGAGTCTTTCCTCTGGTCATCACCCCCAATCCAACGGGCAGTGTGAGCGCGCCAATCAGGAGCTGGAGGCTGCCCTGCGCTGCGTCACCTCCTCCAACCCATCCTCCTGGAGCTCTTACTTGGCCTGGGTAGAGTACGCCCACAATACGGCACGGTCATCGGCTACCGGGATGTCCCCCTTCAGGGCGTCATTGGGCTATGACCCCCCCTTGTTTCCCAAGCAGGAACATGAGTTGGCTGTTTCATCTATCCAGGCGCATGTGAGACGCTGCCGGAGCCTGTGGACCAGGGCGCGCGAGGCGCTTTTACGCACCGGCGGCACGCAACAGCACCACAGCACAATCGCCACAGGAGGCCGGCTCCCAGTTACCAGGTGGGCCAACGGGTCTGGTTGTCATCTCAGAACATCAATCTCAAGGCCGAGAAGAGGAAGCTGGCTCCACATTTCATCGGTCCCTTCACCATCTCCAAAATTATCAACCCGGTGGCTGTGCGTTTGGCCCTCCCCCCCTTCCTCCGTGTGTGTCCCACTTTTCATGTGTCCAGGGTCAAGCCTGTGATCTCCGACCCACTCTGTCCTCCTCCTAGGGCACCGCCCGCTCCCATGATGATCGACGGCCACCCAGCGTGGGGAGTTGCCTTCATCCTGGACTCCCGACGTTGAGGTCGTGGGCTGCAGTACTTGGTGGATTGGGAGGGATATGGCCCAGAGTGGAGATCCTGGGTGTGCTCTTCTTTTGTGCTGGACAAAGATCTCATCACGGAGTTCCACCGGGCGCACCTGGATAAACCAGCTCCAGGAGGCGCTGCTGGGGGGGGGGGGGGGGGAGTACTGTCACAACTCGCCGCTCTCAGGCATCCACCTCAGCTGCGTGCACACCTGCGTCTCGTCAATGATGGGCTATTTATTCCACTCCGCCCTGAGCATCGGTCTGGAGCCGTCTGTTCTACTACGCGCTCAAATCCTCAGCAGGATCGTCTCTTCCCATCCTGCCACTCTTCGCTACAACACGTAAGCTGTTTGCCACTTACCTGTCTATCAGTCTTCCCCTGTGCACAGGTGGATTCCCGGGCGGCGGATTCTCCCATCTTCGCCATCTCCTTCTCCCACATCTCCACGCCCCATCATGTGGACAGCAGGGTGCTGTCTCCCAGGCCGAAGATCCTAGCCAACGCCAGCCACATTCCCTTCTGCAAGTAAGCATCACTCTGCATTACTTCACCGTGTGGTTAAGCCCAGCTAATTTCCCTGTCTCTGTTCCTCCCATAGGGTTGCCTGGCCTCACGGCGTGCTGCTCTGTTCCCGACTCTCATTGTCCACCCACAATCCACATACATATCTCACATACGCACCCAAACATCCCTTTACTGTTGAATAAAGCTATCAAATCTTACCTGAGCCTGCGTGCGTGTTTCCTGGGCCGAGAAATATGTCAGTTTAGATGATTGTTACTCAGTGGCAGGAGCACTTAGAGAGATTATGACTGTTTTGCCAAAAAATTCAGAGTGTTTTCTTTTAAATGAGACCCTCCCTGAGCCTGGTTCTGCTAGAGGTTTCTTCCTTCCAAATGGGAGTTTTTCCTGTCCACTGTCGCTTAGTGCTTGCTCATAGGGGATCATCTGATTGCTGGGTCTTTCTGTGACTTTGTGGGGTTTTTTTGTTTTTTTTTTGTTTGTTTTCTGCACTGTGGCGCCACGAGATGGCTTTTGTTGTGATGTGGCGCATTATAAATAAAGCTGAATTGAATTGATTTGAATTGCAGCAGAACAATGATCTAAAACACACCAGTCAGTCCACATCTGTATGGCTTAAGAAAAACAAAATGAAGACTTTGGAGTGGCCTAGTCAAAGTCCTGACCTGAATCTGATTGAGATGTTGTGGCATAACCTTAAAAAGATGGTTCATGCTTGAAAATCCTCCATTGTGGCTGAATTACAACAATTCTGCAAAGATGAGTGGGCCAAAATTCCTCCACAGCGCTGTAAAAGAATCATTGCCAGTTATCACAAACGCTTGATTGCAGTTGTTTCTGCTAAGGATGGCCCAACCATTTGTTAGGTTTAGGGGGCAATCACTTTTTCACACAGGGCCATGTAGGTTTGAATTTTTTTCCCTTAATAATAAAGACCTTCATTTAAAAACTGCATTTTGTGTTTACTTGTGTTATCTTTGTCTAATATTTAAATTTGTTTGATGATCTGAAACATTTAAGTGTGACAAACATACAGCAAAATGAGAAATCAGGAAGGGGGTAAACACTTTTTCAAACCACTGTAGATTCCTTCTAGTTTAGTGGCATGCCATTTTCTTTCTAATTGATGAGTCTTCTGTTTTAAGCTGCAAATTTCTGTGTTGAACCAAGGATTGAGAAATCTCTGATTAGACTTTTTTCTTTTTTTAAAAGGGCCACCATATCTAGAGTCTGATGCAGAGAAGCTGTAACACTATCTACCATGCTATCAATTACAGAAGGAGTAAAATCTGAATTACTTATCTCCTTTGTATTGACACATGGCATTGAGGAAACATCCTGCTTAAATTTGGCAACAGCATCATCTGAGAGACATCTACTGTAGTCATATTTTTCTTTAGGAGCCAAATAGTCTGAAATAGTAAAATCAAAAGTTAACAGACAATGGTCTGACAGTACAGGGTTATGAGGAGACGCTACCAGATTTTCTATTTCTATGCCATGTGTCAGAACTAGGTCCAATGTGTGGTGGAGATAATGGGTAAAATTTCCTACTTTCTGAGAAAAAACCATCGAGTCAAATATTGAAATAAATGTCATATTAAGGCAATCACTATCTACATCTACATGTACAGTATATTAATGTCCCCTACTATAATTATTCTATCCGATTTAGCACAATATCAGCTAAGAACTCAGCAAATTCAGATAAAAACTCTGAGTAGGCTGAGGGAGGATGATAAACTATGGCAAATAAAACTGGGTTTAACCTAAAAATGCTAACATGGCCAATACTAAGGACAAGGCCCTCAAAGGAATTATACCATGTTTTTTGCTTTACATTAACTAGTAATTTGGAATGGTAAATTGTCACTTCTCCTCCTTCATGACAAGAACTTCTGGGATTTTGAAAGTTCAAACAACCAGAGGGAGCTGATTCATTTAAACCAACATAATTCTCTTGCCCTAACCAAGTCTCTGTAAGGGATAGTAAATCAATCTGATGATCAATTAACAGATCATGGAATAGCAGAGACTTGGGAGTTAGAGACCTAATAATTAACAAACCACATTTAATTTTTAAATCATTAGAAGGAACAGAGGCCAAATCGTTAGATTTAGAGGCTACATTTTTAATTTGAGTTTTATCAACTTTTTGTTTAATCACTTTGAGATGTGTATACATTATATTTTTATTTACTTGAATGAATGAATGAATGAATTTTTATTTCGGATAGTACAGTACAGGTTAAAAGAAACTGTATAACAACAAGGTCAAATTAGACAAAGACTCCTTCTACTATACAATTCCACGTGAGTTATCCGAAATGGGTGATGGCTGAAGCCGCAGCTTATATTGCCCACCCATATTCCATCCAAGAATTCAAAAGAGAAAAAAGAGAAAACAAGACAAGAGCGATTACAATTTAAAACGAAGCTAAGACAAAATATGACTGAGAGAAAAATAAAGAAAACTAAGCTAGGCTAAGTTAAGCGGTTACTATTCAAAAACAAATCTAAGACAAAATGTCACAGAGAAAAAAAAAACAAAAAACTAAGCTACAACACAACACAGGCTGGATATGTCAATCCTTATGTGAGTTTACATGTCGTCTTGTAAATATGTTTGGAGTATTTCTTCCTTTAGTTTTTGTTTCAATTGTCCAAGCGTTGTACATGATTTTAATTCAGGTCCAAAATCGTTCCATAATCTGACTCCTTGCACTGAAATACAGTGTTGCTTGGTGGTTGTTCTCACTGTAGGCTTTTGAAATATACATGTTCCTCTGAAGTGATATCGTTTCTCCCTTGTTTGGAACAACTTTTGGATATTTGCGGGCAGTGATAAATTCTTCACTTTGAACATTATTATTGCGGTTTTAAAGTCAACCAGATCTTTCAACTTGAGAGTTTTTTGTTTAAGAAAAGTGGGTTTGTTGGTTCCCTGTAAGCTGCTTTGTTTATTATTCTAATAGCTCTCTTTTGAAGCATAAAGAGTGGATATATGTTTGTTTTATATGTATTTCCCCATACTTCATTACAATATGTCATGTATGGGAGTATTAATGAATGATACAAGGTGTATAGTGTGGGTTGATTCAGCAAATATTTCACTCTGTGTAATATTGCAATTGATTTGGATACTTTACCTTTAATATAATTAATATGTGACTTCCAACACAGTTTGTTATCAATTATTACTCCAAGGAATTTAGTTTCAGATACCCTTTCAATCTCTACACCATTTACACTGAGTTTGGGTACTGGGTTGTTGTGATGGTTGTTAAAGACTATAAATTTTGTCTTACTTAAATTGAGCGTTAATTTGTTTGAATCAAACCACAGTTTAAGCTTTCCTAATTCCTTTCCGAGTGTATCCAGAAGTTGTTCCAAATTGTTTCCACTGCATAGCAGATTAGTGTCATCGGCAAACAATATTAAGTCATTTTTTTCTGAAACTTTACATATATCGTTTATATACATATTGAATAATAATGGTCCCAAAACTGAACCCTGTGGGACTCCACAGGTGACCTTCAGTAACTGAGTTTTTGTTGCTAACACATACATACTGATATCTATTCTTTAAGTAACTACTTAACCAGGACAGTGCTACCCTTCTAATACCACAATTTTGTAGTTTCTTTAATAATAAATTATGATCTACTGTATCAAATGCTTTTTTAAGATCTAGGAATACTCCAACTGAATACTCTTTATTTTCAATGGCTGTTGATATTTTTTCTGTAAATTCCATTAGGGCATATGCAGCTGTCCTCTTGTGTCTGAACCCATATTACTGCTCACACAATAAATCATTCTTCAGTATGAAGTTGTCAATTCTCTCATAGAATATTTTTTCAAGTATCTTGGAAAATTGCGGTAATAGTGAAATTGGTCTATAGTTTGAGAGTTCCCCTCTGTCGCCCATCTTGTATATCGGAATTACTTTAGCTATTTTCATTGCATTGGGAAATATACCTGATTGGAGAGACAGGTTACAGATATACGTCAGTGGTTTTACTATGCATTCGATAACAGTTTTGACTAGTAGCATGTCAATACCATCACAGTCAGTAGATGTTTTACTTTGAACGATTTAACAATTTCAATGACCTCTCTTTCGTCTGTGTTCTTTATGAAGATGGAGTCTTTTACAGCAGTGTTATTGCATATTGTATCACCTGTAGGCACCGTAGTGGGTATTTCTCGGGCCAGTTTTGGTCCAATGTTAACAAAAAAAATATTAAATTCATCTGCAGGTGAAGCTATATTCACACTCTGAGTCGTTTATTATTTTTTGGAATATTAGTTGGGTAGCTTGTATTTCTGCTTTTATTTCCAAGGATACTGTTGAGTATTGTCCATGTATTTTTAATATTGTATTTGTTTTTCACCAGTTCTTTACTGTAATAGTCTCTTTTACTACATCTTATTATATATGTTAACTTATTTTTGTATGTTTTATACCGCTGCTCTGCTTCTTTTGTCCTTTTCTTTAGGAAGGCTTTATATAATAAATTTTTCTTTTTACACGCCTTTTGTAGTCCTTTGGTTAACCATGGCTTATCAGCAAATTTGTGTTTAAGCTTTTTTTTTTTTACTAATGGGCAGTTTTTTTCATAAAGAGTGGTTACAATGTTTATAAATGTGTCATAGGCTTCATTTACATCTGATACATAGACTTCTGTCCAGTCTTGCTTCAGCAAGTCCTCTTTAAGAGAACTGATTGCATTTGGTGATTTGTGTCTGAACGATTTTGAAGTATTTTCTGCGTTGGGCCCCGTGTGGCCATGGATAAGTGCAAAGGTTGGCAAGTGGTCACTTATATCATTTATCAATAATCCACTTTCTATTTTCTTATCGAAAACATTGAAAAACAGGTTGTCAATAAGTGTAGCAGAGTGAACTGTGATTCTACTAGGATGTGTTATTGTAGGATATAGACTCATGCTGTACATAGAGTTCATGAACTCTGTAACTACATTTTGTTGATGTGGATTCAGTAAATCAGTATTGAAATCTCCACAAATTGCTACCATTTTCTTACTAGTAATATTATTGTACAGCTCGACTAATTTATCTCTGAATGTCTCAATGCAAGTTCCCGGCGTTCTATATATGCAGCTTATGATTAGATTTTTTGTTTTGTCTAGGTCAATCTCAACAGTAACACATTCCAAAATCCCTGGTAGTGCTGAGGACATTTCATTTACAAGCTTACACCTATACAGGTCATCAATATACAGTGCAACACCACCACCCTTTTTTTGAGATCTGTTTATATAAAACATCTGATATCCCTCTATTGCCATCAGGGGAGCCTGTACTTCATTAAGCCAGGTTTCAGAGACTGCAATGGCTGTGAATTTTCTGTCTAGCTGATTTAAATAGTCCTGAATCTGTGGAAAGTTTTTGTTAAGACTTCTGCTATTGAAGTGTATTATTGACAGTTTACCATCTAATTGCACTTGACTTTTGAATTGCTTTTCAGTGTAATATTCACAGTGGTTATGAATATTATTGAAAAAGTGGTTATCAGGATCAATATCATTCTCCATCTCTTGTGGTTTATGTTCAGCATAATGGCATATTTTCAGAGTTTGAGTTTCCTCACTCTGTGTCAAATGACTTCCTCCAACTGGAGATAATTGATGTCTACTCGAGTCGATCATAAGTTTTTGTTTATTTTGCTTTTTTTTAAAAGTACTTTGGCATGGTGTATCAAAAGAACTATTCTTATCGTGTGTATGAATATGGATTATCATTGACTCATAATTTTCTTAATCAGTGTTCATCTGTATTTATCTAAGTCAGTAGCATCTCTGATCATTATACTCTTTGCTACTTTAAAGGGAGTAGACAGTGATTCTCTGATGGGGAAGAAAGGGGCTAAGTTGAGGGGTGGAGGATGGAGAGAAACTGAAGAGAGGCATGTAAGACTGTGACTCTGCTTCCTGGTCCAAACTCTGAGTTGTCAAGGCTTTGGAACTTTGGATAAAAATGATACCAGATTGTTAGATAAATGAGACACACCATCCAAAGTGGGATGGACGCCGTCTCGCCTAACAAGACCAGGTTTTCACCAAAATGAGATCCAATTGTCTATGTAGCCCACATCATTTGCAGGACACCACACAGACAGCCAGAGGTTGAAAGATTACATGTGGTTGAACATGTCATCACTGGTCAGATTGGGGAGGGTCCCACAGAATACTACAGAGGCCAACATAGTTTTAGCAAAGCTACACACTGATTCCATGCTACGTTTTGTGACTTCCGACTGCTGGAGTAGGATGTTGTTAATGCTGGTGTGGATAACAATTGTGGAGTATTTACTGTTACTTTTAGCCAGCATTTTCAAATTTGACTCATTGTCACCTGCTGTGGCCCTGGGAGAGCAGGCGACTACAGAGTCACCAAGGATCAGACTTTTCTCCTCTGCGGGTGTGTCGCTGAGCAGGGAATATCAATTAGAAATGTGAACAGGTTGGTGGTGAACCAGGAGCTTGCAACCATACTTCCTTCTCACCGTCACTCACCCGTTCTCTCCTGGCTGCTCAGGAAAGGTAGATGCTGGGGGAGGGCTAGCAGGCCCTATGCTTCGGCGCTCTGGTGCAGCTAATGGAAATCCATCATTATTAACTTGTGCTGATGGTGTTTCAATGCAGTGGAGCCAGGATTCCAAATCACACAACCTCACCTCGAGCACCTTAAAAAGGCAACATTCATTACATTTTCCATTATCATTAAAAGATGCAGAGGTGTTGCTAAACATCTGACACAAAGAGCACACCAGAGGAGAAGGGGAAGGAGACCTAGTAGCCATACCTAGTGGGCAACCCGAAGCTAACATAAACACAGATGAAAGGTGAACAGAAGGCTACAGAAGGTGATTAGGTGACACTAAAAGCACACACAGATGCAAGAGATTTGTTAAACAGCAGTGAGAGGTGACGGTTGAAGAAAAAATAAGTGATTAAAATGCAATTAAAGGCAATAATCCTCAGGGGAGGGAGGAGAGCAAAGTGCAGAGCAAACCACACCAACAGCCAGCAACACAAGAAGTGACAATACGTTACCACAGGAAGAGGAAATTTACAGTGTAAATGCTATAGCATATGGTGTATGGGGTGGCGCCTATCTTTGTTTCACTGACCGTAGGCCATACAGCTACTCTAAGTAGTAAAAGTTACAGTGGGGGGGTTGGTCCTTTTGGTAGCTCTGTATGTTAACTTTCCTTTCCCCATTCTATTATGCCGACCACCAAGCTACGAAGCACCATTTTTTTAATATGGTCTTTGGTATGACCCGGCTGGGATTGAACCCATGGCCTCCCGGTTGTTGGGCGGATTCTCTACCAACTAGGCCACCAGTCAGGTTAATAGGAAAACTAGAAATATACAAATAGTGTTCACTTATATAATCCTTTTCCTTATCCCTAGATGACCATCGCACTTTACAGAGCCTGCTATCCACTCATTCACACACTGATGGCAGCAGAGCTGCCATGCACCAATGCTGGCCTGACCCACCAGGAGCAACTGGGGGTTCAGTGTCTCGTTCAAGGACACTTTGACATGCAGACTGCAGACAGAGTGGGAATCGAACCTCTGACCCTTGGCCACACTACACCTGCGCTACAGCAGGTGTAGTGCAGTGCAGTGTAGTGCAGGTGTAGTTGGCCACACTGCACCTGCGCTACAGCAGTATACAGTAAATACAACAGAAAAACTAGAAATAGAGAAAGTCCATGGATAACAAAGGAAATTCCAAATGCCTGTAAAAAGAAAAATATGCTATATAGATATTTTATAAGACAGAGAACTAAAGAAGCAGAATATAAATATAAAAATAAATATTATAAAGAATAGCAAGAAAGAGTATTATAAAAAGTTACTAGATAATAACAAAAACAACATTAAAGGAATATTAGGCATCTTGAATAGTATTATTAACAATGGAACAGGACAAAGTGGGCTACCAGAGTATTTTATATATACTGCTCAAAAAAATAAAGGGTATGGGGTACCCCCCCACAGCAGCCACGGACAAACACAGCGCTGGACTAGAGCAATTAACAGGACAGTGAGATGTGTGTGTTGAGATCAATAGGCAGCCTTCCTGTGCTTAGTTCAGGCACCAGCATCCTGTGGATATGTATGACGCAAATGCAAACATTCATGCTTCCTGCTCGCATTGTGGTACAAATGTCACATGTCTGAATGCATTTCCTTTGATGATAAAATGCCTTTGATGTATTGTCCGTTGCTGGGTATTTAAGTGGCTGAATTCATATGTTCACTCCCTGTTCTTCTTTTTTCTGCTTCTGACTACTGCTCATGAGAGCCTGAGAGCGATCCCCAGCATGCTTATACCGCAGCTGGGGTGAGCTCCGTGATGGCGATGATTTGGTCAATAAACTTCATTAAAACTCCAGTCGCCGTGCCTTATTTTAACATCGCCACACTGGTGACCCCGCAGACGCACACGCTTTGTGCGACGCAACCTTCTGGTCTGGACAACCACGCTGGCGACCCGACGCTGAAAAGAACACGCTGCCAGCAAACGCAGCACCCGGCAGTGATTCTCCGATGACAAGCGAACGCGGCAGCCCGACTGATCTGCCCTTCCTTTCTGCTTTAGGGAGACTTTGACGCTCTTCGGAGACCACCCACGACCGGGAAAGCTGAGGAAATTTCATGGTGAGTTCTGCACGCCTAGATCGGCACATCCACGCTGGACCGGCCGCTCTCACGGCTCCTGACACACGATTTTGTGTCTCCACACGAGAGCGCACGCACCTTGCCCTCTCTCCACGATGGCGGCCCATGGCCGACGGAGAACGCGTGGACCTGAACGCACCATGACCCGGCACGAGCGACGACCAACAGCCCGAACATGGGAGACAATCGGCGCCGACTGCGCAGATCTCCATCAAGCCCCCTGACCCTGATTCGCCTCGCGACAGTGGACCGGCCATGCACAGAAGCCTCGCATCTGAACAGCGCAGCTGGAAGGTACGCAGCCGCAGCGCGTGCCGCGCACCAGAGACAAGCTGGCTCCGCAGACCCCCACTCCCCTTCACCGCTGCACTCTGGCTCTTCAGGACTGCTCACACACCTGAAGCACACACGCAGCCCGCACACAGGATTTGGTGTAGGTCTCAGCCACGGCGCACAACGGGAATCCAGCCGTCAGCTGTCCCCGAGGGCTTTAGGGCCGCGAACGCACCTAAAGCCTAAACGCCAAGTCCCTCACATAGCTTCAGCTCCTGTTTTTCTTCATTGCCGGACTGAATCGCGAGAGGAATCAGAGACTAACTTTTCTTCCCACAGCCATGGACATCCCCCGCCACTTGCTACCCCCACCCTCCTCCCTTCCCCAGCACAGACTTTCCCCGCAGCTCGCCACCAAAGCGGGACTACCGAGGTCTCAGCTCCCCGCTAAGCCCTCTGGGGGGGGGAGTGTATGGGGTACCCCCCCACAGCAGCCACGGACAAACACAGCGCTGGACTAGAGCAATTAACAGGACAGTGAGATGTGTGTGTTGAGATCAATAGGCAGCCTTCCTGTGCTTAGTTCAGGCACCAGCATCCTGTGGATATGTATGACGCAAATGCAAACATTCATGCTTCCTGCTCGCATTGTGGTACAAATGTCACATGTCTGAATGCATTTCCTTTGATGATAAAATGCCTTTGATGTATTGTCCGTTGCTGGGTATTTAAGTGGCTGAATTCATATGTTCACTCCCTGTTCTTT
Organism: Pholidichthys leucotaenia; assembly: GCA_020510985.1. Classification (NCBI taxonomy): domain Eukaryota; kingdom Metazoa; phylum Chordata; class Actinopteri; order Cichliformes; family Pholidichthyidae; genus Pholidichthys; species Pholidichthys leucotaenia. The sequence goes on along the minus strand of CM035846.1, from coordinate 55,773,769 downwards.
TTTCTGCTTCCGACTACTGCTCATGAGAGCCTGAGAGCGATCCCCAGCATGCTTATACCGCAGCTGAGGTGAGCTCCGTGATGGCGATGATTTGGTCAATAAACTTCATTAAAACTCCAGTCGCCATGCCTTATTTTAACATCGCCACAAAGGGAACACTTTGAAAACACATCAGATTTTAATGGGAAAAAATAAGCTGGATATCGAAATTGTGGCAGGCTAGTCCAGCTTACTCAGATTAAAAAGTGTTCCTTTAATCTGAGTAAACTGGACTAGACTGCCACAATTTCGATACCCAGCTTATTTTTCCCCATTAAAATCTAATGTGTTTTCAAAGTGTTCCCTTTATTTTTTTGAGCAGTATATAATGACAGGGAAGAATACAATATGGATGTTATAACCAATAATTATAATACATTTTTCGTAAATGTGGGACCTAATTTGGCAAAAAAAAAAAAAAAAATCTGAGAAAAGAGTATCCAAAATAAATATGGAAGAATTAATTAGTAGGAATCCCTGCTTACTGTTCCTTGAACCGGTAAACGAAGGAGAAATTATTGACACTGTCAAGAAGTGTAAAAACAAAAAGTCTTTTGATTATAATGGCATTTACACGATTATAGTAAAAGTACAAGAATACTGTACAAGTCCTGCTGCAACAGAAAAACTCAGAGTATCCTGGAAGACACATCCCACCCAGCACATCACCTGTTCCAGCTGTTACCCTCAAGCAGGCGGAACAGGGCAATAAAAGCAAAGACAAATAGACTGGAAAATAGCACATACCCTAGGGCTGTTGCACTATTAAACAACATGTGAATATGCAGCTTATCTACAGTATAGATAAAGAGACATATACATAAAACTGCATATACCTCCATACAGTGGTGTGAAGAGTTTGCCCACTTCCTAATTTCTCATTTTTTGTATGCTTGTCACACTTAAATGTTTCAGATCATCAAACAAATTTAAAGATTAGACAAAGATAACACAAGCAAACAAAAAAAATGCAGTTTTTAAATGAAAGTGCTTATTGTTAAGGGTAAAAAAAAAAATCCAAACCTACATGGCCCTGTGTGAAAAAGTGCTTGTGCCACCCCCCACCCCCCCGTTGAAACTGACGAGACAAAAGTTGAATTTTTTTGATAAAATCCTGCATAAAAGTAACACATCATTTCAGAAAAAGAACATCATACCAACAGCAAAATATAGTGGTGGTCGTGTGATGGCCTGGTGCAGTTTTGCTGCTTCAGGACCTGGAAGACTTGCTGTGGTAAATGGATCCAGGAATTCTGCTGTCTCCCAAAAAATCCTGAAGAAGAATGTCCGGCCACCTGTTTGTGACCTCAAGCTGAAGCACACTTGGGTTCTGCAGCAGGAGAATGATCCAAAACACACCAGCAAGTTCACCTCCGAATGGCTTAAGAAAAACAAAATCTAGACTTTGGCCTAGTCAAAGTCCTGACCTGAATCCGATTCCGATGCTGTGGCGTGACCTCAAAAAGGCGGCTCATGCTTGAAAACTCTCCAATATGGCTGAATTACAACAATTCTACAGTGATGAGTGGGCCAAAATTCCTCTACAGCACTGTAAAAAACTCATTGGCAGTTATCGCAAAAGCTTGACTGGATTTTCTTTCCCTTAATAACAAATACCTTCATGTAAAAACTGCATTTTGTGTTTACTTGTGTTATCTTTGTCTAATATTTAAATTTGGTTGATAATCTGAAATATTTAAGCGTGACAAACATACAAAATCAGGAAGGGGGCAAGCACTTTTTCACACCACTGTATGTAGTTTTATTTCATATCAGTGAACCTGTAACCACGTGACTCAGATCCTGGGGTCAGGAGCATTATACCAAATTAATCACACCTGTGGATGCACACCTTATTTATATCCCTTGCATCCACCCATTCTTCCTCTTTCTAATCTCCTGGTTGGTAAGAGCTTATACCAGTCTGTTTAACATTATGTTTTCTGTTCTGTTTTTGGGCTGCCTTACCTTTGGTACCCCATTGTTGTGTCTTAAAAATGTTGTGTTTTCTGCTGAGTGAGAGAAGGTTTGCAGTGGCTGTGCAGCCTGACGTGCACTCTCCATACCTGCTTAGACATATGTAATATATATTACATTATTATTATTATATTTATATATCTATATATTTATTCCATCTAGCTACAATGCTCCGCACTGTGTTTATATATCTACATATTATTCCATCTAGCTACATTGCTCCGTACTGTGGGTGTTTATATATTCACATATTTATTCCATCTAGCTACAATGCTCCGCACTGTGTGTTTACATATTCATATATTTATTCCATCCAGCTACAATGCTCTGCACTGTGTGTCTGTATATATATATTTTATAGTAATATGTACATATGTATATTAGCTGCTCTTGCTTGCTTGTTTTTTTTCTTGCCTTCTGATTGTTGCTCTGAGTGTTGCTATCCCTGTGCTGTTGCAATCCTGGAATTTCCCCGTTGTGGGACTAATAAAGGCTTATCTCATCTTATCTTATATACTTGCTGCGGCGGCATGAAAAATAAGGCAGCGATGTGAGGTTTTAAATAGGTTTATTATCATACCGCCGTCACAGGAACTCCACTCCAGCCCTTGTGCAAGCAGGCTGGAGTGGGGTCCTCAGGCTCTCAGCAAAGAGACACAGGATGTGTGTGTCAGCAGCAGTAGTCAAAGAGTGAGAGGGAGATTTACAGAATAATGCAGCTTATATACCCAACTACAGACAATACATGAAAGGCATTCACAGCAGTATGTATGGGCATTTGCATTTGAGAGACACACATAACAATAAGAAGATTGCTAGCCAAGATTCGCCTCTGCTCCAGAACTGCAGGACAAAAGAGGTTACAAGGCACATCTACATATTGTTATCAGTGTATAGGCACAGTAAGGACAGGAAGCATGAACACAATGCATGAATGGTACATTAACATCACAGTAGTGAGCTGGAAAAAGCCAGGAGAGGCGGGCTGTCTGTAGACATTAATACGCACATTGCTGTGCCTGTCCAGTCTGTTGTGGGGGTTCCCCACACGCTCCCCCCCAGAGGGCTCGGCAGGCGGCCGAGGCCTCAATAGTCCGGCTTTGGCAGCGAGCAGGGAAAGCTCTGTGCAGGCGGAGGTGGAGGGGGGTGGGAGGTAGTAAATGCCGGCCCTGGACGGTAAAATCGTCTGAGCCACGCAAAAATTGCTTGTCGGTCCGTGATGTCGAGGGGCTGTCCCGTTGAACGTGCAGAGATCCACAAGAAGAAAAATTAGTCACTGGCTCCTCTCGTGATTAAGTCCTGCAAGGATTAATAGTGGCCGTGAAGAAAAAAGGAAGCGGCGAGGATTAACAGCGGCCATGAAGAAAACAGGGGCGGCTGTAAGAGAGAAAAAAAAAACAAAAGCAAAGGGACTTGGCGTGTTGACTTTAGGTGCGGGCGCAACCCTAAAGCCCTCGGGAACCGCAGACTGCTGAATTCCCTATGTGCGCCGTGGCTAAGACCATTAGCAAATCCAGTGAGCAAGCTGTGTGCGTTCCTCAGGTGTACGAGCAACCCTGAAGGGCCTGTGTGCAGCGGCGAAGGAGGATGGGGGTCTGTAGAGCCGTATGCGTTCCGTGCGTGGTGCGCCGTCCTCGTAACTCCCCGGTGCGTGTGCCGGGGCTCCGTGCATGGGTGGGCCAGCTGGAAAGGAGAACCAACGTCAGAGAGCTTAATCATCTCTGTTCATTGTGTTGGAGCGGTGAAAGGAAGTAGACGATCTTTGTCCCTCGAGCTCGTGCAGATGCGTTGTAGCGGTGAGAGGGAGGAGACGATCTTTGTCACTCGCTCGGCCATGGTGCGTTCAATGTCGGGTCACCAGTGTAGCTGTCCAGACCAGAAGGTTGCGTCGCACAAAACGTGTGCTTCCTCGGGGTCACCAGTGTAGCTGTCCAGACCAGAAGGTTGCATTCTCGAGGTCACCAGCGTAACTGTCCAGACCAGAAGGTTGCGTCGCACAAAACGTGTGCTTCCTCGGGGTCACCAGTGCGGCGGCATGAAAAATAAGGAAGTGATGTGAGGTTTTAAATAGGTTTATTATCATACCGCCATCACAGGAACTCCACTCCAGCCCTTGTGCAAGCAGGCTGGAGTGGGGTCCTCAGGCTCTCAGCAAAGAGACACAGGATGTGTGTCAGCAGCAGTAGTCAAAGAGTGAGAGGGAGATTTACAGAATAATGCAGCTTATATACACAACTACAGACAATACATGAAAGGCATTCACAGCAGTAGGTATGGGCATTTGCATTTGAGAGACACACATAACAATAAGAAGATTGCTAACCAGGATTCGCCTCTGCTCCAGAACTGCAGGACAAAAGAGGTTACAAGGCACATCTACATATTGTTATCAGTGTATAGACACAGTAAGGACAGGAAGCATGAACACAATTCATGAATGGCACATTAACATCACAGTAGTGAGCCGGAAAAAAGCCAGGAGAAGCGGGCTGTCTGTAGACATTAATACACACATTGCTGTGCCTGTCCAGTCTGTTGTGGGGGTTCCCCACACTTGCCTTCTTTTCAGTCGCAACTGTTAACAGTTTATCAGCATGAGGTATGTACTGTCCTTATCTGGTTAAGGTTTGTGATATATTTTTTGCCTTCTCTTCAGGCAGAAAACTGTTTAACAGCTTAACAGCATGCGATATGCTTTATCTGCTTGGGGTATGTGATATATTTTGCCTTCTTCAAGCAGGAATTTTTTAACAATTTAACAGCACGGTACAATTTGCTATTAATTCTGTATTATTTTCTCTTCTTTTTTCGACTAATAGTGGTCTTCTTAAAAAAAAATAAAAGACATCTTCTTTGTCTGGGTATTGGGCGCTCCTGTGCTTTGTGCACTCTCGCCACCTTTCGTGGGGGAGTGGTACTGCATACAGGTGGGAAATGAAATCTGAAATTCCTATGTTGTCTTCTGACTAGCGCGCTTGTACCTCATGGAACAGTCCTTTGGCCTGTTTATAATGATAATAATAATAACTGTGATGTTTTCTCTCCTATTCTTTTGGAGAAATAATGGCTTCTGTGGGGAGTGAAGGAGGGGGAAATAGCCCAGACACTTGTATGCCACCAGCCAGGGCTCCATTTCTCCAGGTTTAAGTGCTCTAGCTGGAATTAGGAAGGCCAGCCGGAAGCAGAAGCAGATTGAAGGAAGCCAGCTACACGATCCAGCGAATAGATTTCATGCAGAGGCAATTGGAGGATATGTGTATGACCATTGAACATATGGCCGCAAATCAACATCGCCTTTGGATATGCCACACCAGGCTCCCATATGTGCCCCTTGGGCCGCATCCTGATGTAGGGTCTCTCATGACCTCTGATAACTTGGGTAAGACCAGCAGCTCTGGCTGTGGCTCCACTGGGTGAGTGAATGTCTCTGAGGATGATGATGAGGTCGACAGTGACTCTCCGGTCAAGAAGGACCTTCCTGAGCCCAATGATATATCTCAGGGCACTGCTCTCTACAGCAGCATCAGCTGCAGGGCTACCCCCCCCCCCCCCCATCTTCTCCACCTAGGACTTTGGAAAGAGGTATGTTATGTATTTTGGTTTACTACGGCACCCGTCGTAGTGTTTTGCTCAAGGCATTATGAGTAACCTGTAATGTCAGGTTGTTGTTGTTAGCCATGTGCTATGAAGTTGCTGCTACGCTAATAAACCGTTAACATTACGTCGATGGTCCGAGTTATCATTGTTATATTAAGTAACGTAAAGTGGTGAAAGATATAACAAAAAGTGGCGACGAGGACGTCTGGACCGACGCTGCAGTCCGCGACGGAGGAGAGTTATTTTGTCGTGTTTTTCCTGCCACTACTTCGCGCGGACCGGGTGATACACCGCGCCGCTGTGCTGAGGTGGATGCTGCAGGCTGTCTGCTAAGCGGGGAGGAGCGGAGCAGTGGAAATCGTTAAGGACAAAAACTCCGTGAGTAACGCCGGAGGGAAGCAACGACGTTACAGAAAGGAGCTGCGAGGGAAAGAGCAACATTCAACCAGGAGCGTTAAAATGGCTGGAGTTATTGGCTCTATCGGGCCCTTTGATGAGAGCGCGGAACAATGGAGCTCCTATACAGAGCGCTTTGACTATTTCGTCGTGGCCAATGGAATAACGGATGAAAAGTTAGTGCCCACTTTTCTGAGTGTGATGGGTCCCAAGACATTTAACCTACTACGCAACCTCCTACAGCCAGTAAAGCCAGGCTCTAAAACCTACAAAGAACTTGTGGACACACTGACCCACCACTTCTCACCCAAGCCTCTAGTGATTGCAGAAAGATACAGGTTTCACAGACGTAACCAAGAAGAGGGTGAGTCTGTTAACATGTTTGTTGCAGCGCTACGCAAGTTAGCCGAACACTGTGAATTTAAAGATGTTTTAAATGACACATTAAGAGACAGGCTTGTGTGTGGACTACGAAATGAAGCAGCACAGAAGAATTACTCACAGAAAGTGATCTGACGCTTGAAAGAGCCATTAACATTAGTGTGATGATGGAGATGGCTTCCAAAGAAGCCCACCAACTGCATGCTACAGGCAGAGTACATAAGCTCAACAGTGGTAAAACCAATGCAACAGGTCCATGTTTCCGCTGTGGCAAGGTGGGACACCTTCCTAATGACTGTTGGTGCAAAGAGATGGACTGTAACAACTGTGGGAAAAAAGGCCACGTGGAGCGGGCATGTAGAAGCAAAAGGAGCAAAGACAAAGGCCCAAAGACAAGGAATTAAAGTGACATGGTAAAATACAAAAAGAAAAGAAATGTGCACACAGTTAAACATGGCGAGGACAGAGTGAGCGACTCCTCAGAGGAAGAGGTGTCAACTGCAATAAATACTGTCCGGATTATGAATGTGAATGAAGGCTCAGAAGGCTTTTGGACTAAACCAAAAGTGGAGGGACATTTTGTTAAAATGCAGATAGACACCGGATCAAAGGCATCACTTGTGTCGCATGGCATTTACAAGAAGTTTCTGAAACATCTTCCACTCCGGCCTTCAGACACCGTCTTCAGGGCGTATACTGGACACCGAGTGCCCATGAAAGGGATGACAGAGGTAACTGTTCAGTACAATGGCCAAACTGCTGAGCTTCCAGTTTATGTTACCAAGAACAACTGTCCAGCTATAAAGGGGCGTGTGTGGCTAAAGAAAATCCAACTTGACTGGCAAGAAGTAAGGAAGCTGTCACACAGTTCCACTCAGCTGCAGGCCATACTGGAAAAGCACAAAAAGGTTTTTCGTGATGAGCTAGGCAGTATGAAAAAAATTATAGTGAAGCTGCATGTCAAACCTGACAGTAAACCAGTGTTCATGAAAGCCAGACCAGTGCCGTACGCCATCAGACCAAAGGTGGAGGCTGACTTGGATGCTCTGGTCAAGAATGGAGTTCTGGAGCCTGTGACAACCAGTGAGTGGGCCACGCCCATAGTTCCAGTACCCAAAAAGGACGGAGGAATCCGGACCTGTGGAGACTTTAAGGTAACAGTAAACCCTGTACTAACAGCAGAGCAGTATCCCCTTCCACTGATTGATGACTTATTTGCGGGGCTGAGTGGGGGACAAAAGTTCAGCAAAATAAATCTCAACCAGGCTTACTTACAAATGCATGTAGACGAGCAGTCACGTGAAATGCTGACTATCAACACCCATAAAGGACTCTTCAGATACTGCAGACTGCCTTTTGGCATCACATCTGCTCCAGCACTTTTCAGCGAGCTATGGATCAAATCCTGAGTGGATTACCAGGAGTGCAGTGCTACCTGGATGATATCCTGTGTACAGGAGCAGATGATGAAGAGCATCTGCGCAACTTGGATGCAACTCTCAAGAGACTGGAGGAATATGGATTGAGAATCTGCAAGGATAAATGCGAGTTTTTCCAGTCATCCGTGGAATACTTAGGTCATGTGATCGATGCTAAGGGACTACACACTGCACCATCGAAAATCACAGCCATTGTGGATGCACCTCCACCCCAAAATGTCAGTCAGCTGAAGTCTTTCTTGGGACTGCTGAACTATTATGGACGTTTCATACCAAACTTGGCATCACTATTAAAACCACTGCATAACCTGCTGCGCAAAGAGGAAGCATGGAAGTGGACAGCAAGCTGTCAGGAGGCTTTTCAGAAGGCAAAGGATGCGCTGACTGCATCAGAGGTTCTGACCCACTTCAACCCATCACTTCCGATCCAGCTTGCCTGCGACGCCTCTCCTTATGGCGTAGGGGCGGTGATTTCCCACGTAATGCTAGACGGTGAGGAAAAGCCAATCGCTTTTGCGTCAAGGACATTAAACAAGGCAGAAGCTAACTATGCTCAACTAGAAAGAGAGGCTCTGAGCATTGTGTTTGGTGTCAGAAAATTCCACCAGTACTTGTATGGATGGAAGTTTACACTTTTTACTGACCACCGACCTCTCACAACCATCCTTGGACCATACACAGGAATACCATCTCTTGCAGCGTCCCGACTGCAGAGGTGGGTGTTGCTGTTGTCAGGACACTCCTATGACATCAGGTATCGAAAGTCAGACTGTCATGGTAATGCAGATGGGTTATCCAGATTACCACTTCCTGTCATGAAGCCAGAGTCAAGCACTGTGGACATCTTCTACTTCACAGAGGTAGAAAACACACCTGTTTCAGCTGTGCAGGTGAAAAAGGGGACTAGAAATGACCCCGTGTTGTCTGCAGTCATGGACTTGATCATTAAAGGACAACCTGCGGGTGATGACGCAACCTTGAAGCCCTTCCTTGGGAAGTGGACAGAATTGTCTGTTCAGTCGGGTTGTCTGCTGTGGGGGAGGAGAGTGATTATTCCCCTGTCATGTCGAACAAAAGTGTTACAGCAACTTCATGCAGGACATAGTGGAATCGTGAGAATGAAAGAAATAGCGAGAAGCTATTTTTGGTGGCCAAACATTGACAAGCAGATTGAAGAAATAGCCAAAAGCTGTTCATCTTGTCACAAGGTACGGAACAACCCACCATTGGCTCCTCTCCATCCCTGGGAGTTCCCACAGGAGCCATGGCATCGTGTGCACATTGACTTTGCAGGTCCGTTTGAGGACAGAATGTTTCTCGTTGCTGTGGATGCACACAGTAAATGGCCTGAAGTGGCTATTATGAGGTCAACCACCACAGAGAAGACCACAGAGACATTAGGAGGAATGTTTATAGTCGTTTTGGGTCTCCTACACAACTAGTTTCTGGCAATGGACCTCAGTTGGTTTCACAAGAAATGGATGCTTTTCTACAAGCTAATGGAGTGCAGCACATTAAATCAGCTCCATACCATCCTGCGACGAACGGCCTTGCAGAAAGGTTTGTGCAGACAATGAAAAATGCATTGAAAGCATCACAAGGTCAAGGAACACTGCATCAGAGGCTGCACAAGTTCCTGCTAAACTACCGCAACACTCCACATGCAATCACAAAGACAACCCCTGCTAGTCTGATGTTCAAGAGAGATCTGCACACTACCTTTGACCTTTTGAAACCCTCAGGATTAAAGGACACTGTGCAAAAGCAACAAGAGAAACAAATTATGCACAGAGAACATCGGGCAAAGGACAGAGCGTTCACGTCAGGAGAATCTGTGCTGGCCAGGAACTACGGAGGTGAACCTAAGTGGGTTCCTGCAACTGTTATTGCACAAACTAGACCAGTCTCATATACAGTTCAAACCACTGACAGTGTTTGGAAAAGGCACGTGGATCAATTCCTGCAGACACCGCCAGCGCCTGCAGAACCGTCTCTTGGATATCCTAAAGATGCACTCACCAACTCACCACTTTGTCCACCTACACCAGTACAGAACTCAACCACTTCAGAGACCAGAGTTCCAGCTGTAGATGTGACATCTTCTTCTGCATCAGCACCAGAAGCAAACTCCACATTAGAAAGAACACAGACTCATGTTCCTGCAGATCGCCAATACCCCACCAGGGAGCGGCGACCTCCTGTCCGTCTGAGTTATTAGACTAGATAGCAACTGACCCACATTAATGGGGCAGAATAATCCCCAGGGGTACTGTTAGGGGATGAGGTAGTCTACCCTCACTCCTAAGGTAGCATAATAATTAAAGAGAAGTTGTTGTACATGGATACAGTTAACTTGGCAGATGAAGAGAATGGAGAAATGTCCATATGTTTAGATTGCCAGTGTTATGTTCTAATGGAGACAAGAATTTCAGCAGACACTTGTTATTTCCTGTAGGACATCTATTGTAAGAGGGGAGGAGATGTTATGTATTTTGGTTTACTACGGCACCCGTCGTAGTGTTTTGCTCAAGGCATTATGGGTAACCTGTAATGTCAGGTTGTTGTTGTTAGCCATGTGCTATGAAGTTGCTGCTACGCTAGTAAACCGTTAACATTACGTCGATGGTCCGAGTTATCATTGTTATATTAAGTAACGTAAAGCGGTGAAAGATATAACAAGGTACTCCAATCCAGAGGCAGGTTCCCTTGCCAATTTATCATGACTTTGTGGAAAATCTGTGCAAGTCTTGGGCTTGTCCAAAGGAGGCTGCTGGTCCTCGTTCTACACTCATCATTTTGAGTGGTGCTGTGCAGCAGGGCTTATGATGTGTTGAAGGTTGGCCCTACCTTTGCATTGCTGGCTGGGGCTTCCCTCACAGGCAGCAACTGTATCCACCACCCTAACAAGAAGTGTCGTGCCACTGATGGTTTAGTGGCTAGAGCCTACCAGTCTTTGACTATGGTCTCTAGGCTGGCAAAAACTAATACACTTCTTTTAGTGTACTTAGAAGGTCTGAAAAGGGACCCAGAGTCAAAGGTGGAGCTGACCTTCTACCAGAGTTGGCAAGGGTTGTGGACACTGTAATTCAAGGAGATAACTCTCAGGCTACAGCACTTCGGAATTCCTTGGCCCATCTGACCATTGTCCGGTGGCATGTGTGACTGAGCCAGTCTGGATTGGCAGATACAGACAAGGCTGCAGTTTTGGAGGCTGCAGTAGTGTCTGGTGAAGTCTTGGGCTTGCAGCGGAGGTGGTGTTAGAAGAGGTGTATAAGGTTAGACTGCACGCACAGTCCTTTCATAGGCCAGGACTATCCAGGCCAAGTGTCCGGAGACCTCTTGAGGGGTGTGAGAATCCACAATGGCTTCGTTCATAGAGCCAAGTTCCTCTCTGAGTTCAGGTCAGCCGAGGCAGAAAGCCTCTCGGCAGCAGGTGCAGGTTTAACAGCACTTACGTCCACGCACTCAGGAGCGCATAGGTCGTGGTCCTGCTAAGCCCCGCCAACATCCCTGACTATGTGCTTCCCCTGACGTCGACCTTCTCCGCAGTGCACCTCATGAGTTGGCATCACTACACTTCATGTCCATGGATGATCAATACACTGGAATTTGGATACCGCCTACAATTCACTTATCTCTCCACCCCCAACTTCAAGGGGTTTTGGAAACAAAAATAAAGGAGGACTCTCTTTCCGTGGTTCTGGGCTGCGAGGTCTCTGCCCTGCTGGGAAAGAACACAACATGGTCTCTGTCTCCAGGAGATAAGAGGCGAGGCTTTTACTCTGTCTATTTTCTTGTCTCCAAGTGAACTGGTGCATAACACACAGAGCTACCAGAGGACTGACCCCCCACTGCAGTTTCCACTACGTACAGTAGTTGTGTGGTCTAGGGTAAGAGAAACTGATATAGTTGCCGCCCCTATACACCATATGGTGTCCGAAATGCTGTAGGAGGGAATTGACTAACTAAGCGAACCGAGGGTCTCCGACCGGTTCTAGACCTGAGGGGGTTGAAGAGGTATTTCAAGGTGTTCCCTTTCCAGTACTTAGGCTGAGGACATTATTTCAGGCCATAAGGCCAGGCAACTGGTTCACAATAGTGGATCTTCACGATGTCCGTTTTCATATTTCCATAAAACTGACCCACAGGATGTTCCTCAGGTTTTTCTTTCTAGGCAATGCCTTCAAATGCAACATTTTACCTTTCAGTCTGTCCTGTCACCTCAGACATTCACAAAAGTGCATGGGTGCTGCACTCGCCCCACTGCGGCAAAAGGGCATTTGAGTTTTCAATTACCTAGACGATTGGCTGGGTTGTACTCCATCAGAGGCCGTGGTGAGGAGCCACAGGGAGAACATATTGGCTCACCTGGCTGTACTTGGGTTGCACTTAAATGTAGAGAAAGCTGCCTGGTTCCAACCAAGGTTGTTGAGTACTTGGTTCTCATCCTGGATTCAGTTGCTATGAGGGCATCCCTAACTCCAAAGAGAAGGCATACTATCAGGAATGCATCAAGGGCTGCAATTCACAGACGACTTTATCAGTGCAGCAGTGCCGAAGGATCTTGGGCCTCTTTTCCACAGCTGCCCAGGTGGTGCCACTGGGCCTTTTAAACACTTGTCCCCTTCAATGGTGGTTTGCGCTTCAGAAAGTGGTATTGCCCAGAGACAAAAGGAGGATGCTTGTTCTTTCCGAAAGGATCCTCATGGTCCTCAGGTGGTGGAGACACTCAACAGTCTGAGATGGCATTCCCCTGAGCCAAGACGGCTGCAGGGTGACCATTACAACCAACGCCTCCCAAGCAGGCTGGGGTGCAGTCTGTGAGGGAAGGTTTGTTCGGGGACACTGGGGTCTGGCACAGCAGTTTTGGCATATAAACCATCCCAAGATGGAAGCAGTGCGTTTGGCTCTGGGGCTTTTTCTTCCAGTCATTCAGGGCAGACTGCAACTGAATGCACTCTCTGTAGATGTAGCATGTCTTAGGTTTGATGGTGATCGGTTGGCCCACCTGTGGCTCAACCCAGCTTGTCAATCCAAAATGCTGACTAATGGGTTTGTTTTCCCGCCCTCTCATGCTTTAAGCCTTTTACACCCCCCCCACACACACACACTCCTTCAGAGGCTGAGAGGTTCCATAGTTTGTGCAGGTAAAGGCCTTAAGGTTTATGTTGACAGTATGAGGTCTGTCCACTCTTCAGGCAAGCTTTATGTGCTCTATATGGAGTCCACAATGGGCAGGCCTATCTCTAAGCAGCACCTGTCCAATTGGAAAGTCGACCTGATTGCCTTTGTGCATGTTCAGGCTGGAGTGGAACCACCAGCTAGGCTGGTGGCTCACTTGACATGGGGAATGGCTACTACATGGGGACCACTTAGGGGTGCACCCCTGGAGGTTGTATGCGCAGCCACTGGCTGGACTTCTTCCTCAACACTTACACACAGTTAAGTACAATGTAGGAGTCAGACTCATCTGGTTGTGTTCTGTGCTTAATGGCGTGATTGCGGCATTCCCTTGCTCTGTGGTTGATGTTACCTCCATTATCCTCAGGACTCATTTGGTATACTGCTGTCATGAGGTTACAGGTTCATTGAAATGAAATAAAACAAATGTTTACATATGTAAACACGGTTTTATGAATGAAAGAGAACCTGTAACCATTCATTGTCCTTCGTCAGTGGAGGCCGGCTCCTCCCAGTCATTAGAAAGAGAAAGAATGGGTGGATGCAAGGTGTGTACATATATATATATATATATATATATATATATATATACGTATACTACCGTTCAAAAGTTTGGGGTCACCCAGACAATTTTGTGTTTTCCATGAAAAGTCACTTATTTACCACCATGAGTTGTAAAATGAATAGAAAATATAGTCAAGACATTGACAAGGTTAGAAATGATTTGTATTTGAAATAATTTTTTCCTTCAAACTTTGCTTTTGTCAAAGAATCCTCCATTTGGAGCAATTACAGCATTGTAGACCTTTGGCATTCTAGCTGTTAATTTGTTGAGGTAATCTGGAGAATTCTGACGCAATGAGCAAACATTTTACCATTAGAACACTGGAGTGATAGTTGCTGGAAATTGGCCTCTATACACCTATGTAGATATTGCACCAAAAACCAGACATTTGCAGCTAGAATAGTCATTTACCACATTAGCAATGTATAGAGTGTATTTCTGATTAGTTTAAAGTTATCTTCATTGAAAAAAACAGTGCTTTTCTTTCAAAAATAAGGAAATTTCTAAGTGACCCCAAACTTTTGAACAGTAGTGTGTGTGTATATATATATATGGTGAGCAACCACAGGTGTGATTAACCCTTTAACTGTCCAGATTAAATGGACGGGTCGCGCACCCCCAGTGGCACAGCGCAGCAACTGCAAGCGTAAACTTTTGGACGTCCCCCGGCTATACTGAGAATTTGTACTAATCTCTTGATCTGACAGTTTAGAAGGTGGCAGACATGCGCCGAAGGAATCATGGCTGACATGGAATATAGCAAAGAAGAAGAAATCCTCTTTATTCTTCTTCCTTTTTCTGCTTTGAGCTCACACACCAATGTGGATGCCGCCATGTTTGGTCATCGCTGCCGTGATGACTGAAACTGCATGAAACGGGAAAAATAGCCACGTGATACAAACAAAATTCACGTGGGATAATCATAAGAGTTTGTAGATGTGGTACATGGGTGTAAATTACTAAGTAAACATGTTACATCGACCACAATGGACGGAAAACTGAGCTCCCATTCCCAAGATGGCAGCGCCCACGAGTGGCATGGATTCCCACAGGAATAATGCACCAAACAGAAAAAAATAGCCCATAATACAAACGAAATTCACGTGAGGTAATCATAAGATTTTGTAGATGTGGTATATGGTGTAAATGGCTAAGCAAACACATATCGACTACGATGGACAAAAATGGACCGGTCACGTGGGCGAGTGAGCCCCCCTACCCAGCAACAGGTAAGAGAATTTTTTTTTTTTTTTTTTTTTTACATATTGATTTTCTGGTTCATGTACTTTGAAGATTAGATTAAAAACATACCCCGTAGACAAATCGCCGTCGTCAAAAAAAAACGACCATTTATGTAAATGTGTCCAAAGTCCAGTTTTGACTGAGTTATGTAATTTATATAGCTTCCGTGACATTATGCAAAGTAGATGCACAAATTTATTCCTATCTGAAACTTTGGATCATATTCTACAGCTTTCTAAATGACAGTAAGCCATTATCTCTTGTAACTTTCAAGTTATAGCCTTGGAAATCTGAACTATTTTATTGAAAATTTTTACCACTCTTGACCACTAGGGGGGGCCTTGAGTTGTCTTGCGTTTCCCCAGGTGCCACATGGCACCTAGGGCAGTCAAAGGGTTTTAATTTGGTATAATGCTCCTGACCTGAAGATCATAGCCACGTGGGTACAGGTTTACTTTCATTCATAAAACTGTTTACATTCATAGACATTTGTTTTAAACTTTATTTATACTTGCCTATTGGAAATTTTTAACTTTGTATATTTATTTTATTCTTCCTTGCACTGAAGGGGACTGCACATAATTTTGTCGTACTGTGGTATGATAAAGGCTTCTGCTTTCTGATTCTGATTTTTGAAAAAGGTCATTGAAATGATTGCAAAACCATTGACACATTTGTAATTTCATCTTTTCAAACTGGTACATTTACAGAACAAATGAAAATAGCAAAGGTTATACCTCTGTACAAATGTGGCAGCAAACAACTTCACAAAGTACAGACTGGTTTCATTATTACCCCAGTTTTCAAAAATTCTTGAAAAACTAATGACTGGAAAAATTCATAGACAGTCTGATCAGTGATTGCAAAACAGATTCAGAGCCAACAGATCAACATCACTTGCCCTTGTAGACTCAACTGAAGAGATCACAAACGCCATAGATCAAAAAAAGCAAGCAGTTGGACTATTCATTGATTTACAAAAAGCATTTGATACAATAAATCACAATGTATTGTTATTGTAATTGGTACATTAGGGGTGTGGTTTTAGAATGGGAAAGAAGGTCACAAACCAGAAAGTTCAAGTTTGGTGACTGTTGCTCCTCAAAACTAAACATTACTTGTGGTGTTCCCCAGGGGTCAGTGCTGGGCCCCAAATTTTTTTATTCTCTATATTAACATATGTAGTGTCTTTTTTTAATATATTTGCTGATGGTATTAATATTTTCTGTATTGGAAACCAATTTGATGCATTGCTTGTAACACTGAAATGGGAGACAAAATATGGTTTGGCAGAAACAAATTGTCAGTAATCCTGAATAAAAAAATTAATATTTGGGAACAATAAATTGAATTTACGGTCAACAATTCAAGTAGATGGTGTTGCCATTGATAGTTAGGGAAAATAAATCTCTGGAAGTTATAGATGAGCAACTTAATTGGAAATCAAACTACATCCACTATAAAATAGCACAAAACAGCAATATTAAATAAAGCAAAGTTGTTCTTGATCACAATTCACTCCGTATTGTGTACTGTTCTCTGGTGTCACCATATCTGAGTTACTGTGCAGAGGTTTGGGGCAGTAACTACAACAGCACAATCTGCACATTAATCACTCTCAATTCAACTTTATTTATATAGTGCCATTTCACAACAACAGTCATCTCATAGCACTTTCAACTGAAGGGGAAACCCCCACAATTGCTGAAAGACCCCAGCAATCGGGCAATCCCCTGTGAGCAAGCGCTTGGTGATGGTGGAGAGGAAAAACTCCCTTTAAACAGGAAGAAACCTCCAGCAGAACCAGGCTCAGGGAAGGGCAGTCATCTGCTGCGACTGGCTGGAGGGTGAGGGGATAGAGAAGATGAAAAAAAAAAACAAACAAAAAAACAGACATGTAGAGAGCAAACAGCATGATGGGGACTTGATCTATGGGAGAGAACAAACAAATGTTAATGACCAGAAAAAAAAAAAAAAAAAATTCATTGAGAGTGAAGAAAGGAGTGAAACCCAGTGCATTATTGGAGGTCCCCCAGCTGTCTAAACCTATTAGCAGCATAACTAAGGGAGGGTTCAGAGACACATGGTCCATCCCCAATTGTAGGCCATATCAAAAAAGGTTTTAACCCTATTCCTTTGATGCATAAGCGGGGTAACAATGACCCCAGCGGTTGTTTTTTTCAGTATCTTTGTAATTTTAATTTTTTATCATTTAATCTTCCATGTATTCCTCAAATAGGTTGTGTTTGACATGAGGCCATTTGGATTTGTATCAAATTGTTATATTTTTTTAAGTAATTGCATGTTTTGTATCAGTACCACACTTTTCCATATGTGGGGTCAAAAATGACCAAGCTTTTCCCAAGCTGTCTCCTTTTGAATTTCACCACGGTTATCAGTAACACTGTAGACGCTGCAATTAGCATCTCAGACTGGATGCCGAGGGTAAACAGATGAGAACAATAGGTATTGTTAGATGCATATTGTTACGTATGGCTCTGCGAGCCATACAATGAGAGCCAAGGGCAGACCAGTGAGTTTGCCTTATTTATTGTGATAAGGGGAAAGGAACAAAGGAACAGGGCCTCGTGGGGCCAAAACACAAATGATGACAAGGGTAAACACTTACACACGATGCAGAATGGCAGAAGGATGGCTGGCGCAGGACGTAGGGGTTCCAGCCTTACCCACGCCAGAGAAGAGTGTGGATAATCATGCGCGAGGTCACAGCCCCGAGTGATCGGAACTGCTCCCTTTTATAATGGTTGACAGCGTCTCAGCTGATGAGGTAATTGGGCTCCAGCTGTCCCGTAGAGCTGGACAGCTGGAAACCCGCTGAGACGCTGTCACAATAAGAGCTGTGCTGAGGAGGAATATGGCCTGAGCGCCGGTAAGAACGGCCAGTGTGACAGTACCTCCCCCTCCATGCCGGGCTCAGAACGGCCAGTAACACCCAAGCCCCCCCACCACCACCACCACCACCACCACCTAGGGTGGGCGGATGGGGCGCAGGCCAGGAGGGTGAGAATCAGAAAAAGGAAAAAAAAGGAAGAAGAAAAAGTACAATATCAGCAGGTAACAATGAAGCAATACAGAGTGTGAGGGGGGAGAAAAAAAAAAAAAAAAAAAAAACAATACTCCATAGGCAACAATATGCGGACGGAAGGAAAAAAAAAATAACCCCACTACTTACAGAGAATGAGGTACAGGAAAAAAACAATACTCCATAGGCAACAATGATGTACAGACAGACTCAATGAAAAACAACCCAGGAGACCATAAAATGAGAGTAGAGACTCCTAAGGTGAAATCTAATAAATACAGGCATCCCTCAAACAGGAGGGGGAAGAAAAAAAAAAAAAACACGCTAAACGCGAAACAATTACGAGAGATAATATGGCTGCACCCACACAAAAACACAAAGACTAGGCACAGCAGAGATAATTCAGTTCGGGGGGTCTCCCCGCACCCAGCGTCCAAACCGCCAACAGGGGTGAAGGGAAAAGTTCAGGCAGCCTACCCGAATCCCAGGCCAGAAAACAGTATCTCGGGCGGCCGGACCAGATCGCCAAACAGGAAGTCCAATAGGTCGGGCGGCCGAACCAAAGAGCCGAATGGGCACGGCAGTCCCTCTGGCGGCTGACCCGCATCGCTCAGTCACCAGGCCTGTAGGGAAGAGAGGGGCAACGGCTTCCCTGTGGAGAAAGATAGTGAGGGCGAGCCGGGCCTACAGTGAGATGTCCATATGGGCCCTGGTGGAGAAAGCTTGCGGGGAAGATGAGGGTGACTCAGATGACGACGACGAAGAAGGGGAAGAAGATAATGATGAGCCGGTCCAATGTCCGATGGCAGGGGATCTGCAGCTCCCTCACCGGATCTGGATATCACTGGTGCTACACCCACGTTGGACCCCGATTGGGTCTCTGTAGCACCCGCGTCGCACTCCGATAGGATCGCGGCTGCTCCCGCGTCAGATCCCGATTGGGTCAGCGCCGCACCAGAACCGACCTCCATTCCCAAACCAGGAACCTCTGGCAAAGCGGGCGATAGCAGCTCCTCGCCGGTGACCCTGGAAGAAGGCTCAGGAGAGAGAGAAGAACCGGGATCACGATCACCGGCAGCGCCAGAACCCGGCGAGATAAGCTCGGACGCAGCGGGTGGCTGCACCTGGCTCATCTCCCCTAGAGACAGGCTAAAATGCTTTAATATGAGAAGGAGAAAGAAAGAGCACTTGTCTGATCTCGGGTTCTGACGCCATCCAGGACTGCGAAGATCAAGGTTCAGACAGCAGGAGGTCGTCTTCAGGCTCCCACTCAGCTGCATCTGGCTCCGCAGCTGGCATGATGGTGCGCGCAGCTAGCGAGTCCTCCGGCACTGGTGCCCACGCCGATGGCCCACACGGTGTGGTGGCAGGAGAACCTCGTCCCGCTGGACCGGACCTCTCCTCCGTGGAGACCCAGGGACGCTTCGTCGGCGCAGGTTCCACGCTGCAGTCCGCTCTCCTCCACCCACGGCGTAGCTGAGGAACCGGAACCAGGCTCTCCAGAACCCCAGGCCACCTCCTCATCCCACGACGTTGGCCTGGCGTCGAGGACCACTCAGTGGAGGGAGACAGAGGATGCGGGATTAATAATTACAGCCACAGCAGGTGGTGGGAGTTCGGGGAGCTGCGAACCCCGAACTCCACCTCCAGGAGTCTGACAGAGCAAATCACAATGAGTGGATGAATTAACTGGGACTTGCCTGTCTCCTGGAGGCTGGGTGGTGACCGCTGTGGCGGACGTTGCTCCTCCCTTTTCCCGCCAGATGGTAACGGAGGACCCCCTGGGAAGACGTCGGGGAGCCGCTCGCGATGGTTCTGGGATGGAGCTCGCCAAGACAGGACTCTGGGTGCACACAGCAGCCGGGAAATGCGTCGAGGAGGAGGGGGCGACAGCCGTAGTGAGCCAGGCCCAGAGCGCTGACATAACGGCGGGGGAAGATGGCTTGGGAGACTAGGCTGCGGGGTTTTCCCTCTGATGAGGCGCAGGAGTGACAGCTGTGTGGGGAGTTGAGACCTTGCGGTGACCCAGAACTGGATCTGGACGGGATTCGTGCTGAGGTCGACGACCGGTGTGATGACGGCTATTTGCAGGGGGCGAGGTGAAGGTAAGGTTCGGGAATCGCCGCTCCTGTGCCGAGACCGAGGCGAGGAGGTCGGCAAACTCCGGGAAGTCCCTTAACCTAGGATTCCTCTCCACCAGTCTGACTGCCGCCATCATGATCAAAATTTAGCGAGGGACTTGTTGCTGAACGAACAACCGCCACGTGATCCCAGATGGAAGCAGCTGCGAGCTGGAGCTTCTCCAGGGGATTCTTGAATGACGAAGCTCTCTGGTGGGGATCACCCCTGGGCGGAGCGAACTCGTGGACCGGAGTGGAGGCAGGAATGGGATCCGGGCGTGAGGAGCGGGGATGCCTCCTCTTCGGCTTCCTGCCGGGATTTCCCACCAGCCCACAGAGTGTCTTGCGCTGCGCGGCGAGTTCAGCCCTCCTCGCGCTGACTTCGGGGTAGTCGGCATAGCAAGGAAGATTATTAAGGAGAACCTCAGCATAGTCTAGGTGCCAGCGAATCTGATTTGGGTTGTTGTCGAGACTAGCCGCGAAGAGCGTCCCGTCGACGTACTCCAGGGCGCTGGCTAGCTCGTTGCCCAAGCGCCGAGCGCAGTTCCTGGGAGTCGGCATGCTCCCAGTGTTGACACCCAGACTGGGAAGAACAAAGTCCAAAACTGTAAACTCACGGCCCCCGGCAACTCACTTGGCTGTGACCTACTGTTACGTATGGCTCTGCGAGCCATACAATGAGAGCCAAGGGCAGATCAGTGAGTTTGCGTTATTTATTGTGATAAGGGGAAAGGAACAAAGGAACAGAGCCCCGTGGGGCCAAAACACAGATGATGACATGACATAAGGTTAAACACTTACACACGATGCAGAATGGTAGAAGGATGGCTGGCGCCGGACGTAGGGGTTCCATCCTTACCCACGCCAGAGAAGAGCGTGGATAATCATCCGCGAGGTCACAGCCCCGAGTGATCGGAACTGCTCCCTTTTATAATGGTTGACAGCGTCTCAGCTGATGAGGTAATTGCGCTCCAGCTGTCCCATAGAGCTTGACAGCTGGAAACCCGCTGAGATGCTGTCACAATAAGAGCTGGGCTGAGGAGGAATATGGCCTGAGCGCCGGTAAGAACGGCCAGTGTGACACATACTGTATGTGGGGTCAAAAATGACCCCAAGCTTTTCCCAAGCTGCCCTCTTTTGAATTTCACCACGGTTATAAGTAACACTAAACGCTGCAATTAGCATCTCAGACTGGATGCCAAGGGTAAACAGATGAGGACAATGTAGGTATTGTTAGATGCAGGGGTCAAAAATGCCCGAGTGCAAAAAAAAACAAAAAAAAAAAAAAAAAAAACATGTGGGACAAATCCCTTTGTTCTCCCTGAGCGTGAGGGGCCTGATTGCTTCACCAGCCACTACAATATTAAGTTATGAGACTGGCAATTTCTCTTTTTTCGCACGAGCAGGTTTATTCTCCAGCGGTAGTAACAAAAAAAACAAAAAAAAAAAAAAACCAGCTCAAAACGCTAGCTCTAAACTGAGTTTTAAACAAACCAACTGGGAGCCTTTACTTGTGCGTCCTCACCTTACAGGAACCGGAAGGATTATCACTGAGATAAGATGCTCCTAATCTTGGCAATATTATGAAAATGATAGAAGGCAGTCTTAGAAACAAATTTAATATGCAAATTGAAAAACAGATCTTGATCAAAAATAACTCCAAGGATCCTCTCAGAACTATTCAGCGAAAGAGTAACCACATCCAAATTAAGAGTTTGATTTGGAAAGGTATTTCTAAGGTTTTTTTGACCAACAAGAATGACTTCAGTCTTATCTGAATTCAATAGCAGGAAATTACAAGTCATCCAGGAAATTACAAGTCCACCAGCACCTGTCATCATGGATCCTGGACTACCTCACGAACCGGCCTCAGTTTGTGAGAACCCGGGACTGTGTGTCCGACACGATCATCGGTAGCAAGGGGGGCCCCCCAGGGAACAGTGCTGGCTCCCTTCCTGTTCACTCTTTATACTGCGGACTTCTCACACAACACAACGCACTGCCATCTACAGAAGTTCTGATGACTCTGCAATCGTTGGCCTCATCTCCAATGGAGATGAAGCTGAGGACAGAGGGCTTATCCAGGACTTCGTGGACTGGTGCCATCGGAACTGCCTCCAGATCAACGTGAGGAAAACTAAGGAGCTGGTGGTGGACTGCCGCAGGCATGGACAACCCCTCACAGCACCAGTAAATATACAGGGAACAGACATTGAGATGGTGACATCCTACAAGTACCTGGGTGTTCATCTGAACAATAAACTAGACTGGTCACACAATACTGACGCACTCTACAAGAAGGGACAGCGCAGGCTGTTCCTACTGAGGAGACTCAGGTCTTTTGGTGTACAAGGGGCGGTGCTGAAGACATTCTATGACACGGTGGTGGCATCAGCCATCACTTTTGGAGTGGTCTGCTGGGGCAGTGGCATTACTGCAGCCGATAGGAAGAGACTGAACAAACTGATCAAGAAAGCTAGCTCTGTCCTGGGGAAGCGCCTTGATCCGGTGGAGGAGATAGGAGAGAGAAGGACGGTGGCTAAACTGTCATCTCTGCTGGAGTCCGAGTTCCACCCTATGCAGGACATACTGAATGCACTGAGGAGCTCATTTAGCAGCAGACTACATCATCCCAGGTGCACAACAGAGGTTTCGCAGGTCCTTCCTACCAACGGCTGTCAGACTGTACAACCTAAGCAGGGTTGCTCGCAGAGATAGCAAAAAGACGTAACAAACTAAGTTTTTTGAATGCAAAAGATGCAATAGACTTACACAATGGTCCAGTCCAGCATACAACTAGGAAAATACCGGTCGCTATGGAGGGTGAGAATATGTATGGGCACATAATCCTACCATGTAGGATAACTAAGTAGACTGTTATGCTGTTTCATCCCATCTAGCAACAATGCTCTGCACTGTGTGTGTTTATATTTATCTATATATTCCATCTAGCTACAGTGCTCCGCACTGGGTGTGTTTATACATCTACATATTATTCCATCTAGCTACATTGCTCCGCACTGTGTGTGTTTATATATTTACATATTTATTCCACCTAGCTGCAATGCTCCGTACTGTGGGTGTTTATATATCTACATATTTATTCCTTCTAGCTACAATGCTCCGCACTGTGTGTTTATATATTCATATATTTATTCCATCCAGCTACAATGCTCTGCACTGCGTGTATATATATATATATATATATATATATATATATACTGTATATATATCTAACTAACTAACTTGCACTTATATAGCGCTTTTCTAGTCACAAAGACCACTCAAAGCGCTTTCATTAATACTAACCCTCTATTCTAAGGGCCTATAGGAAACAGATATCTAGGGACAATTTAGAACAGCCAATTAACCTAACATGCATGTCTTTGGCATGTGGGAGGAAACCGGAGAAATCCCGGAGTAAACCCACGCAACACGGGGAGAACATGCAAACTCCACACAGATCACTGTTGGTCGGGGGCTGGGATCGAACCCACGATCCCACGATCCCCACAATCCCCCGGCCAAGGGTAAACTGTGCTGCCGCAGTGCTAACCACTGCGCCACCGTGCAGCGGTGGCGCAGTGGTTAGCACGCAATATATATATATATATATATTTTATAGTAATATGTACATATGTATATTAGCTGCTCTTGCTTGCTTGCCTTTTTTCTTGCCTTCTGATTGTTGCTCTGAGTGTTGCTATCCCTGTGCTATTGCAATCCTGGAATTTCCCCATTGTGGGACTAATAAAGGCTTATCTTATCCAAGCTTTGATTTCCTTAAGACAGGCTTCTAACTTGGCTAATTGATTACCGTCATCTGGCTTCATTGACAGGTATAATTATGTGTCATCTGCATAACAATGAAAATGTATACAGTGCTTTCTAATAATGTTGCCTAACGGAAGCATATATAAACTAAAAAGAGTACGGCCTAGCACAGAACCCTGCGGAACTCCATGACTGAGCTTTGAGTTGAAAGAATACTCATTGACATGAACAAACTGGAACCTATCAGATAAATAAGATCTAAACCACTGCTACAAAGTTCCATCAAGTCCAACATAGTGTTCTTATCAAGTAGAATATTATGATCGATAGTATCAAAAATTGCACTAAGGTCCAAAAGGACAAGTACAGAAACAAGTCCATTATCAGATGTGATAAGGAGGTCAATAGTGACCTTCACGAATGCTGTTTCAGTACTATGATGGATTCTAAACCCAGATTGAAACTCTTCAAATAAACCATTTCCCTGCAAGTGGTCAAGTAATTGCGCAGCAACAACTTTTTCGAAGATTTTTGAAATGAAAGGCAGATTAGAGATTGGTTTGTTGTTAGCTAAAACTCCTGGATCCTTTTTGAGTAAAGGTTTAATTACAGCAATTTTAAAAGCCTGTGGTACATGGCCTAATGTTAATGAAGAATTGATTTTTTTTTTATTTTTTTTTTTTTAAGAATAGAACTACCAATAAATGGGAAGACTTCTTTAAATAACCTGGTAGGAATAGGGTCTAAAAGACAAGTTGAAGGCTTGGATGAGGAAATTATTTTATCCAACTCTAAAAGGTCAATTGGAGTAAACTCAAACATATCAGTTGAAGGAGTTGTAGTAGTTATTGTATTTAACAGTGGGAAGAATAACTGATTTTATCTCTGAGATGAAATTTTATTATTGTAGAAGTTCATGAAGTCCTGACTAGTGAGCTCTAAGGCAAGGGTGTCAAACTCATTCCATGGAGGGCCAAGACCCTGCAGGTTTTACGTCCACCCAGTCTCTTCAGCAGGTGTTTTCACTGATCAGCAATCAGTGGGAAGAAATTCAGTGAAATCACCTGTTGAAGGTAAAACCTGCAGGATCTTGGCCCTCCATGGAATGAGTCTGACACCTGTGCTCTAAAGGAATGCTAGAATTGACAGAGTCCTGACTCTTTGTCTGCCTGGCTACAGTGCTGAAAAGAAACCTGGGATTATTCTTGTTCTTATATTAATGCAGAATAATAACTTGCTCTAGCTTTTCTAAGAGATTTTTTTATAAATTAAACAATTTCTCCAAGCTAAATAGATTTCATCTAAATTAGTGGAGTGCCATTTTCTGTCTAATTGATGAGTCTTCTGTTTTAAGCTACGAGTTTCTGTGTTGAACCAAGGAGTTAAATCTCTGATTAGACTTTTTTCTTTTTTAAAGGGGCCACCATGTCTAGAGTCTGATGGAGAGAAGCTGTAGCACTATCTACCATGCTATCAATTATAAAAGGAGCATATAAGTACTGTATATAAGGAATGGAGCTCATTTAATATATTTGTGTGTAAGCTGGGGAGAAGGGGTGGGACTCAATAAGTTTGTTCATCTTCCCACTCCTTTTTGAATGTGTGATTTTGGTTGTACTCATCTTTTTTGCTGAGATTTGTTTGTTTTGCTTTGCTTTGTCTTGTTCTGTTTGCTTATTTACTACTATTTGACATTTCAGTATACGGTATGTAAAATTCTAATTTTGCTACAAATTCACTATGGTTACACATTCAAAATAAAACTAATTGAATAATATTGCAATTGACTGACATTTTTGTCTTTACATACATTGCATGATGTTTCCAACAGAATTTATGCTCCATAACCACCCCCTATAATTTAGTTTGATACACTCTTTCTATTCTGGCATTATCTATTGTTAGGGTTACTTGTTTTTAAGCTGCTCTGTTTCCAAATAGTATATACTTAGTTTTGTTTAGATTTAGTTCAAGTTTATTTTGATTGAACCTTTTTTTTTTTTTTTTTTTTTAATTATTTCTAGTTCAGTTCTTACCATTCCCAAAAGTTGTTCAAAATCATTTCCAGAAAACAAATTTGTGTCATCTGCAAACAAAAATTCTTACAAATGTCATTTATAAACAAAATAATTTTGGACCCAGCACTGAACCTTGTGGCACCTTACATATAACCTTTAATAAGTTGAATTTATTATTTATCTTAACATACTGAGATCTTTCATTAAGATAACTGCTAATCCAGGCATGTGCTGCTCTGCTGAACTAATACTAAATCGTTCAAGTTTGCCCAACAGTTCATGATTGCAAGTACCAAATGCCTTTTTTCAAATCAATAAATACTCCTATTGTATATTCTTTATTTTCACTTGCAGTAGATATATCTTCAGTCAGTTTTATCAGTGCAATTGCTGTTGATCTGTTAGTTCTAAACCCATACTGATATTCATTTAACAATTTTCTATAAAATTGTTAAACCCTATGAACAACAAGTGTCAAGTGGCCCTCACTCTTGTGAGGTTTGACCAGCAGTTTCCCCCACTTGAACGGGATGCTTGCTTTGGAAGATAGAACTGGAAATCACCCAGTGACCAAGACTCAGCTTTTCCTTTTCTTTCCTTTTATTTTTTGTAAAGTCATCAAGGCCAAGCACAGCACAGGCACAGCTAAGCACAGGTGAAAAACCTTTAAATACAACACAAATAAAGGGTCAAGGAGAATGTAACCCAAGAACCCATAATAAATCAATATAACCCAAAATCAAATACTCAGTTTTTAAATTACTAAAACCCAAAATAGAAAATACATCTAAAGCACCCCAAATACTAAACACATCTTAAAACACTGTTCAATAATGATTTTTAACCTTACACCTTTAACAGCTTTTAACTTTTAAACTCTTAAAATACACTCCATTTTAACTATACTTTTAAACCAACATGATTTTATAAATATGACATTTTAACTTACATTTCAAACACACAATTTTTTAACATCACATTTAACCTAAACTTAATCAAATTGCTTTTCAAATGCAGCTGCAAAGACATATCACAAATGGACGCTCACCAGCTCCTTCTTCCTTGCTTGAAACAAGCTTTAGTCCTGCAGTCTTTTCCAAAGTCTCCAACCATTTCTCTCACACACTGCTTACTTCTTCTTCTTCTTCTTCTTATGATGTTTTATGGCGGTTAGCAAACAGCTTGTAGGTGCATTACCGCCAACTTCTGGAATGGAGTGTGATTCAGAATGGCATTACTCTCCTATATTCTTGAAATTAGTCCTGTTGCCCTCATAAACCTAAAAACTGCCTTATAGACCGCATCCCCTGAACTTCTCTGCAAAATGTCTTTCATACTGAGCTGGGTTTTGTTCCTGTATAGACTGTCCACCAATGCTAACCGTGCAACCTCATACTTTGGACAGTGCTTAAATACATGTTCAACTGTTTCATCATTTCCACAATAATCACATTTTCCATTTGGGTGTTTTTCCATGATAACTAATGTACTATTCAGCCCTGTGTGACCTAATCTTAACCTGGATATGATGTCCTCCTCCTTTCTGCTCCTTTGTCCTTCTCTAGCTCCCCCTACTTTCTTTTGTATGCCATACAGGCTTCGTCCTTTACTTCCTTTGTCCCAGTCTTCCTGCCACTTCTTTTTAATTTGCCTTTTGATAAAGCTCTTGACCTCTGCTTTGCTATGTTTCACATTCCAACTAACTTGACTCATCCTAGTTGCCCTTTTTGCATATTTATCTGCTAATTCATTCCCCTCCACTCCAATGTGCGCCGGGATCCAAATGAATCTGATGTTCACTCCTGCCTTTGAGATTCTCCCTACTGAATGTACAATTTCCATCACCAAATCCTGTCTTGACTCTGAATGCATTTGCCCAATACTCTCCATTGCGCTGCTAGAGTCAGACCCTATCAAAACCTTTCTGGGTTTTACTTCTTCCACCCAGCCCAATGCCAAGCAGATTGCCAGAAGCTCCCCAGTATACACAGCCAGGTCATCACTAACCCTTTCCTTCTTCATGAGATCTAATTCTGGAATGATGAATGCTATTCCCACAATGTTTTTTGTCGATTTAGATGCATCCGTATAAATCTTTATAAAGTCAGGATAGCTACCGTCTAAATAGTTATTGACCTCCTTCTTGTTTATCCTCCCTCTTATGTCATTTGTTAAAAATCTAAAATCCACCTTTACTTCTTCCAGACTCCATGGTGTTTCTGCAGAGAGAGGGACTGTTGGACATACTGCTTTATCAGCAACCCTTAGCTCCCTGACTTTATTCTTTATTGTCCATCCAAAGCTTCTCATTTGTCTCTTTTCCTTCTCTTGGCAAGGTTTCAGCACACTGTGCACTGGGTGACTGTCACTGAATCCTCTGATGTTGGCCCAGTATGTGGCTGCTATTTGGGTTCTTCTTAACTCCAGAGGCATTTCACCCATCTCCACCTGGAGTGCTGTTACTGGAGTAGTTTTTATGGCCCCACAGCATAGCCTCAGAGCTTGGTATTGAATTATATCCAATTTTTTCAATAATGTTTCTGAAGCTGATCCATATATAACACACCCATAATCAAACACTGACCTAACTAATGCTGCGTATAATGTTTTTAAAGCACCTCTACTTGCTCCCCATTCTCTTCCCCTCAAACATCTAATAATATTTAAGACCTTCTTAGATTTTGCCACAATTTTTTCAACGTGAATCTTCCAAGAACAACCCTTATCAAACCACACTCCCAAATACTTGAAACACTCCACACTTTCTATGTTTTGATCATATATTTTAAGATTTACTTGATTGTTTGTTCTCTTCCTTGTGAAGACCATAGCCTTTGTTTTTCCCACCGAAAACCTAAATCCCCATTCCACTGCCCAAGCCTCATTTCGTTAATCGCTTGCTGCAACTTTTAACAATAATGATAGATTTTTCCCTCTTGTCCACATAGCACCATCATCTGCAAACAAAGAGACACCAACAAAACTCCTAACTCTAGAAAAAATGTCATTGATCATGACTGAAAACAAAATGGGACTAATACTACTGCCTTGCGGGGTTCCATTTTCTATTATTTGGCTTGAGCTATGCTGCTTCCCTATTCTTACCGAAATTTTTCTGTCACTCAAAAAATTTTTAATCCATCTTTTCATTCTCCCTCTAATGCCTAGCTTATGTAGTTTGATAATCAGCCCCTCCTTCCACATCATGTCATATGCCTTCTCAACATCCAAAAACACCACTACCACACTTTCCTTATTCACTTGGGCCTTCCTAATCTCATGTTCCAAACAGACAGCAGAATCAGTAGTACTTCTCCCTTTTTCTAAATCCGCTTTGGTAATTCTTTAATGCCTCTCTAGACTCCAGATAGTATGTTAACCTTTTATTAATCATTCTTTCCATAGTTTTACCAACATGGATGTTAGAGCGATCGGTCTGTAACTCTCACCTAAACCTGGATTTTTACCTGGCTTGCATATGGGACAACAACCGCTTCTTTCCATGAAGTAGGCAATATCCCTTCTTCCCAAACCTTGTTGTACAACTTTAATAATGTCTTTTTACCTGCTTCACTCAGGTTTTTAATCATTTTATACGTCACTTGATCTTTCCCTGGAGTTGTCTTACATATTTTCCTTAACGTATGATTTAATTCAGCCATTGAAAACTCCCGATTTAGCCCATTCTCAAATTCTCCCTCAGCTTGCAACGCTTCCGCATTATTTAATTTTGTCTGCTCTCTTCCATTTTTTTCCTCAAAGCTCAAATTTTCTGCACTACTTATTTTACTGAAGATTTTAACTAAATACTCTGCCTTTTCATTGTCGTCCACTATCAAACTGTCCCCGTTCTCCATAATTGGATACTTTAGCTCCCTCCTTATCCCAGACATCCTTTTAATTGTTCCCCATACCTTCTCCAAGGGGGTACTTCTTCCCAATGATTCACAATATTTCCTCCAAAACTCTTTTTTGGTCTGTTTAATTATTCTCCGCACTTTAGCCTGCTCCTGTTTATAACTGATCAAGTTATCCATACTCAATACATTTTTTAAAACTTTAAAAGCTTTGTTCCGATTTTTAACTGCTTTAGAACACTCTGGAGTCCACCAAGGAACTAGTTTTTTCCTTTTTCCCCAACCTCTTCTTGGATAGTTTCCTTTGCTGCTTTAATGATTGCTGTTGTGATTCCTGCATTCATCTCTTCCACTGTCTGGTTTACTTTTATTTCCTTCAGTTTCCTCTCACTTAAAATTGAAAATTTTCCCAATCTGCCTTATCAAATGCCCACCTCTTGTCTCTTCCTTCTTGGTCAATATCATTTCCTACTCCAATATCAACCACTATTGGGAAGTGATCACTTCCTATAGTGCTTTCCCTTATTACCCTCCACCTGCACCTGCCAGCCAAGCTTGTGAGATCAAGGTGAGATCTATAGCAGATTCTGTCCCCTCGCCAAATTCACCCTAGTGCCTGAACCATCATTCAAACACACTAACTCCTTGTCCTCCATGATCTCTCTATAACCTCTCCGCTAGTGTCATCTTGTTTCCCCCATAATGTACTATGCGCATTGAAATCCCCGCACCAGACCACTCTCCCCCTCCAGTCCTGGAGAATTGTCTCCAACTCACTTTTGACTAGTTGCTTACATGGATTGTAGAAACTGATTATTTTCATACTGCCCTCTTTAGTCCATATCTCGATGACAATTACTTCCAGCTCTTGTACTGTGATCAGTTGCCTATACTTCACCCCTTGTCTAACGAAAATTGCACAACCCCCACCTCCCCCATCCTTCCTATCTTTACGTATTCCAGAATATCCCTTAATTGTGAAATCTAGTGATGGTTTAAGCCATGTCTCCTGCACACAAATAATATCTGGTTTTGTTGTCAGTTCCTGGAGAAATCCTTTAAATTCCTGCCCATTTGCAATCAGACTCCTTGCGTTCCACTGGAGGATGGTTGTCATGGGTTAACCTGTTGGCCCCCCCCCTACAGCTCCCTCTCCTTGACTCAGTTCTGTATGGATTTTTTCCAGGATAGATCCTTGGTATTAAAGAATTTTGTTGCCGCTTTCACAATGATCTTTATCTTCTCAGTTCTAGTCTTAGCCTGCTCCGAGCAGTTGATGACATAGGCTAGAAAAAGAACAAGCTTATCTGTTGTGATATTAGTCTGGCAATTTGGTGGTTCTACTTCCTTGTTATTGACAGTGTGTTCTTCTTTCTCCTGTTGATTCACGACCCTTGCTGCTTCTGCGTATGTCAACTTCTTCTCTACTCTTGCTTGCTGGATTTCTACTGCCTGTTTTCTCACTACACAGCCTCCATAAGCTGCTGTGTGATTCCCTCCACAATTACAGCATTTAATTATGCTGTTACTTCCACATTCTCCATAACTGTGCTCACCACCACATCTTCCACACCTCTGCTTTCCTTTGCACACACTAGCTATATGCCCATATCTCTGACATTTATAACACCTGAGAGGAGGGGGGATATAAGCCCTAACAGGAAAACTCAAGTATCCAATCAGCACTTTTTCTGGCAAGGTCTTGTCTCTAAATTCCAGCATTACAGATGGGCTATCCACCTTTTCCCCATTCCTGACTGCTTGCAGGCGTCTAATCCCCACAACTGTTCCTCCTTTAACCATTTTTTTTAGTTCTTCCAAGTTTTCCCCCACTGGGATTCCAGATATCACCCCCCTAACACCATCAAACCCTGTGACTTCTTTCTTTCTACAATCTCTTTCTTGCACACTCTCTGCAGCTGGAGTGCTTTGTTCTTTTGTCTGCATTCTTACATTTCACTAGGAGATTTCCATCTCTTAACACTTTGGCCATTTCTATGTCTCCTATAGCACTTCTTAATCCATTGGTTAGAGCTAGTGGGCTCACAGCTGTAATCTCTTGTCCTGGTTTAAACCTCAAGATAATTTTAAATCCTTCCGCTACTATTTTCCTCCTCACCTCGCGTCTTTCCTCGTCACCTGATAGCTGCCGCTTGCCATTCTGCTTTACGTCTCCTTCATTCTTGCTCTTTCCTACTTTACTCTTCCTACTCCTTACTGAATTCCATCCCATCTCCATATCTTCATCATCAGTCAGACCCCCACTACTACTACATGCCATTCTGAATCAGTCTCAATCCAAAAATATGCCAGTACCACTTTCTGTCGATTCGTTCTTCCACTCAGTCTGGTCCGTTCCAACGTCCGTCCAAACCTCAAAATGCCCACACACTGCTTACTCTCCACTGACCTGTGAGTAACTGCCTCCAAACTCTCTTAATCACCAGATCACTCCCACCTGGTGCAATCAACCAACTGCTCTCACGCTGGGAAGCACACCCTGATCTAAAGCACTCAGGCAGAGAGGGTGTGGCCTGCAGCTCAGCTCAACAACAAGTTTTTACAAGATTTTTGAAAACAGGAAGGAGAGATATTGGCCTGTAATTTAACAAACAGTGTCTATCTCCATTTTTATAAATGGGGGACAACTTTTGCTATTTTCATTTTTTGGGGAAATATACCAGTTTGTAATGATAAATTAAAAATGTAGGTCAGGGGTTTTGCTGTGTATTCTGTTGTATTTTGTTATGTATTAAAAGAGCGAGACGTGAGCCATGCTTTACCGAGCAACGAACTGAACTTTACTGAACAAAGTCTCAAATATACACACTGGCCGCAGCCCGCCTGATGTCACCACGCTGTGCGCCTGGCGCCGGCAACAGCAACCCTCCAGGGCCAAATCTCCACACAACATTCCTCCCCTTCACAGAGCGTAGAACCACAAAACAAAATCACCCCCCCCCACCCCCAGATTTAGCAAGTGAAAACCCAAACCCAAAACATGCAACAACAAAGAAAACAATGAACTAACTGGGCATCCCGGTAGACTGCCAGCATGCTCCATATTGAGGTGGATTATTCTGCCA
The DNA here is from genome assembly GCA_020510985.1 of Pholidichthys leucotaenia. NCBI lineage: Eukaryota > Metazoa > Chordata > Actinopteri > Cichliformes > Pholidichthyidae > Pholidichthys > Pholidichthys leucotaenia. The sequence goes on along the minus strand of CM035846.1, from coordinate 55,741,054 downwards.
CCCAAGGCCAACACGTATTAGCTAGATTCAGTCCAACCACAAAGTCATCTAGGTGCTTAGGCCTCTGACGGGTTCTAGCTGAGCGCCTCACAGGTGGAGGACGTGCTCCAGGCTCCGTCGACTGAACCCGAGCACCCCCCCAGAGTCCCATCAGTCAAGTCCCAACCCTGTCTTTCTCATCCGCTGCAGCTCCCGGATCCTGGGTCAGCAATGATTTTCTGAGGGGGCCGGAATGCCAACGTGACCCGTCCAAGAGCCGGAAAGTGTCCGGGTCCAGCCACTTCACGATCTGCAGTGGTCCTGTCCAGAATGATTGCAGCTTATGCGTACGGTTGGGTGCTTGATCCTGATCCAGTCCAACACACGAGTCCAAGAGCCTTCGAACTATGGTTTTTGTTGAAGCACTGTTTCATTCTTCGCTGTTGAACAAGGACTCGATCTCGTGATGGTTCTGTGTCCACCGGAGAAGGGGTCGTGGGGGTCCACATCCGATCCAGGGGCAAATGTAGTTCCCATCCCAGCATGAGCTTCAGTGGAGAACACCCCGCTGTGGCATGGGCCGTCGCCCTGTAGTGGAGGAACGTGTTTTGAAGGGCATCAGAGAACATGAAGCCGTCCGCCAGATGGGCCCACAGGCCATTTTTCAGTGTCTTATTGAAACATTCTACACCCCCATTAGCCTGCGGATGATAAAACGCAGTTCCAGTGTGCTACACACCCCTTTCCCCAAAAACCTCCTCAAACCCTCCAGAGATGAACTGTGGACCACTGTCCATTGTAATGGTGTCTGGAACACCCCACCTAGCAAACAGCGACGAGAGGAAACTGGTGACTGTGTCCGTCATGACCGAGCCAATGGGCAACACCTCCGGCCATTTTGAAAACAGATCGTAAGCCACTAGTAGAAAACGGCTGTTCACGGGGGCAGTGTGTAGTTCGCCACAGACGTCCAATTGGACGTTCTTCCAGGGGCCTTCCGGGTATTGTAGTGGTCGCAGGGGTGGAGGAGGTGGCACTCCAGTCTTCCCGCTCTCCAAACATGGCACACAGTTCTTAACCATAGTCTCACTGTCTTTGTCAATGCCTGGCTACCAAACTGAATCTGCATCGTTGTTTCACCCTATCCACCCCCAGATGACTCTCATGGAGCAAAGCCAAAACGTGCAATCTCAGGGACACCAGGAGTCAACATGCAGTGTCCTCTCGCAACGCACATGTCATTCCAGCAACTCACTTCATCCCTGAACCTATGAAAAGGAGCCAGGTCCCCTTGCATTTTCGTGAGCCAACCCCCTCTGATGAAAGAGTGCAGTTGCAACAAAGTCGGGTCCCACTCTGATTCTGCCTGGAGTTCCAGGAGAGACACCATGTTCTGGAGGGGCTCATGGAGCATGTTGATAAGGTCCACCTCCAACGAATCACTATCGTCCGGTTGCGCGGTGTTGATTGTGGAGGTCCACCACTACATTGTCTTTGCCAGGGGTAAACTGAGTAGTGAAGTTGTAGGCCCGCAATTATTCCGCCCACCTGTGGATCCACAGGGGCCCGTGTCCCGAGCCAGTCACTTCCAACAGGGTCGTCAGTGCCCTATGGTCCATGCATAGGGTGAAACGGCATCCACAGAGGTAGGTGTGCCACCATTCACATGCCCAAACACATGTGAGCACGTCTCTCTCACCCACGGCGTACCTCTGTTCAGCCAATATGAGGGACTTCAACGCGAACGCTGCTGGGCACACCATACCATTTTGTAGTTGAGACATAACCGCCCCCACTGCTGACCCAGATGCATCACAAGTCACAAAAAGTGGGCCATTTGAGGTCAAAATGTGCCAACACCGGTGGGGGAAGTGAGTTGAGATTTCAGTTAGTGACCCACCGCTGAGCAGGCCGGGGTCCATTGTGACAGAATGTCTTGCCTCAAGAGGGCTCGGAGAGGCTTGATGGTTTCTGAATAATGGGGAATGAAATGTCCATAGAAGGTCACTATGCCCAGAAATGAAGAAATTTGTGCAGGCCGTCGTGGGGTCTGGGAGTCGCAGGACCACCTCCATGATCGAGTGCAGGGGGCTCAGGCCCTCAGCTGATAGCCAGAATCCTACAAACTCAATGGATTCAGCTGTGAAAATGCACTTTTCCCCATTCAGCATAACCCCATGCTCCAGCAGCACCTCCATTACATGTTCCAAACATTCGTCGTGCGCCACCCGTGACGCACCGTGGACCACAATATCGTCCAGATACACTGCCACACCCCTGAGTCTGGCAAGAATCATAGACATGATTTTCTGAAAACAGCTTGGCACCGAACTCAGGCCAAAAGGCATGCGGGTGTATCTGAAAATGCCAATGTGGGTCACGAACGCCATCAGGTTGCGGCTGGCTGGGTGGAGGGGGACTTGTAGATAACCTTGGCAGAGGTCCAGTTTTGAAAACACTGTAGAGCTGCTGAACGTCGCAGTGAGTTCCTCCATCGTGGGCACTGGGTATTTGTCGGGAATGATCGCTTTGTTAAACATTCTGAGGTCAATGCACAGTCGGATGCCACCCATCTTCTTCTTGGCTACTACAATATTCGAGATCCATGGCGAGGCATCCACTCTCTCGATAATGCCAGCATTCAGTAGTTTATTCAGCTCCACCATGACATCATCTCATAGAGCGAGTGGGAGCTACCGCAGAGGTTGGATTTTTGCCATCACATTCGGGTCGATGAGCGGATGGTGGTTGAAAGCCATTACACAACCCAGGCCTGCAAACAGTGCTGGCCAGCAAATCTGCCACCCGGGGGACACAGTCAGCATTGTGGAGCCCGCTGGGTCCGTGATGGAGAATTGTAGCTCTCCCAGTAAGTCAATACCCAACAAGTCAGCTCCGTGGCATGAAACCTAAAAGGTGAATGTGGGAATTGTCTTTGGCCCACACACCACAGAGAAAATGGACTGTGCCCACCATGCCAATCTTCACATGCACATAGCCAAACTTTTCACAGCGGCCGCTACAATAGGTTTCTTAGGAAAGTTTTCTTACGTGGACACAGTATGGATTTAGCAGCGCCTGAATCCACCATGAGCAGCACGTCAACACCGTCGAGCTGTATCACGTACCATTTTAGCGGCCAATTCCTGGTGCCTGCTACACACACTGAGGCTACTCCCACAAGTCCAGAATCCATTGGCACGTCGGCGGTGGTCCAAACCCTAGCCAGGTGATTAGCTCTACCGCAGTTGTAGCACTTTTTCCTTTAGCGGGGCAGGCAGACGAGCCCACCCGGTGACGAGGAGAGGCATAGCCATCACACAGTCCTTGGTTCCCTGCTCCTACCTGTGCAACGGTCCCACCACCTTCTGGGGGTCCGATCTGAGTAGCTAGCTGAGTTGCTATCGGCCTGATGTGGAGAGGGAGCTTGGCAGCTAGGTCTTCTTTAGCCAGTACTGCATCCCTAGCTGGGTAGCAGACTCGATTTTGTTATCCATTTGCATTACTTGACATAGAGCGAAATCGTCCTTTGCTAGCAGTAGCTTCTCCTTAGCCACTCGTTTCTCCAAGACATATGCTAGCTTGTCACAAATTAAGCTCTTCTTCCAAAGGCCCGAAGGCGCACATGCTCGCTAGGTTATTGAGCTCCATAAAGTAGTGATGAGTAGGACTTACCCACTTGCTGATAGTAGTCTGTATCTCTGTTCCGTGATGTTACACTATCAACAAAAATGTGTCCATCATGTCCAAACACTTGTCCTGAGAGCCATGTTACCTAGTGCACAAAACACACTCTGTCCTTTCTTGCTGAGGCAATGGATTAGCATACCCTTCCGTCTTTCTTCATCAGCACCGCCCATGCCAGCCACGACGATATAGGCATCAGACATCTCCAACCAGCGGCGTCACGGTGTAGCTGGTACACCCAGTGATTCTAAAAACGGAGGAGGTGGTCTTGTGCATGCCCCCATGGTTTTATTCCTCAGTCGCCAAATGTTATGTATTAAAGAGCGAGACGTGATCCATGCTGTACCGAGCAACAAACTGAATTTTATTGAGCAAAGTCTCAAATATACATACTGGCTGTAGCCCGCCTGACATCACCACGCTGTGTGCCTGGCGCCAGCTATGGCATGCCCAGTGGTTCAAATCCCCACACAATATATTTTTTGAACTAAAACCATATCAATGCCATAACAATCAGAAGATTTTTTTTTATTTTTAATTTATTTACCTCATCAAATAATCCATTCTCTAAAGATATAGTTTTTGTATTTATATCAATATCTTCTTGTGCTCTTTTGGTATGCATAGTCTATCCATACCGAGAGTTCCAGTCTAGACAGAGGATCCTTCCATAGAGCAGACAGCAGCTTGCAGTCCTGTCTCTCCTGGATGGGTTGTAGCTCAGGTCCAGGTCTCTCAGATGGGAGGGGTTGGACCTCAGAGCTGAGACCAGATAACCACAACCTTCATTTGTGACCAGACACCCTGAGAGACTGGAGTTAGAACATCACAAAGTCAAGAGCGAAGAAGAACATTAAAAAAATAGAAATTTTCACCATTATTAAACTGAAATCTGAAGCCATAATAAATGATCTGTATTCTGACCTTAAAGTCTCCAATCTACAGTCTGGACTCTTCAGTCCATCTGACAGGGTCTTTACTCCTGAATCCTTCAGGTCATTGTTAGTCAAGTCCAGTTTTCTCAGATTAGAGGACTGGGAGCTGAGAACTGAAGACAGAGCTTCACAGCTTTTCTTTGAAAGGTTAAAACTGCTCAGCCTAAGAAAACAACGTTAAATACTGTTAATTTATTTAGAAAGTTAAACATGACACTATATATTTGAGTTGTTCACAAATTCACCTACTTTGCGTGTAGCAGGCTTTCACCACTGGCAGCAGTCTCAGAAGAACCTTCTCTGAACCAGAGTATTTCTTAAGGTTAAACCCTTTAGATCTTTATCTGATGACCGTAAAATGAAGACCAGAGCTGACCACTGAACAGAAGACAGTTTATTTGCGGAGAGACTTCCTGATCTCAGAGACTTTTGGATCTCCTCCACCAGAGAATGATCATTCAGTTCATTCAGACAGTGGAACAGATGATGCTTCTCTCTGCAGACAGATTCTCACTAAGCTTCTTTTTTATGTACTGGACAGTTTCCTGTTTTGTCTGTGAGGTATTTCTTGTCTGTGGCAGCAGACTTTGTATGAGAGTCTGACTGTTCTCCATGGAAAGACCCAGCAGGAAACGTAGGAACAAGTCCAGGTGTCCATTCGGACTCTGTAAGGCCTTGTTTACAGCAGTCTGGTGGAGGTGTTTTGGATTATGTTTATCTTTACGCACTTTAGACCAAAGAGATTTTGTTTCTTGTTCTTGCCAGCAGGTTGACACCAGAGCTGGTGAAGGTCAGATGGACATGAAGAGCAGCCAGAAACTCTTGGACCACTCAGATGGACGAAGCAGAACACCACAGTTTTGTAAAGCCTCTCTCCACTTTAAAGATCTCTGTGAACACTCCTGAGTACACTGAGGCTTCTCTGATATTGATGCCACACTCTGTCAGGTCTGATTCATAGAAGATCAGGTTCCTTTCTGCAGCTGCTCAAATGCCAGTTTTCCCAGAGACTCAATAATCTTCCTGCTCTCTGAAAATCTGGTGTTGATCTGTCTCAGTTCCTCCTTCATATTTTTCCTTCCTCACTTTGGTCCTGAACCACCAGGAAGTGGAGTGTACATCTCAGTCAGGGACTGGGAAGTTTTCCTCCCTTTCTGGTTTTAAGTTCATCCTCCAGAACTGTAGCAGTGATCCAGCAGAAGACTGGGATGTGGCACATGATGTGGAGGCTCTGTGATGTTTTGATGTGGGAGATGATTCTGGTGGCCTTCTCCTCATCTCTGAATCTTCTCCTGAAGTACTTCTCTTCTGTGTGTCAGTGAACCCTCTGACCTCTGTCACCAGGTGGAAACATTCAAGAGGATCTGACTGGTTGCTGCAGGTCGTGTGTTATCCAGAGGTGAGCAGTGGGAAGCAGTGTCCCCCCTAACCAGGTTTGTCAGCAGCACATTCACTGAGGTGGACTTTCTAGGGTCACTTAGAACCTCAGTGCTGTTAAAGTCCAAAGAAGTAGACACTCATCCAGACCATCAAAGATGAACAGAAGCTTGAACGATCAAAGCTGCAGATTCCTGCTTCTTCAGTTTCAGTAAAGAGGTGATGAAACAAGTTTCACCAAACTGATTTGTTTCTCCTTCAGCATGTTCAGTTACTCTGAAAGTGAAATGAAATATGAACTGGATGTCATGGTTGGCTTTGTCTTCAGCCCAGTCCCAGAGTGAACTTCTGCGTTAAAACTGTTTTTCCAATGCCAGCCACTCCCTTTGTCAGCACTCTTCTGATTGGTTCATCTCTTCCAGGTGGACATTTAAAGATGTCCTCACATTTAATAGTGGTTGGTGTATCTGCTGCTTTCTTAGATGCCATCTCCATCTGTACAACCTCATGTTCCATGTTGATTTCTCCTTTTTTTTCCACGGTAATGTACAGCTCCGTATAGATCTCATTTAGAACTTTATATTCATTTCCATCATTTGTGATTTTAACCAACACAGGCTGAAACTTTTTCTTCAGTTTGGGTTTCAGGTTCTTCTGGCACTCAGAAACAATCTCTTAAAAATACAAAGAGAATAGATATAATTAGTAGGGACTTTTTTTCCCTCAAAGGTGAATTTGTAGCTCATTCCCTGTGTTTATGTTTTTAGATCTGATTTAATCTTACTTCACTTTTTTGTGGAATTACCTAGAGCAAACTACTTACATGGGTAGAAATGAGCATTTTCTGCCTGGGACAGACTGTAGCTATTACCTGTGAGTCTTCACCTCAACTGATTCAAATAACTGTACTGGAGCTCTACACTGTGGTTTCGTGCCTTATAAGATACTGTAACTGCCCTGTAAATGTTATGGACCTTTATGTAGTTGTACTACAAAAATGTCATCTAGTATTGTTAAGTGTAACCCTTAAACACGCGCAAAAGTTGGTGAGTAATTTTTCCTCCCATGATGTACATTACTTGCATCATTATTCTCCTGAACAAATGAATGTTCTGTAAAATTCCATATTAATCCGTATCACTTTATCTGACTCACCTGTAGGTTCATATGGAATCTTTGATAACTTCTCCACCAACTCATTCTGACCTATCTTCCCTAAAATCATCATGGCCACTCTGATAGTGTTGATGCAGTAGGTCTCCACCATCTGGTCCACAGTTTTGTCTGGTCTGCTTTCTCCAGCTGGCTCCATGGATTGGTTTTACACCTTGTACTGTTGCTGCTCCTTCAGGAACCATTTGAACCTTTAAAGTCCTCTTCTTTTAGATCATCCCAGAGTCCCAGAAGGATCTCCTTTGGTGATTGTCATGTTTTGTCTCTGTAAGTTTCAACAGTATGGAGAAACAATGTACAGTATGTATACATATATAAATACAGTATATACATATACAAGTTAGTTCAGACTGAGCAATTTGATTTGACAGTGGGGACTCCAGGAGTTACTACAGGTGCATCTCAATAATTAGAATGTCATTAAAAAGTTGATTTATTTCAGTAATTCAATTTAAAAATAAAACTCTTATATATCATTACACAGAGAGTGATCGGTCCACACGTCACACCAAAGGAATATGTTTCTGCCAGTGTAGTCCTGACATGGAAACAAGGAAAAAAGATCATTTCTACCTATCCTAAAAGACTTAGCACCCCCACCAGAACAGCTTTTACACACTTTCATTAACATTGTCATGCAGAGAAGCATCCTATTCTTCTGTATCATCTTCTTATGTTGTAACCAGTAAGCTAGACTACTTACTTTAGAGATTCTAAGCACTACAGTAATCTCAATTCCAAACATATCAGAGTTAGTACTGTGATGATATACTGTACAAAATTAGCCTTTTACCCAAGTAAAAGGAGTCATTATTAATTTTATCATTACGCATTTCTATTATGGCAATAATAGTACGAGGGTGGGGGAAGCTGAAAAGTTTTTATAGAGGTCAAATTTGACCAAATGTGGTTTAGTTTTCATCTGCAGGATCCAAGTGCTGCAACACAGATGGAAGAAGTATGTGGACTGGAGGGAAGACTATGCTGAAAAATAAACCACATTTGATCAGGGCCCCCCCATATAGTGATTATCACCACATTTCCATAAGTGTGAGGTCAGCATATCGCGCTGTCCCTCGAGCTGGCGCTGGGATTATCTGATCACGTGATGGTTTCACCTCATTCCCACATACAGACAGAGATTGAAGCCTCACTAAACCTGTTGTGAGCACTACGAAGATACGGACCAGTGATGCTGAGGAGAAGCTGGAAACGTGCATGGAAATATCTGACTGGGGCATGCTTAAAGGAGCCACGCATGATCTGGATGAGTACACGGTACACTGTGAACCATATATCCACTTTTGTGAAGAGAACATTCTTCCATCACGCACCAGGGTGAGTTACTCTAATGACAAACCCTGGTTCACAGCTAAGCTCAGACAGATCAGGAAGGAGAAGGAAGCAGCGCTGAAAAGTGGAGACAGGGACTGCTACAGGGAGGTTAAATACCGGTTTAACAGAGAGCTGAAGAGGGCTAAATCTGTGTATTCAGAGAGACTCCAGCAGCAGTTCACTGCTAATGATTCGGCTTCCGTGTGGAGAGGACTGAGGCAGATCACCAACTATCGGCCTCAGGCTCCTAAAGGTCAGGATGACAAAGCCCTTTGTCAGAGACTGTCCCAACACTATGCCCGTTTTGACACCTCGTCATCTGTGTCCAACTCCCCCCCTCCCTCCAGCTCCACAGCCTCCACATTCCCTACTTCATTTAAGGCACCCCCCCTCCTCCCCCCCTCCCCTTATCATCAGTGAGCAGGATGTGCTCAAACAGTTCTCCAGACTGAACCCGCGCAAGGCCCCCGGCCCAGACGGCGTGTCTCCCTCCACCCTAAGACTCTGTGCGAAACAGCTGGCTCCTGTATTCACAGACATTTTTAACACCTCCCTTAAGTTATGCCACGTGCCATCCTGCCTCAAATCCTCCACCATCATCCCTGTCCCCAAGAAGCCACGGATCACTGGACTTAATGACTACAGACCTGTAGCGCTCACCTCTGTAGTCATGAAGTCCTTTGAGCGCCTGGTCCTGTCCCACCTCAAGTCCATCACCACCCCTCTCCTGGACCCGCTGCAGTTTGCCTACCGAGCCAACAGGTCTGTAGACGATGCAGTCAACCTGGCCCTCCACTCCATCCTGCAGCACCTGGACTCCCCGGGAACCTACGCCAGGATCCTGTTTGTGGACTTCAGCTCCGCATTCAACACCATCCGCCCCGCTCTGCTCCGGGACAAGCTGTCCCTGCTCAACGTGCCTGACTCCCTCTGCAGGTGGATCATCGACTTCCTGACGGACCGGAGGCAGCATGTGCGGCTGGGAAAGACTGTCTCAGACTATACTAGCATCAGCACCGGATCACCCCAGGGCTGTGTACTTTCCCCCCTACTCTTCTCCCTTTACACCAACTCCTGCACCTCCAGCCACCAGTCTGTCAAGTTGATCAAGTTTGCGGACGACACCACCCTCATCGGGCTCATCTCCAACGGCGACGAGTCCGCCTACAGGAGAGAGGTGGCCCAGCTGGCGTCCTGGTGCAGCAATAACAACCTGCAGCTGAACGCTCTGAAGACAGTGGAGATGATTGTAGACTTCAGGAAAGTCATTACTCCTCTGCCCCCCCCTCACCCTCTCAGGCTCTCCCATCACCACTGCTGATTCCTTCCGCTTCCTAGGCACTACCATCACCAGGGACCTCAAATGGGAGCTGACCATCAGCTCACTCATCAAAAAAGCCCAGCAGAGGATGTTCTTCCTGCGGCAGCTGAGGAAGCTCAAGCTACCCACCAAGATGTTAGTGCAGTTCTACACAGCCATCATCGAGTCCATCCTCACCACCTCCATAACCGTGTGGTACGCAGGAGCCACTGCCAGGGACAGACTAAGGCTGCAGCGCGTCGTGCGCACTGCTGAGAAGGTGATCGGCTGCAAGCTCCCATCTCTCCAGGATCTGTACATCTCCAGGACCCGGAGGCGTGCTGGCCGGATCATAGCCGATCCCTCACACCCTGGTCACGTACTGTTTGCCCCCCTCCCCTCTGTTAGAAGACTTCGGTCCATCCAGACTAAAACCTCCCGTCACATGAACAGCTTCTTCCCCTCTGCCATTAGACTGCTGAACACTAAGTGACTCTCGTGCACCATGTACAGCAGCTCAACCAGACTCATGTCAATCATCACTGTTTTCTTCCTGCATTACCGACTGCACTATATAGTTCTCCACAGTATCTGCTGCTGGCTAATATATATTTTAACTGTTGACCAGTATCACTTAATCTTATCCTACACTTTATTACATGTATATTTATTTCTCTTATCTTATCATGTTTAATGTTGCAGCATTGTACCGAGACAAATTCCTAGTTTGTGTACTACATGAACAATGGCAATAAACCTGATTCTGATTCTGATTCTGAGTCAGAATGCTGTTCCCCTGGCCTGCTGAAATACAATACTTATTTTCACATGTATTCTCAACTGCCTGTTTGTATCAAGTCCTATCAAAGTTCTTAACCCGTTACTCCATCAGTGTCATGGGCTGACCAGAATATTTTTACATGTTAGGAAATTACAGCTATGTTACCTGACAAAGGGTTTTACATCTGTAGACTGCTAGTTTCCACTTCATTTTGCGGAACGGTGGTGAATGAAATGTAACACAGCTGTGAATCAGCTGCCATGTCTGTGTTTGTAGACAGTAGTTTATGCATTTGTCAGTTTCCGCCTAGGCTGCAGTACTGGTAAAAGTGATCCCATTAAATTTTTGAGGACATTCTCAAAAATTTGATAATAATTTGATTCTTTTTCTACTGACTGTTCCATATTGGGGTCACTGTGGTGTACCAAGCTGGCGTCGGGTACACCCTGGGTGTAGTGGGGGGGCAGCCCACCTTTCCGGTTCTGCCGTCACCAGGGGTATAAAGGGTCAGGCTGGAAGGGCACGGTCTCTTTTGTCGTCGACCCCTTGGCCTGTACAGAGCACCTATTGTTGCTCGAGGTTCCTACAATAAAGTACGTTCAACTACAGTTAGGCCCAAAAATATTTGGACAGTGACACAAGTTTTGTTATTTTAGCTGTTTACAAAAACATATTCAGGATACATTTATATATTCAATATGGGCTTAAAGTGCAGACTCTCAGCTGTAATTTGAGAGTATTCACATCCAAATTGGAGCAACGGTTTAGGAATTACAGCTCTTTAATCCGTAGCCGCCTCTTTTTCAAGGGACCAAAAGTAATTGGGCAATTGACTCAGAAGGCTGCAAAAAAAAAAAAATAACAAGGCTGCATGGGCTCTTCCCTCGTTAACCTGTCATCAATTAAGCAGTTAAAAGGTCTGGAGTTGATTCCAGGTGTGGCGTTTGCATTTGGAAGCTGTTGCTGTGAACACACAACATGCGGTCAAAGGAGCTCTCAATGGAGGTGAAACAGACCATCCTGAGGCTGAAGAAAAAGAATAAATCCATTAGAGAGATAGCAGAAATGTTAGGAGTGGCCAAATCAACAGTTTGGTACATTCTGAGAAAAAAAGAGTGCACTGGTGAGCTTGGGAACTCAAAAAGGCCTGGACGTCCACAGAAGACAACAGTGGTGGATGATCGCAGAATCCTTTCCATGGTGAAGAACAACCTCTTCACAACATCCACTCAAGTGAAGAACACTCTCCAGGAAGCAGGTGTATCAGTATGTAAGTCTTCCATAAAAAGAAGACTTCATGAGAGTAAATACAAAGGATTCACCACAAGGTGCAAACCATTAATCAGCCTCAAAAATAGAAAGGCCAGAATTGACTTTGCCAGAAAACACCTGAAGAAGCCAGCCCAGTTCTGGAACAGCCTTCTTTGGACAGATGAGACTAAGATCAACCTGTACCAGAATGATGGGAAGAAGAAAGTTTGGAGAAGAAATGGAACAGCTCATGATCCAAAGCACACCACATCTTCTGTAAAACATGGTGGAGGCAGTGTGATGGCATGGGCATGCATGGCTTCCAATGGCACTGGGTCACTTGTGTTTATTGATGATGTGACAAAAGACAGAAGCAGCTGGATGAATTCTGAAGTGTATAGGGATATACTTTCTGCTCAGATTCAGCCAAATGCAGCAAAGTTGATTGGACGGCGATTCACAGTACAGATAGTCAGTGATCCAAAACATACTGCAAAAGCAACCCAGGAGATTTTTAAAGCAAAGGAGTGGAATATACTGCAATGGCCGAGTCAATCACCAGATCTCAACCCAATCGAGCATGCATTTCACTTGCTCAAGACAAAACTTAAGGCAGAAAGTGGGGCAGAAAGCTTGTGGGGTGATGGCGGCCGGGATGGTCACACTTTTTCAGTGCTGAGACAAAGTTGCTGATTTTGCCACTAAATTAACTAACCAACTGCAAATACCTGGCATTTGTGAGGCACACGCACGGGCTGAATTTCCACCTTCGTTGAAATACCCCTTTATTCGCCTTTCACCAGGCTCTGTGAGTAAACTGATTAGCGTTTCTTTTCGTGGTTCGCTGCTACGCTTTACCCGAAGCATTTGCTAAGCTAACGCTAGTCGTAACACTGACACGAAGCGACTCTGTCCCCGGTGATTGGGGCTTGCCGGAGGAACTAACCGAGGCAACAGTTGGACGGGAGCCGGATCGGAGTTCGGGTGCAGCAATGGTGGGAGACGGGGACCAATGGAGGACCACCGGGGCCCCTGCCAGACAAGAGCCTGAGTCGGAGCCCAGTTACAGCGGCGGGGCTCTGCGGAGGATCTACTGAGGAAGACGGTGGTAAGTGGCGGGGCTCAGCGGAGGAACTACCGGGACCCCAGCTGGACAGGAGCAGGATCGGAGCTCAACTACAGCGGCAGCGGACGGCGGGACTCAGTGGTGGAGCGGCCGGTACCCCGGTTGGACAGGAGCTCAATTGCAACGGGACTAGCAGCGGAGGGGGCTAGCTGAGGCCCAGCTGGATTCGAGGTCGGTCGGATCGGATACCGGCGACACCAGCAGAGATTGTTTTTACTATCAACAGGTCAGTAAAAATGCCACCAAAGAAGGAGGAAATGGAAGAGATCAAAAAATCTCTGAACTTCTTGTCAGAAGAACTGACCAAAGTGGCTAGTCAGCAGGCTAAAATAATACGGCTAGTGGAAGAAGTCCGAGAATTAAAATTAACAATTAAGAAAAAATCGTCACCTTATGGACCTTATGGACCTTATTGGATCGTCACCTTATCATGGTGGGGGGTTTGCGTGCCTCAGTGATCCCAGGAGCTATGTTGTCCGGGGGCAATTTGCCTCTGATAGGGTCTCCCAAGACAAACTGGTCCTGGGTGAAGGGCCAGACTAAGAACGATCCAACAGACTCTCATGATAAATTGTATATCAAGGATTCAGTGTACCCCGCCCGGTATGGGGTTACCGGGGCCCCACCCTGGAGCCAGGCCTGGGGGAGGGGCTCGAAGGCTAGCGTCTGGTGGCCGGGTTTCCACCCATGGGACCCGGCCGGGCTCAGCCCGAAGGAGTTACATGGGTCCGCCCTCCAGTGGGTTCACCACCTGCAGGAGGGATCATGGGGGTCCGGTGCTATGTGGATTAGGTGGCGGTCAAAGGCGGAGACCTTGGCGGACTGATCCCAAGCTTTCTAAACTGGCTTTTGGTACGTGGAATGTCACCTCTCTGGTGGGGAAGGAGCCTGAGCTGGTGTACGAGGTTGAGCGATACCGGCTAGATATAGTCGGCCTCACCTCAATACACAGCTCCGGTTCTGGAACCAGTCTCCTGGAGAGGGGCTGGAGCTTGGCCTTTTCTGGAGTTGCCTCGGGCAAGAGGCGACGAGCAGGGGTGGGTATTCTTGTATCGCCCCACCTTGCTGCCTCTATATTGGAGTTTTCCCCGGTGGACAAAAGGGTTGCTTCCCTACGCCTTCGGGTTGGGAAACGGGTCCTGACCATCATTTGTGCCTATGCACCAAATGATGTTTCAGAGTACCCACCCTTTTTGGAGTCTGTGACTGGGGTGCTGGAGGGTACTCCTCCTGGAGACTCCATTGTCCTACTGGGGGACTTCAATGCACATGTGGGCAACGACAGTGAAACCTGGAGAGGGGTGATTGGGAGGAATGGCCTGCCCGATCTGAACCCGAGTGGTGTTCAGTTATTGGACTTCTGTGCTAACCACAGTCTGTCCATAACGAACACCATGTTCAAGCATAAGGGTGTCCATATGTGCACCTGGCACCAGGACACCCTAGGTCGCAGGTCGATGATCGATTTTGTTATCGTATCATCAGACCTGCGACCGTATGTCTTGGACACCCGAGTAAAGAGAGGTGCAGAGCTGTCAACTGATCACCACCTGGTGGTGAGCTGGATCCGATGGCAGGGGAGGAAGCCATTCAGACCTGGTAGACCCAAACGTATAGTGAGGGTGTGCTGGGAGCGTCTGGCTGAGGCCCCTGTCCGGGAGGTCTTCAACTCTCACCTCCGGAAGAACTTCAACCACATTCCGAGGGAGTCTGGAGACATGGAGTCTGAATGGGCCATGTTCTCCACCTCTGTTGTTGAAGCGGCGGCCCAGAGCTGTGGCCGCAAGGTGGCCGGTGCATCTCGTGGTGGCAACCCCTGAACCAAGTGGTGGACACCAGTGGTGAGGGGGGCCATTAAGCTGAAGAAGGAGTCCTATCAAGCTTGGTTGGCTTGTGGGACTCCCGAAGCAGCTGAGGTGTACCGGCAGGCCAAGCGGAGTGCAGCTCGTGGTGGTCTGTGAAGCAAAAACGCGGGTATCGGGAGGAGTTCGGTGAGGCCATGGAACAAGACTTTCGGTTGGCTTCAAAGAGATTCTGGCAAACTGTTCGGCGGCTCAGGAGGGGAAAGCAGCTCCCCGTCCACACTGTGTATGGTGCGGATGGGACACTGTTGACTTCAACTGGGGATATCGTCGGGCGGTGGAAGGAATACTTCAAGGATCTCCTCAATCCCACTGATACGCCTTCCACAGAGGAAGCAGGGTTTGGGGACGAGGGGGATGACTCGCCTATCACAGGGGCTGAGGTCGCCAAGGTGGTTAAAAATCTCCTTGGTGGCCGGGCCCAGGGGGTGGACGAGATTCGCCCTGAGTACCTCAAGGCCCTGGATGTTGTTGGGTTGTCATGGTTGACACGCCTCTGCAACATTGCGTGGAGGTCGGGGGCAGTGCCTTTGGCATGGCAAACCGGGGTGGTGGTTCCTCTCTTTAAAAAAGGGGACCGGAGGGTGTGCTCCAACTTTAGAGGGATCACACTCCTCAGCCTCCCTGGGAAGGTCTATGCCAAGGTACTGGAGAGGAGAGTCCGGCCATTGGTCGAACCTCGGATTCAGGAGGAGCATGTGGTTTTCGTCCTGGCCGTGGGACATCGGACCAGGCTCTTTACCCTCTCGAGAATTCTTGAGGTTCGTGGGAGTTTGCCCAACCAGTTTACATGTGGTTTTGTGGACTTGGACGAAGGCATTTGACCGCGTCCCTCGTGGATTTTTTGTGGGGGGTGCTTCGGGAGTATGGGTAGTCGGCTTGTTGTTACGAGCTTTCGGTCTCTGTACGACCGTTGTGAGAGTTTGGTTCGTATTGCCCTACCCCCACTCGGTCGGAGTCATTCCCAGTGAGAGTTGGACTCCGCCAGGGCTGCCCTTTGTCACTGATCCTGTTCATAATTTTTATGGACAGGATTTCTAGGCGCAGCCAGGGAATGGAGGGTGTCCATGCTTGGTGACCACAGGATCTCATCTCTGTTGTTTGCAGATGATGTTGTCCCTGTTGCTTCAACTGGGGATATCGTCGGGCGGGTGCTGTTTCATCCCATCTAGCAACAATGCTCTGCACTGTGTGTGTTTATATATTTACATATTTATTCCATCTAGCTACAATGCTCAGCACTGGGTGTGTTCATATTTATATATCTATATATTTATTCCATCTAGCTACAATGCTCCGCACTGTGTTTTAATATATCTATATATTTATTCCATCTAGCTACAATGCTCTGCACTGTGTGTGTTTATATACTTACATATTTATTCCACCTAGCTGCAATGCTCCATGCTGTGGGTGTTTATATATTTACATATTTATTCCATCTAGCTACAATGCTCTGCACTGTGTGTTTATATATTCATATATTTATTCCATCCAGCTACAATGCTCTGCACTGTGTGTCTGTGTGTGTGTATATATATATATTTTATAGTAATATGTACATATGTATATTAGCTGCTCTTGCTTGCTTGTTTTTTTTTCTTGCCTTCTGATTGTTGCTCTGAGTGTTGCTATCCCTGTGCTGTTGCAATCCTGGAATTTCCCCGTTGTGGGACTAATAAAGGCTCATCTTATCTTATCTTATCTTATCCAGCAATGACCTACAGCTCTTGCTGGGACGGTTTGCCGCTGAGTGTGAAGCGGTTGGGATGAGAATCAGCACCTCCAAGTCCGAGTCCATGGTCCTCAGCCAGAAAAAGGTGGATTGTCCTCTCCGGGTTGGGGACAGGCTCCTGCCCCAAGTGGAGGAGTTTAAGTATCTTGGGGTCTTGTTCACGAGTGAGGGGAAAATGGAGCGAGAGATCGACAGACGGATTGGAGCAGCATCTGCAGTGATGCGGACGTTGTACCGGTCTGTTGTGGTGAAGAGGGAGCTTAGTTCTAAGGCAAAGCTGTCGATTTACCAGTCAATCTACGTTCCTACTCTCACCTATGGTCACGAGCTTTGGGTAATGACCGAAAGAACGAGATCGCGGATACAAGCGGCTGAAATGAGCTTTCTCCGTAGGATTGCTGGACTCACCCTCAGAGATAGGGTGAGGAGCCTCAGTCATCAGGGAGAGGCTCAGAGTAGAAAACCTGCTCCTCCACATTGAAAGGAGTCAGTTGAGGTGGTAATGGGCATCTGATTAGGATGCCTCCTAGGACGGCCTTCCCACTTGAGGTGTTTCAGGTATCGTCCCACTGGGAGAGACCCCCGGGGCAGACCCAGGACTCGGTGGAGAGACTATGTCTCCCAGCTGGTCTGGGAACCGCCTTGGTATCCCCTCTGACGAGCTGGAGCCAGTGGCGTGGGAGGAGGGTGCAAGCTCTGGGCTTCTCTGCTTGGAACTGCTGCCTTCCGCGACCCGGACCTCCGGAAGAAGAAGCGGGTAGAAGATGGATGGATGGATGGATGAATTAAGAAAAAAGACAAAAAAATTGCGGACTTGGAGCGACGCGTCGAGGATCTTGAACAATGTTCTCGTATGGATGATCTAATTATAAGTGGACTAGACATTAAATAGATGGGCTACCTTCCCAGGTTGACGAGCCACCATCTACCTGAAGCATCTGGGTTTTAAGGCACCAGAGATCCGCCCTCGCCCCTTCTCCTATTAGTAAAAGCAGTTCCGCCGGGCCTTAGAGACTAAACCACATGGGCAGGCTAGGAGTTGGACTTAGTTGTCAGTGGCTTTTCGAGACGCACGCCATAAGGAGCATTTTATAAGCACTGGGAGCTTAACCCAGTGCCGCTCCTGGCTATGACAACCTTGGAACTATGGCTACCTGGGAAGGTAGCCCATCTAGGGGAAGGTAAAACCCTGATCTCAAACCTCTGCTGCCTTGCGGCATACCCGGTCACGGGAAAGGCTTCGGGAGTCAACCCTGAGGAAAAATCCGGAGTTGAAGCCCCTAAGGGCAGTTCTATGTTGTGCTCAACATCGTTCTGGCAGCTCCTGCAACGGTGCTGGTGCCAAACTGTAGCAGCCCTGCTGTTCCTTTGGATTCATCAGTGACGTGGAGAGGGGGGACATGCTGCATGGGCAACATCTTGTCCTCCATATCTTCCTGCCAGGCTTGAATCCTACCAACGCCCAACGCTGGAAGGCAGAACACCCGGATCACTGGAGAGGACACTCCAGCTTCGCCTTTGGCATAGACAAAACACGGGGAATGACAGTTACCGGTTATAAGCCTCTGCTCAATTGGCGTAGAGCGCGGCGCCAGGGGTTGTTCCCGACGGTGGGAGGGATCATCAGATCTCACTGGACAGCTACCGCCCGCCCTCAAGCTGGGCAGCCCCCAGCCAATAAGGTGTTGTCCCGCCACAGCTTGCTTTCCTCATTGGGTGCATGGGGATAAGGAGAAGTCCGAACAGCAGGCTGAGAAACCTTTGCACCAGGCAAGACAATAAAACAAAAGAGACCAACTCTAAAACTGGGAACTTGGAACGTCCGCACTATGATGACAGGACTCGCTGCTAACCTCAAAGGACATCAAACGACACCAGGAAGACTGCCATCATCAATAATGAGCTGAAGAGACTGGGAGTGGATATCGCCACTCTCCAGGAAACACGGTTGGCTGACGCAGGCACACTGAGAGAGAAGGACTACATGTTCTACTGGCAGGGAAAGGGCAGTGACGAACACAGGGAGCACGGAGTGGGCTTCGCAGTGAAGAACACCTTGCTGAAGATGGTGGAACCAGGCAGCACTGGCTCTGCATGACTCCTCACCCTCCGCCTGAACACCACTCAAGGCCCAGTCACCCTCGTCAGTGTGTATGCTCCAACACTGACAGCCACACCAGAGGCAAAAGACGAGTTCTGTCAGGATCATCCCCAACTCTGAACAACTCATTCTCCTTGGAGACTTCAATGCCAGAGTGGGTGCTGACCACGACTCCTGGCCCTCCTGTCTTGGACCTTTTGGCGTGGGTAGAATGAACGACAACGGACAGCAGCTGCTCGAGTTCTGCACATATCACGATCTGTGCATCACAAACTCGTTCTTCAAGACCAAGCCCCAACACAAGGTTTCCTGGCAACATCCGTGCTCAAAGCACTGGCACCAGCTGGACTTGATCCTGACCAGGCGCACCTCACTGAAGAATGTGCTAATCACCCATTCGTTCCAGAGTGCAGATTGCGACACAGACCATTCATTGGTGTGTTGCAAGGTCAAGCTGCAGCTGAAGAAATTCCATCGTGCTAGACAACCTGGAAAGGCACGGATTGACACCAGCAAGATGGCCCAACCAGAACTTGTTGAGCAGTTTGCCTCCACCTTTGAGAGGAACTTGATGTACCACAAGAAGGAGAATCTGCAAAGCAGAAGTGGGAAGAGCTGCGAAACACCATCCACCGCACAGCCTTGGCAACCTTTAGGAGGAAGACCTCGAAGTCACAGGACTGGTTTGATGCCAAGTTGACCGAGATGACCCCCGTCATTGAAGCCAAGCGCTCAGCACTTGCTGAGTACAAGAAGTACCCAAACGAGAAGAATCTCCAGATTCTCAGGGCTGCGAGAAGCAAAGTTCAGCAGACTGCTCGGCGCTGTGCCAACGAGTACTGGACTCAGCTCAGCCAAGACATTCAAACCGCTGCCATAACAGGGAACATCCGTGGTATGTACGATGGCATCAAGAAAGCACTTGGTCTGGCTCAGAGCAAGACGGCCCCCCCTCAAATCTTCCACTGGGGAGATGATCACAGAAAAGAACAAGCAGATGGAGAGATGGGTGGAACACTACTCCGACCTCTACTCTAGACAGAACACCGTGACACCGTCAGCCCTTGATGCCATCAACTGCCTGCATCCTGGACGAACTTGACGCCGAGCCAACCATTGACGAACTCAGCAAGGCCATTGATAGCTTGGCCGCTGGCAAGGCAACCCGGCAACGACGACATACCCCCTGACCTGATCAAGCACTGCAAGACCGCCCTACTGCTGCCATTGCATGATGTCCTCTGCCAGTGCTGGAAGGAAGGTGCCATACCACAGGACATGAGGGACACCAAGATCATCACCCTCTACAAAAACAAAGGGGAGAGAAGCGACTGCAACAACTACAGGGGCATCTCCCTCCTCAGCGTTGTTGGCAAAGTCTACGCACGAGTTGCTCTCGTTCGTCTACAGAAGCTTGCCGAAACGTGTCTACCCCGAGTCTCAGTGTGGCTTCCGCATTGAGCGATCGACGGTAGACATGATATTCTCCATCCGCCAACTCAGGAGAAATGCAGAGAACAGAACATGCCTCTGTACATCGCCTTCATCGACCTCACCAAAGCGTTCAATCTGGTCAGCAGAGAGGGCCTTTTCAAAATCCTGCCAAAGATAGGATGCCCACCAAAGTTGCAAAGCCTCATCGAATCGTTTCACACCAACATGCAGGGGATAGTGCAGCACGATGGCAACGTCTCAGAGCTATTCAACATACGCAGCGGAGTGAAACAGGGCTGTGTACTTGCGCCCAACCCTCTTTGGGATTTTCTTTGCTATGCTCCTGAGGCATGCCTTCAGCACAGCAACAGAGGGAATCTACCTGCACACAAGATCTGACGGCAGGCTTTTCAACCTCGCCCACCTGAAAGCCAGAACCAAAGTACGCGAGGCTCTAATCAGAGACATGCTGTTTGCAGACGACGCTGCAGTCGCAACCCACACACAGCAGGAACTTCAGACCCTGATGGACCGCTTTCTCCCAGGCATGCAAGGACTTCGGGCTTACCATCAGCCTGAAGAAGACTAACGTCTTGGCGCAAGGCATGGAAGCACCACCAACCATCACCATCGACGACTACAAGCTGGAGGTCGTGAATCAGTTCACGTACCTGGGGTCCACGATCAGCAACAACCTCTCCCTTGATACAGAGATCAACAAGAGGATTGGAAAATCAGCCTTCACACTCGCTTGCCTCACCACACGAGTGTGGGAGAATCCCCAAAACTCTCTGTCAAGACGAGATGGCGTGTACAACGCCTGCGTCATCAGCACACTGCTCTATGGGAGTGAGACGTGGACAACATACGCCCGACAGGAAAAGAGACTGAACTCCTTCCACTTGCGCTGCATTCGTCACATCCTGGACATATCCTGCAGGACAAAGTGCCAACACAGAAGTTCTGTCCCACACTGGCCTTCCCTCCATGTTCTCTCTACTCAGGCAGCGCAAGCTCCGCTAGCTAGGCCACGTTCACCGTATGGAGGATGGCAGAATCCCCAAAGACGTCCTCTACGGAGAACCTTGCAACTGGCAGGAGAGACGTTGGCACGCCCACAGCTGCGGTTTAGAGATGTCTGCAGAGAGACAGGGAAGGCCTGGATATCAACACAGAGCGCTGGGAGGACCTGCAAACGGACCCGCTCCCAAATGGAGAGGCACCCTGACCAGACAGCTCAAGGCGGGTGAAGAGAGACTGACTGCTGCAGCAGATGAAAAAAGGACCCGCAGGAAGAACCGCCACAGACCCAGCAGCACGGAGACCACCCACAAGTGCGACCTGTGTGACAGGGACTGTCATTTGCGCATCGGCCTGTTCAGCCACAGGCGGTGCTGTTCCAGCAGAGTAGACATTTAGGATTCTCTTCCATGGTCATCATAGACCGACGGAGGCCGACGAGACATTAAATATCAATCATATGCTCATGCTACAGCAGGACTGAGAGGTGAGGATGCTCCCGCAAGTGAATCAGTCTCCCTGGAAAACCAGGTTCTTCAGTTCCTTGATAGTAGAAATATAAAGGTCGAAGCAAATGCAATTTCAGCCTGTCATGCTTTACCCAGAAAGGATAATAAAACAAAGAAATCAATTGTGATGCGCTTTGTGAACAGAAGGGTAAAGAAGGACATACTGAGGCAGGCCAGAAAGCTACGGGGAACAGAAGTTTACCTAAATGAACATCTAACTAAAACTAATGCTGAAATAGCACGGCAAGCACGGATGCTGAAAAAACAAAATAAGATACAGGCAACATGGACAAGAAATTGTAGAGTTGGGATCAAACTAAATGGAACACCTGAGGAAGCAAAGAGTATAATAATCAGAGATCACTGACTTAAATAAATATAGATGAACACTGATTAAGAAAATTAAGAGACTATGATAATCCATATCCACACACACGGCAAGAATAGTTCTTCTGTGACACCATGTCAATGTACTTTAAAAAAAACAAAAACTAAAAACAAACAAAACTTATGACTGACTTGAGTAGACATCAATTATCCCCAGTTGGAGGAAGTCATTTGACGCAGAGTGAGGAAATTCAAACTCTGAAAATGTGCCATTATGCTGAACATAAACTACAAGAGATGGAGAATGATATTGATCCTGATAACCACTTTTTCAATAATATTCATAATCACTGTGAATATTACACTGAAAAGCAATTCAAAAGTCAAGTGCAACTAGATGGTAAACTATCAATAATACACTTCAACAGCAGAAGTCTTAACAAAAACTTTCCACAGATTCAGGACTATTTAAAACAGCTGGACAGAAAATTTACAGCTATCGCAGTCTCTGAAACTTGGCTCAATGAAGAGCAGGCTCCTCTGATGGCAATAGAGGGATATCAGATGTTTCATATTAACAGATCTCAAAAACAGGTTGGTGGTGTTGCACTGTATATTGATGACCTGTATAGGTGTAAGCTTGTAAATGGAATGTCCTTTGCACTACCAGGGATTTTGGAATGTGTTACTGTTGAGATTGACCAAGATAAAACAAAAAATCTAATTATAAGTTGTATATATAGAACGCCGGGAACTTGCATTGAGACATTCAGATATAAATTAGTCGAGCTGTACAATAATATTACTAGTAAGAAAATGGTAGTAATTTGTGGAGATTTCAATATTGATCTACTAAATCCATATCAAAAAAATGTAATTACAGAGTTCATGAATTCTATGTACAGCATGAGTCTAGATCCCACGATAACACATCCCAGTAGAATCACAGTTCACACTGCTACACTTACTGACAACCTGTTTGTAAATATTATTGATAAGAAAATAGAAAGTGGATTATTGATAAATGATAAGTGACTATTTGCCAACCTTTGCACTTATCCATGGCCACACGGGGGCCAATACAGAAAATTTTTTTAAAATCGTTCAGATACAAATCACAAAATGCAATCAGTTCTTTTAAAGAGGACTTGCTGAAGCAAGACTGGACAGAAGTCTATGTATCAGATGTAAATGAAGCCTATGACACATTTATAAACAGTGTAACCACTCTTTATGAAAAAAATTGTCCATTAGTAAAGAAAAAGCCTAAACATTAATTTGCCGATAAGCCATGGTTAATTAATTTATTTATTTAGCGAATGCAAAGTCCTTAAGCCAAGCAGTTGCCTCCTGGTTTGCTGTATGGAGGGTGTGTAATCCTCCTTCCAGTCTTTGGAGCGGGAAAGCCTCTATGATGTGTTCCATAGTTTGCTCCTCTCCACATGCGCACAGTGGGCTAGGGCTACTGCCCCATCTGTGAAGGCTGGCCAAGCAGGGGCCATGTCCAGTCCTGAAGCGATTGAGTGTAGACCACTGTCTCCTTGGGAGGTTAGTGCCCGGGACCTGTTGGTTGGGGTTTATCACCAGCTGTTTGTTTGGGACCTCCTTGGTTTCCCATTCCTCTTGCCAAGCTGTCTGGATGGTAAAGTCAGCTGGGGGAGGGTTTTTCCAAATCGGCCATCTGGATGAAAGTCGGGCAGTGGGTGGGGTGTAGATATCTGCATGGATTGGTAAGTGAGGAAAATCTTTAACTTTTTGGAGCATCCTTTGAGTTAATGCTGCTCGCCGGATGTGTGGAGGGGCTATGTTTGACAGTACAGAGAGCCAGGGGAGTGGTGTTGAGTGGATTGTTCCAGTTATAGTTCTCATGGTTGAGTTGAGCTGGGTGTCTACATGGTGTGTGTAAGATGACCTGGACCAGACAGGGGCACAATATTCTGCTACAGAGTATGAAAGGGCCAGTGCTGAGGTGCGCAGGGTGGAGACTGCCACCCCCCATTTTGCACCAGCGAGCTTGCAGAGCAGGTTGTTTCGTACTTTCACCTTAGCAGCCATCCCCTTTAGATGTTCCTTGAAGGATAAGGTCCTATCAAGGGTCACTCCAAGATAAGTTGGATTTGGGGCATGCTTAAGCTTGAGTCCGCTCAGGTGGATGTTTAGTTCTCTGGCAGCTTTTGCATTGTGGAGATGAAATACACTGGAGACGGTTTTTGCTGGGCTTGGTTTTAGGCGCCAGATTTTGCAGAACTGGTCCAGTTTAGCAAGATCTTCCGTGAGCACCCGTTCCAGTGGTTCAAAGTCTGGTGCTTGGAATGCCAAACAGATGTCGTCTGCATAGATGAATTTGCGGGATTTTGTAGTAGGCAGGTCGTTTATGTAGAGGTTGAACAGAGTTGGAGCTAGAACTGAGCCTTGTGGGAGTCCGTTTTTCTGCATTCTCCATGCACTTGTGTTCTGACTGAGGTGGACTCTGAACCTTCGGTTGGTCAGCAGGGTTTTTATAATTGCTGTTGCCCAAGCAGGGATCGCCTTTATAAGTTTCAGGAGGAGGCCTTTGTGCCAGACCGTATCATAGGCGGCTGTAAGATCGAGAAACACAGCCCCTGTCTTCAGTCTGCTCTCGAAGCCATTTTCAATGAAGGTTGTTAGGGCCAGTACTTGTTCTCCTGTACTGCGGTCCTTGCGGAAACCTGCTTGATCCACACTTAGAATATCCTCTATTTCTGGGGAAATGCGTTGCAGTATTAGGCGCTCCATGATTTTGTAAGGAACGCTGAGTAGGGAGATTGGGCGGTAGCTTGCTGGTAGTTTGTGGTCTTTGCCAGGTTTTGGGATGGCAATGACGTTTGCTGTCCGCCATTTCTTTGGGATCGAGTTCGTTTGTGTGATCCTTGTGTAGAATTGTGTCAACCAGGTTAGGGCTTGGGGGCCAAGATTCTTCATGAATTCTGGGAAGATGTTATCGTATCCTGCTGCCTTTCCACATTTCAGGCCCTGTAGGACTTTCTCCAGTTCAGCAGCCTCGAAGGGTTCAGGGTTCGTTTCCTCTACAGGCATTTTTTGGTGTTTTTTTAGCTCAGTTGTTACTGCTCTTCTGGTGTCTTTGTCTTGGGGTGCTTTGGCGATAGTCAGTAGGTGGGATGCAACTTGGTTGGGTGTGATGGATGCTCGGCTTTGGCTAGGGGGCTTCTGTGCAGCTCCTAGGCGACGGATGAGGCTCCAACATTTCCTGCTAGAGTGGGTAAAGCTCCGGTCAGCAACTGTCTCCTCCCATTTCTTTCGCCGGGCTGTATTTAGCGATTCAATGAGATGGTCTGCTATCTCTGGGTCCCCTGATGTTTGATAGGATTGTAGGAGGGCAGCACTTTCTCCGTCCAAACATGGGACATAGAGGGGTCGGTAGCCTCGTGGGATTGCAGTATGGGCAGCCTTGAAGATTGCGCTGCAGAAGCGGTTGTATGCTTCATCTACAGTGATGGTGTGGAGTGGGATGGTAACAATGCTCCGGTCCAGAGTTTCACTGAATTTCTTCCAGTTGGCTTTGCGGAAGTTCCAGCGCATCTTCCTTGGGCTGTATATGACTGGAAGTTGTAGGCCAATGTGTACAAGCAGGGGCCGGTGTTGGCTGTGTGGAAAATCATCAAGAATGAGGATCTGTGTAGGATATGGCTCCCCATTCAAAGAGCTGACCCAACACAGGTCAGGAGAATAATCCTTCTTCCACCTAGCAGAGTGGAAGGTTCCTCTTTGTTTGGGGTCGTATATCAAAGCGAGGTCATTTCTGGATGCCCAGTCTGAAAGTGCCTCCCCATCACTGTCCACTGCTGGGTACCCCCAGTCAGGGTGATGGCTGTTAAAGTCCCCCACATAGATGGCAGGGTGGGGTAGGGTGGGTAAGACCTGCAGATCCCAGTTGGCATTAGGGGGCTTGTACACATTGACAATATGGAAGCCACCAATGATTATGGTGTCTGAGAAATGTGTTGTTATCAGGTGATTTGCTTCAACTATGTCAGAACGCACATAGGTGCCACGTCCATGTTTAGCATGTAGAACATAGCACAGGAGGTCAAAGCCTTTGATGGTGAAGCGGCCAGCTTCCTCTGTGCCAATATGAGTCTCTTGGGGGCAGAGGCAGCCAAGCGAAGCCTTATCGAAGTCCTCGCCTTCCAACATTCGATTGATGTAATCTGCCATGGTTAATCAAAGGATTACAAAAGGCGTGTAAAAAGAAAAATTTATTATATAAAGCTTTCCTAAAGAAAAGGACAAAAGAAGCAGCGCAGCGGTATAAAACATACAAAAATAAGCTGACATATATAATAAGATGTAGTAAAAGAGACTATTACAGTAAAGAACTGGAGAAAAACAGAGACAATATTAAAAATACATGGACAATACTTAACAATATTCTTGGAAATAAAAACAGAAATACAAGCTACCCAACCGATTTTTCAAAAAATAAAACGACTCAGAGTGTGAATGCAGTTTCACCTGCAGATGAATTTAATAACTTTTTTGTTAACATTGGTCCTAATTTGGCTTGAGAAATACCCATTACGGCACCTACAGGCGAAAAAATAAGCAAAAACACTGCTATAAAAGACTCCATTTTCATAAAGAGCACAGACGAGAGAGAGGTCATTGAAATTGTTAAATCGTTTAAAAGTAAAACATCTACGGACTGTGATGGTATTGACATGCTCTTAGTCAAAACTATTATTGAATGCTTAGTGAAACCACTGACGTATATATGTAACCTGTCTCTCCAAACAGGTATATTTCCCAATGAAATGGAAATAGCTAAAGTAATTCTGATATACAAGACGGGTGACAGAGGGGAATTCTCAAACTATAGACCAATTTCACTATTGCAGCAATTTTCCAAGCTACTTGAAAAAATATTCTATGATAGAGTTGACAACTTCATGCTGAAGAATAATTTATTGTGTGAGCAGCAATATGGGTTCAGACACAAGAGGACAGCTGCATTTGCTCTTATGGAATTTATAGAAAAAATATCAACTGCCGTTGAAAATAAAGAATATTCAGTTGGGGTATTCCTGGCTCTTAAAAAAGCATTTGATACAGTGGATCATAATTTATTATTAAAGAAACTACAAAATTGTGGTATTAGGGGGGTAGCACTGTCCTGGTTATGTAGTTACTTAAAGAATAGATATCAGTATGTATGTGTTGGTAACAAAAACTCACAGTTACTGAGGGTTACTTGTGGAGTCCCACAGGGTTCAGTTTTGGGGCCATTGTTATTCAACGTGTATATAAATGATATATGTAAAGTTTCAGAAAAAATGGATTTAATATTGTTTGCCGACGACACTAATTTATTATGCAGTGGAAGCAATTTGGAACAACTTTTGGATACACTCGGAAAGGAATTAGGAAAGTTCAAACTGTGGTTTGATTCAAACAAATTAACGCTCAATTTAAGTAAGACAAAATTTATAGTTTTTAACAATCATCACAACAACTTAGTATCTAAACTCAGTGTAAATGGTGTAGAGATTGAAATGGTATCCGAAACTAAATTTCTTGGAGTAATAATTGATAATAAACTGTGTTGGAAGTCACATATTAATTATATTAAAGGTAAAATGTGCCCTTCAGAGGTAAAGTGGGCTATCCCACAAAATCATTATTTTGAGAAAATGAGCTCTAAAGTAAAAAAGTTACCCCCTATGGGGTTAACTTTTTAATGATATAGGCACACCGATTTTTTGAGAATATTTCAACTTTAGAGCTCATTTTCTCAAAATAATGGTTTTGTGGGATAGCCCACTTTACCTCTGAAGGGCACAAATATCCAAATCAATTGCAATACTACACAGAGTGAAATATTTGCTGAATCAGCCCACACTATATACCTTGTATCATTCATTAATACTCCCATACATGACATATTGTACTGAAGTATGGGGAAATACATATAAAACAAACATATATCCAGTCTTTATGCTTCAGAAGAGAGCTATTAGAATAATAAAAAAAAGCTGCTTACAGGGAACCAACAAACCCACTTTTTCTTAAATTAAAACCTCCCAAGTTGAAAGATCACCGGAGTGGTGGCTCAGTTGGTAGAGCATCCGCCCCACACCCGGGAGGCAGGGGTTCAAATCCCGGCCGGGTCATACCAAAGACCATATAAAAATGGTGCTTTCTGCCTTCTAGCGTGGTGCTCCGCATAATGGAATGGGGAAAGTAAAGTTACACACAGAGCTACCAGAGGACTGACCCCCCGCTGTAGCTTTCACTACTTACAGTAGCTGTGTGGCCTAGGGTTAGAGAAACGGAGATAGGCGCCACCCATATACACCTTCAGGTGTGAAGGGATTAACTAACTAACTAAGTTGAAAGATCTGGTTGACTTTAAAACTGCAGTAATAATGTTTAAAGTGAAGAATCTATCACTGCCCGCAAATATCCAAAAGTTGTTCCAAATAAGGGAGAAACAATATCATTTCAGAGGAACATGTATATTTCAAAAACCTTCAGTGAGAACTACCACCAAGCAACACTGTGTTTCAGTGCAAGGAGTCAGATTATGGAACGATTTTGGACCTGAATTAAAATCATGTACAACGCTTGGACAATTTAAACAAAAACTAAAGGAAGAAATACTCCAAACATATTTACAAGACGACATGTAAAATCACATAAGGATTGTCATATCCAGTCTGCTTTGTGTTGTAGCTTAGTTTTTTTGTCACATTTTGTCTTAGCTATGTTCTGAATTGTAATCGCTCTTGTTTTGTTTTTCTTTTGAATTCTTGGTTGGAATATAAGATGGCAATAAGATGGCAATATAAGCTGCGGCTTCAGCCATCACCCATTTCGGATAACTTATGTTGAACTGTATAATCAGAGGAGTTATTGTCTAATTTGACCTTGTTGGATTTTCTTCCCCCTTTATTATATTATTCTGTTTCTTTTAATCTGTACTTTTATCTATCCGAAATAAAGATTCATTCATTCATTCATTCATTCAAAGACCCACAAACAAGCAACAACTGAAGACAGCTGCAGTAAAGGCCTGGCAAAGCATCACAAAGGAGGAAACCCAGCGTTTGGTGATGTCCATGGGTTCCAGACTTCAGGCAGTCATTGCCTGCAAAGGATTCTCAACAAAATATTGAAAATTAACATTTTACTTAGGGTTATGTTTATTTGTCCAATTATTTTTGAGCCCCTGAAATGAGGAGCGTTTGTATAAACATAGCTACAATTCCTACATGTTTAATCATATATTTTTGTTCAACCCCTTGAATTAAACCTTAAAGTCTGCACTTCAATTCCGTTGTAGTTGTTTCATTTCAAATCCAATGTGGTGGCATGCAGAGCCCAAATCATGAAGATTGTGTCACTGTCCAAATATTTCTGGGCCTAACTGTACATCCTTCAGTCTCTTCCTTGTTCACCAAGTTATGGACATAACATTTGGCGAGGAGGAGAAAAAAGGTATGGAGAGAGCTGTCACCGCATTTCTGCCATTTCTGGAAGTTCCGGGAAAACCACCTGTTCCCTGGGTTAGGTGGTTTGAGGCCTTCCAGGACTATCTGGTGGCCCTTAATCTTGGTGAGCTTGAGAAACTGCGTGGGAGGGCTATATTAGTCCATAATCTTGGCATGGAGGGTCAAAGAATCCTCAGTACACTAGGAGGAGCTGATAGCTTTGAAGAGGTGGTTGGGCTAATGGTGCACTATTTACGCACTCCAGAGAACGTCATAGTCCGGAGGATTCAGTTTCGGCAGCACCACCAGCAGGCAGGAGAGTCAGTGCAATGCTATTCTGCAGACCTACGGCAGCTGGCGGGGGAGTGCCAATTCGGAGACCTAGAGGAAGAGATGGTCTGTGATCAACTAGTGGAGCACACTCTTTGTTCTGCAGCAAGATCGAGGCTCCTGACCTACCCGGGTGAACTGACATTAGCCATGGCTATCAAGTTAGCACAGCAGTTTGAAGCAGCAAAGAAATTATCCAAAGACCTCGGTGACAGAAGCATGTCGGGGCGTGAGGAACCATGTTTTAAGGTGCTGGCTATGGACTCGGACAGCGAAGACAGTGTGAATGAGGAAGAACACACTGCCGCTGTAAGAATTAGGTCTACCCCAGGTACGCCAAGGTGTTATGGCTGCGGGGCTACTAGGCACCGATACAAGGCAAGAGAGTGTCCGGCGAAGGGCGAGCTCTGTGGAAAGTGTTGTCTGCTGCACCATTTCACCAGGGCCTGCAAGAATTTTGAGCAAGAGGACCGATGACAGAAGACGGACTTCCCCGCAGCGACTCCTACTGTTTTTCATACCATCTCCCCGAGCACTGATGGATGGATTTACTGCAACGTCTCTCTAGACGGCATGGAAGTACCGCCAATGGCAGACACGGGAGCAGTAGCTTTGGTACTAAACTGGTCAATGGTGAGGTGTTTGTTCCCGAATCACTACATAAGTGACTTGTCGGCTACTTTAGCTACGAAGGAATCAAGTTGGCCATTGTGGGTTCACTGGAGTTAACAGCAAGATACAAGTCGGTGATGATGGCGAGTGTCCATTTTGTGGTGACTGCAACCAGGCTAAACATCATGGGGTGTGATATGTTCTATGGCCTGGGGTTCACCATCACCAATGGCATCGGTGAGGAGTGGTCGGGCTGCGGACTATGGAACCAACCTGCTCCTCATGTGGAGGACGACGCAGTTTGGGACAGTGACTGGCCTGGAATTTTGGGAGGTGGGCAGGACCAGCATCGTAGAGCATCATCTTGGGAGGGTTCCGATGCCAGTGTCTAAGTTGCCCTGGATGTGGGAACTGGACAGCACAGCGGAACACCCGGGAGGGCTGAAGGAGCCAAGACGCCAGCTCCCTCGACTTCAGGTATGTGTCCCAGTGGTACCATGAAGTGAGGAGCTGTGGGGGCTGTACCAGCGTTGAAAATGAAAGCGAGTGGGGTGAGACCAACCGGCGCGATTCCAAGATGTGCCAGGCAATGACAATGAAGTCCTGGGAGGACTCCGGACCAGGTCGGTGGCGAGGTTTGACCCAGGGCGGGAGCCCGGTTACAATGTGATGGTCATCGGAAGCCCAATCGAGCTCCTCTGCGCATTGGTGAAGAGGTCTGGCCTAGGGTAGAAGCTTGGGTGAGGGGCGTGCATGTAAAAAGGAAGTGACGAGATGACCAGGGGCGGCTGTGGGTAATGGCTGCCCAGGAAGACGGCTACCTGAGGCGGTCTGACGAATTGTGGACACACCCTAATGAGCTGTGGTGGGTGGATTAAAACAGACACTGGTGTGGCTCGTCCCCAGAGGAGAAGAGGCGAAGGCACTCTCGGAGAGATCCGCCTGATGGAAATCCTAGGATGGGTCTCCTACTGTGACTGTAAGGTGGGGCTATTAGCATGTTTGGTGATGTTGTTGATATGCCAGCTTACAGTAGTTAGTTTGTACTGGTTGCTTTTGCCCTCTGTTATTAAATTTAAAAAAAAACAACAAAAAGTCAGCACTGTTTATGTTATTGCTTTAGTTTGTTGTTTATGTGAATCGCCCAGATTTTGGGGTGGGTGTGTTGGGGTAGGGGCTGGCAACGTGCTTTAGGTGTACATACTAACTGTTAGTGTTCTATTATGGAAGTTCTGATGGTGTAAATATGGTCTGGGATTGTTTCAGTTTGAGGAACACGGACATTTTATTTTGTGGACTCTCTTTTTTAAAAGACGGCAGAATAACCCGTCTAGCCGTGTTGGGGTGGGTCGGCAGTCTACCTGGCCCCCTCTAGCTGAGTTGTGTGAATGGATAGGTTTGTGTATATACATTCTGTGCATATGTGCTATTAGTGCGTGAGACGGGCTTAAATTCAGGAGGGCCCAATTGGTGTGTTTGTCATTTTTCTATGGGAGTGGGGGTGTGTGTGGTGTACCAACATGGTGTTGGGTACACCCTGGGTGTAGCAGGGGTGACGGCCTGCCTTTCCGCTTCCGCTGTCACCAGGAGTATAAAGGGTCAGGCCGGAAGAGCACAGTCTCTTTCGTCGTCGACCCCTTGGCCTGTACGGAGCGCCTATTGTTGTGAGAGGTTCCTACAATAAAGTACATTCAACTATATCCTTAAGCCTCTTCCTTGTTCACCAAGTTATGGACATAACAGTCACCACAGCAGATCATGGATTTTACCAAGATTTTTCACTGGACGTCCTTCCTGACACAAGCCTCCACATTTACCCGGGCTTGGGACCAGCACTAGGAGGACATTGTCTTATGCTCCCTCTGTGGCTGGGTAACCAATAATTTGATTATTATTGTGATAACGTGGCAGTTACTTTGGCTAGAATAATTGTGAGATGAAAATCATCACCATCTTATATTATTACTGTTTTTGAGATAGATAGATAGATAGATAGATAGATAGATAGATAGATAGATAGATAGATAGATAGATAGATAGACTTTATTAATCCCCAAGGGGAAATTGAATTGTCTTAGCAACACACAAACTCGTACACACAAACAAGACCTCCCACAAATGTACTGTAAATACCCCCAAACAGTTTAAAACCAATCACTAAATTGCAATATAATAAACAATTCAATACAGTGAGTTCTCTGCTAGGATTGTCAGCTGCTGAATTCACCTCAGATCAACATTGAGACACTTTCCACCTTCGTGTGTCCAGGAAACTTCTGGAAGAGAAGAAGTTGCTGGTTCTCCCTCGTCAGTCCTGGTGTCTGAGTGAACCTTACCTGAGGGCGACTCTGTCACATTCTAAAGTCTAAAGTCTGAAGGATTGTTAAACAATCTGGTTAATAAAAGCTATAAATCGGATACTTGAGCTGGGGTAGGGCTAACCATTGACAGGTTACAGGAACTGACTCCTTACCCCTCCCTCTTAAGCCGGTTTCTCACAGAGCAGTGAATGCTGAGGAACTTCACAAATGTAGCAATTTTGGGGTTTCATCAAGGTTTTTAAAGGTGCTTTCACACCTAAATTTGTTTACTTTGGTCCGAGTCAATTGACAAGTTTGCTACTTTGTATTGTTTTCTCCTTGGTTGGGTTCCCTTTCACACAGGCAAAAATTCAAGTGGACCAAATTCCGTCCCATTAAATCCCACGAGACTTACATCAGAACGTTCTCTGTTCTTATTGGCCAAATTTTTTGCCGTGAGAACAGGAAAGGTAAATACATGAAGTAGGATGACTACTGTGCATTTATGCATTTCTAGGGAGAAAATAATGCAAATCATAACGTAATCTATGGGGGGGTTTCATTGCCCTGGTTATCGTTTATTACATTATGTGCATATACCACTTTTGGCAAATCGTACAGTTTGAAAATCAAGTGCCACTACAGATGGAAAATAACATGTTATTACAGTTTTTCACAAGTTAAGACACATTTTTTGAAAGCTGCACCCCTTTTCTCAAAACTGTAAACACAAAACCAAAAATTCAAGCTGCATTCACAAACCCTCTCACTCTTCTGACAAAACCAAACAACTGCCTCAAAACCAGTTTACCTGCACTCAAAGTTAAACATTATTGTCAGATCACACACAGCCAATCACCATGTAGACACTACAGAGCAGTCATTAAACACAACGCAGAAAAATAGACAACACTACATTCAGGGCATGCAGAACATAATGTTTATTACATATGGTAAATATATTTAGCATTTCATAAAAGGCAAAGAAAACTATAAATAAAAGCACATTACTGTAAATCACTCAACAATCTTGTACATCTTCAAATCAAACTGATGACATGTTCATTCTGTCTCAGCATCATGTCTTTTTGCAGCGTCTGGCCAGAGGACTTCATTCTCATCACAGGCAATATTTTCTCTTGCCAGGTAATAGGGAAGAAACCCTCTCGTGTGTCGGATCCAGCCTTGGTAACACTATACACTCACTTCACCACAGACCATCTCTATTGCTTCTAAAAGATTTTCTCTGGTATATGAGTTTCGGTCATGGACCTTCCACCGCCATGAAGAGAAAAATTCTTCTTTTGGGTTCAGGAAAGGGCTGTATGGTGGGAGGCATACATTTATGAAACTCTGGTTGATGTTGAACCTCTCCCGTATCAGGACACCACGGTGAAAGCTGACATTGTCCCAAACCACAACATAAACAGAGTCCACTGCCTGCTGACGATCCTGCCTCTCACTCTCAAGCATCCCGAAGACCACCCAGAAATGTCAGAAGGTGTTAAGTGTTATATGGTCCAAGTGTTGCTTGCTGGTGGAGAAGCCCATGATTACTTATGGCTGCACAAAGGGTGACGTCAACACCATGCTCGCCAGGGACTTCCACTATGGCACATTGGCCAATTGTGTTCCTGCCTCTCCTTCTTCTCTTTGCCAGACTGAACCCTCCCTCATCTACAAAAATGAATTCATGGGGCCTTTCCATGGAATCCAGTTCAAACACTCTCTATAAAAAAGGAAGTAGAAGAAAAGATAGTTTAGTAAATGAGGCAGAAGGAGTAACTTCAGCATTAGTGTATTTGCAAGCACCTCTGATTTACATACTTTACAATATAGTACAGTGTACAGTAACAGTAAGTTAGTATAGATTTGTACTCTAAGCATCACCACAGAAAGTGTCTGGGTATATACTTGCACATACTGAAATCATAACTCCTTCACCCTTTCTGAGTTACGCTCAAAGGATACTATGTATACTTGCTTCATGCGAATCCTGTTGTACTGGAGGACACGGTCAGTGGTAAAAAGGCTGACACTGTTGATTCCTTCAAAGTTTACAGTGGGGTAAAAAAGTATTTAGTCAGCCACCAATTGTGCGAGTTCTCCCACTTAAAAGATGAGAGAGGTCTCCAATTTTCATCATAGGTATACCTCAACTATGTGAGACAAAATAAGAAAAAAAATCCAGAAAATCACATTGAAGGATTTGTAATGAATTAATTGGTAAATTCCTCAGTAAAATAAGTATTTGGTCAATAACAAAAGTTCATCTCAGTACTTTGTTATATACCCTTTGTTGGCAATGACAGAGGTCAAACGTTTTCTGTAAGTTTTCACAAGGTTTTCACACACTGTTGCTGGTATTTTGGCCCATTCCTCCATGCAGATCTCCTCTAGAGCAGTGATGTTTTGGGGCTGTCGCTGGGCAACACGGACTTTCAACTCCCTCCAAAGATTTTCTATGGGGTTGAGATCTGGAGACTGGCTAGGCCACTCCAGGACCTTGAAATGCTTCTTACGAAGCCACTCCTTCATTGCCTGGGCGGTGTGTTTGGGATCATTGTCACGCTGAAAGACCCAGCCACGTTTCATCTTCAATGCCCTTGCTGGTGGAAGGAGGTTTTCACTCAAAATCTCATGATACATGGCCCCATTCATTCTTTCCTTTACATGGATCAGTCGTCCTGCTCCCTTTGCAGAAAAACAGCCCCAAAGTATGATGTTTCCACTCCCATGCTTCACAGTAGGTATGGTGTTCTTTCTCCTCCAAACACGACAAGTTGAGTTTTTACAATAAAGTTCTATTTTGGTTTCATCTGACCATATGACATTCTCCCAATCCTCTTCTGGATCATCCAAATGCTCTCTAGCAAACTTCAGACAGGCCTGGACATGTACTGGCTTAAGCAGGGGGACACGTCTGGCACTGCAGGATTTGGGTCCCTGGCGGCGTAGTGTGTTTCTGAAGTAGCCTTTGTTACTTTGGTCCCAGCTCTCTGCAGGTCATTCACTAGGTCCCCCCATGTGGTTCTGGGATTTTTGATCACCGTTCTCATTGTGAGATCTTGCGTGGAGCCCCAGATCGAGGGAGATTATCAGTGGTCTTGTATGTCTTCCATTTTCTAATAATTGCTCCCACAGTTGATTTCTTCACACCAAGCTGCTTATCTATTGCAGATTCAGTCTTCCCAGCCTGGTGCAGGTCTACAATTTTGTTTCTGCTGTCCTTTGACAGCTCTTTGGTCTTGGCCATAGTGGAGTTTGGAGTCTGACTGTTTGAGGTTGTGGACAGGTGTTTTTTATACTGATAACGAGTTCAAACAGGTGCCATTAATACAGGTAACGAGTGGAGGACAGAAGAGCCTCTTAAAGAAGAAGTTACAGGTCTGTGAGAGCCAGAAATCTTG
The DNA here is from genome assembly GCA_020510985.1 of Pholidichthys leucotaenia. Lineage (NCBI taxonomy): Eukaryota > Metazoa > Chordata > Actinopteri > Cichliformes > Pholidichthyidae > Pholidichthys > Pholidichthys leucotaenia. Next base: position 55,705,001 of record CM035846.1, on the reverse strand, counting down.
CTTGTTTGTAGGTGACCAAATACTTATTTTACTGAGGAATTTACCAATTAATTCATTAAAAATCCTTCATTGTGATTTTCTGGATTTTTTTTTTCTCATTTTGTCTCTCGTAGTTGAGGTATACCTATGATGAAAACTGGAGACCTCTCTCATCTTTTAAGTGGGAGTACTTGCACAATTGGTGGCTGACTAAATACTTTTTTGCCCCACTATATTGTCTTGAAAAACTCTCTGCTGTATTTCTCAAAGTTGAATAGCATTGTTTTGAAGGACCATATCAACAATGAGAGTCTACTGTGGTTGGGAGAACATAGTAGTCCTCCCACCTCCCTGTGGTTGTCGTGCAATTCTGGAAATATGGAACATGCACTTACAAATATATACAAACAGCATGCACATTATTTTAATGGACTGTTACAGGGTTTTTTGCTCTCAAGTAAGTTTAGTTTTTTTTCTCAACCAGTCCCCTTTCTATAGAAAAAGTACAAATGTAAACTTGCAGTGGTCAACAGACATTGATGTTACCTGTTGTCTTCTCTGGATGTCTTGATGATGGTTGTCAAGGACACCCCTCCGGGGGAAAAAAAAAAGCCCAAGTGCTTGACCGCAGTGAGACAATTTATTGACAAATAAACATGACAGGCAAACATAACCGTGCAAACAAATCCAAAAAGCAATAAGAAAAACTTACACTGAGTTGAATCTCCTGAGTAAGGGAACTCAGGAGGAGAGGAGGGGGAGACTGACCATAGAAATTAAGTCTAGTCTGAACATTAATGAGGCTGCTGCAAATACAGGGTGGAAAGGCAGAGTTTAAATACACGAGCAGTGATGGGCAGCAGGTGTGAGAGCCGGGCTGGGGAATACTAATTTTCTAACTGCTCTCAGCTGATGGAAGAGGCCTGAGAGCAGAGAGAGGAGAAAAAATAGCTAGCAGGAGACATTAAAAGAAAACACAATCACTCGCAGTGGAGGAACAGACACAGACTGCGAGTGGAAATGGCTCTCTGGAATAGAAGAAAAGAGGCTCGTATCACCGACACAACATAACAGAACTAACAGGGAAATAAGAATGAACAGAAAAAACACTCAAAACTACAAAGGAAGTCTGAGCGCTGAGGACAGACACTCAGACATATGACAATGGTGGCCACAGAGAATTGGCTCAAATTGGATTGTAATCTTTGTCCTGCTTCTTTCATGGTCATTCCATGAACAAGAACATGATCAATTATAATTGCTCGAATGTCATCAGCAATTACATTTCTTGATTTTCCTCTTTCTTGTACTCCTCCTCCTCTACCACCACCTCTGACACATACTCCTCTTCCTCTGCCTCTCAGGCGATTGGTTCCATCCATTGTTGGTGTTCTGTGGACTCTGAACTGGCTTATATCATGTGCAGTTGGTTTGATCACATCATTTGAAATAAGTGTGTTCAATTTTGAGTCGTGTCTAATTGATGACATCAGTGTTGTTTTTGTGTTTAACATTTGCCTCCTGTGTTCATCATTTTGCAGCTCATGTTCATCACAGTGAGAAATGTGTTTTAGAGAGTAAGAATGTGTCTAGAGTTTTGCAAAAAGTGTGCTACAGATTTGTAAATTGTGTCAAACTATATGAACCAGCTTAAGGTTGTGCCAAAAGAGTGAATCATTTGATAAATGAGTTTGTGCTACTGAGTATTTGAATCCGAGAATGGGGTTTAGTGTTTTAGTATTTGTGAAAAACTGTAATCCTCCATAACCGTGACATGCTCATTCACAAATATTTTCTAAAATTTATCAGATATGTACAGTGGTATAAAACGTTTACCATTTGCTGCTGGTTCTGTGTTAGTACAGTCCCTTTTTCACCTGCAAGACTGCACCAGAGTTTGCCATTTGATTCACATCGAGACCACCTTTCTGTGTGGTCGTTTTGGTGCACACCTGAGTGCGATTACCGTGTTCTCACCAGACAAAACAAACTACACTAACGGAGAAAACAAACTCCAGTTCGATTGAAATGAACTAAAGCCTGTAGGTGTGAAAGCACCCTAAAAGGTTGCAAAACAGTTTGCAAACAGATCACCAATGGTTTTTCTTGTACTTTATCACAAACAGTTGCAAATGTTTGGAAAATAGTTGTGTCTGCAAACAGCTGAAACATATTTGCAATCAGTTGTAACATGTGTCGCTGAAGTTATTTTTGGTTGCCAAATAGTGAACACTAGCAACTGTTAAAGATCTTTTATGACAAAACTGCTGCAACCTTTTACAAACGCTGATGAATCCCAACAATTGCAATGTTCATGAATGTTTCTCAGCCTTCACTGCTCGGTGAGATTCAAGTTTGATTTTCTTCAACAATCGTCAGAAAAGTTGTCAAATCAAAAAATTGCTACATTCGTCAGAATTTGTCAATCCATGAAATAATATGCTTAGCTGCTTAAGACAAACCTGTGGAGGTCAGAGGTCTAAACCTGTGGCTCTGGACCCATGTTTGGCTGTCTAGCCCAATACCAATGTTGACTGTCAAAAAAAATGTATACCAAGAGCAGCATCAGGAAAACTGACAATAAATTTAAAGACACCCCGTTATCATTGTGATTACACCATGTCAATCTTTTCCCCCACCCCTACTGTATAGAATACACCACACTATGTGCTAGTACTTAAAGTTAAAACTTGCAGGATGTTGTCACTTCTTCCAGCAAGTGAAAACAGGGCATTGATGATGGATGGAACAGTAAGGAGGCAAATGGAGACATCTCTGCCTCCCTTTTGTATTACAGTAGCTGTTGTGGGATGTTTGGGCTGAAAACATCCTCTCACAGATGCTCATGCAAGAGGCAGAATTTGCTGATGTGACAAAGACCAAATGACATGCCCAGTTGGAATCTGGCAGTAAAATCATCTACTCAATATTTTTGGCAAGTGGGAAGAATGCATATGCTACACATCACAAACCATCAGCAAGAATGCAATAGTGTCTTATTTTGGCTTACTAAAGTATCTGCATGAATCATTCAATCCTTTAAAGATGCACTCCAGCTGTTCTAAAACCACCTCAAAAGCAAACACACATACGTATTGCCCAAAATAGTATATTGTGGCTTTTTACCCCCCCCCCCAAAAAAAAAAAAACTTTCATTGCCTTAGAATTGCTTGGAAAGCATTTTAAATCTTTCACCGACTTAAGGATAAGAATCTATGAATATTCTAATTATCAACCAGCAGGGCTTGCACATGATTGGTCGTCGCAACTCCTGGTGAGTGGGCTGCTAGTCTGTTCACGACTCTTCCGGACATTAAAATTTTGCCTACGTATATCTTCAAAAGTAAAAAGCAAAACATTTTTCTTATTTTTTGTTTGCTTTTCTCCTTGTCCTGTCAAGCAGCTAGGTAAGCAGAATGGAAATCTGCTTCCCTTATTGTGCCAAACAGATTTGCTTTGCCAAAAGGAGCTTTATACAGCACATGTCTATGTACTGTATATTATTTACAGACTCCTCTTGTAATAACTTTTAATACTTTATTTAAATTGTTTTACCCGTGATAGACCCAACAAGGGGATGGGGGTGGGAAAGGGAAGGGCGGGGAGGGGGAAGGAAAAATAGAGGAACAAAGAGAAAAAACAAAGTGACACAACTGAAACAAGCAGAAGACAAACTGTTTCTTCTTCTGAAAAGACACACACATATGTGAGTGAGCATGCATGTGTATGAGAGCATGCTAAAAGTGAATGTGTGCATGTGAGTGGTTTGCCAGGAAACATACAAAGAGGCCGACAGGTCACAGCAACACCCCCCCTTCCCCCAAAAAAACAAAATGCAGAGCAAGCAAGACAGCGCCACCAACCCCCATAGAACACAAACAGCAAGCCCCAGGAAACCCATGCAACTGCCCCAGGAGAGACGGCTGTGGGAGGCCTGCGCGGTGTGCCCCCAGACCAGTCTGTCCCTGCCTTCCCAGCGGGGCCAATGCCAGCCCCCAGGCTCCAGGGGTCTGAAGAAGAACGCCTCCCCCGCTGGACCAGAAACCGGCCTGTGCCCCCGGCACACATCCCTTCAACATCCCGCCCCCACAGCGGGCCCACACCCAGCCCAGCACCCCGACCCATGCCCCAGGAGTCCCCAGGCCCCCACAGCAAGGGAAGGCATCAGAACGGCACGGGGAGCCCCTTGGGGGGGGGGGCAGTCCCCCCAATCTAAGGGAGCCCATGCGGCCAGGAGGTACCAGGAGGCGCCATCCCCTCAGTCCAGTACCCCCCACCAGCACCGGAGTGGTGGCTCAGTTGGTAGAGCATCCGCCCCACACCTGGGAGGCAGGGGTTCAAATCCCGGCCCGGTCATGCCGAAGACCATATAAAAGTGGAACTTCCTGCCATCCAGCTTGGTGCTCAGCAATAAATGGAATGGAGGAGGGAACTCTGTGGCGGCGCCTTGCATGGCAGCGGCCCTCTGATTCTACACTTGGGGTGTGTGTGATTTACACTGTAGATAGGTAAAGCACAATCTCGTTCTGCTGTACATGATTGGTTGTACGGTTGAATGACAATAAGGGTGATTTAATTAATTTAATATACAGCCGTGGACAAAATTGTTGGTACCCCTCTGTTAATGAAAGAAAAACCCACAATGGTCACAGAAATAACTTGAATCTGACAAAAGTGGTAATAAATAAAAAGTCTATGAAAATTAACCAATGAAAATCATACAATGCTTTTGAATTGTGGTTCAACAGAATTATTTTAAAAAACAAACTCATGAAACAGGCCTGGGCAAAAATGATAGTACCCTTAACTTAATATTTTGTTGCACAACCTTTTGAGGCAATCACTGCAATCAAACAATTTCTGTAACTGTCAATGAGACTTCTGCACCTCTCAGCAGGTATTTTGGCCCACTCCTCATGAGCAAACTGCTCCAGTTGTCTCAGGTTTGAAGGGTGCCTTCTCCAGACGGCATGTTTCAGCTCCTTCCACAGATGTTCAATAGGATTTAGATCAGGGCTCATAGAAGGCCACTTTAGAATAGTCCAATGTTTCGCTCTCAGCCATTCTTGGGTGTTTTTAGCTGTGTGTTTTGGGCCATTATGCTGTTGCAAGACCCATGACCTGTGACTGAGACCAAGCTGTCTGGCGCTGGGCAGCACATTTCTCTCTAGAATACATTGATAGTCTTGAGATTTCATTGTACCCTGCACAGATTCAAGACACCCTGTGCCAGATGCAGCAAAGCAGCCCTAGAACATAACAGAACCTCCTCCATGTTTCACAGTAGGGACAGTGTTCTTTTCTTGGTATGCTTCATTTTTGCGTCTGTGAACATAAAGCTGATGTGCTTTGCCAAAAAGTTCCAGTTTTGTCTTGTCTGTCCATAGGACATTCTCCCAGAAGCTTTGTGTCTTTTCAACATGCAGTTTGGCAAATTCCAGTCTGGCTTTTTTATGATTTGTTTTCAACAGTGGTGTCCTCCTTGGTCGTCTCCCATGAAGTCCATTTTGGCTCAAACAACGACGGATGGTGCGATCTCACACTGATGTGATATAAATAAAGAAATACTCCAAACATATATACAAGATGACATGTAAAATCACATAAGGATTATTATATTCAGTCTGTGTTGTGTTGTTGCTTAGTTTTTTTGTCACGTTTTGTCTTAGCTTTGTTCTGAATTGTAATCGCTCTTGTTTTGTTTTTCTTTTGAATTCTTGGATGGAATATGGGTGGGCAATATAAGCTGGGGCTTCAGCCATCACCCATTTCAGATAACTTATGTTGAACTGTATAATCAGAGGAGTTATTGTTTGATTTGACCTTGTTAGATTTTTTCCCCCTTTGTTATATTATTCAGTGTTTTTTTTTAATCTTTGCTTTTAATCTATCTGAAATAAAGATTCATTCATTCATTCATTCATGTACCTTGACCTTGGAGTTCACCTTGAATGTGTTTAGAGGTTGTTCTGGGCTCTTTTGTTACCATTCGTATTATCCGTCTCCTCCTGCGGCCAGGGAGGTTGGCTACAGTCCCGTGGATCTTACATTTCTGAATAATATGTGCAACTGTAGTCACAGGAACATCAAGCTGCTTGGAGATGGTCTTATAGCCTTTACCTTTAACATGCTTGTCTATAATTTTCTTTCTAATCTCCTGAGACAACTCTCTCCTTTGCTTCCTCTAGTCCAGGGGTCGGGAACCTATGGCTCGCGAGCCAGATGTGGCTCTTTTGATGGCTGCATCTGGCTCGCAGACAAATCTTTAAACTTTAAAGATTTTGTTTTTACAAGAGCGCCGAGTGTCTGCTGCTCTGTATATAGTTTTAGAATCGTCTTCTGTGTTGCGGCCATTACAAGCTCAGATCACACGAGACGTTTCGCTGAATTTAAGCATTTATTTATTTATTTTCTACTCGTTTCAGTTCTGCATTTAATATGAACCCTGAGTTTGAAATAAACGTTTGAATTTAAATTTGAATATCCCGGAAGCCGCTGCACATCTGGGTACTCCAGGCTCTGCCAATATTGAGCACCAGAAGTCGCATTAATGGTAAGAAATACTCATCATTGATTAGCAACAGCATAACAATGTTATTAAAAAGAATTCAGAGACTTATTGTACTTTAAAAGTGTTGAAATTACATAAAATGCACACATTTACTTGTATTTTTAGTTTTAAACATATTGTATGGCTCTCACGGAATTACATTTAAAAATATGTGGTGTTCATGGCTCTCTCAGCCAAAAAGGTTCCCGACCCCTGCTCTAGTCCATGTTTAGTATGGTACACACCATGTCACCAAACAGCACAGTGACTACTTGTCACCTTTTAAATAGGCTGACTGACTGATTACAAGTTTGTAGACACCTGTGATGTTAATTAGAGGACACATCTTGGTTGAACATGTCCCTATGGTCACATTATTTTCAATCTTATCTAGGGCTACCATCATTTTTGTCCAGGCCTGTTTCATGAGTTTGTTTTTTAAAGTAATTCTGTTGTCTGATTTTCATTGGTTAATTTTCATAGAATTTTTATTTATTACCACTTTTGTCAGATTCAAGTTATTTCTGTGACTATTTTGGGTTTTTCTTTCATTAACAGAGGGGTACCAACAATTTTGTCCACGGCTGTACACTCACACTCACTCACCCCTACTCTCATGCTCTCCCACGCACTCGTACTCACACACATTCGCTCAGTCACTCTCACTCACCCTCTCCTTCACACAATCTTACATTTACACTCCCACACACACTCATTCACTCTCACCCACTCCCATACTTGTTCAGTCTCACTCCCATTACCAGTCGCCCTCACAGTCGCTTGCACTCACACATGCTTCCTTCAGCTCACACTCACTCATATACAGTCATGTGAAAAAATTTGGACACCCCTTTAAATATTCAGTTCTTTATTAAGAAATATTAATGTATCTATATTTAACCTTGTTTTTGTTTTTATTAGCATTTTTTTACATTTATTATGAACAGTTTTATTGATTTTCACATATTTATATAAAACATACCATCACAAAACTCTCTCACATTACACACAAAAAAAGAGAACAAAAACCCACTACTACAAAACAAAATGACAAAGCCATCACTCAAAAAAAAGGGTCATTCACATTTATTCATTTTACTGAGAATTTCTAAAAGTACATCAAAACTGGCTTCCAAAGCTCTTTAAATTTTTGCTCCAGTCCTTGGGTTATATATCTGAGATGGTCCAACTTTTGTTTTATCAGATTCAATACCCAGTGTTTATGGGAGGGGGTGAAGCCTTTTTCCATCTACACAAAACAAGCTGTCTTGCAAGTAGTGTGGTAAAGGCCACCACTGTGGCGTGAATGACTGAAATCCTGCAATCCTGTGGCACCACCCCAAATAGAGCTGTAATAGGGTTTTTTGGAATTTGTACTCTCCAAGCCGTCGTAATGGTTTCAAAAACCCCCTCCCAAAAATCTTTCAACATTGGGCAATCCCAAAACATATGGGTAAGGGTGCCTGGACTGCACTTACGTACACCTTGGGCAATTTTCATTAATACCTGGAAATATTCTAGCAACTCTGCTATTCGACAAGTGGAGCCTATGAAGCACCTTAAATTGGAGCATCCTATGTTTTATACATATAGATGAAGTATGCATCCTTTTAATTGCCTTCTTCCATCCTTCCATCACTGAGGCTGAGAGATGAAAGCCTCACTCCACCTCCCATTGCTGTTTAGTACGGTCCAATGAGAGAGTTGTTGTTTCCTGTATCAATCCATACATAGCAGATACTGCTGCCCATCCACCCCCTCGAAATGGATCTATCCCCAAGTATTCCTCTGATCTGCTGCTCTGTGGAATTTGGAGAGATGGAGAGAAGTGTTTCTCAATGAAACTCTGTACTTGCAGATATCTAAGAAAATGAGACTGTGGAATACTGAGTTTAGCCCTCAGTTGCTGAAATGATATAAATTTGCCTTCTCTGAAGAAGTCCCTAACTAAACCAACCCCTTTTTTAGCCCGAAGTTGGAAAGTTGTATCCATAAGGGACGTTGGGAAAAGGGCATTTGCCGAAATAGGAGCTATAGGAAGGCCCTGTCTACATCCAAAGTGGATTCTCAACTGATTCCATATCCTAAGTGTTCCGTGTGTAACCAGATTATGCCCAGTCAATTTCTTACTCAGTGGTAGTGGGGCACTAATTAAGGAGCTCAATGATACTGGATTATAAAAATATTGTTCCATATCTGCCCAAAAGGGCATTTGTTCTCCCTCAGGGGGCCCTACCCAGAAGATTAACTTAGAGATATTAGCTGCCCAATAATAATGCATATAGTTTGGCATGGCCAATCCTCCCTCCTCCTTCTGTTTTTCCAGACATTCCTTTCTAATATGTGGTATTTTCTTATTCCAAATAAACCAGGATGTGACTTTATCGAGTTCTTTAAAAAATGACTTTGTAATAAATACTGGAATGGTTTGGAAAAGAAATAAAAATTTTGGCATTATTGCCATGTTGACCACATTTATGCATCCGGCCATTGACAGAGGAAGGGCTGACAATTGTTCCATATTTTTCTTGGCCTGAATTAAAACTGGTGTAAAATTGCATTTAAACAAATCCCTATAATGTCTAGTCACTGAAACTCCCAAGTACGTAAATTTATCTTTACTTATCTTAAATAGGAATCTATCCAGTGCTATTTGGGTAGTTTTATTATTGACTAAAAAACTGAGCACTTTGTCATTAATTTTATATCTTGAAGCTGCCCCAAAATCTGTAATGATTTTCAGGGCACTTGGAATAGAATTATAGGGATCAGACAGATAAAGAAGAAGGTCATCAACATATAATGCAAGTTTATATATATGTCCACCTCTGCTAATTCTCGTCACAGTGTCTTCACTCCTCAATGCAATCATCAGGGGCTCAATGGCAACATCAAAAAGGGGGGGGGGGGGTAAGGGGCACCCCTTTCTTGTCCCTCTAAATAGAGAAAAATATTCAAACATATAATTGTTAGTCCTGACCATGACCTGTGGGCTAGTATACAACATGCCCACCCAAGAGCAAAAAGAAGGTCCAAAGCCAAAGCTTTCAACGGCCAAAAGCAGGTATTTATGGTCAATGCTATCAAATGCTTTGTGTGCGTCCATAGCAATGATAGCTTCCAGAACCTTACTGCTACCTGGAGAGTATATTACATTATATACAGAGATTACTATACAGCTGCCTTCCTTTTATAAACCCAGTTTGATCCATGTGGATATTTCTATCCATCACACTTTCCAATCTATCAGCCAGCACTCTTGTTAAGATCTTATAATCGCAGCAAAGCAGGCTCACTGGGCAGTAGGACTCACATTGCAATGGGTCCTTATCTCTCTTGAGGAGCACCAAAATGCTAGTGTGCATCATCATTAAGGGAAGACATTTTTCCTTAAAAGCCTCGTCACAAACTTTGTACAAAAAGGGGAGCAGTTTTGGCACAAAAGTGCGATAGAATTCAACCGGAAATCTGTCTGGTCCTGGAGCTATAACTGATTTCAACTTCTTAACTGCCTGCTCAATTTCTGTTAGCTGTATGCCACCTGCTATGCTGTCTCTATCTGCTTTTGCTAAAACGAGGACTCGAATCTTTCCGAAGAATTGTTCTGTCGTTCTTCATACTGTTCAGCGGTGTATTGCTCCTCATAGAACATCCTGAATTGTTTGTTAATTCTTGGTTGATCCATAATGATATTACCATCCTTGTCTCTTATTGCCGAATTGTAATTTGCTGTTGCCATTTGTTTCAACTGAAGACTCAGCATCCTACCAGCCCTTTCACCGTGCTCAAAATGTTGCTGTCGTGATCTCATATGCATATTTATGTCCCTTTCATTCATTAAAAGATCAAATTCTGCTTGAAGTAGAGATCTCTCCTTCCATAAACCTGCAGATGGTGGGGCTGACTGACGCTGATCTATTAACTTCAATTTATTGCTGATCTCTGTTAAGCATTTTAATTTCCTTTTAGAGCGGCTTACACTATATGAAATTATATGTCCCCTTATAAAAGCTTTAAATGATTGCCATAACAGGCTATAGTTTATATCCGGGGTACTATTAGTCTCAAGGAAAAGATCAATTTGTGTGTTAATAAATTACACAAATTCCTCCTCTGCTAAAAACCTTGAGTTCAATCACCAAAATGTTCTGGGAGGAGCTTCACCTGGAAAACAAAGATTTAAATCACAGGGCTATGATCTCAGATTACAATACTTCCATATTTTACTGAACTTAAAAAAGGAAGAAGTCTGCAATCTAACAAAAAATAGTCAATCCGAGAACATGACTGATGCGGAATAGAAAAAAAAAAAAACTCCTTTAAAGTTGGGTTTTTAAACCTGAATGGATCTACCATCCCATAGGTCTGAAGAAATGAGGAAATACACTGAGCAGAGTTATTTAATGGGGTGTCAATATTATAACTTGGGTTAGAACATTCCAATGTTAGATGTAAAACACAATTAAAGTCCCCCCCAAGTATTAAATTATATGTATCCAGGTCCAGAAGGAATGAAAATAAATCCTGAAAAATTTTTGAATATATATATATATAGATAGATAGATAGATAGATAGATAGATAGATAGATAGATAAATATTTTGAATTATATTAAGTTCCTTGAATTGCACAGTTCTATGTAGAAATATCACCACACCCCTCACCTTACAGTCAAAAGAGGAACAATAAATTTGCGTGAAACCTGATCTTTTAATTCTATTTTTTTTTTTTTTTTCTCTCTCGGCGCCACACGAGTAGGCTGCCTTTTGCAACAGCGGCTCGATTCCGAGTCTTTTTCCCTTCCTCTCTCTTTTGATTCGTCTTTTTTTTTCACCCCACTTATATCACGGACACACAGATCGTCCCAAATGTCTTCTGAGCCGGTGGACGGAGCCACTGTTTATAGCAGGATACGATACAGCAGGGAAGAGCTGCTAGCATTCAACCGCCACCCGGTCCCATTGGAAAAACTCGACATACCGAGAGAACTGAGGCGAAAACACCGCGGCTGCCGGGCTGGAGTAAGGCGGAGGACAAAAAATATAAGGTACAGACCCTCCCTTCCATCTGTTGTCATGGGAAATGTACGGTCGATACTGGGAAAGTTAGATGAGCTAGCGGCTATCTCCCGTTATGATAGCACATACCGGGAGTGCTCTCTCCTTTTGTTTACTGAGACGTGGCTAACTGAACTAGCAGCAGATGCTAACATTGAGCTGGAGGGTTTTCACATGATACGAGCTGACCGAACACCAGACAGTGGCAAAACTAGGGGCGGTGGAGTGATAATGTATGTTAACAACAACTGGTGCAGACCGGGACATATCACTGTTAAACAACGACACTGCAGCAAAGACATTGAGTTGCTAGCTGTTAGCATGAGGCCTACATATCTCCCGAGAGAACACTCACACGTGATCTGCATTGTTGTTTATGCAAATCCGACGGCGAACGCTGGGACAGCGCGTGACGTCATCCATTCAGTAACCAGCAGGCTGCAGACAGAACACCCAGATGCTCTTCTCCTCATCTCAGGCGATTTCAACCATGTTTCACTATCTCCCATTCTACCCACGTTCACCCAGTATGTCACATGCCACACTAGAGACAATAAAACACTGGATTTATTCTACGCAAACACTAAGGAGGCGTACACCTCATCACAACTCCCCCCACTCGGGAGATCGGATCACAACTTGGTTAATCTCCGGCCGGTGTACAAACCCCTAGTGCACAGACAACCTCCGGCCATGCACACTGTGGAGTTATGGTCTGAGGAGACAATGGACACTCTAAAGGACTGTTTTGAAGCCACCGCCTGGAAGCAGCTCTGCGATCCACATGGTGAGGACATCGATGGCCTCATTCACACCTTCTCGGGCTACCTCAGCTTCTGTGTGGACAAATCCGTTCCCACCAAGACCATACGGCGTCACTCAAACAACAAACCCTGGATCAACCCTGAGATTAAAACACTTCTGAGAGAGAAGAAGAGGATCTTCAGGTCGGGGAACAGGGAGATGCTGAAGTCCGTACAGAGGGAGCTGAGGAGAAAGATCAGAGAAGGCAAGGACAGCTTCAGGAAGAAGATGGAGGACAAGCTGCAACAGAGCGACATCAGCGGGGTCTGGAGAAACCTCAAAACCATCTCGGGGCTCCAGAATACCTCCCCCCAGGCCACGGGGGGCAGGGAGTGGGCGAACAACCTGAATCTGTTTTTCAATAGATTTGACCAACCGCCCTCCCCCCTGTCTGCACAACAACCACTGCTGCCTCTAAAGAAATCAAGTCCTGCTGCCCACTCCCCACTCCACCAACACCCCCCCACTCCCAACACACAGCCCCCCATCCTGACCCTGACCGAGACCCAGGTGAGGACGGAGCTGAGGAAGATCAAAGCGAGGAAGGCGCCGGGACCGGACGGCATCAGCGCAAAGCTCCTCAAGTCCTGTGCAGACCAGCTGTGTGGGATTGTGACGTATATCTTCAACATGAGCCTGAAACTGGGGAGGGTACCACAGCTGTGGAAAACATCTTGTGTGGTACCTGTACCAAAAACTTCCCACCCCAAAGACCTGAACAGCTACAGACCGGTGGCCTTGACGTCCCACTTGATGAAGACCCTGGAGAGACTGCTCCTTGCTCATCTCCGCCCCCTGGTGGAACCAGCGATGGATCCACTCCAGTTCGCCTACCAGCATGGCATTGGGGTGGAGGATGCGGTGATCTTCCTCCTTCACCGTTCTCTGTCCCACCTGGAGAAGCCCGGGAATATGGTGAGGATCATGTTCTTTGACTTCTCCAGTGCTTTCAACACCATCCAACCGATGATCCTGAAGGACAAGCTGCTGCGAGCAGGGGTGGACCAGCACCTGTCATCATGGATCCTGGACTACCTCACGAACCGGCCTCAGTTTGTGAGAACCCGGGACTGTGTGTCCGACACGATCATCAGTAGCACGGGGGCCCCCCAGGGAACGGTGCTGGCTCCCTTCCTGTTCACTCTTTATACTGCAGACTTCTCACACAACACAACACACTGCCATCTACAGAAGTTCTCTGATGACTCTGCGATCGTTGGCCTCATCTCCAATGGAGATGAAGCTGAGTACAGAGGGCTTATCCAGGACTTCGTGGACTGGTGCCATCGGAACTGCCTCCAGATCAACGCGAGGAAAACTAAGGAGCTGGTGGTGGACTGCCGCAGGCATGGGCAGCCCCTCACAGCACCAGTAAATATACAGGGAACAGACATCGAGATGGTGACATCCTATAAGTACCTGGGTGTTCATCTGAACAATAAACTAGACTGGTCACACAATACTGACGCACTCTACAAGAAGGGACAGCGCAGGCTGTTCCTGCTGAGGAGACTCAGGTCTTTTGGTGTACAAGGGGCGCTGCTGAAGTCATTCCTATGACACGGTGGTGGCATACAGCCATCACTTTTGGAGTGGTCTGCTGGGGCAGTGGCATTACTGCAGCCGATAGGAAGAGACTGAAAAACTGATTAAGAAAGCTAGCTCTGTCCTGGGGGCAGCGCCTTGATCCGATGGAGGAGATAGGAGAGAGAAGACGGTGGCTAAACTGTCATCTCTGTCTTGGAGTCCGAGTTCACCCTATGCAGGACATACTGGATGCACTGAGATCTCATTAGCAGCAGACTACATCATCCCAGGTGCACAACCGAGAGGTTTCGTAGGTCCCTTCCTAACCCAAGGCTGTCAGACTGTACAACCTAAGGCAGGGGCTGCTCGCAGGAGATAGCAAAAAGACGTACAAACTAATAGTTTTTTGAATGCAAAAGATGCAATAGACTTACACATGGTCCCCCTCCGGCCATACAAACTAGGAACATACCGGTCGCTATGGAGGGTGAGAATATGTATGGGCACATAATCAAACCATGTAGGATAACTAAGTAGACGGTTATGCTGTTTCATCCCATCTAGCAACAATGCTCTGCACTGTGTGTGTTTATATGTTTACATATTTATTCCATCTAGCTACAATGCCCGCACTGTTGTTTTTATATATCTACATATTATTCCATCTAGCTACATTGCTCCGCACTGTGTGTGTTTATATACTTTGCATATTTATTCCACCTAGCTGCAATGCTCCGTACTGTGGGTGTTTATATATTTACATATTTATTCCATCTAGCGACAATGCTCTGCACTGTGTGTTCATATACTCATATATTTATTCCATCCAGCTACAATGCTCTGCACTGTGTGTCTGTGTGTGTGTGTGTATATATTTATTTTATAGTAATATGTACATATGTATATTAGCCGCTCTTGCTTGCTTGTTTTTTTCTTGCCTTCTGATTGTTGCTCTGAGTGTTGCTATCCCTGTGCTGTTGCAATCCTGGAATTTCCCCGTTGTGGGACTAATAAAGGCTTATCTTATCTTATCTTATCTTATCTTATCTATTTTGATCTTGCTTTAATAAATGTGTTTCTTGAAGGTATACTATATCACCTTGCATTTAATTGGATGGTTAGCCCCCGCACATTCCAACTCACCACTCTAATCCCCACCCCTGATGACCTGCTACCACTTACAGCCATAATAAAAATTGTTGACAGTGAGCCCCTGTATCCATTCACCTGTTTGTCCCTCCTTCCCGTACAATCCAGGCACCCAGATCACTATCACTATTACTCTCTTTATCCTACAGCGCTTCTCCAAGAGTTGTACTTGAGAAATAATATACCTGCAATCTATACATGACCAATTCCCATAAAATAATAAACTAAATTATATATATATATATATAATATAATAAAATTAATTAAATAAATTAAACTAAATTATATATAAGATAAGCCTTTATTAGTCCCACAATGGGGAAATTCCACGATTGAAACAGCACAGGGACAGCAACACTCAGAGCAACAATCAGAAGGCAAGAAAAAACAAGAGTAGCTAGTATACATATGTACATATTACTATATATATATATATATATATATATACGTATATATATATATATATATATATATATATATAGACACACAGTGCGGAGCATTGTGGTTGGTGGATGTGCAGCAGAAAGTCTAAGCTCTCTCTCCGCGGATGCGGCGGGCCAGCTGGATGTCTTTGGGCATGATGGTGACCCTCTTGGCGTGGATGGCACACAGGTTGGTGTCCTCGAAGAGACCCACCAGGTAGGCCTCGCTGGTCTCCTGCAGAGCCATGACGGCGGAGCTCTGGAAGCGCAGGTCGGTCTTGAAGTCCTGAGCGATCTCCCTCACCAGGCGCTGGAAGGGCAGCTTACGGATGAGCAGCTCCGTGGATTTCTGGTATCCACGGAGGTATATATATATATATATATATATATATATATATATATATATATACTTATCAAACATTTTCACCTTGAATCTCACATTCAAACCTTCAAACCATAAAAGACATCTACAAAACCTTCCTAAATCTACTCCGGTTCAATAACCTCAGCACCCAAAATAGTTCTGCTTACCATATCAAACCTGGCTCAAAAGGGAACAAACTGCTTATATATAAACATTAATAACGTAATTTAGTTTGAACACTTAAACACTTCTTCTGCTCTCCACCCCCCCCCCCCCCCCAAAAAAAAAAGGAAGAGGGGAACCTATCTCTCAACCCTGTCATATCCCGAGCGCTACTTTGTCCGCGCTCGGGTTATACATCATCCCTGTCAGGCTTTGACAGCAGGTGTTGTCGTTCTGGCTTCCCGGGGCTCTGATTGGGTCAAATGCTCGGGAATTCCCCACTGTCAGAGTCTGAGCAGCTGCGCTGCATTTGCAATCGTGAGCAGCCGGCTTTAAATGCCGGCGCCAGCGACTGCATCTTGCGGTTGCCTTGTCAACATTCCCGTCATCATTCTCCTAATGTTCTTCCACAACTCACCTCTAATGTAAGTGTGTTTATTGTAGAGGTTATCGCTCGTATTCCTAACCTTTTTCCCTTTGTTTGACGGTGAGCGAGCGCTCCTCGTCTCAGCCGTCATTTACTCGTTGTTATGTTAATGGATAATCTTGCCGCTCAGCCCACGCGGCTAGTTATCTTGTCCTACCTTAGCCTTGAACTGTGAATAAAACAACTGTGCAACTTTACTGGTCTGTGGCGTCTTATGCTGGCTCGTGAGGGCCAGCCGTGACAGTAGGCAACCGCCAGAAGGAGACGCCGTTCACAGTAAAGTTGCATCCAGGAGAACTCTGCTCCTTTCTGTCTGGGTACGGTGTACTGGAATTATGCCGGCGCGGAGGGGTCGCACTCGGGGTCTCAGCCCCCAGCTGACCGAGGTGCAGGAGGAAGTTGATGAAACCATCACCGCCTCCGCCCACCGCGACTATCCTCCCGAAGTACGCTGTTACCTGGACTGTGCTGAGAGGGTGCTCGGCCAATTGGCCCCCCGCTACACCGACCACCCAGAAATCGAAGCGAGGAGACTTGAGATCGCCGCCCATTGCGAGGCGCTCCAGATGTACGAGGAAGAACCAGCCCTGAGGCGGAGGAGACGGCATCCCCGCTGCCCGCTTTGGGATCCTGATCCCTTCCTCGATCCAGTCCAGGAGTTCGCACCACCTGGGGCCCATCGAAGACATCGGCGTCGCGGCCAGAGACATTCTCAGCAAGAGTCCCGTCCGGATCCTGCTCCGGTTTGCTGGACTGACCCCTTCAACCCGACAGCTGTCTCTTCAGCATCTCACCAGGAGGGAACCCCCACAGCCTCTCTCCCCGGGCTGTCTTTCCCCACTGTCCCGTCAGCGCGTCGTGCCCGGCCCAACTTGGCTGTCGCCCCCTCCTCTCCGACGCCTTCTCCAGCTGCTGGGTGTGTGAGGAGTTCTGCTCCGGCGAGCCCTGCGGAGATTCCATCTCGAGTGGCTCCCCCTCTTCCTTCCAGGGAGCCCTCTGTCACCATCCGACAGGGAGAGGAAGGAGCAACGTTCCCTGCAGCAGGCTCCATCTTTCCTCTGGGAGACAGGCGAGTACAAGCTCACTCTTTTCCCCCTAATAGTGATATGTCTTGTCTGACTCCTGGGGGTGAGGTTCGGGGTTCACAGCCCCCCGAGCCTCCACCGCCTGCTGAGGTAATTACTAAACCCGCTGCCTCTGTGTCTTCCCCCATTGAGCGCTCTTCGACGTCTGTCGAGCGTGATCAGATGAGGAGGGGGCCTGCGGTCCTGGATCAGAAGATCCCAGCCCCGCAGCCACATCAAGGACAGAGGAAGGGATCGGTCTGCTGTTTGGAGCCTGCGCCGACGACGGAGCGTCCCCGGGTCTCCACGGATGAGCAGTCCGACCCAGCGGGCCAGGAGCCCCCCCGCCACCACACCGTATGAGTTGCCAGCGTGGATGATGATGTCGGAGGGTCCTCAGGTTGCCGAAGCCTCTTTGCCAGAGGCAGATGTCGACACAGCTGAATGGGAGCCGGAAGACGACCTCCGTCCGTCTGAGCCCGGATCGTCGAAGTCCTGGACGGCGTCCGAACTTGAGATCAGGCAAGTGCTCAGTGTTGTCTTTGTTTTTTCTATTATTGAGCATTTTTGCCTGTCTCTCGGGGAGGCGAGCCAGGTGCAGCCATCCACTGCATCTGAGCTTGTGTCGCCGGGTTCTGATGCTGCCGGTGTTCCTGATCCCGGTTCTTCTTCTTTTCCTTTTTCTTCTGAGCCCTCCTCCAAGATCGCCGGTGCAGAGCAGGCCCCTATCACTGTGCTGGGGGTTCCGGGTTTGGAGGTGGAGGTCGATACTGGTGTGGCCCAGACCCAATCGGGGTCCGACGCCGGTGCAGCTTCCGCTCAGTCGGAGTTCGTCACCGAAGTGGTTCAGACCCAATCGGGGTCCGACGCGGGTGTAGCTTCCGCTCAGTCGGAATTCATCACCGAAGTGGTTCTGACCCAATCGGGGTCCGAAGCGGGTGCAGCTTCCGCTCAGTCGGAGTTCGTCACCGAAGTGGTTCAGACCCAATCGGGGTCCGACGTGGGTGCAGCGTCGACCCAAACAGAGTTCGTCTTCAAGGTGGTTCAGACCCAATCGGGGTCCAACGCTGGTGCAGCGTCAGCGGAATCAGTGTTCGTCACCGAGGTGGTTCAGACCCAATCGGGGTCCGATGCGGGAGCAGCGTCGACTGAACCAGAGTTCGTCACCGAGGTGGTTCAGACTCAATCGGGGTCCGATGCGGGAGCAGCGTCGACTGAACCAGAGTTCGTCACCGAGGTGGTTCAGACTCAATCGGGGTCCGACGCGGGAGCAGCTTCGACTTAACCAGAGTTCGTCACCGGGGTGGTTCTGACCTGATCGGGGTCTGACGCGGCTGTAGCATCGGCTCTGTCAAAGTTCATCCCCAGAGGAGTTCTGGCCCAATCCGGACCCACCGTGGGTGCAGCGTCGGTCCAGTCAGGATTCCCTACCGGATTGGTTCCGGCCCTGCCAGTTTCTGTTTGGGTGGGATCCGGAGATGGTGCTGCAGATCCACCACCAAATAATCTCCAATTAACCCCCGACCCTCGTCATGTTTCTCCCTCCCCCGCATCTGGAACCGTGGGAATTAATCGTAGTTGGCCCGGTTCGCCCTGGCTTTCCCCCGCCATTGGAGGACCGTTGCCGATCTCTCTCCAGTCGTCTTGTTGGCAGGTTGATGCGGGTCGACCCTCTGGCAACCTGCTCTTCCTGTTTGGCATCCGGGTCCGGCCTCCCGATAAACAGAACTGTACATTTGGCGCCCTGGTCCGGCCGCCAGAGGCATGGTCATCCTCGGCCCAGGATTCAGGTAGGCCACCTGAACACGTTCCGCTGCCCCTGTTGGCGGTTTGGATGCTGCGGGCTGGGAGGCCCCCTGAACTGTATATTATGACTGTCATCCTGGTGTGTTTTTTTTCCCTTCCTTTTGCCCCTCAGTAATTTCTGTGTTTTGGGGTTTTTTTGGACTGGAATACTCCGCAGACAGGATCTCATGTGGTACTCTGATATGTGACTTGGCCTCTGGTTTTTTTCCTCCATTCAGTCTTGTTTCTACACTGAGTTTTTTTTTTTTTTTTCCTCTTTCTTGTTTGACCTTTTGGCTTTGAAGACAACCGAGTTTATTTGATTTTGTTAGCATTTTCCTTCAATGTTTGGGCCTATTTTGGTTATTTTAAACATTGTTTATATTACCACTATTTTGTGAATATATGTACCCTTGTCATGCCAATTCGCACATTTTTGAGTTAGTAGAATGTTGTCTGTTTATTGTGTCTCGGATCAAGGAATCTTTAGAGTAGATTTTTTTTTTTTCCTTCTGGTTGGATAATACCGGCAGTCTGACTGTTTTATGGTGATGGTCACTTCAGCAGAACCCACAGTTGAGGTGCTGTAGCCCAGGAAACTCTGCAGATCTTTATTTTCAGGACTAAGTTTCTTTTGTTGTGAATGAATTGTTCTTTAAATTTCTGAGGCTTTACTGTAAGTATAAATTTTGGAGAATGTAGCGGTTTGATTTAACCCCCACAACAGGCTAAAGTCAATCACCTCACATTCTGGTCGTTTCTGCTACAGTCTGCCGGTTATGCATGTCACTGCTTTGAGTTAATGTATCATCCATGTGTTATCCATGCATTGTGCTCATGCATCCTGTCTGTTCCTTTGATATGCAAATGCCAGATTGACTGCTGTGAAGGTCCTTTGATCTATTGTTTGAGTTGGGTATAAATGCTGTGCCAAGTTGTGATTCTGCCTCTCATTCACTCACTCTTCAACTGCTGCTGGACACTCGCACTGTGTGTCTCCTCCTCTTTGAGAGCTGGAGGAATGAAGTTGCAGCCTGCTCAAGCCATGGGCTGCAGCCGAGTTCTGATGAAGGCGGATGATAATAAAGCTATTTAAAAATCCAGCGCTGCCTTTATTCCATCATCCTCTTCAGAGAAGGAGGTATTATCAATTCTTCTGTTTATTCACTCTGCTTTGGACCCCTCAGACCTCTAATCTTTAATGTGTTCGATGCATGGACATCATGAGCATTTTTTGTTGAGACACATGAGAATTCATACAGGCGAGAAGCTTTAGTCTTGTAAAATATGTGGGAAATGCTTCATTCAGTGTTGTGGTTTATCACGTGCAGCAGCTTTTTTGAATGGTTAAGTACCAGTTCAGCCACGTCTGTGTTTGGTTTATCACTGATGGGGTTTTTTTTGTGGATTTGCTGCTAATTCCTGAGTTGAGTTTCTTTTTTTTTTTCTTTTTCTCTTCCCCTTAACGATCCGGTATCCAGTGTTGTGACGTCATTTGTACTTTGTTAAGCTGTTCTTCTTTGTGTTTTGCGTTCATGTACAGTTTTTTTTTTGTTTCTCTCTCCCCCTCCCCCGTGTATTTACCCCCTGTTTGTTTTTCTGCCCCTGCCTTTTCGTCATTGTGATTTGTGTGGTGTTTGTCGTATTTTTTTTGTGAGGTTGATCCTGTTCCCCCCTCTGCCTGCTTCCCCATCCACCCGCCCTGGGGTGGGGTGGTGGTGGTGGTGGTGGTGGGGGGGTCCTGTCATATCCCGAGCGCTACTTTGTCCGCGCTCGGGTTATACATCATCCCTGTCAGGCTTTGACAGCAGGTGTTGTCATTCTGGCTTCCCGGGCTCTGATTGGTCAAACGCTCGGGAATTCCCCGCTGTCAGAGTCTGAGCAGCTGTGCTGCATTTGCAATCATGAGCAGCGAGCTTTAAATGCCGGCGCCAGCGACTGCATCTTGCGGTTGCCTTGTCAACATTCCCGTCAACATTCTCCTAATGTTCTTCCACGGCTCACCTCTAATGTAAGTGTGTTTATTGTAGAGGTTATCGCTCGTATTCCTAACCTTTTTCCCTTTGTTTGACGGTGAGCGAGCGCTCCTCGTCTCAGCCGTCATTTACTCGTTGCTATGTTAATGGATAATCTTGCTGCTCGGCCCACGCGGCTAGTTATCTTGTCCTATCCTAGCCTTGAACTGTGAATAAAACAACTGTGCAACTTTACTGGTCTGTGGCGTCTTATGCTGGCTCGTGAGGGCCAGCCGTGACAACCCCCCCTTCCGAGCAGTATATTTACATTGATTTCCTCATAGTGACTTCATGGCCCAGTGCCATTATATAGTATATAGGCAACTTGTCTCTCATTTTTTTTTTTTACATTTATTTTAGCCATTGCAAGTGGGAATGAATGTGGGCGGGGGGGGGTCCAAAAAAAGATGTGGGGTGTAGAAGAGCTTGAACTAACGAGGCGTTGTGATTTATAAACCAAAGTTTATTATCAGCTCCTCTAACAAGTCTCATCTAGGTGCAGCAGCAGAAGAAATGAGAGAGCGAACACCTTCGACTCTACGAACTTATACTCACACATAACAAAAGACATGCATATCAAAAGCTGACATCCCGCATTATCTTAATCCCCCTCCTTTGTCTTCGTACCCCTCCACCTGGCCCTGGGGGGTCAGGGCGACCTATCTGGTCTCCACCACAGCGCCTCGGATGCTCTTTGATCTTCACTGGCGGTTGAGACCTTTTGTCCTGTTCTGAGGTGTGAAGTCGCTTTACATATGTAATCACCAAACATTCTCACATGCTTATACATATGTAGGTTATGGGATATATGATTAATATAGACCACAGCCCCCCTCCCCCCCCAAACGACTAAGAAAAGGACAATAGAAAAATTCACAGTTTAAGATAATTATTATGACATACTAACTGCTACACCTCTTGACACAGAAGAAACTTTCCAGCAGCCATGCTCCTAAGAGAGTTCAGTGGTAATCATAACAGCATAGTAATATCACAAGTCAGTCCTAAACTGTTACAGCACAATTAGTGAACAACTGTTGAGTAGTTTGCATCAGTCCCTGTGCTGTCTGGGATTTAATCTTCTCCCGAATCTGCTGTGGGTCCGCTTGGGCGTCCTGGTGGGACCTTCCTGTAAGGAATCTGCAGCTTGGGGAGGAGAGTGATTATTTGTTCCCTGCAGGGGGCCTGAGTCCTTTCTCTTGGGGGGTCTACCCCGCCGAGGTGCTCTCGCCAACCGTGCAGGCTCGTCTCTCAACAAGAAGGCAGGTTTAAGTCTGTCAATGCTGACTGTTTCTTTTCTATCCCCAAAATCAAGCACAAAATGCTTATCACCAGGTTCCAGCACTCTGAATGGTCCATCGTATGGTGGGCGGAAGGTTGGTTTTAAAGCTTCATGCCTAACAAAAACGAATTCAGCGTTTTTTAAAGTTTGGGGGACAAAAACTCGTGGAAAAGAGTGATGTGCCGGTCCGGGGAGAGAGTCCGGTCCGTTGCTTGCTAAAAACCTCGGGGCTGGAAGATGCCCTGGCTCTGGGTTCTCTGGTAAAAATTTACCTGGGAGCCTGAGAGGTTGTGCAAAAACTAATTCTGCTGGGGAGGCGTCTAGATCCTCTTTAGGCGCAGCACGCAACCCCAATAAAACCCAGGGAAGTTTATTTACCCAATTTGTATCCGTTAGTGAGGCTCTGAGGGCGGCCTTTAAAGATCTGTGAAAATGCTCGCATAACCCATTAACCTGAGGGTGATAAGCGGTGGTGCGGTGAATTGTCGCCCCTAAGCTGCTGGCCATGGCTGACCAAAGCTCCGAGACAAATTGAGGCCCCCTATCGGACGTGATGTCCGATGGGACGCCGAAACGTGCCACCCAGTTTGTCTAAAAAAAAGCGAGCGACTTCCTCCGCTGTGATTGACGCCAGAGGGACCGCTTCAGGCCAGCGCGTAGTGCGGTCTATCATTGTTAACAGATGTGTGAAACCTTGGGAGGAAGGTAGTGGCCCCACGAGGTCGACATGAACGTGGTCGAACCTTCTAGCAGGGATTCGAAAAGGCTCTAGAGGGGCTTTTGTGTGTTTGTGTACTTTGGTGCGCTGACAAGAAATGCAAGTCTTTGCCCATTCTTTTACGTTTTTGTGCAGGCCAGGCCACACAAACTTTTCGGCGACCATTTTAACCGAAGCGCGCACTCCTGGGTGCGCGAGGGAGTGAATCGAGTCGAAAATACGGCGGCGCCATGCAGCTGGGACTAACGGGCGAGGTTGGCCGGTTGAGATGTTGCATATTAGGGGGGGCACACCGTCGCGTAAACCCCTTTCCTCCAGCCTTAACCCTGTTGGTCCAGACAGGAGTGCGCGCACGTCCGCGTCACTACTTTGCTCCTCCGCCATGGCTGCATAATCTATCCCTGCGTGGATTGGGGCTGCGTATGTGTCCGCGTTGGCGAAGAGTTCTGCGGCTGAGGTAGTATAATCTGTCTGTTCGTGCTCTGGCGATGTCACAGTGCGAGAGAGGCAGTCTGCTACCACGTTAAGTTTGCCTGCCACATGTCAAATGTCTGTGGTGAACTCTGAAATCGCAGCTAGCTGTCTTTGTTGCCTGCCTGACCACGGTTCGGAAATTTTAGCCATCGCAAAGGTGAGCGGTTTGTGGTCTACAAAAGCCGTGAAACGCCGCCCTTCCAACCAGAACTGGAAGTGGCGGATGGATAAATGAAGCGCTAGCAGCTCCCTGTCAAAAGTGCTGTATTTACGCTCAGTTTGGTTTAGCGATTTGCTGAAAAATGCCAAAGGTTGCCAGATTCCGCTGACGTGTTGTTCTACAACTGCCCCTATGGCCAGGTCTGAAGTGTCTGTGGTTAGCGCAATGCGGGCTGAGGGATCGGGGTGAACCAACAATGTGGCATTAGCTAGGGCACTTTTTACTTCCGCGAAGGCGCGTTCGCGCTCCGGGGTCCATTCGACCCGCGTTGGAAGGTTTTTTGTTTTCTGAGCGCGTCATATAGGGGCTGCATGAGCTGAGCTGCGTGGGTGGGAGGAAACGGTTGTAAAAATTAACCATTCCCAAAAATTCTTGCAGCGATTTGACCGTTTGTGGGCCGTGGAAAACTTTTTACTGCGTGAACTTTGTCTGGCAGTGGGACTGCCCCTTCGGAGAAACTCTGTGTCCTAAAAAATCAATTTGTGACACGCCGAATTTGCATTTGGCTGGATTGATTATTAACCCGTGCTCTTCTAGTCTCTGAAAAACCATGGTGAGATGCCGCTCGTGTTCTTCCTCAGACGAGCTGGCTACCAGCATATCGTCGAGGTAGACGAACACAAAGGGGAGGTCGCGTAATACCGCGTCCATCATCCGCTGAAAGGTTTGAGCGGCGCCTTTGAGGCCGAAAGGCATCCGCAAAAATTCAAAAAGACCGAAGGGGGTTATTACAGCTGTTTTAGGAATGTCTTCTGCTCGAACTGGGACTTGATGATAGCCGCAGACCAGGTCTATTTTTGAAAAAATGCGCGCACCCGCCAGATGTAGTGAAAAATCTTGAATGTGAGGAATTGGGTAGCGGTCATGCGCTGTCCCATTGTTTAATCGGCGGTAATCGCCGCACGGACCGGAGTGGTGGCTCAGTTGGTAGAGCATCCGCCCCACACCCGGGAGGCAGGGGTTCAAATCCCGGCCGGGTCATACCAAAGACCATATAAAAATGGTGCTTTCTGCCTTCTAGCGTGGTGCTCCGCATAATGGAATGGGGAAAGTAAAGTTACACACAGAGCTACCAGAGGACTGACCCCCCCGCTGTAGCTTTCACTGCTTACAGTAACTGTGTGGCCTAGGGTCAGAGAAACGGAGATAGGCGCCGCCCATATACACCTTCAGGTGTGAAGGGATTAACTAACTAACTAATCGCCGCACGGTCTCCAAGAACCGTCGGATTTCGGGACCATGTGAAGTGATGATGCCCAGGGGCTTTTCGAGCGCCTGATAATACCTAATTTTTCAAGGGTGGTAAACTCATCCCGAGCTATGGCGAGCTTGGTCGCATCTAAGCGCCGAGCTTTGGCGAATACGGGTGGGCCCGTTGTGGGAATAAAGTGTTCGGCCCCGTGTTTAGCCACTGTGCCTGAGAATTTGGGAATTGTGAGTGCTGGAAATTGGTGTGAGGAGTTGATCAAACTACCTCCTGCTGTGGTGACGCTGGCTTGCACGGGTGGTGGAGAAACTCGAGCTGAGCAGGGAATAGACGCAAAGGACAGTGCATTAACCAAGCGTCTGTTCGCTAGATCAACTAATAACCCATGTGCACACAAAAAATCTGCGTCCAACAAGTTAAAACTCACCGCCGCTACGACAAATGTCCATCTGTAGTTGCGGCCGTGGATGCGGAGGGGCAGGCTCTTTTGGCCAAAAGTGTCGATGATGGAGCCGTTGGCTGCCACCGCTCCATTACCCCGGGTGCCCATGGCCCGGTCTGCTTGGGAGGGCATGACAAAACTTAGTTGGGCTCCCGTGTCGATAAGGAACTGCTTGCCGGTGTGTCTGTCCGTCACATATAAAAGCTTGCTTTTTTCGCCGAGAACCGCCGCTGTTAACGGTTTCTCGGCTTTGGCGTTTTCCCCGAAATCAGTGAATTTGCAGGGGGGAATGCATTTGTAAGCCTTCGCAGCGAAGCGGTGGTGGTTAATAACAACGTTGCTCGTCTGTTACGTCTTGGCAGTGTCGCTGTCACTGCGGGCTGATTCTGCTCAGTGGTTTGTGGCTCTCGTGGCTCCGGACATCAGCGTTGAGGTCTGCGGATGCTGCTGTGGGTGTCCTGTTCCTTTGCAGCATGGACGAGCCGTTGAGCTTCGTGAGCCAGCGTGCGGAAGTCCTGCTGGGTGCTGCATCGCATGTTGGCAAGAGTCCCTCTCATGTGTGGCGGCAGCGTACTGAGGATGAATTGGAAGAGGAAGTTGTCATTGTCCTCTTCTTTAAGTTGCAGCAAGTCCTCCATGAGGGCCTTGGGTCTGCATCCTCTGTGGCCGTAGACCGCCAGGATCCTCTCAGCTCTCTCCTCGGCTGAGGGGACGAAATTTGCCACGATGGTCGCTTTCAGTTCTTTATATTTGTCCTGGGCTGCGGCCCACTGGATTATGCTCCGCGCACATCTCGAAGTGGCGGCGTTGAGTTTGGCGACGATGTGATAGAACTTTGTATCGTCAGCCGTGATTCCCGCAAGTGCAAACTGGGCTTCAGCTTGCTGAAACCACGAGGCGGGGTCTTCCTGCCAGAAGTCCGGCAGCTTGACGGTGACGGTGTTTGTGTGGACTGTCACTGATGTGTGCACCGGGTAAGAGTGCCTTCCTTCGGCTCTCGCGCTGGTGCTCGGTTGAGCCTTCTCTATCACTTCTGCCGTGGGGGAACGTCGTCCATCTGTTCCCCTGTCTGCATGGGCGCCGGCGTCTGCCTGGGTCGCCACAGATGAGTCGATCCGGGGGGGATGGAACGCCCTCTGGTCCATCCCTCGTGTCAGGGTCACCAGTGTAGAAGAGCTTGAAATAACGAGGGCGTTGTGATTTATAAACCAAAGTTTATTATCAGCCACCCCTCTAACAAGGTCTCATCTAGGTGCAGCAGCAGAAGAAGTGAGAGAGCGAACACCTTCGGCTCTACGAACTTATACTCGCACATAACAAAAGACATGCATATCAAAAGCTGACATCCTCACTATCTTAATTCCCCTCTTTTGTCTTCGTACACCTCCACCTGGCCCTGGAGGGTCAGGGCGACCTATCTGGTCTCCACCGCAGCGCTCGGATGCTCTTTGATCTTCACTGGCGGTTGAGACCCTTTTGTCCTGTTCTGAGGTGTGAAGTCGCTTTACATATGTAATCACCAAACATTCTCACATGCTTATACATATGTAGGTTATGGGATATATGATTAATATAGACCACAGGGGGTGTCTTAATTTATTCCTCACGTTTTGTTTAGAATTACATTTTACAGAAAATTTGAAAAAAGTCTTTAATTCATTTTTAATTGTTCAGTTGTATTACATGAATCTCCCAGCATTTTTACAGTTTTTCGCAATTGCTAAAACACTAAACCCCATTCTCCGACTCAAATACTCCGTAGTGCAAACTTGTTTATCAAATGATACACCCTTTTGGCACAACCTTAAGCTGGTTCATATAGTTCGACACAATTTGCAAATCTGTAGCACACCTTTTGCAAAACTCTAGACACATTCTCACTCTCTAAAACACATTTCTCACTATGATGCACATGAGCTGCAAAATGATGAACACAGGAGGCAAATGTTAAACTCAAATACAGCACTGGTTTTATCAATTAGACACAATGACTCAAAATTGAACACACTTGTTTCAAATGATGTGATCAAACCAACTGCACATGATATAAGCCAGTTCAGAGTCCACAGGAAACCAACAGTGTGGTGGAGCAGCGGTCAGCACTGTGCAGCACAGTAACCTCACCCTTGGCCATGGGATCCTGGGTTCAATCCCAGCCCCTGACTAACAGTGATCTATGTGGAGTTTGCATGTTCTCCCCGTGTCTGCGTGGGATTTCTCCGGTTTCCTCCACAGGCCCAAAAACATGCAGGTTAGGTTAATTGGAGACTCTAAAGTGGCCCCTAGGTGTGAAGGGATAGCGCCGTACCATGGACTGCTTCATCCATCCAGGTGGATGTCCTGAATTTCCCCTCTATATACTAATAAAGTACACAAAATCAAAATCAAATCAACTCAATGGATGGAAACAATCACCTGAGAGGCAGAGGAAGAGTAGTACATGTCAGAGGTGGTGGTAGAGGAGGAAGAGTTGGTGGAAGAGGAGGAGGAATACAAGAAAGAGGAAGATCAAGAAATGTAATTTCTGATGAAATTTGAGCAACTATAATTTATCATGTTCTTGTTCATGGAATGACCATGAAAGAAGCAGGACAAAGAGTATAACCCAATTTGAGCCGATTCTCTGTAGCCACCATCATCAAGACATTCAGAGAGGACAACAGGTAACATCAATGTCTGTGGGTCATTGCAAGTTTACCTTTGTACTTTGTCTATAGAAAGGGGACTGGAGAGAAAAAAAATTACTGGGGAGCAAAAAACCCTGTAACAGTTATTGAGTAATGTGCATGCTGTTTGTATACCATTTGTAAGTGCATGTTCCATATTTCCAGAACAGCACACAACCAGGAAAAACGGCGTCAAACAACCGGCTGTGATCTTGAGGTTGTGAATAAAAAAGCACAAGACTGCGCTTGCTAAAAACAAGGTAGGAAACTGAAAGGAACAAACATTTACATAAACTAGCACCTCACAAAAGAAAACGCAGAAATAGCCCAGAAAAGCAAGATCACCTGAGAAAGCAGAAAAAGATTCAAAACACCTGGACATCAAACTGTAAAATATACATCAAATTAAACGAATCAACCTGAAAGAAGCCAAGGTCATTAACATCCGAAAAATTATGGAACTGGACAAATATCAATGAATATTATGAACTGGAGTTGACAGCAACAAGAGACAATTGTAGGACACTGAAGGATTATACTCATCTGCAATAGGACATTTAACAACATGAAACAAAAGATTAACAAACAGGAACAACAGGAACTGAAAGTTTTTGAATATACAGATCACAACCCAACAGACGTAGAATATAACATAGACCCTGATAATAATTTATTTTAGCTCCATCAGTAATGACTGTAGTTACTACAACGGATGAACAGTTTAACCACAATGGTCCAATCTGATTTCATAATTTCTATGATCCACCTTCAACAGCAGAAGACTCTATGCAGCTTTAATAACATTAAAGATTATTTACAATCAGTTTAAAGAGCCATTCAATATTGTGGCAATTAACAGAGATGTGGCTCAGTGAAGAGAAAGGAGTGGATTTTACCATGGATGGCTGTGAGGTGTGAGGTAAAAAACACAGAGTTTGTTTTTGTCAGACACGATGCCCATCGCCCGCCGCTACAACTACCCTTGGACCCATTTAGAGTGCT
This sequence comes from Pholidichthys leucotaenia, assembly GCA_020510985.1. Taxonomy (NCBI): domain Eukaryota; kingdom Metazoa; phylum Chordata; class Actinopteri; order Cichliformes; family Pholidichthyidae; genus Pholidichthys; species Pholidichthys leucotaenia. The sequence continues at coordinate 55,675,686 of CM035846.1, read as the reverse complement.
GGAAACAGGGGATAAGCATTTTTTGCTAGATTTGGGGGGCAGGAAGGAAAAGATTGGCATAAACATGTCATGATGGCCACTGGGCCGTCATCTGCCTCATCAGCTCCAGCTGCGCACAGACCGGCAGGTGCCAATCAGCGGCTGTTAAAAGCCAGTGTTTCTGACAGCCCGGCACGGAGTCGTCTGTCTTCCTCGTCTGAGTTTGAGCCAGAGCTTCGTTCCACTGTCAAGCCAAGAATGTCTCGTCAGGATCAGCCACGTAAGAAAACAATCTGCTTTTCTACCCCTTGCCTTTACCCCTGTGCACAGGTGGACCTCCCAGGCGGCGGACCAACTTCCCCAGCCGACGGGCGTTGCCACCTTCTTCACAGAGCTCCTCGTTACCACCACAAGCTACGTGTACAACCATCACCACAGCTACAGGAGCTAGCATCATTACAGCTACAGGAGCTATCGTCATCACGGACCACTGGTACAACCACCACCTCTGCTACGGGAGCAATCATCATCACAGCTACAGGTTGCAATCACCACCACGGCTACGGACGCTATCACCACCACGGCTACGGGGTACTATCACCACCACGTGCACGGACACTGGAAGTCAGCAGAAACATTACCTGTGGTATATCCAAGTAAGCCTAACCACCCACAATTACCTGCCATCGTTGAACAGCTGTAATTGTTTCTGCTTGTGTGTTCCAGGGTTGCCAGGTCGCCATCTGAACTGCTCAGTTCCAGTGACCAGACTATCTATACTTGCACTCACAGCACGCACTACAACTCCCTCACTTTACAATAAAGAATAATTGTCTATATCTGCTCGTGTCTGTGTCTGGTTTCCTGGGTCCAGAACATGTCGAGTAAGACTCCGTCACATTGACCCAGCGGACAGTACACTGTCGCGCAAACTAAACACACTTAGCACTCGGGTAGATTATGTTATCACACCAACAGACAGTTATTCTAAACCAACTGACTCTAATTAACAGTCGGTTGGATCGTCTGGAGGGACACCAGACACTCTCCCCGACCGCTAGTGTTTCAAACCCCTGCAGGCGTAGCGGACAGGTCAAACTAACACCTCATCGTCTCCCTCGCCTCACCCCCTGTTCCCACTCCTGCCCAGTTCAGCGGAAAGCTCGGGGAAACCGAGGGTTCATTCTACAATGTGAATCAGTTTTCCTCCGTGTCCCGGAAGACTTCGCCATAGACTCAAGTAAGATTGGTTATATTATCAACTTGTTGGGGGGTAGAGCCTTGGATTGGGCATATACAGTAATGGCTAAACCGAGCTATCCTGTGTTGACTTACCAAGAGTTTGTGGCGGAGTTCATGTCGGTGTTTGATCATTCGGATAGGGGTGCGGTGTTGACAGAACGGCTGTTGAGTCTGCAGCAGGGTAACAGATCAGCTGCTGATTACACTATTGACTTCTGGGTCCTGGCCGCTGAGATTGGGTGGGGGGAGCCGTCACTTTGTGGTATCTTCCTTCGCAGTCTCAACGCCGAGCTAAAGGATGAGTTAGCAGCACGGGACAAACCGGATAATTTGAGTGAATTAATTGCTCTTACTTAAGCCTAGATAGTAGGTTAAGGAGCGAGCGGACCGGAGACGGCGAAACTACTTCCCTTTCAGCTAAAACCCCGCCCTCGCTCCACTAGCTCCCCTCTGCTCGCTCTACCCATGTCAGAGGAACTCCCGGACCAAGAGGCTATGGTAATAGGGCAGTCTAAAGTGTCAGCGGCTGAAAGACAGCGCCGCAGGGATCTTGGCCTTTGTTTCTATTGCGGGAAAGAGTCACATGGGGTATTTGAATGTCCAGTCGGTTAAAAGGGAAGGTCCGTGGATTGCAGTAGGGGGATTCATGGACAAGAATTAGAAAAAACCCTCACTAGTTTCCGCATACCCATCAGATTAATTCACATGCATACAGAACATTTCACGCCTGGCTTTAATAGACCTCAGGAGCTGAGCAGAACTTTGTTTCCAGAGACCCTGGCAACCCCGGATGGGGCCTCAGCTGTCAGACTCTGGATCCCCCTGTCAATCTCATCACCCTGTCCAAGGCATCACTGACCACCGTTGCCTATCAGACAGCCCCAGTTTCTGTGATCGTTTCTGGTAATCACAGGGAGGAGATTAGGTTCCTGGTTCTGCCCGTTTCATCCTCGCCCGTCATCCTGGGTTACCCCTGGCTTCGGCTGCACAATCCCCACCATTGACTGGCAGGCAGGGAGTATTACAGCGTGGAGTACATTCTGTCTGAGTGCCTGCCTCCAATCTGCGGTGTGCGCCCCATCTGTCAAGGTGCCTCCACCCTCTACGTCACCACCGTATCTGTCCAAGGTACCGGAGGTTTACCATGACTTGGGGTTAGTATTTAGCAAGTCTCGGGCGTTGTCTCTACCCCCCCATCCACCTTACGACTGTGCCATAAATCTGAAGGCTGGGGCCCCTTCTTCTTGCTAGCCGCCTGTACGGCCTATCAGCCCCGGAGCGCGAGGCCATGGACACCTACATCAAGGAATCCCTGGCCTCAGGAGTCATCCGCTCGTCGTCCTCGGCTGTGGGTGCTGGTTTCTTCTTCGTTGGGAAGAAGGACGGCTCATTACACCCCTGCATCGACTTCCGGGGTCTCAACGAAATTACGGTAAAAGACAAGTACACTCTGCCTTTGATGAACACAGCCTTTGACTCCCTCCAGGGGGCATCCTGGTTTACCAAACTGGATCTCAGGAATGCTTATCACCTGGTGCGCATCAGAGAAGGTGACGAGCGGAAGACGGCTTTCCAGACCCCAAGCGGTCATTTCGAGTACCTGGTAATGCCGTTTGGGTTAACCAACGCTCCGGCCGTCTTCCAGCGACTAATAAACGATGTTTTGCGGGATTTCCTTAACTCGTTTGTATTTGTGTATCTTGATGATATACTAATCTTCTCTCGCACATTAGAAGAGCACCAGGTACACGTCCGTAAAGTATTACAGCGCCTCCTGGAGAACCAACTGTTCGTCAAGGCAGAGAAGTGTGAGTTTCACACCGACCAGACCTCCTTCCTTGGGTTCAGCATAGCTCGGAACCAGGTGCTCCCCAACCCGGACAAAGTCAAGGCAGTAGTGGATTGGCCCGCACCAACCTCTAGGAAGCAGCTTCAGGGATTTTTGGGCTTTGCTAATTTCTATCGGAGGTTTGTGCCCAATTTTGGAAATATTGCTCGGCCCCTGACTGCGCTCACCTCCCCAAAGACCCCGTTTTGCTGGAGTGAGGAGGCAGCCCGGGCGTTTAAGAAACTTAAGGAGGAGTTTGCTTCTGCCCGTGTTCTAACCCAGGTGGACCCGAAGCTACAGTGCTTGGTGGAGGTGGACGCCTCTGATTCGGGGGTAGGAGCGGTGCTTTCCCAACGTTCTCCTGAAGACGGTAAGATCCGCCCATGCACCTACTTTTCTCATCGCCTGTCACCAGCGGAGAGGAATTATAGCATAGGAGACAGGGAGCTGCTGGCGGTGAAACTCGTCTTGGAGGAATGGAGACACTGGCTGGAGGGGGCTGCTCAGCCGTTCGTGGTATGGACTGATCACCGTAACCTGGAGTACCTCAGGACGGCGAAGCGCCTGAACGCACGCCAGGCTCGTTGGTCCCTTTTCTTTGGCCAATTTAATTTTACCATCACTTATCGGCCAGGATGCAAGAACGGTAAGCCGGATGCCCTCTCGCGGCAGTTCGACGCACCATCCTCTGAGGATCAGGAAGCACCCATCCTGCCGCCCTCCTGTGTCGTGGGCGCCCTGTCCTGGGGCATTTGTAGGACAGTCCGTAGAGCACTGAAGACGGAGCCAGATCCGGGGGGGGGGGGGTCCCCCGGGCCGCCTGTTTGTTCCCCGCTCTATTCGGGGTCAAGTGATTGAGTGGGGTCACGCCTCAAAGTTGGCTTGTCATCCGGGGGTGGGTCGGACTGTGGACATTCTCCAGAGGACCTTCTGGTGGCCTGGGCTGCGGAAGGATGTTGTGAGTTACATCCGGGCTTGCGCTCAATGCGCCACGGGAAAAACGACATCATCCCCCCCGGCGGGTCTGTTACATCGTCTGCCGGTCCCCTCCCGCCCTTGGTCCCATGTTGCCATGGATTTTGTGACTGGTTTGCCCCCCTCAGATAATTTTACCAGTCTTGATTATCGTGGACCGTTTCTCGAAGGCGGCCCATTTTGTGCCCCTTCGGGGTTTGCCTTCGGCTCTGGAAACAGCGGACCTCCTTGTCCAGCATGTGGTTCGTCTCCACGGCATCCCCGCCGACATAGTGTTGGACCGGGGACCACAGTTCATCTCTCATGTCTGGAAAGCGTTCTGCGCAGCGCTGGGAGCCACAGCTAGCCTCTCTTCAGGTTATCATCCACAGAGTAATGGCCAGTGTGAGAGGGCTAACCAGGAGCTTGAGGCCGCGCTGCGTTGTGTCATCTCCGCCTGTTCGTCCTCCTGGAGCAAGCACCTTCCTTGGATAGAGTACGCCCATAACACCACGATCTCTACGGCCACGGGTTTCTCTCCTTTTAAGGCATCGTTTGGGTTTGATCCACCACTGTTTCTGGAGGAGGAGAAGGAGGTAGCGGTCCCCTCTGTCCAAGCCCACATTAAGCGCTGTCGGTGAGTATGGTCCATCGCCCGCAGAGCTCTTTTGAAGACCACTGAACGCAACATCCAGGTAGCCAACCATCACAGGAGACCCGCCCCGGACTACAAGGTGGGTCAGAAAGTTTGGTTGTCTACCCGGAATATTGGTGTACCGGCTGAGAAGCGCAAGCTTACTAAGTGCTTCATTGGTCCTTACACCATCTCTCGAATTGTCAATCCTGTGTCTGTGCGCTTGTCTCTCCCCTCTTCCATGCGCATCTGCCCACCTTTCATGTCTCCCAGGTTAAACCGTACATCTCTGACCCCCTGTGCCCACCTCCCGCGGCTCCTGCCCCCCCGAGGATGATCGATGGCCATCCGGCCTGGGGGGTGACTGCCATTCTGGACGTTCGCAGGCGGGGTCGTGGTCTTCAGTATTTGGTGGACTGGGAGGGCTTTGGACCAGAGGATCGTTCTTGGATTCGCCCAGCGTTGATCCTGGATAAGCAGTTGATCCGCGATTTCCATCGGGCGAATCCAGGTAGAATTGGGCAGGTGCCTGGAGGCACTGCTAGAGGGGGGAGTACTGTCATGATGGCCACTGGGCCGTCATCTGCCTCATCAGCTCCAGCTGCGCACAGACCGGCAGGTGCCAATCAGCGGCTGTTAAAAGCCAGTGTTTCTGACAGCCCGGCACGGAGTCGTCACGGAGTCGTGAGCAGGACGTGCTCAAACAGTTCTCCAGACTGAACCCGCGCAAGGCCCCCGGTCCGGACGGCGTGTCTCCCTCCACCCTGAGACACTGTGCGAAAGAGCTGGCTCCTGTCTTCACAGACATTTTTAACACCTCCCTTAAGCTATGCCACGTGCCGTCCTGCCTCAAATCCTCCACCATCATCCCTGTCCCCAAGAAGCCACGGATCACTGGTCTTAATGACTACAGACCTGTAGCGCTCACCTCTGTAGTCATGAAGTCCTTTGAGCGCCTGGTCCTGCCCCACTTCAACTCCATCACCACCTCCCTCCTGGACCCGCTGCAGTTTGCCTACCGAGCCAACAGGTCTGTAGATGACTCAGTCAACCTGGCCCTCCACTCCATCCTGCAGCACCTGGACTCCCCGGGAACCTACGCCAGGATCCTGTTTGTGGACTTCAGCTCCGCATTCAACACCATCCGCCCCGATCTGCTCCGGGACAAGCTGTCCCTGCTCAACGTGCCTGACTCCCTCTGCAGGTGGATCACCGACTTCCTGACGGACCGGAGGCAGCATGTGCGGCTGGGAAAGACTGTCTCAGACTCTGCTAGCATCAGCACCGGATCACCCCAGGGCTGTGTACTTTCCCCCCCTACTCTTCTCCCTCTATACCAACTCCTGCACCTCCAGCCACCAGTCTGTCAAGTTGATCAAGTTTGCAGACGACACCACCCTCATCGGGCTCATCTCCAACGGCGACGAGTCCACCTACAGGAGAGAGGTGGCCCAGCTGGCGTCCTGGTGCAACAACAACAACCTGCAGCTGAACGCTCTGAAGACAGTGGAGATGATTGTGGACTTCAGGAAAGTCACAACCCCTCTGCCCCCCCTCACCCTCACAGGCTCTCCCATCACCACTGCTGATTCCTTCCGCTTCCTAGGCACCACCATCACCAGGGACCTCAAGTGGGAGCCGACCATCAGCTCCTTCATCAAAAAGGCCCAGCAGAGGATGTTCTTCCTGCGGCAGCTGAGGAAGCTCAAGCTACCCACCAAGATGTTAGTGCAGTTCTACACAGCCATCATCGAGTCCATCCTCACCACCTCCATAACCGTGTGGTATGCTGGAGCCACTGCCAGGGACAGACTAAGGCTGCAGCGCGTCGTGCGCACTGCTGAGAAGGTGATCGGCAGCAAGCTCCCATCTCTCCAGGATCTGTACATCCCCAGGACCCGGAGGTGTGCTGGCCGGATCATAGCCGATCCCTCACACCCTGGTCACGTACTGTTTGCCCCTCTCCCCTCAGGTAGAAGACTTCGGTCCATCCAGACTAAAACCTCCCGTCACATGAACAGCTTCTTCCCCTCTGCCATCAGACTGCTGAACACTAAGTGACTTATTGACTCTCGTGCACTATGTACAGCAGCTCAACCAGACTCATGTCAATCACTGTTTTCTTCCTGCATTACCGACTGCACTATATGGTTCTCCACATTATCTGCTGCTCGCTAATATATTTAAACTGCTGACTAGTATTACTCACTCTTATTCTACACTTTATTGCATGTATAGTTTATTTCCTTTATTTTATCATGTTTAATGTTGCAGCATTGCACCGAGACAAATTCCTAGTTTGTGTACTACATGAACAATGGCAATAAATCTGATTCTGATTCTGATTCTGTCTTCCTTGTCTGAGTTTGAGCCAGAGCTTCGTTCCACTGTCAAGCCAAGAACGTCTCATCAGGATCAGCCACGTAAGAAAACAATCTGCTTTTCTACCCTTGCCTTTACCCCTGTGCACAGGTGGACCTCCCAGGCGGCGGACCAATTTCCCCAGCCGACGGGGCGTTGCCACCTTCTTCACGGAGCTCCTCGTTACCACCACAGCTACGGGTACAACCATCACCACAGCTACAGGAGCTAGCATCATTACAGCTACAGGAGCTATCGTCATCACGGACACTGGTACAACCACCACCTCTGCTACGGGAGCAATCATCATCACAGCTACAGATGCAATCACCACCACGGCTACGGACGCTATCACCACCACGGCTACGGGTACTATCACCACCACGTTGCACGGACACTGGAAGTCAGCAGAACATTACCTGTGGTATATCCAAGTAAGCCTAACCACCCACAATTACCTGCCATCATTGAACAGCTGTAATTGTTTCTGCTTGTGTGTTCCAGGGTTGCCAGGTCGCCATCTGAACTGCTCAGTTCCAGTGACCAGACTTCTATACTTGCACTCACACACGCACTACACTCCCTCACTTTACAATAAAGAATAATTGTCTATATCTGCTCGTGTCTGTCTGTTTCCTGGGTCCAGAACATGTCAAAACAGGCTCAAACCCGCCTTTGTGGTGGCGGACGAAAATGTGCTGTTGGCCAGGGCTCCTCGGCGCAGCAGACCCCCCCCCCCCCGGGGACAGTCCCCAGAACACCCACAGAGAGTGACAAACAGTTGTCACCCCAAGACAGCAGCGCCCCAGCGGGATGGCGCCGCAAAAGTGGCGAAGCCCGCTTACAGCAGATACGGGAGGAGACTGAGGCCCAAGCAGCACGAGGGTTAATGTGTAATGATTTTATCATGACATGCAGATGTCTGTTGTTCCATCTTAGATGTTTGGGGGGGGTCATGTGGGACCACATGTGTATCACTTTAAGCTTCACATCTCAGAGAGAACAAAGAACTGGGCCTCCTGTGAGATAACAGGAGGATGTGAAAATTAAGTCTTTGGTATGCAAGAGACGACCTTGGGGGATTTCCTGGTCTCCCAGAGACTAGGAGCAGGATGTTATAGGATTTAAGGAAAGATGTATTGTTGCTTGTGATAAAAGGCAATATGACTGTGAGCTTTGAAGGTCCTGAGTATATAAAGGACAAATGTCTGTGTTTACATTCTCTTTTCTGTTTTTGCTGATGTTGGAAAATGTGAATAAATCTGACTCGTGAGATAAACTCTGCCTCGTCATTCTCACATTTCCACACTCAGTCTCACTACCAGTTACTCAGAAATCAGGATGCTTGAACCCGCTAAGTCTTCTGCGCCCAAGAAGGGCTCAAAGAAAGCCGTGACCAAGGCCGCCGGTAAAGGAGGCAAGAAGAAGAGGAAGACCAGGAGGGAGAGCTACGGTATCTATGTTTACAAGGTACTGAAGCAGGTCCACCCTGACACCGGTATCTCCTCCAAGGCCATGAGCATCATGAACTCCTTTGTGAACAACATCTTTGAGCGCATCGCCTCCGAGGCCTCTCGTCTGGCCCACTACAACAAGCGCTCCACCATCACCTCCAGGGAGATCCAGACCGCAGTGCGCCTCCTGCTGACCGGTGAGCTGGCCAAGCACGCCGTGTCTGAGGGAACCAAGGCTGTTACCAAGTACACCAGCTCCAAGTAAATTCCTGACTATACTGATATCAACCCATGATGATATGAGGTAGTCCAAAACTCATGATGGCGTGAGGTAGTCCAGGATCCATGATGGATCAGCACCTGTCATCATGGATCCTGGACTACCTCACGAACCGGCCTCAGTTTGTGAGAACCCGGGACTGTGTGTCTGACACGATCATTAGGCCCTTTTCCACTAGCCTCACTTAGCCCTACACCGCACCACTCAGCCCGCGTTTGAGCATTTTCCATTAGCCCCAGCACCGGTTAGCAGGTGCTTTTTTAGTACCTGATCCAGGGCAGGGTCTAACCGAGCTGAGTAGGGCTGAGTATGGCTGTGATATGACTTTAAGAGACTGGTCGACGCTGATTGGTCAGGTCGTAACGTCACGAAAGCGACTTTTTCTGCTGAATCTACTCCACGACCGCCATTTGTAGTTGTTCAGCCAGTGAACACAGTGCGCCCCTTTAATACAGTATATTATATTAATATACTGTATAATATACTTATATAATAATATACTCCTAATATTATATATTAGGAGGTGCGCAATTTTCTTTCTATATTAGCCGACGATCGCATCCAGCGCGAGTTGGACGGATCTACTCGAAATGCAGGTGTCCGAGCAGATGGGTTCCCAAGGGCACATCCGTACTGCCAAACAGTGTCGGGAGAAGCTGAAAAAGCTGAAAAGCGATTACCGAGCAGTGAAGGACCACAATGCTCGAAGTGCAGCTGATCGGAAGGAGTGGAAGTGGTTCGCTGAGAGACATTGGGCTCGACACGGCCACAGTCACGGCCACGGCCTTGGAAACCGTGGATGGTGAGTGTTGTTTTGATATTGTGCGTCTTTTTGCCACTTTATCCTTTCTGTGTATTCCGGTTAAAAACTTTAGAGTGTTGTGTACATGTTGCACTTTGGTGTTAAGTTTTAAATTGCGTGCATTTTCTTTCTAGAATCGCAGTTCATATCACAGGGGTCCACCTCAGTGGACATGGACACACAGGACTCTCCTGCCTCTGCGTCTGCGTCTGGCGGAGCGCCAGCTGGATCGACTCCGATGTCAGCCACATCACCAGCTCCATCTGGATCACGTTCAAGTGCCGGTAAGGCACAATAACCAAGATTTTTTTTGGGTTGAAACAGGTCCAGCGGAAACCAGGGTCGAAAATCCATCCATCCATCCATCCATCTTCTACCGCTTAATCCTTTACAGGTCGCGGGGGGGGGGGGGGGGGGCTGGAGCCTAACAAGTTATGTACCAAATTGATTAATGGAATTTCCTGTAGCTGCATATTAATTAATTGAAAATGTCTTTTTAAATGTACAAAAAGGTTATTTTTTGGTCTTCACTTATCGGTGTTCCACAACCATTTTTAGGTGTGGTGATTGAAGTGCTGTTGTAACTCCTGTTTTATAAAAACAAATAAAGCTCATGAACTGCCGTTGAAATCAACATGCTTCATTGCAATGCTTCGCGTCAGCTGGCTGTATTAACCCATTCAGATTTCTGCGGCCACACTACAAGCAACTAGTTTAAACATTACCCATCCATCCATCCATATTCTTAATCTTAATCCTTTTTAGTTTTGCAGGGGGGCTGCAGCTGAAGACAGCACCCTGTGTGTTGCAAAATCTGCTCTACTGAGGGGCAGCAACATGACAGTTCAGCTTATATACAGCAATGAAGCATAATATAATAGTGGCATTCCACCACAGACTTTCACCTGTGTAATTCCATAATATATGTAGTGATCCAGCTTTAACAACCATGCCTTTCTGTCTTTCCATCTAGGCAAGACGGAAATAGACAACTCCATCGCTGACCTTATATTAGCGATGGTCAACATGCATGACGAAGAGATGCGGCTCTTGGAACGGCAACATGAGCAGCGGCAAGAACACCATCAGGAGTACATGCAGCATTTGCGACAGGTGGCCGCAGATTTGCGGGCAGATGCGCGTGAAGCCCTGGAGCAGGATGCTGCGTTACGAAGGGAAGAGCTCGCAGAGATGTCATCAATCAACAGAGATTTCCTGACCCTATTTGGCAGGCTTGTGGACGCATTTAGCAGTCGGCGTGTCCAACCATGTCTCCCCATGCCCAGTCTGTTTTTTTGTTTGTAAATTTTGCTTCTGGAATAAAATTGTATTGTTTGCATCAAAAGTCTGGTTTATCTGTTATGACACCGTATGAGAAAAGCCAATAATTACATACACATTCCATTCTCTGTTCACTCCACATGCTGCTGTTCATCAGGTCAGGTGTATAGCCTTCTAATGGTAATTTAATTTTTAACAACACAACGAAACGTAATGTCTTGGTAAGTTTTTTTTTTTTTTTATTTTAAACAAATTTGAAATGCTGAATCCATTTCTCTTGAACGGGTACATTTTTTTATGTTATAAGCAGTTGTACAGGTGTGCTTTAACTTGTACAGTAGACACTGATAAAGGTAAGTAATGTAAGTTGAATGTTGCATCACCAGTCAAAATTTAATAAATTAAGAAGGAATCTAGCAAAAATTTGGCACTAATAACATTAGACACAACTGTGTTTTTGTTGCACACAACTGTTGTTACCAACAAGTTGTGCAAAATTTATATTCCCTTTTCCAAAAAATTAAAAATCAATTTGTAAGTAAAAGTGGGAGACCTTTACATGGGAATATGACATGTATCAGCACATGATTTATAGTTCAATTTGCATTTCCACCTAAGCAAAAGTGGCTTGTCGAGCTGGATTTTTGTGAAGATGGCCTGTGCGGTGTTTCTGCATGTAATTACATACCTGTCAAGTGATACGGTTTCACCGTATTTTAATACGGGGAAAATGCAATTTTAGCAAATACGGGCGTATTGCCATTTCTGTACGCCAAAGAGAAAAATATACGGGAAAAAAATTATTGAGAGTGTGGGGAGGAACACGTCGTGTGTGACCCCCACAGCGTACGGGGCTGTCAGAGCGCTCAGCGTGAGCAATTATCACAACAGTGAGAAGTGTGGACTCATCATTAGGCTGATGGCTTCGCACCTTCTCAACAGGTAAGCGTTATGGTCAAGAGGACAGGTAGATGGACCATGCACAACATTTTATTTACAAAAAACATTTTTGAAATATGTATGCACATAAATGTGGGCGAAATAGACAAGTACTGCATCACAGCACAGTATCTCGTATATCGGCTCCCTGCTCCTCTGCTCCCTGGGTCGCTGCCACCACTGGTTCATCTACTGCATCATCCAATGTAGTGTCAAACGTCTCTCCATGACTCTCACACAGATTGTGCAGAGCACAAGAAGTCAGCACCATAGATTTCACCAGTTTCATGTCAGTCATTCCTCTGTCCTTCCTCCTTCCTTCTCTCCTCGTCATCAGCCATTTTCTTTGTTGTGGAGGATTCGGTCGCGTGTTTGACGTCACGAGAGTGTGGCGCCACCTGCTGTTCAACAAATCCCACCCACAGCAGGTGTGCCAGCAGGTGTGCCAGCAGTAATGTTGAAACGCAACCGAGGCAGAACCGAACCGAAGTGAGTAGAGTCGGGTTTTCTAATCGGGGCTAGTGGAAAAGCGCCTATTGGTAGCACGGGGGCCCCCCAGGGAACAGTGTTGGCTCCCTTCCTGTTCACTCTGTATACTGCGGACTTCTCACACAACACAACACACTGCCATCTACAGAAGTTCTCTGATGACTCTGTGATCGTTGGCCTCATCTCCAATGGAGATGAAGCTGAGGACAGAGGGCTTATCCAGGACTTCGTGGACTGGTGCCATCGGAACTGCCTCCAGATCAATGCGAGGAAAACTAAGGAGCTGGTGGTGGACTGCCGCAGGCATGGACAACCCCTCGCAGCACCAGTAAATATACAGGGAACAGACATTGAGATGGTGACACCCTACAAGTACCTGGGTGTTCATCTGAACAATAAACTAGACTGGTCACACAATACTGACGCACTCTACAAGAAGGGACAGCGCAGGCTGTTCCTACTGAGGAGACTCAGGTCTTTTGGTGTACAAGGGGCACTGCTGAAGACATTCTATGACACGGTGGTGGCATCAGCCATCACTTTTGGAGTGGTCTGCTGGGGCAGTGGCATTACTGCAGCCGATAGGAAGAGACTGAACAAACTGATCAAGAAAGCTAGCTCTGTCCTGGGGCAGCGCCTTGACCCAGTGGAGGAGATAGGAGAGAGAAGGACGGTGGCTAAACTGTAATCTCTGCTGGAGTCCGAGTTCCACCCTATGCAGGACATACTGAATGCACTGAGGAGCTCATTAACAGCAGACTACATCATCCCAGGTGCACAACCGAGAGGTTTCGCAGGTCCTTCCTACCAACGGCTGTCAGACTGTACAACCTAAGCAGGGCTGCTCGCAGAGATAGCAAAAAGACGTAACAACCTAATAGTTTTTGACAATGCAAAAGATGCAATAGACTTAGCACAATGTTCCCCTCCGGCATACAACTAGGAAATTACCGGTCGCTAGTGGAGGGTGAGATATATGTATGGGCACATAATCATACCATGTAGGATAACTAGTAGACGGTTATGCTGTTTCATTCCCATCCTAGCAACAATGCTCTGCACTGTGTGTGTTTATATATTTACATATTTATTCCATCTAGCTACAATGCTCCAGTACTGGGTGTGTTTATATTTATATATCTATATATTTAATTCCATCTAGCTACAATGCTCCGCACTGTGTGTTTATATATCTACATATTATCCCATCTAGCTACATTGCTCCGCACTGTGTGTGTTTATATATTTACATATTTATTCCACCTAGCTGCAATGCTCCGTACTGTGGGTGTTTATATATCTACATATTTATTCCATCTAGCTACAATGCTGTGTGTTTATATACTCATATATTTATTCCATCCAGCTACAATGCTCTGCACTTTGTGCCTCTGTGTATATATTTATATTTATAGTAATATGTACATATGTATATTAGCTGGTCTTGCTTTTTTTCCTTGCCTTCTGATTGTTGCTCTGAGTGTTGCTATCCCTGTGCTGTTGCAATCCTGGAATTTCCCCATTGTGGGACTAATAAAGGTTTATCTTATCTTATCTTATCTTATGAATTAAATTATATAAATAGAAAAGTGAAAAAAGGAGGAGGAGTTGCAATTTATGTTGACAAGAGCTTGCAATACAAGATTGTTGAAAATTTGTCAGTAACTGTGGATGATGTATTTGAATGTATTACAATAGAAATCTGTCTGGACAATGTGAAGAATATAGTAGTGAGCTGTGTATATAGAACACCTGGATCAAACATTGACTTATTTAAGGACTGGATGGAAAAAATGTATGCAAAACTAACTCATAAAGTTATGTTAATCTGTGGGGATTTTAATATAGATCTTATGAATTCAAAACAACATAGTTTGACAGAAGAATTTATCAACACAGTGTACAGTATGGGCTTACATCCAACAATTACCGGACCTAGCAGAATCACGTCACACAGTGCCACACTAATAGATAACATATTCACAAACATTATGGAAAATAATATCAGGAGTGGGCTTTTAGTGAATGATATCAGTGACCACCTGCCGATTTTTGTTGTCTATCAATGTGATTATAGGAAGAAAAGTAATATTATATATTAAAAATTAAATATTACAATATTACAAAAATATTAAATATAAAAGAATAAGAACTGAAGAATTTACGTATTTACTGGCAAAGGAATTATTAATACAAAACTGGAAGATAGTTTATGATGAAAATGATATAAATAAAGCATATGATAAATTTTTAAAAATATTTCAATCATTGTACAATAAAAACTGTCCTATAAAACAATATAGTGACAGACAACAAAACAAAAATAATCCTTGGGTCACCAAGGGGTTAATAAATGCATGTAAAAAGAAGAATACATTATATAAACAATTCATTAAGTGCAGAACAGTGGAGGCTGAGATCAAATATAAAAGATGTAAAAATAAGCTTACTAACATAATGAGGACTTGTAAGAAAGAATACTACAACAGAATATTAGAGGATAATAAAAATAACTTAAGAGGAATATGGCAAGTACTCAATGGGATTATTAGTAATCGACCTAAGAATGCTAATTATCCAGAATATTTTATTGAAAATGGCAATTTGATAAATAATATGGAGGATGTGGTCAGTGGTTTCAATAAATTTTTTGTAAATGTTGGTCCTGAATTAGCAAAATCAATAGCGACAGCAGAAACAAACAACAGTGGTTCTGTAAATGAAATAGAAGATAGAAATCCAAACACAATCAGTGTGGAAAAAAATGTATGCAAAACTAACTCATAAAGTTATGTTCATCTGTGGGGATTGTTCATCTGTGTGGAAATCCAAACACAAACAGTGTGGAGTGTGTGAAATAAGAGGCAGATTCATGACAGACGGTTTATTACACACTTCACATCTCTCAAGCACAGAACAGAATGAAGCATTACAGCAAGCTCTCTCCTCTTTAACCCAAGTCACTCTTCACACATTTACATGGAAGTTTCTCATCACACAGCATGACATTTACATTACACTGCCTTCAACCCCTTATGTCTCTGGCTCCTTGTGGCTATATGCCCAGGAACTCCCTGGGCATTGTTCTCCCATGCTTATTCACTGTCTCTGTCTGAGGTGCTAAATAATCTTCCCCCAGGTCCTATACCCCCCCCCCCCCCCCCCCAGCATCTTAAGACAGAACATCAGTCCACACGCTGTTTTTGCTTCAGTCTCCTCCCATATCTGCTGTAACTGGGGTTAACCGCCTCCGTGGCGCTGCTGTGCCATTGGGGGGGCTGCTGGGAGTGTGTCTGACTGCGGGTGAGCCGTGGTGGTGGTGGGGGGGGGACTTCGCTCTGTCCGTGTGGCTGCTCTGGCAAATTGTTTCCCTGGGGAGCTCTCCGTGGGGCTTTCTGTAAAAATACGATCGTTCCACGTAAACGTGTCAAAATATATCACAACAACAAGCCATGGGTTACAAAATCAGTTAAATCCTGCTTACAGAGGAAAGCACTTGCCTTTAAACAGGGGTCTGTTTCTGAGCTACAGGTTGCCACAAAAGAGCTGAAGTCCAAAATTTTAAGAGCAAAACAGAATTATAAATCAGAGTTTTTTGTTGTTTTTTTTTTGTTACTTATTTGTACCCGTAGGTAGATTTGGTTTGCAGTCTGGTGACAAGCCACCGGCTGCCGGTCGCTGCGTGCGCGAGCGCCCTAAACCTACATGTTTTTGGTATGCGGGAGGAAACCGGAGAAATCCCGGAGTAAACCCACGCAACACGGGGAGAACATGCAAACTCCACACAGCTCACTGTTGGTCGGGGGCTGGGATCGAACCCACGACCTCACGATCCCTGCGATCCCCCGGCCGAGGGTAAACTGTGCTGCCGCAGTGCTAAACCACTGCGCCACCGTGCAGCCCCCGTGCAGAGTTGGAAAGCAAGATGGCAACAAAGAAACTTGGTTCAGCCTGGGCCAGTATGAAAACTATTGCAGGCCTTCAGAGCACAGAGCGCATTAATCATGTGTTTTTAGATGGTTTTAATTCAGACACAGAGCTGGCTAATGCTCTTAATTGTTTTTATGGTTGTTTTGACTCCTTTGATTTTAGCACTGAACCCAAGATTTGAAACAAAAACTCAAAGACAATCAGCACTTTAATATTGAGGTGCAGGATATTAAAAGGGAGTTCTGCGCTGTAAAAGTGAACAAAAGTCAAGGCCCTGATAATATATGTGAGCGCTTGGTAAAGTCCTGTGCACATGAACTGAGTCCTGTATTTCATTACATTTTCAATAAATCCTTACAGACACAACATGTGCCTAAGATCTGGAAAGAAGCCATGGTTGTTCCCGTTCCAAAATTCAGCTGTCCTAAAATGGTAAACAACTTTAGACCAGTTGCTTTGACTTCAATTTTAATGAAAATTTTTGAAAAACTGGTCAGATGTGAGGTCCTAAAGCAGACTGAGCATACATCAAATAGGTTCATTTTGTCTTCTTTTAATTATTTATCTTTTGTTCTTATAAAAGACAAAAAATAAAATAGAAAGGAGATGTCTTTACCTTCTTTACATGTTTCAACTGCACTGCAGCCTTCGTCAGAAGAGTCAGAAGAGTCTTCTGACGAAGACTGCAGGTGCAGTTGAAACATGTAAAGAAGGTAAAGACATCTCCTTTCTATTTTATTTTTTGTCTTTTAGCATGCAGACTGAGCATGCATTGGATCCTCTGCAGTTTGCCTCTAGGCCTCACAGAGGAGTGGAGGACGCCACTGTCACTCTGTTTAACATGCTTTTTAAACATCTGGATTTTAATGGGACACACACCAGGCTTTTATTTGTGGACTTTTCCTCCACCTTTAATACAATCCAACCTCATATTTTAGTTGAAAGGTTCCTGCAACAATTTGATTTGAGCAAAAATTTGATGGGATGGATTCTGGATTTCTTAACCAACAGGACGCAGAGAGTAAGGGTCAATGGTACATTGTCTGACCTAAAGTGCTCTTCTACTGGCTCTCCTCAGGGGTGTGTGTTGCCACCACTACTCTTCATCCTGTACACAAACATGTGTCGGAGCAGACATGACAACAGACACATAATAAAGTATGCTGATGATTCAGTTATTGTCAGTCTCCTCCAGGATGGTGAGAGTGGCCACGGCCCAGTAGTTGATGATTTTGTTCACTGGTGTGAGGATTCCTACCTGCAGCTGAATACGACAAAAACTAAAGATTATTGACTTTAGAAGGAAAACTCCCAGGCACAAAGTCACCGTACTAAAAGGCCAGACCACCGAATGTGTACAATCCTACAAATATCTTGGGATGATTATTGATAGTAATTTAAACTTTGAAGAGAACTGTGAAAGGGTGTGCAAAAAGGGTCAGCAACATTTGCATTGCTTGAGGAAACTTGCACGCTTCCAAATTGGCCGAACCATAATGACAATGTTTTATTGGGCTTTTATTGAATCTGTTTTATCCTTTTCTTTAGTGTCATGGTTTGGTCAGATAAAACTGAAACAGAGGAAATCCTTGGATCAGGTAGTTAGATGGTCCAGTCGTTTGCTTGGTGAGTCACAGCTGAGCCTGACATCCCTGTACACCAGACAAGTACAGAGGATGGCTACCTCCATTTTAAATGATGACTCCCACCCTTTGCACTGCAACTTTCAGCTTCTTCCCTCAAGATGGAGGTTTGCTGTCCCAAAAAGTAAAACCCAACGCTACAAAAACAGCTTTGTTCCTGCTGCTGTCAAAGAGTTGAACAAGTTGTAACAATATATTGCACATAATTTAGGTACCTATTTATTAACTCCATTTTATATTTATTTATTTTTGTAGGATTTTATTTGGGTTCTAAATATTTTATTGGGTTTTAGACCTTTGAGTTTTTAACTTCTTTGACTAGTTTTTAACTTTTTAATATGACCCTTCTCTCGTACCTCTGGTTTTTCTCTCATCTCTTTGTCTTTATACCCTGATTGATGGAGCCTTGAGTATTTTTATCATGTCTATAGTCAGCTTCATGTGTGCCTGTGTTTGTGCTTATGTTGAATGTAATTGTGGCTTGTAAATATGGATGTTACCAGACTGCAAAACAAATCTACCTACGGGTACAAATAAAGTAACCTGAACCTGAACACAATCTTTTTGGGTGCAGTTACTGAAAAGGAAATTATTGAGACTGTGAGTAAATTTAAGAACAAAAAATCAACGGACTGGAATGAAATTGACATGACAATAGTGAAAAAAAGTAACTGAAGGAATTGTTAAGCCACTCACCCACATCTGTAACCTGTCATTTCAAACTGGTAAATTTCCAAACAAAATGAAAATAGCAAAAGTAATACCACTATACAAAACAGGAGACAGTCATTATTTCACAAATTACAGGCCAGTCTCTTTACTCTCACAATTCTCAAAATACTTGAAAAAAAATCTTCTACTAAGAGCCTGGATGATTTCATTGAAAAACACAACCTCCTTACGGACAGCCAGTATGGTTTTAGAGCAGATAAATCTACATCTTTGGCACTGATCGAACTTATTGAAGAAATTACTAGTTGTATAGATAAAAAAAAAAAGTTTGCAGTAGGAGTATTTATAGATTTAAAGAAAGCTTTTGACACCATTGACCACAGAATTCTACTAAGGAAACTAGAAAGGTTTGGGATAAGAGGGGTCAGACTGAATTGGGTGGAAAGTTATTTAAGTAACAGACAACAAGCTGTACAAATTGGTGAGCACAAATCACCCTTCATGGACATCACTTGTGGTGTGCCCCAGGGGTCAGTTTTGGGACCCAAACTCTTTATCTTGTATATAAATGACATATGCCAAGTATCAAAAATCCTGAAATTTATTTTGTTTGCGGATGACACAAATATCCTTAGCACTGGTGAGAATTTGCAGCAGGTTTTAGAGGTGGTCACAACTGAAATGAAAAGGTTAACGAAGTGGTTCATACAAAATAAATGCTAGTCTCCTAACTTCTGAATATAAAAACAAAGATTAATGTGTTGGAACATTATTACATAAATCATGATAATAACGGTATGATAAGATGATGATTACCAGACTAGAACAGTACAGGAAAATAAGTTTCTGTGGGGTGACGCTAGACAAATACAATCTTCTGGAAACCTTCACATCAGTCACATCCCGGACTCAAGGGTTGACAAATATGTATAGGATACGTGGGCGAAGACAAGACACATCTTGGACATATAATATTCATTGTTCTTACTGTACCAATTCACTGTTCTACCTATTATTAAACTACTGTGTAGGAAGTCTGGAGAAACACCTACAAGGGACCAACCTATAAGTCAATATGCACATTACAATAAAAATGATGCTATAAGGATATTAAACGTAATGTAGAATATAGAGACCATACAATTTTGTTGTTTTTTTAAAGGTCACAATGCCCATAAATGTTCATCGATTTAGTTAAATTTAAGACAGCCTCAAAGTCATGTAACGGGGACAATAATATATTTCAAATCCTCAACTAATATAAAAAAATATTTAAAAAAAGAGACTGATTATAATTTGAGAGGAGACTTAAACTTTACAAAGCCCAAGATACGACCAACTAAGAAAAGTATGTGCATATCTGTCTGTGGGGTGGATTTGTGGAACAGTCTGGAGCTGGAACTGAAACTATGTTACAACAGAAATCAATTCAAAAAAGAGGTATAAACATTATTTGCTTAAAGATTAATGTTAGAAGAGTAGTATTTATATGTACGTTTCACTATGCTCACTCTGGGATACTATGGAATGGTGGGTGGGACAGCACTGTGTATATCTGAGTTGTTTGGGGCTGGTTTTGATGTATGGACTGTAGGTATGTTGGGATGGATGGGTGTTAATGTTGATATGTACAAAATATAGTTAATTGTTTATTTGGGGTCTTAAATCTATCTATCTATCTATCTATCTATCTATCTATCTATCTATCTGGAAGTGGGATAACTGCTATGTTCTCCCAGCCACAAGAGACTCATTGTTGATATGGTCCTTCAAAACAATGCTATTTGACTTTGAAAAATACAGCAGAGAGCTGTTCAAGACAACTTTACAGTTTTGTGAAAAGGGGTGCAGCTTTCAAAAAATGTATCCTAGCAAGTTTGAAAAACTGTAACAAATAAGTTTTATTCAAATATTTACTGACAAATGGGCAACACTCATGCAACAGTTGCAGTGAAACAGGTCACTCTGCTGTGTATAATAAAGTTTGGTGTTGTGTACTTATAATCCTAAAATATGAAAGGATACACAAGAATGAGTCTCAAATATTTGTAAACACAACACAGAAAAAAGGAGAACACTGCATTCAGGGCATGCAGAACATAATGTTTATTACATATGGTAAATATATTTAGCATTTCATAAAAGACAAGGAAAACTGTAAATGAAAAGCACATTACTGTAAATCACTCAAATCTTGTACATCTTCAAATCAAACTGATGACAAATTCATTCTGTCTCAGCATCATGTCTTTGTGCAGCATCTGGCCAGAGGACTTCATCCACATCACAGGCAATATTTTCTCTTGCCAAGAAATGGGGGGAAAAAATCCTCTGCGTTGGATCCAGCCTTGACAACACTCCACACTCATGTCACCACTGGCCATCTCCATTGCTTCTAAAAGATTTTCCCTGGTATATGGGTATATGAGTCCCCGTCGTGCTGCTTGCTCTCTACATGTCTGTTCTTTTCTTCTTCTTCTCTGTTCCCTTACCCCCCCAGCCAGTTGCAGCAGATGACTTCCCCTCCCTGAGCCTGGTTCTGCTGGAGCTTTCTTCCTGCTAAAAGGGAGTTTTTCCTCTATCGTTGCCAAGTGTTTGCTCACAGGGGATCGCCTCAATGCTGGGGTCTTTCTGCTATTGTGGGGATTTCCCCTACAGTTGAAAGTGCTATGAGATGACTGTTGTTGTGAAATGGTGCTATATAAACAAAGTTGAATTGAATATACATGCGAGCCCACACACACCCACACCTGCACATATGTTTGCATACACACACACTCACACACACACGCATGCACACACACCCACACATTCCGGAGGATGGGGGGTGACCCCCTACAACCCCCCACCCCGGGAAGTAGGCACCAGTCCCCGCACAGGGACACACCCAGGTCAACCTGCACCACCAGTGCATACCGGACCCCAGCCCAGAGGAGGGAAAAGGCCCCCCCAGCACCAGGGGCTAAAGACCAGACCAGCCCCACCTGGGAGACAAGGCAGGACAGCTCGGGGCCACGGCCCATGTGATCCACATGACTCAGACCCATTTTGACATCCTTTGTCCTGTGTAATGAGTTCTGTGTAGAACTTTGTACTGTATGAGTTATAAATTAGAAATTTTTAGTCATCTTAAGTGTTTAAGCATATTTGTGTCCAGAAACTTTCATCTGTGTTGATTGATAGGTCTGTTTCCCATTTTAATTTTGGAAGAGATACTGACTCATCCAGTTTTAATAGTCCGTGTATTTTTGATATCAATTTAGGAGAATGAAGATTTAGAAACTCTGTCACCTTAACTGGTACCTCGAAATCTAATCTGGTTAAAATTGAATCTTGCTTTTATTATGGATTTAAGATATTGGCATTCAAGACAACATTTTTATCCCGAATGTCCATACTGTGGCACTAGTTCCTGGAATTGGATGAAGTTTCCACCTTGAATAAGATGCTCTAAGGTTTTTATTCCTTTCTCAGTGGAAAGACTAACATCGTCTTTGTTGTAGGGTATCAGGATTGTCCAAATAGGCATAAGTGTGCAAGGGACAAGTGAAGATCCTGTTATTTTTAAAAAATTTCCACCAGGCTGTCAGAGAGGAGCTAATGTTAATGCTTTTAAAACAGTCATGGCAATTGATACAAGGACTCATGAACGGTAAGTCAGAGATATTTAGTGACCCACAGAGAGTCTGTTCAGAATCTAACCATGGGTTTCCTAGTGGAGTTGATTTTGTCCAGTTAGAAACAAACTGCAGTCCATTGGTTAACCCCTTGAACTCTGTGAATTCCGCGGGCGGTCACGTCTCTGCATCTTAGTGCGTCTCAGTGCGCACTGAAAAAAAAAAAGCTGTATTTCCGGTCTTCCAGTGCAGACACAGCCTTGCTACAACCTGAGAAAAAGAAAAAAGTTGTGTAATATATTCAATTTTTGTGGTATTTTTACAAATTTTTGACCTGATCTTGAAAACACTTGGTTCTACATTTCTGTTGTGTTTTCCAGCTAGTGTCTGACAGCTGTATGTTATGTGTGCAAGAGTTTGTATCTAAAAAAACACCCAGGCAAACTTTCTTGTTACTCAGTGGCAGGAGCACTTAGAGATTATGACAGTTTTTTCCCAAAAAATTCAGAGTGTTTTCTTTTAAATAAGACTAACCCATGAAGAGGCTGCAAAGGGTTGAAGAACAGCTTTTGATTTACTTTGGGCATGTTATTTTTAGGCATTTTTAGGGAAGTTGAACAGAAGTTCAACAGGTTAAGTTATTCAAAAATTTGGTAAATCTAAACCTCCATTCTCTTTGCTTTTTGAAGAGTTTTTTAAACTGATCCATTATGGTTATCCTTCCATTAAAAAAAATAATAATACTTATATTTGAGTCTAGAGACTTAAACCAGACCATAGATGGTTGGGTAGGAATCATTGAAAATAGTTGATTTTTATTAAGGACCATCATTTAATACGGTTGCAACTCTTCCCATGAGTGATATAGGTAATGTCCTCAATGCATAAGGTCAGCTTGTATTGTTTTTAGAAGGGGAGTGTGATTTAGTTGCAGTAACTCAGAGAGCCTGGGGAAAATACTTATTCTTAAATATTTACATTACCTGATTGTATTGAGCAGTGGATATATTTGAAAAATTACAATTTATAGATAAGACTGTTGATTTACCCCAGTTAATAGAATAGTCTGATAGTGATGAAAATTTATCAATGAGCGCCACTGTCTGAACAAGAGATCTTTGAGTTTTCAAGGAAAATTACAGTTTTTCAAAACTGCTAAGACACATTTTTTGAAAGTTGCTCCCCTTTTCTCAAAACTGTAAATACAAAACCAAAAATTCAAGCTACATTTACAAAACCTCTCACTCTTCTGGCAAAACCAAACAATTGCCTCAAAACCATTTTACCTGCACTCAAAATTAAACATTACTGTCAGATCACACACACACACAGCCAATCACCATGTAGACACTACAGAGCAGTCATTAAATACAACAGAGAAAAATAGAGAACACTGCTTCAGGGCATGCAGAACACAATCTTTATTATGTATGGTAAATACAGTTAGGCCCAGAAATATTTGGACAGCGACACAATCTTCATGATTTGGGCTCTGCATGACACCACATTGGATTTGAAATGAAACGACTACAACAGAATTGAAGTGCAGACTTTAAGGTTTAATTCAAGGGGTTGAGCAAAAATATATGATTAAACATGTAGGAATTGTAGCTATTTTTATACAAACACTCCTCATTTCAGGGGCTCAAAAGTAATTGGACAAATAAACATAACCCTAAGTAAAATGTTACTTTTCAATATTTTGTTGAGAATCCTTTGCAGGCAATGACTGCCTGAAGTCTGGAACCCATGGACATCACCAAACGCTGGGTTTCGTCCTTTGTGATGCTTTTTCAGGCCTTTACTGCAGCTGTCTTCAGTTGTTGCTTGTTTGTGGGTCTTTCTGCCTTAAGTTTTGTCTTGAGCAAGTGAAATGCATGCTCGATTGGGTTGAGATGTGGTGATTGACTCAGCCATTGCAGAATATTCCACTTCTTTGCTTTAAAAAAACTCCTGGGTTGCTTTTGCAGTATGTTTTGGATCATTGTCCATCTGTACTGTGAAGCTCCGTCCAATCAACTTTGCTGCATTTGGCTGAATCTGAGCAGAAAGTATATCCCTATACACTTCAGAATTCATCTGGCTGCTTCTGTCTTTTGTCACATCATCAATAAACACAAGTGACCCAGTGTCATTGGAAGCCATGCATGCCCATGCCATCACACTGCCTCCACCATGTTTTACAGAAGATGTGGTGTGCTTTGGATCATGAGCTGTTCCAATTCTTCTCCAAACTTTCTTCTTCCCATCATTCTAGTACAGGTTGATCTTAGTCTCATCTGTCCAAAGAATGCTGTTCCAGAACTGGGCTGGCTTCTTCAGGTGTTTTTTGGCAAAGTCAATTCTGGCCTTTCTATTTTTGAGGCTGACTAATGGTTTGCACCTTGTGGTGAATCCTTTGTATTTATTCTCATGAAGTCTTCTCTTTATGGTAGACTTAGATACTGATACACCTACTTCCTGGAGAGTGTTCTTCACTTAAGTGGGGTTGTTCCTCACCATCGAAAGGATTCTGCGATCATCCACCACTGTTGTCTTCCGTGGACGTCCAGGCCTTTTTGAGTTCCCAAGCTCACCAGTGCACTCTTTTTTTTCTCAGAATGTACCAAACTGTTGATTTGGCCATTCCTAACATTTCTGCTATCTCTCTGATGGATTTCTTCTTTTTTTCAGCCTCAGGATGGTATGTTTCACCTCCATTGAGAGCTCCTTTGACCGCATGTTGTGTGTTCACAGCAACAGCTTCCAAATGCAAACGCCACACCTGGAATCAACTCCAGACCTTTTAACTGCTTAACTGATGACAGGTTAATGAGGGAAGAGCCCATGCAGCCTTGTTTTTTTTTTTTTTTTGCAGCCTTCTGAGTCAATTGTCCAATTACTTTTGGTCCCTTGAAAAAGAGGTGGCTACAGATTAAAGAGCTGTAATTCCTAAACCCTTGCTCCAATTTGGATGTGAATACTCTCAAATTACAGCTGAGAGTCTGCACTTTAAGCCCTTATTGATTATATAATTGTATCCTGAATATGTTTTCATAAACAGCTAAAATAACAAAACTTGTGTCACTGTCCAAATATTTTTTGGGCTAACTGTATATTTAGCATTTAATTAAAGAAAAGCACATTACTGTAAATCACTCAAATTTTGTACATGTTCAAATCAAACTGATGACAGATTCATTCTGTCTCAGCATCATGTCTTTGTGCAGCATCTGGCCAGAGGACTTCATCCACATCACAGGCAAGATTTTCTCTCACCAGTCAATGGGGGAAAAAACCCTCTGGAGTGTCGGATCCAGCCTCATTGACAACACTACACACTCACGTTACCACAGGCCATCTCCATTGTTTCTAAAAGATTTTCCCTGGTATATGGGTTTCAGTCATGGACCTTCCACCACCATGCAGAGAAAACAAAATATTCTTTTGGCTTCAGGAAAGGGCTGTATGGTGGAAGGCATACAGTTATGAAACTCTGGTTGATGTTGAACCAACCCTGCATCCGGACACCACGGTGAAAGCTGACACTGTCCCAAACCACAACATAGAATCCTCTGCCTGCTGACGATCCTGCCTCTCACACTCAAACAAAGCATCCCAAAGACCACCCAGAAATGTCAGAAGGTGTTCAATGTTATATGATCCAAGTGTTGCTTATCGGTGGAGAACCCAGTGATTACCTATGGCTGCACAAAGGGTGACGTTGCCACCATGCTGGCCAGGGACTTCCACCACAGCACATTGGCCAATTGTGTTCCTGCCTCTCCTTCTTGAACAACAATCTGCTGTATTTAGTTTTTTTTCTCTCCAGTCCCCTTTCCATACAAAAAGTACAAATGTAAACTTGCAGTAACCAACAGACATTGATGTTACCTGTTGTCCTCTCTGGATGTCTTGATGATGGTGGCCACAGAGAATCAGCTCAAATTGGATTGTACGCTTTCTCCTGCTTCTTTCATTGTCATTCCATGAACAAGAACATGATCAGTTATAGTTGCTCAAATTTCATCAGCATACCAATTTCTTGATCTTCTCTTTCTTGTACTCTTCCTCCTCTTCCACGTACTCCTCTTCCTCTGCTTCAAAAAAGTGCCTCAAAAAACTCCCTTTGCAAAAAGTGTGCTACTACAGATTTACAAATTGTGTCTATGTGAACCAGCTTAAGGTTGTGCCAAAAGGGTGAATCATTTGATAAATGAGTTTGCACTATTGAGTATTTGAGTCCGAGAATGGGGTTTAGTGTTTTAGCAATTGTGAAAAACTACATAATTCTGTAATACATCATCAGCATAAAGACTTGTCTTGTGTTCTTTTTCTCCAGTTTGGATACCTCTAGTATCAACATTTTGTCATATGGCTGCTCCTAATGGTTCAGTAAAGTTGGCAAAAAGTGAGGGAGAGAGTGGACAACCCTGCCCGGACCCTCTCTGAAGATTAAAGCTGCAAGAAGTTTGATCATTTGTTCTGACAGATGGCAGTTTGGACAACTATATAGTGTCTTAATCCAGTTTACAGAAGAGGAACAAAACCCAAACTTATGTAACACTTTAGAAAGGAATTTCCAGTTAACAAGGTTGAAGGCTTTCTCTGCATCCAGAGATAATATTGTTGTTTGTAAGTTATTAATCTTCCAGTAGTCTCTTAAATTAAATTGCCTCCATGTATTATTAGCCGAGTGCCTACCCTTGATGAAACCTGCTTGCTCCGGGTGTAATAATAATCAATTATCCTTTCCAGTCTTCTAGTGAGAGCTTTGCAAATTATTTTAAGATCAACATTCATAAGTGAGATGGGGTCGTAACTGGATGGAAGCGTAGGTTCTTTTTCGTGTTTAAGGAGCAGAATAATGCTAGCTGAGTTCATATTTGGAGGATTACGTATCCTAATGTAAACATTTTTTTCTGAAAGCAGTCTCGACGAGGCGGCACCCCATCCGCCAAGCAAACGTTCAAGTTGGGTCCCCCCTCCTCTCCCCACTCCTTCTCCACTTATTCGCTTTGCAAAACTGACACTTTCACACACCCCCCAACTCCTGATGCTCCTTGGCTCCTCCCTCTTACCCCAAAGTAGCTAAGAGTATCCTTCTGATTGGTTAACCTGTTGAACTCTGTTCAACTTCCCTAAAAACGCCTAAAAATAACATGCCCAAAGTAAATCAAAAGCTGTTCTTCAACCCTTTGCAGCATCTTCATGGGGTTAGTCTCATTTAAAAGAAAACACTCTGATTTTTTTGAAAAAACAGTCATAATCTCTAAGTGCTCCTGCCACTGAGTAACAAGAAAGTTCGCCTGGGTGTTTTTTTAGATACAAACACTTGCAAATAACATACATCTGTCAGATACTAGCTGGAAAACACAACAGAAATGTAGAACCAAGTGTTTTCAAGCTCAGGTCAAAATTTTGTAAAAATTCCACAAAAAATGAATATATTACACAGCTTTTTTCTCAGGTTGTAACAAGGCTGTGTCTGTACTGGAAGACTGGAAATACAGCTTTTTTTTTTCAGTGCGCACTGAGACCCACTAAGATGCAGAGACGTGACCGCCCGCGGAATTCACAGAGTTCAAGGGGTTAAAGTTATAACCAACCAGGATAAGCAGGGATGCTTACGTACGTCGCTACAAACGATCTGTCCAAACTTGCCCGTTTCATGAGGGTGTCACCAAACTGGAAATTCACAGAAGAAAAACACAAACTTTCAACTGTGGTGAGATTTTGCTGTTGATATGTCTTGCAAGTCACAAAACCAGGTGGAACAAGCAGTTTGTCTTTTGTTTGTTTAAGTTGTTGGTTTGTTTGTTTGTTTGTTTTTGTCTGTCCCCCCCTTTCTTTCCCCCTCAACACACTTCCTTTCCCTCTTCCTCCCCCTCATGGATCGTCACCTTATCGTGGTGGGGGGGGGTTGCGTGCCCCAGTGATCCCAGGAGCTATGTTGTCCGGGGCAATTTGCTTTTGATAGGGTCACCCAAGACAAAACTGGTCCTGGGTGAAGGGCCAGACTAAGAACGATCCAACAGACTCTCATGATAAATTCTATATCAAGGATTCAGTGTACCCTGCCCAGTATGGGGCAGGGTACACTGGCCCCACCCTCGAGCCAGGCCTGGGGGAGGGGCTCAAAGGCTAGCGTCTGGTGGCTGGGTTTCCACTGGGTTTCCAAGTGGAGGAGTTTAAGTATCTCGGGGTCTTGTTCACGAGTGAGGGAAAAATGGAGCGAGAGATTGACAGATGGATTGGAGCAGCATCTGCAGTGATGCGGACGTTGTACCAGTCTGTTGTGGTGAAGAGGGAGCTTAGTTCTAAGGCAAAGCTGTCGATTCACCAGTCAATCTATGTTCCTACTCTCACCTATGGTCACAAGCTTTGGGTAATGACCGAAAGAACAAGATCACGGATACAAGCGGCTGAAATGAGCTTTCTCCATAGGATTGCTGGACTCACCCTCAGAGATAGGGTGAGGAGCTCAGTCATCCAGGAGAGGCTCAGAGTAGAACCGCTGCTCCTTTACATTGAAAGGAGTCAGTTGAGGTGGTATGGGCATCTGATTAGGATGCCTCCTGGACACCTCCCACTTGAGGTGTTTCAGGCACGTCCCACTGGGAGGAGACTCCGGGGCAGACCCAGGACTCGGTGGAGAGACTATGTCTCCCAGCTGGTCTGGGAACGCCTTGGTATCCTCTCTGAAGAGCTGGAGCAGGTGGCTGGGGAGAGGGAAGTCTGGGCTTCTCTGCTTGAACTGCTGCCTCCGTGACCTGGACCTCTGGAAAAGTGGTAGAGGATGGATTCCCCCCCCTTCTTTCCCCCCCCCCCACACACTTCCTTTCCCTCTTCCCCATCCTGCCGGGTCTTCCATGGGCAAAATAATTAAAATAAAGTATTAAAAGTTATTACAGGAGGAGTTTACAACAATATATAATACATAGTTAGGTATTGTATAAG
Organism: Pholidichthys leucotaenia; assembly: GCA_020510985.1. NCBI lineage: Eukaryota > Metazoa > Chordata > Actinopteri > Cichliformes > Pholidichthyidae > Pholidichthys > Pholidichthys leucotaenia. The sequence continues at coordinate 55,646,642 of CM035846.1, read as the reverse complement.
CTCCTCTTGGCAAAGTAAATCTGTTTTGGTACAGTAAGGGTGACAGATCCCTGTTCTGCTTGCCTAGCTGCCTGACAGGACAAGGAAAAAAAAAAAACAACATGCTACAGACATGTTAACAACAGAAGAAACTTGATTTTTGCCAGAGTGTAACTTTAAGGTAAATAATTCAATTCAATTCAATTCAATTCAAACGTTTATTTCAAACTCAGGGTTCATATTACAAATAGATAGATAAATAAATAAAGTATATACAGATCAGCAGACACTCGGCGCTCTTGTAACAACAAAAAACATAATGGGCTCAGTGTAAAATGGAACGCCACCACTTCCAAATGCTGGAATGAAGTGTGAGTGACGAGTTGACAATTGCTGATATAAGATGATTGTTACATTCCAGCAGTCTTCTCAAAAAACTGTAAACATTCTTACGTATCAATTCTCCAAAAGACGGAATGTTCACAGACACAAACAGCTTGCTTGCACTCGACCTTCGTGGTACATCTAGCAACCTTCTTAGGGAGTTATTATATGCAATGCGGATTTTGTTCCTAACAGCAACATTGCTATTAAACCATAACGGCGAGCAGTACATTGAGGTACAGAAGGTCTTGAACAACATACATTTGACTTCAGGAGAACATCTATGGAAATTACGCAACAGTAAATTGGTTTGAGCGTACAGTTTCCTGAGATGCCTGTTACAATCAGCATTGGTCTTATCAGATTCAATCCACACACCTAGGTATTTGACTTTTTCGACAAAGTTCAAGCTATTACCACAAAGTGACATAACAGGATTCGACGTATTGACGCCCTTTGGTTTGAAAGCCATACACATAGATTTAGTACAGTTGAACAGGATGTCATTTTTTTTACCAAATTTTTCACATACAGAAAGGAGATGTTGCATCGCTGCGGTAGATAAACTTAACAAAGAGAGGTCATCAGCGTAGAAAATGTGATTTAACAGTGCACCGTTAAAGGAGCCGCCCACATTAGTATTGTTCAACAGTATACTGAGATCATCAACATAGACATTAAACAACAAGGGTGACAGTATACCACCTTGTTTAACACCGTTGGTCACATGAAATTTGGATGAGGTGACATTGCCCCATCTAACAACCATAGACTGCCTTCTGTACCAGTATAGCAGGATGCTAACAATGTAAATAGGGATACCTCGATCGATCAATTTTCTGAACAAACCCCAGTGGTTAATCCTGTCAAAAGCTTTGCTAGCATCTAGGAATGTAGCATAAACACTAGTAGAGTGGCTTCTGAAGTAGTCAACAAATTCATGGAGTAGGTAAACAGCCTTGTCAGTTGAAAGAGCTGATTTGAAACCAAACTGATTGTCGTTTGTCCACAGATAATCCTCAATTCTGTTCAGAAATAAACCCTCTAACAGTTTAGATATAACATTAGCAATAGCTATAGGTCTGTAGTTGTTCATGTCAGAAAGACTGGCACACTTGTTTTTCACTAAAGGAATAATAACAGAGTCCATCAACATGTCTGGCATGTAACCATGAACAAACATACAGTTAAAACACAATGACAACAAAATACACAAGTTGAAATCGGCGTTGATGAGGCATTCACTGGTGAGACAGTCAGGGCCAGCTGATTTGCCTTTCTTAAGAACTTTGATCAGTGAATCAACTTCAACAGGAGTAACAGCAGAAATATCAGAGGCATCAAACATATCGTACAGACGAATATCATGCATAACAGAATCCTTCATTGAAACATTCTTGACTGAGTTGAAAATAGCTTCATAATGACATTTCCACTTTTCAGCAATATTAACGTCACCAGTCACACCATCAATAGTGTTTGATCTGACAGACCGGTGGGAGCTCATAGCCTTCATTTGTTTCCAGAATTCTACCATGTTCAGTTCACTCATGTGATTAGCTAGCTGGTCACATTTGATACTTTCTTCATTGCGCCTGCATGCTCGTAGAGCATATTTGAACCTAGCCCTGCAATTTTTCATGTTTTCAAATATTGGACCAGAGGTGGTTTGCTATTACCAGGATATTACTTCTCCACCACAAAAAAGCATCCCGGGCAGCTGTGTGAGCCTCGCTAACTACATCATTCCAGCCTGTGACGTTATATTGGGTGGCCACACTGTGACTAGGAATGCATTCACTCACACAGTAATTTAGGGCATCAACAATATCACTGTAGAACCTGTCAATATCGTCCCTGTGTGCCGCACAATTACGGTTGTGACACCTGATGGCGTCCATAGGAGCACGGATGTTACAGAGTTTCCTACGAGTAAGTTTCTTATATCTGGACAGGTCTGACGCTGTGGCATCACGCCATTTGTATGTTCTACTGCTCGTTGTGGCTGAGGGAGCTTCCCAGGGGCCATTTACAGCACTAGATACCTCAATATCTATGGATAAGGGTACATGATCAGAACTCACATAGTCAAGCAGAACTTTGATATTGGATACGTTATCATGGCCTGAGGATGTAGTCACACAGTGATCAAGCCATGATGTAGAGCCGTGGGCCAAGCTAACATGAGTAAAGGTATCACTTGGTAGGATAATCCTGTCCGAGATGTGTAGGGAGTAACTCTCACAAAAAGACACCAGTTCGTTTCCAAAACAACTAGAACGTGCTGTATTAGCGTTGAAGTCACCAATTGTGAACACATATGGAGTTGGAAAGTCCTCGGTGATACGTTTAACAAGACTCAGGCAGTGCAAGTATTCATCCAAGTTTTCAACATTGTCATAGGGGAAATATGCACATAATATAAGACAGTGAAAGTCACCCAGGTTGACTTCAATACCTATAACTCTTAAGCAATCGTAAGTTTTCACAACACAACTGTTCGCAAGTGACTTCCGCCATAGGATACCGACGCCGCCATAGGGGCGACCTAAAATAACACGTTCTTCCGTATCCATAAAGGAGACACCTTGTCCTATAAAGTCACCATGTAATCTACTCAGAATAGACAATTCGTTTTTGAATAACCAGTGTTCCTGCAACAACACAATGTCATGGTTATCACATAAACTGGAGATCTCATTAGATGAAGTTTTTACATTCTTGCAGTTAAATGAACATATTCTAAGGTTGGTCCTACTATTGAATGCGTATAATGACAAACACAATAATGACAGTCACATGTTGATCATTTCCTCTCAAAAAACTGTCGGAGGTATAGACCAGATGGCCACACATTTTTGTCAAGCAACTTCTTGCTGCAACTGGCAGGACATGTAATCTTAAAAGAGGCATAACCATCATACTTGGTTTCTAGTTGCTCAATCTTGATATTGTCATTTAATTTAACATGGGTTTTGATGTAGGACCGTACATGATGGGGTCTGGTGGTGGGGTCAAGTCGACTGATGAAGACTTGGTGCATCTTATGACCTTGACCTTGACTCTGATGTCCGCCAGACCTCCTACCAGACTTTGGTACAACGCGTAACTGTGGGTGGGGGCGTGTCTTGTTGACAGCCTGTAGCTGGTTCGTGGTCTGCTTGTCAGACAGTTGGTTGTCAGACGATTGAAGAGCATCAGCATAGGACCTCCTCTTCTTCTTGGAACGACGACTTTCAACTTCCTTGAACTCACTCTCACGTTCTTCAGCAGTTACAGCAACTTTGGCAGCTTTGGCAACGTCAACAAAACTGGTCTTTGTAGAGTTGGCGGCCTCGTTCGCATTCTCCCCTTCGGACGTGGCAGTAGGTGGAGGATCATGGGCTGCAGTGGTGACTGGGGCGTGGTCGACAGTTGTTACCACAGTCTCCTTATCGCTGGGGATGTTGACAGCACTCTGAGTACTGCAAGCCTCATTGTCATCTTCATCATCATCTTCCACGACCCGGGCGTCAGCTGGAGAGGGTGTGTCGCCGAGTTTGGACTTTATTGCCGCCATGTCGTCCTGGATAGCTGATATCGTTTTGAATGCGGTAGCAAAGCTCTCTCCAAGGGACATCACACGGCACACATCCTTAGACAGCCTGGCAAGGTCAAATGACTCCAACGAAGCTGGTGGCAAATCCTTGAGGTTCAGGGCAACGTATTGTGGTGCCAGCTGACCAGCCTCATTCAGCTTGTGGTAGATATCGATGATGTTGTCTTCCTTCTTCCTCCTCTTCTTAAACCGCAATGTTCCCTCTGGACACTGCTCGAACAGCAACTTCTTTGCTCCTTTAACCTGGTTCTCATCATAGAAGTCGCTAACCAGTTTCACAAGATAGTCCATCGGGGCAGCATCCATCTTGTTCTGCATAAAGCACAGCAGCTCGCAGACAGACATCTGACGTGGGAATGCTGTAAGTGTCCCATGCGGGGGGAGGTTGTCACCAGCCATATCTGGCGTTAGTTCATTTAGTCCAGAAGACAATTCAGGTGGTTATCTAACAAGATACTGACATGTATTTAGCAAACCAGCATAGGTTTACTGAGATAGCTTTGTTAGCTAGGATAGCTTTGTAGCCCAACAGGAGTAACGTTCAGCGGGGCTGATCATTGGATTGGCGGGGCTAACGTTAGCTTAGCATTAGCGTTAGCTTAGCATTAGCTTAGCATCAGCGTTAGCTTAGCGTTAGCGTGATAGTTTCAATAAATTGCGCTCTTGTGTGAATTAATACACACGCGCTCTTGGTTCCACCGCACTGCGGATCAGTTTGCCCTCTGGGGAGTAACGGTAGACGGCACCATTATTTATTTCAATTTCACACAGATGACCAGATGTAAAGAATACCTTCTCACTGCTGTAGTTACTCTGGGTTAGCATCTGGGTTAGCATCTGGGTTAGCATCAGAGGCGAGCCTTTAGAGGTCGGAAACGGGGCGAAACGGAGCCAGAGCTGCCAGAACCTTCACCAGGTCAGCACTGGGTCGTAAGGGTATTCCCCACGTTTGTTGGTAGCCAACAGAAGTCCTTATTTTGATGGTTTTGCTTAAAATTCTCGGCTCATATCAGGCATTGCAAGTGCAGCACCGGAAGCGCAGCACCGGAACTAAAACTGTGAGGTTACATGAAATTAAACAAAAGGCTAAAAAAAGGTATTTTCCCCCAAATATTCCCTATATAGTTAATATTAAATTAATACAGTTACAGTGCATCTGGAAAGTATTCACAGCACTTCACTTTTTCCACATTTTGTTATGTTACTGTCATGGTTGGCCCTCACAGGCAGAAGCACAGACTCACTCGCGGGGTGAAGTTGAAGCATGATTTAATAAAGGAAACTGTAGCATGGCAGAGACAATGATACTCACAACAAGAGGTAAAGACAGGGAAATAATAACGATGATAAATGATGAAGGAACGAAGACCATAATCACGATGGTGATCACGACGAGGACCTAACAAAGGAATGAGAAAGTCACACCCAATAAATAGGAATACACAATGAGACTAATGAGCAACAACCCTGACCAATAATGACTGACATAGGGAGAAGCTGTGCCCAAACAGAAGTAAAGAAACACTGTCAAAATAAAAGTCCGACCAGAAACAAATGAACAGGAAAAAACCCAAACATACAAATGTAGCTTTGATGGAGGACAATAATGACAGTAAAGACAATAACAATAATAATAATAATAATAATAATAATAATAATAATAATAATGAGACCAGGATGTAAATCAAACCCCAAAGATGATAATAAAGAAGGCAGAATAATAAACACTGAAGATCACAAGGTGTGGCCCGGTCTGACGCAGCCCAAACCACCACATTTACAGCCTTATTCCAAAATGGAAATTCATTTTTTCCTCAAAATTCTGCACACAATACCCCATAATGACATCCTGAAAAAAGCTTTTTTTTTTTTTTTTTTTAGATTTTTGCAAATTGATTAAAAATAAAAAAACTAAGAAATCACATGTACATAAGTATTCACAGCCTTTGCCATGAAGCTCAAAATTGAGCTCAGGTGCATCCTGTTCCCACTGATCATCCTTGAGATGTTTCTTTAGCTTAATTGAAGTCTACCTTTGGTTAATTCAGTTGATTTTACATGATTTTGAAAGGCACACACCTGTCTATATAAGGTCCCACAGTTAAATTCAATTCAATTCAACTTTATTTATATAGCGCCATTTCACAACAACAGTCATCTCATAGCACTTTCAACTGTAGGGGAAATGTCCACAATTGCAGAAAGACCCCAGCAATCAGGTGATCCCTTATGAGCAAGCACCTGGCAATGGTGAAGAGGAAAAACTCAATTTTAGCAGGACGAAAGCTCCAGCAGAACCAGGCTCAGGGAGGGGCAGTCATCTGCTGCGACTGGCTGGGAGGTGAGGGGACAGAGAAGAAGAAAAAAAGAACAGACATGTAGAGGGCAAACAGCGTGACGGGGACTCAGTCTATGGGAGAGAATAAACAGATGTTAATGACCAGCCAAAATATTTCATTGAGAGTAAAGAAAGGAGTGAAACCCAATGCATTATTGGAGGTCCCCCAGCTGTCTAAACCAAGGGAGGGTTCAGGGGCACCTGATCCCACCCTAACTAAAGGCTATATCAAAAAGGAAGGTTTTAAGCCTATTCTTAAAAACAGAGATTGAGTCTGACTCCTGAATCCAGATTGGCAGCTGGTTCCACAGGAAAGGAGCTTGATAACTGAAGACTCTGCCTCCCATTATACTTTTGAAGATTCTAGGTATTACAAGTAATCCTGCATTTTGGGAGCGTAGTGCTCTGTTAGGATGATAGGGTAGTATCAGATCTTTTAAATGAAAAGGGGCCTGATAATTCTAAATTCTATGGGAAGCCAATGAAGAGAGGCCAAAACCGGATAGATGTGATCTCTCTTTCTAGTACCTGTTAAAACTCTTGCTACAGCATTTTGGATCAGTTGAAGACTTTTTAAAGATGTTTTAGGAAAGCATGACAATAAAGAGTTACTATAATCTAATCTAGAGCCAACATAAGTGTGGATTAGTTTCTCAGCATCACTCTGAGACAAGATGCTCCTAATCTTGGCAATATTACGCAAGCAATAGAAAGCAGTCTTAGAAACAAGTTTAATATGTGAATTAAAGAACAGATCTTGATCAAAAATAACTCCAAGATTCCTCACAGAACTATTAAAAGAAAGAGTAACCACATCCAAACTAAGAGTTTGATTTGGAAAGGTATTTCTAAGGTTTTTTGGACCAACTAGAACAACTTCAATCTTATCTGAATTTAGTAGCAGGAAAATACAAGTCATCCAAGTTTTGATTTCTTTAAGATAAGCCTCTAATTTGGCTAATTGATTACTGTCATCTGTCTTCATTGACAAGTATAATAGTGTGTCATTGGCATAGCAATGAAAATGTATGCAGTGCTTTCTAATAATGTTGCCTAGCGGAAGCATATATAAACTAAAAAAGAATAGGGCCTAGCACAGATCCCTGTGGAACTCTGTGACTGAGCTTTGAGTTGGAAGAATACTCATTATTTACATGGACACACTGGAACCTATCAGAGTAATAAGATTTAAACCACCGCAATGAAGTTCCATTAAGTCCACCAAGGTGTTCTAGTCTATCAAGTAAAATATTATGATCAATAGTGTCAAAAGTTTCACGAAGGTCGAAAAGGACAAGTACAGAAACAAGTCCATTATCAGATGTGATAAGGATGTCAAGCTATTTCATTACTATGATGGATTCTAAACCCAGATTCAAACTTTTCAAATAAACCATTTCCCTGCAAGTGGTCAAATAATTGCGCAGCAAAAACTCTTTCTAAGATCTGTGAAATGGAAGGCAGATTAGAGATTGGCCTATAGTTAGCTAAAATTCCTGGATCCAGTCTTGGCTTTTTAAGTAAGGGTTTAATTACAACAGTTTTAAAGGCCTGTGGTACATGGCCTAATGTTAATGAATTGATTATTTAAAGAATAGAGCTACCAATAAATGGGAAGACTTCTTTAAATAGCCTGGTAGGAATAGGGTATAAAACAAGTTGAAGGCTTGGATGAGGAAATTATTTTATTTAACTCTAAAAGGTCAAGTAAACTCATCCAAAGAGATATCAATTGAAGGAGTTGTAGTAGTTACTGTATTTAAGTTAACGGTGGGAAGAATCTGATTGATTTTATCTCTGATAGATGAAATTTTATTATTGAAGAAGTTCATAAAGTCCTGACTAGTGAGCTCTAAGGTAATGCTAGATTTGACAGAGTCCTGACTCTTTGTCAGCCTGGCTACAGTGCTGAAAAGAAACCTGGGATTATTCTTGTTCTATTAATGTAGAATAATAATTTGTTCTAGCTTTCCTAAGATATATATATATATATATATATATATATATATATATATATATATATATATATATATATATATATATACACTACCGTTCAAAAGTTTGGGGTCACTTAGAAATTTCCTTATTTTTGAAAGAAAAGCACTTTTTTTCAATGAAGATAACTTTAAACTAATCAGAAATACACTCTATACATTGCTAATGTGGTAAATGACTATTCTAGCTGCAAATGTCTGGTTTTTGGTGCAATATCTACATAGGTGTATAGAGGCCCATTTCCAGCAACTATCACTCCAGTGTTCTAATGGTACAGTGTGTTTGCTCTGCTCATTGCATCAGAAAGCTAATGGATGATTAGAAAACCCTTGTGCAATCATGTTAGGTCTGCAATGCTGTAATTGCTGCAAATGGAGGATTCTTTGACGAAAGCAAAGTTTGAGGGAAAAATTATTATTTCAAATACAAATCATTATGTCTAACCTTGTCAATGTCTTGACTATATTTTCTATTCATTTTACAACTCATGGTGGTAAATAAGTGTGACTTTTCATGGAAAACACAAAATAATTGTCTGGGTGACCCCAAACTTTTGAACGGTAGTGTATATATATATATATATATATATATATATATATATATATATATATATATATATATATATATATATATATATATATATATACAGTATATATATATATATATATATATATATATATATATATATATATATATATATATATACAGTGGGGTAAAAAAGTATTTAGTCAGCCACCAATTGTGCGAGTTCTCCCACTTAAAAGATGAGAGAGGTCTCCAATTTTCATCATAGGTATACCTCAACTATGAGAGACAAAATAAGAAAAAAAAAATCCAGAAAATCACATTGAAGGATTTTTAATGAATTAATTGGTAAATTCCTCGGTAAAATAAGTATTTGGTCAATAACAAAAGTTCATCTCAATACTTTGTTATATACCCTTTGTTGGCAATGACAGAGGTCAAACGTTTTCTGTAAGTTTTCACAAGGTTTTCACACACTGTTGCTGGTATTTTGGCCCATTCCTCCATGCAGATCTCCTCTAGAGCAATGATGTTTTGGGGCTGTCGCTGGGCAACACAGACTTTCAACCCCCTCCAAAGATTTTCTATGGGGTTGAGATCTGGAGACTGGCTAGGCCACTCCAGGACCTTGAAATGCTTCTTACGAAGCTACTCCTTTGTTGCCCGGGTGTTGTGTTTGGGATCATTGTCATGCTGAAAGACCCAGCCATGTTTCATCTTCAATGCCCTTGCTGGTGGAAGGAGGTTTTCACTCAAAATCTCACGATACATGGCCCCATTCATTCTTTCCTTTACACGGATCAGTTGTCCTGGTCCCTTTGCAGAAAAACAGCCCCAAAGTATGATGTTTCCACCCCCATGCTTCACAGTAGGTATGGTGTTCTTTCTCCTCCAAGCACGACAAGTTGAGTTTTTACCAAAAAGTTCTATTTTGGTTTCATCTGACCATATGACATTCTCCCAATCCTCTTCTGGATCATCCAAATGCTCTCTAGCAAACTTCAGACGGGCCTGGACATGTCCTGGCTTAAGCAGGGGGACACGTCTGGCACTGAAGGATTTGAGTCCCTGGCTGCGTAGTGTGTTTCTGATGTAGCCTTTGTTACTTTGGTCCCAGCTCTCTGCAGGTCATTCACTAGGTCCCCCCATGTGGTTCTGGGATTTTTGCTCACCGTTCTCGTGATAATTTTGACCCCACGGGGTGAGATCTTGCGTGGAGCCCCAGCTCGAGAGAGATTATCAGTGGTCTTGTATGTCTTCCATTTTCTAATAATTGCTCCCACAGTTGATTTCTTCACACCAAGCTGCTTACCAATTGCAGATTCAGTCTTCCCAGCCTGGTGCAGGTCTACAATTTTGTTTATGGTGTCCTTTGATAGCTCTTTGGTCTTGGCCATAGTGGAGTTTGGAGTCTGACTGTTTGAGGTTGTGGACAGGTGTCTTCTATACTGATAACGAGTTCAAACAGGTGCCATTAATACAGGCAATGAGTGGAGGGCAGAGGAGCCTCTTAAAGAAGAAGTTACAGGTCTGTGAAAGCCAGAAATCTTGCTTGTTTGTAGGTGACCAAATACTTATTTTACTGAGGAATTTACCAATTAATTCATTAAAAATCCTTCAATGTGATTTTCTGGATTTTTTTTTTCTCATTTTGTCTCTCATAGTTGAGGTATACCTATGATGAAAATTGGAGACCTCTCTCATCTTTTAAGTGGGAGAACCTGCACAATTGGTGGCTGACTAAATACTTTTTTGCCCCACTGTATATATATATATATATATATATATATATATATATATATATATATATATATATATATATATATATATATATATATATATGTATATATATATATATATATATATATATATATATATATATATATATATATATATATATATATATATATATATATATACATATATATATATATGCATAATATACATATATATTATAAATTAGAAGTTGATTTGTCCAAGCTTAATAGATTTCATCTAATTTATTGGAGTGCCATTTTCTTTTTAAATGACGAGTCTTCTGTTTAAAGATATAGATTTCTGTGTTGAACCAGGGAGTCAGAAATCTCTGATTAGACTTTTTCTTTTTTAAAGGGGCCACCATGTCTAGAGTCTGGTGCAGAGAAGCTGTCACACTATCTACAGACGGAGTAAGGTCTCCAAAGCTTGTCTCTGTTGTGTTGACACATGGCATTGAGGAAACAATCTGCTTAAATTTGGTAATAGCATCATCTGAAAGACATCTACTGTAGTAATATTTTTTTCTTTTTGAGCCAAATAGTCAGAAATAGTAAGATCAAAAGTTAACAGATAATGGTCTGACCGTGCAGGGTTATGAGGAGACACTACCAGATTTTCTATTTCTATGCCATATGTCAGAACAAGGTCCAACGTGTGGTGGAGATAATGGATAGAATTTTCTCCTTTCTGAGAAAACCTCATGGAGCCTAATATTGAATTAAATGCCATATTAAGGCAATAACTATCTACATCTACATGTATATTAAAGTCCCCTTCTATAATTATTCTATATATATCTGATTTCAACACTAAATCAGCTAAGAACTTAGCAAATTCGGATAAAAACTCTGAGTAGGCTGAGGGAAGATGATAAACTATGGCAAATAAAATTGGGTTTTACCTAAATCTGCTAAAATGCCCAATAGCAATTGCAAAGTTGCACACTGATTGCACACTGTTTTGTAACTTCTTACTGCCAGAGTCAGATGTTGTTAATGTGTGGATAACAATTATTTACAGTTACTTTTAGCCAGCATTTTCAAATTTGACTCGACATCACCTGCTCTGGTCCCGGGAATGCATTTGACTATGGCCGCTGGAATCTCTAGGTTCACGTTTCTGACTATTGAGTCATCAATGATCAGAGCTATTTCCTCAGCGGGTATGTTGCTGAGTGGGGAATAGTGATTAGAAACATGAACAGGTTGGTGGTGAACCAGGGGCTTGCGACTATGCTTCCTTCTCACCGTCACCCACCCATTCTCTTCTGGTTGCTCAGGAGAGGTGGCTGACGGGGGACAGCTAAGAGGCCCTACGCTACAGCCCTCTGCTGCAGCTAAGGGGAGTCCGTCATTATTAACTGGCGCTGACAGTGTTTCAATGCAGCGGAGCTGGGATTCCAAATCACACAACCTCGCCTCGAGTGCCTCAAAAAGACAACATGTATTACATTTACCATTATCACTAAAAGAGGCAGAGGTGTAGCTAAACATCTGTCACAGAAAGCACACCAGAGGAGAAGGGAGAAAAGAGCTAGTAGCCATAGCTAGTGGCTAACCCGAAGCTAACACAAACACTAATGAAAGGTGAACAGAAGGCTAAAGAGGGTGATTAGGTGACACTGAGTGTGCACACAGGTGCAAAAGGCTTGTTAAACACCGGTGAGAAGTGACAGTAGATGGAAAAAGTGATTAAAATGCAATTAAAGGCAATAATCCTCACGAGAGTGAGGAGAGCTAAGCACGAAGCAAACCACACCAGACAGCAACACAGAAAGTGGCAATACGTTACCACAGTAACCAGCCGAGTCAACCAAGTTTGTAGACTCAGTTGACAATGCATGTCAGAGCACAAACGAAGCATGAAGTCAAAGGAATTGTCTGTACACCTCTGAGACAGGATTGTCTCAAGGCACAAATCTGGGGAAGGGTGCAGAAAAATTTCTGCTGCTTTGACGGTCCCAATGAGCACAGTGGCCTCCATCATCCGTAAGTGGGAGAAGTTCGGAACCACCAGGACTCTTCATAGAGCTGTCCGGCCATCTAAACTGAGCAACTGGGGGAGAAGGACCTTAGTCAGGGAGGTGGCCAAGAACCCAATGGTCACTCTGTCAGAGCTCTAGCATTCCTCTGTGGAGATGGGAGAACCTTCCAGAAGGACAACTATCTCTGCAGCAATTTACCAATCAGGCCTGTATGGTAGAGTGGCCAGACGGAAGCCTCTCCTTAGTAAAAGGCACATGGCAGCCTACCTGGAGTTTGCCAAAAGGTACCTGAAGGACTCTCAGACCATGAGAAACAAAATTATGTGGTCTGATGAGACAAAGATTGAACTCTCTGGCCTGAATGTCAAGACTCATGTCTGGAGGAAACCAGGCACCACTCATCACCAGGCCAATACCATCCCTACAGTGAAGCATGGTGTTGGCAGCATCATGTTGTGGGGATGTTTTTCAGTGGCAGGAACTGGGAGACTAGTCAGGATAGAGGGAAAGATGAATGCAGCAATGTACAGAGACATCCTGGATGAAAAAATGCTCCAGAGCGCTTTTGACCTCAGACTAGGGCGACAGTTCACCCTTCAGCAGGACAATGACCCTAAACCCATAGCCAAGATATCAAAAGAGTGGCTTCAGGACAACTCTGTGGATATTCTTGAGTGCCCCAGCCAGAGCCCAGACTTGAATCCAATTGAGCATCTTTGGAGAGATCTGAAAATGGCTTTGCACCGACGCTTCCCATCCAACCTGATGGAGCTTGAGCGGCGCTGCAAAGAGGAATGGACAAAACTGCCCAAAGATAGGTGCGCTAAGCTTGTGGCATTATATTCAAAAAGACTTGAGGCTATAATTGCTGCCAAAGGTGCATCAACAAAGTATTGAGCAAAGGCTGTGAATTCTTATATACATGTGATTTCTTAGTTTTTTATTTTTAATAAATTTGCAAAAATATCAAAACAAAAAACTTTTTTTCATGTTGTCATTATGGGGTATTGTGTGTAGAATTTTGAGGAATAAAATGAATTTAATCCATTTTGAAATAAGGCTGTAACATAAAATGTGGAAAAAGTGACGAGCTGTCAATATTTTCCGGATGTACTGTAGGTTAATTGGCATCAGCTGAGGATTCTAAATTGCCCTTAGGTTAGAATGTGAGAGTGAATGGTTGTAAGTCTCTTTGTGTTGGCCTTGCAATGGACTGGCGCTCTGTCCAGGGTGTACCCTGCCTTTAAACCAAAGGCACTGCGTGAAAGGCAACACGTTCCATAAAAGCTGGGGCAGGGGCAAGAAATCACTGGGAAAGTTTAGAAATGCTTAAAAACACCTTTCTGAAACATTCCACAGGTGGACAGGTTAACTGGAAACAGGTGGGTGTCATGACTGGGTCTTAAAGGAGCATCCTTGAAAGACAGTCTTTCACGAGCAAGGATGGGGTGAAGTTCATCACTTTTTATACAACTGTGTGGAGAAATTAGTCCAACAGTTTAAGAATGTTTCTCAATTTACAATTGCAAGAAATTTAGGGATATCATCATCTACAGTCCATAATATTAACAAAAAGATTCAAAGAATCTGGAGAAATTTCTGCATGTAAGTGGCAAGGCTGAAAACCAACATTGAATGCTCGTGACCTTCGATCCTTCGGGTGGCACTGCTTTAAAAACCAACATCATTCTGTAAACAATTTTACTCATGGGCTCAGAAACACATCAGAAATCCACTGTCCGTTAACACAGTTTGTCGCTACATATGCAAGTGCAAATTAAAACTCTACCATGTAAAGCAAAAGCTGTATATCAACAACACCCAGAAATGCTGCTGGTTGCTCTGGGCCTGAGCTCATCTGAGATGGACTGACACAAAGTGGAAAAGTGTGCTGCGATATGACAAGTCCACATTTCAAACTGTTTTTAGAAATTACGGACAATGGCTGCACGGTGGCGCAGTGGTTTAGCACTGTGGCAGCACAGTTTTACCCTCGGCCGGGGGATCGTGGGTTCGATTCCAGCCCCCGACCAACAGTGAGCTGTGTGGAGTTTGCATGTTCTCCCCGTGTTGCGCGGGTTTACTCCGGGATTTCTCCGGTTTCCTCCCGCATACCAAAAACATGTAGGTTCAGGGCGCTCGCGCACGCAGCGACCAGCAGCCGGTGGCTTGTCACCAGACTGCAAACCGAATCTACCTACGGGTACAAATAAGTAACAAAAAAAAAAAAATGTGTCACCTGGGTTAAAGAGGAAAAAGACCATACATATTGTTATCAGTGCAAAGTTCAAAAGCCAGCATCTGTGATGGTGTAGAGGTGTGTCAGTGCCCATGGTATGGGTAACTTGCACATCGGTGAAGGCACCATTAATGCTGAATGGTACATGCAAGTTTTGGAACAACATATGCTGCCATCCAAGCAATGTCTTTTGCAGGTATGTCGCTGCTTATTTCAGCAAGACAATTCCAAGCCACATTCTGCATATGTTACAACAGCATGACTTCATAGTAAAAGAGTGTAGGTACTAGACTGGCCTGCCTGCAGTCCAGACCTGTCACCCATTGAAAATGTGCGATGCATTATGAACCACAAAATACAGCAACAAAGACCTTGGAATGTTGAGCAACTGAAGTCACACATCAAGCAAGAATGGGAACAAATTCTACCAACAAAGCTTCAACCTTTAGTGTCCTCAGTTCCTAAATGCTCATTGAGCATTGTTAAAAAGAAAGGTCATGTAACACAATGGTTAACATGACCCTGTCCCAGCTTTTTTGGAATGTGTTGCAGGCATCAAATTCAAAATTAGTGAATACTTGCAAGAAAACAAAAAAGTTTATCAGTTTGAACATTAAATATCTTGTCTTTGAAGTATATTCAACAGACTATCGGTTGAAAGGATTTTTAAAACATTGCATTTTGGGGTTTTTTTGTTTTTAATTTACATTTTACACAGCATCCCAACTGCATTGGAATTATGATTGTAACATTTTCACCCTAGAATAATGTTTCTCAAATTATTTTGATGGCATATCATCTTCTGACCAACTAAATGTCAATTCTTTTACAGCCGAGTGCCCCCGCATTGTCTGCAGCAGCTTTGTTCTTGGTAGGAATACCAAAAGGACTACAACCATGGCAACTATGACCTGACTCCAACAGCCAATCACAGGGCACAATTTTGGCCACCAACAAATAAGCTCAATCATGGTCACCATAGTTGTGGTCACCATAGTTGTAGTCTTTTCAGTGTTCCTATCAGGAAGAAGAAAGTTGCACACTGCTGCTGCAGGAAAGTTACACACATTTCCCCCACTCTACTTTCTTCAAAATTAAAGAACTGCAAACCTATTTGATCAAAGACATTTAATAAACATCGCACTGCCAAAAATATCAAAAGTTCCATTGCTTTGGGATCAACTTCTGTACATTAATAACATACATTAGAAGAGCTTGACAGCACTTTAAAAAGAGTTTTTGTGACCAAAATCAAACAAAAAAAAAAAAAAAAGAAACCAAACACTGTAAAATGATCAGCCCCAACAGTCGACGCCTCAATTCCATAAGATGCTGTCTCATAACATCAGGCATCAGAACATTAGCAATAGGTCATTCAAATCCTGTTTGGATTTGAACTGGCAAAGGTGGACGTGATACTTGAAGCACATTGCACTGATGGTGGATCAGATAGAGAGCCGAGGAAGTCAAAGGTCAAGTCAGTGCTCTTCTAGGAAAACTCCCTGGACATCTAAGATCACTTCTTAACTTTAAATCAATTTTTCATTGTAGGTCCCAAAATTATTTGATGCTTGAAAATCATTGTGTCTTGTCCACTATGTTTCACATAAATTGAAAAATTTACAGACATTTTTTTTAAACTTAACAAGACTATCCACCTTATTCCTAGCCCCTATGATGCCTTGCATGAATTTTGGGTACAACTTCCGGTACGAGTTTAGAACGTGGAGTTGTCACTGAAACAGGACACTTTTCCTTGTTAAAAAAACAATGACTTTGGCATCAAAAAATGCGGGAACATGGCATTTTGCACCTCAAAAAGAGTAATATAATCATTCACTTCCCACGACTATCGAGGGATGAGAAGATGACCTTAAAAAGTGGCCTCACAGACAGTAGTGTGAGATATATATTTTAGTATGAAAGTGTACAATGGACACGCATCCCCTGTGACATCTCCGCCCTGCCCTATATAAGGCCGGGTCAGCCATCTTACATTCTCTTGTCTCGCTTGTGCCTCGGCCGGGGCCCTGTCTGTAGCCGCCATATCAAGTAAGTTAATAAATGCTGTGTTCCAAGTCACCTTGCCTCTTTTGTGAACCAAAGGTAATTACAGACATAACAATGGCGACATTGGATTAAACCACGGAGGCATGCATAGCTCCAGTTTGGACTTTTCTTGAGCTTCCCGGGGAGCCGCCGGTGTCCTGGCCTAGGTGGCTTGAAGCCTTTGAAACTTATGTTGTCACGTTGGGACTCGGTGAGCTGGATAAGCTGAGCCCGGGCACTTCTGGTTCACAATTTGGGTATAGAAGGCGAGCGAGTTGTGCGAGCACTCAGTCCCTTGGACACTTATGAAGAGGAAGCGGATTTGCTAGCTAGTCATTTCCACACCCGTGACGGTCCGGAGGATCCATTTTTTGCAGCGGCATCAGAGGGTAGGTGCACCTGTTCGGCAGTTCGTCACCGACTTGAAGCAGTTAGCTAGCGAGTGTAGTTTTGGGACATTGGAGGAAGAAATGATTTGTAACCAGCTGGTGGAACATACAAGCAACGTCGCATTGCAGGCTAGGCTACTTACGGTGCCTAGGGGCCTCACGTTAGCCAGAGCAGTCAAGTTAGCTCTCCAAATGGAAACCGTGGACAAGCTAGTTCTGGAGCTAACCGGGTGCCATCACAGCAGTCGCCAGAGCTCTCTTGTCACGGCAAATGTCATGGACTCAGATAGCGAAGGTAGTTGGGATGGCGGGGAGACAAAAGCCAATGCTACTAGCAGAAGGTCTGCCCTGAAAAAAAAAAAAAAATCCATGGATTGTGGGTCTGCTAAGCACTGAAATAAGGCTAAGGACTGTCCAGTGAGAAGAGCACGTTGTAACAGATGTGGTCACTTGAACCATTTTGCCAGGGTGTGTCGTGAAGTTAAACAGGAAAGCCCATGGGATAAATCACTCAGCCCGCCCCCGACAACCATCCACACGGTGTCCTCCAACATGAACGGATACATGTTTTGGACAGTGTGGCTGGAGGACGTGGAGCTGCCGCTGTTGATTGACACGGGGGCAGAGAGTTCGATACTGAATTGAGCCACGGTGAAGAAGTTTTTTTCCCCAACATAAGATTAAAGGTAACCCGGCGCCGTTGTACAACTATGGAGGTGGAAAGCTGGACACGGTCGGAACTTTGGAGTTTGCTGCTCGGTACAAGTTTGTGACGGTGATCGGCTTTACATTCCATGTGACAGCACGGGGCGATAACATCATGGGCTGTGATTTATTTTATGGACTGGGATTTGCCATTAAAGATGATGGGGGGGGGGTCTGCGACTACGAGGGCGCATGCTACAACAACCTTAGAAGAGGTTGGGGCAGGACCGAGAAGCACGGAGGATCAGCGTGCTTGACAACAATGTCTCAAGCCGAGCCGGGCCCCAATGAGGTTCCTGGATTGGGTTCGGAGTCGAGATGAGGAACGTCCACGGCGAAGATCTGCCAGACAAATACCTGAGGAGCATTGGGAATGTCTGCGCATAGTGGACAAACTGGCCGCAGCACTCTTCAGGCAGTCTGATGGCTCAGTGTGGGATGCAAATCGGCTTTGGTATGTCCGGTAGAAGACTCCGGGAAACGTAGTTGGACGTAGGATGAGGTCGAGGGCGAGGAGGAACAGCTTCAGAGTCCGGAGAGTCAGCCATCGCCCCGAAGACCGGCTGTCTCCAGGGGCGCATCTGCTGAGAGGGTGCCTTGGGACCCCATGCCAGTTATGTCTTACATATACTGTCATAGTATATGTGAAAATTCTGTGGTTGTTGGTGTTGTTAAATAAGGTGGATATAAGTAAAAGAATTTTCCTTGATTCTGGATGATAGAGCAGAATAATTGCATATCCATCCATCCATCTTCTTCCACTTAATCCTTTTCGGGTCACGGGGAGGGGGGGGGGGGGCTGGCGCCTATCCCAGCATCTTTGGGCGAGAGGCAGGGTACACTCTGGACAGATCACCAGTCCATCGCAGGGCCAACACAGAGAGACAGACAACCATTCACTCCCACAGTCATACCTAAGGACAATTTAGAATCCCCAGTTTGATGCCAGTTAACCTAACTTGCATGTTTTTTGGCATGTGGGAGGAAACCGGAGAAATCCCGGAGTAAACCCACGCAGGCACGGGGAGAACATGCAAACTCCACACAGATCACTGTTGGTCGGGGGCTGGGATTGAACCCAGGATCCCCCGGCCAAGGGTGAGTTGCTGTGCTGCCGCAGTGCTAACCACTCCGCCACCGCGGGCAGCGCGGTGGAGCTGCATGTATTTTTCTTAATTAAAATAATTTTTGAAATTTAGATTTAAGCTTATTTTTTTGACCTGTCCAGCAGCTTGGCAAGAAGAACAAATATGTGCTTGCCTTATTGTGCCAAACACAGTTACTTTAGCAAAAGAAGCTCTGCTCATATTTGATACTGTATATAAATAGTATTTATAGACTCCTCTTGCTGTATAACTTTAATACTTTATTTCAACTGTCTTACTTATGCTGGACCTGACAGAGGGGAATGGGGGAGGGAATTGAAGGGATATGACGTAGTAGAAATAATATAAGGCTATTTAATTTTTCATGATCTGGTTTTATTTTGTGATTTTCTTGTATTTCATCTCAACCTGTTTTTTGTTTGTTTGGTTTTTTTTACATCACCGGGACCCAATTGAAAAATAGAGCTTGCTCTCATGGCAATTTATGGTATATGGCTACTACTAACTGTTGCCTTATCAAATTGACTTTTACTGTAGCTTCTTCAGGTTATGTCCATTATAGCATATGTAAGTATTTAGAAGTTCCCCTAATGGGTCGTCACCTTATTGTGGTGGGGGGTTTGCATGCCCTAGTGATCCCAGGAGCTATGTTGTCCGGGGTAATTGGCCTCTGGTAGGGTCACCCAAGATAAACTGGTCCTGGGTGAAGGGCCAGACTAAGAACGATCCAACAGGCTCTCATGATGAATGCTAAAACAAGGATTCAGTGTACCCTGCCTGGTATGGGGTTACCGGGGCCCCACCCTGGAGCCAGGCCTGGGGGAGGGGCTCGATGGCTAGTGCCTGGTGGCTGAGTTTCCATCTATGGGACCCGGCCGGGCTCAGCTCAAAGGAGTCACGGGGACCGCCGTCCAGTGGGCTCACCACCTGCAGGAGGGACCATGGGGGTCCGGTGCTATGTGGATCAGGTGGCAGTTGAAGGCGGACACCTTGGCTGTCTGATCCCATTCTTCCTAAACTGGCTTTTGGGATGTGGAATGTCATCTGTATGGTGGGGAAGGAGCCTGAGCTGGTGCATGAGGTTGAGAGATACTGGCAAGATATAGTTGGCATCACCTAAATACACAGCTCCAGTTCTTGAACCAGTCTCCTGGAAAGGGGCTGGAGCTTGGCCTACTCTGGAGTTGCTCCGGGCGAGAGTTTATGGGCAGGGGTGGGTATTCTTGTATGCCCCCACCTTGTGGCCTTGATATTGGAGTTTTCCATAGTGGATGAAAGGGTTGTTTGCCCGCGCCTTCGGGTTGGGAAATGGGTCCTGACCATCATTTGTGCCTATGCACCAAATGATGGTTCAGAGTTCCCACCCTTTTTGGAGTCTTTGACTGGGGTGCTGGAGGGTGCTCCCCTTGGAGACTCCATTGTCCTACTGGGGGACTTCAATGCGCACGTGGGCAACAACAGTGAAACCTGGAGGGGGGTGATTGGGAGGAATGGCCTGCCTGACCTGAACCTGAGTGGTGTTCAGTTATTGGACTTCTGTGCTAACCACAGTTTGTCCATAACAAACACCATGTTCAAGCATAAGGGTGTCCATATGTGCACCTGCCACCAGGACACCCTAGGTCGCAGGTCGATGATTCTTTTTGTTATTGTGTCATCAGACCTGCAACCATACAGTATGTCTTGGACACCCGGGTAAAGAGAAGTGCAGAGCTGTCAACTGATCACCACCTGGTGGTGAGTTGGATCCGATGACAGCGGAAGGCGCCATTCAGACCTGGTAGACCCAAACTTATCGTGAGGGTGTGCTGAGAACGTCTGGCTGAGGCCCCTTCCAGGAGGTCTTCGACCACATTCGAGGGAGTCTGGAGACATGGAGTCTGAATGGGCCATGTTCTGCACCTCCATTGTTGAAGCGGCTGCCCAGAGCTGTGGCCACAAAGACATCGGTGCATCTTGTGGTGGCAACCCCCAAACCAAGTGGTGGACACCAGTGGTGATGGGGGCCATTAAGCTGAAGAAGGAGTCGTATCAAGCTTGGTTGGCTTGTGAGACTCTGGAAGCAGCTGCGGTGTATCGGCAGGCCAAGCAGAGTGCAGCTCAGATGGTTGCTGAAGCAAAAACTCAGGTATGGGAGGAGTTTGGTGAGGCCATGGAACAAGACTTTCGGTCGACATTGACGAAATTCTGGCAAACTGTCCGAGGGCTGAGGAGGGGGAAGCAGCTCCCTGTCCACACGTGTATGGTGTGAATGGGTTGCTGCTGACTTGGACAGTGGAAGGAATACTTAGAAGATCTCCTCAATCCCGAGGGGGATGACTCGCCCATCACAGGGACTGAGGTCGCCAAGGTAGTGAAAAATCTCTTTGATGGCTGGGCCTCGGGGGTGGATGAGATTTGCCCTGAGTACCTCAAGGCCCTTGATGTTGTAGGGCTGTCATGGTTGACACGCCTCTGCAACATTGCGTGGAGGTTGGGGACAGTGCATTTGGAATGGCAAACCGGGGTAGCGGTTCCTCTCTTTAAAAGGGGGACCGGAGGGTGTGCTCCAACTTTAGAGGGATCACACTCCTCAGCCTCCCTGGGAAGGTCTATGCTAAGGTACTGGAGAAGAGAGTCTGGCCGTTGGTTGAACCTCGGATTCAGGAGGAACAATGTGGTTTTCATTCTGGCCATGGCACATCGGCCCAACTCTTTATCCTCTCAAGAATCCTCGAGGGTTCGTGGGAGTTTGCCCAACCAGTTTACATGTGTTTTGAGGACTTGGAGAAGCCATTCAAAAACAAAAACGTCCCTCGTGGATTTTTGTGGGGGGTGCTTCAGGAGTATGGGGTATCGGACTTGTTATTATAGTGTCTATACGACCGTTGTGAGAGTTTGGTTTGTACTGCCAACACTTGGTCAGACTCATTCCCAGTGAGAGTTGGACTCCACCAGGGCTGCACTTTGTCACTGATCCTGTTTATAATTTTTATGGACAGGATTTCTAGGTGCAGCCAGGGAATAGAGGGTGTCATGCTTGGTGACCATTTTAATGAAGAATGACTCTAAAAGAGTGAAAACTAGATTTTAAATTAATGCTGCATTAAATTTCAAAATACAGATTTCCCAGAATGTTGCACTCTGCATTTTTAAATACCTGTCACTTCCACAGTGTTCATGCCCTAGCAACACTGACCAATTTTTACTGCTCTATCTTGCAAAAACCTCAGCATTATTCTGAGCACGTCTATAGCATCAAATTGACTTCTGTTCTTATTTCATCTCCATTAAGTCACTAGGACCTGGCTGCCCATGTGTTGCCCACAGGCCAACTGTCACTTTAAAGCACCTTGATAAAGTTTTGATTAACATTAAGCACTGGCCAGGAGAACATAGCAAATAGCCTGAAATTTTGGACATGCTCTGACCAATATCAGTGCGTCCCTTGTTAAAGTCGTTCAGTTTCCCTGCTTTCAAATCAATAGCTAATTAATGCTCACAGAAGCTATTTGTATACATTAGAACTGAGGTTTTACTGTTGAGGCTGACCAGTTGCAAAAATGCCACCATTACAGTATAGACATGTTCTCACAATAGTATCGAACACCACTGCATGGAATGAATAGAAAAACTGTCAAGGGTCATATTTAAAAATTAATAGCAAAAAACAATGTTATGACAAGCATTTGATAAACAAATTTACATATAAACACACTCCAAACTTATTACAACTGATATACAATGAAGGAAATGAGTATTGAATGTATTGACATAAAGTTAAGTGTTGAAGTGTAAGGGCTTGAGAGAGCCCTTGGCTTTTACCCACCATGTGATGTTTTTTGTTTGACACTTTGGTAGCAAAAAAAAAAGGTTGTATAGCCACTCACTAAGCACCTTTTCAGCAGATGTAATTTTCACAGATAGGAGGTAGAACTACTTTCTAACAACTTATGGACTTCAGCTGATTCGTTGTCTCTCCATACCTTGGTGTGCTGTGTTTCAAATGTGTCCAATACATTTTTTCCTGTTTCACTCTACTTTATTACACACAATTTTGCTCATGAACTTAAATGTTTCAATTTCTTTATATGTGTGGATTTATTGAGTCAATCCCAACATCCTGAAAATGTGAAAAATGTGATGTGTTCAATATTGATTTCCCCTTTGTGCATTTCTTCAGGAAGAAAATTTATGTTTTTTGAAACTCTGAGGAAGATCACTTTTGGTGTTTGTGCTGTTGTTATCCGTACGTCTAACATTGTGCAGACTGGCTCTTAGAGAAAAAAATGTTTGGAAAATTGTATAAACACAGTCATGAAGGTTGACAACATGGTTGATAAAAACTTGTAAAAGGCATTGTAAAAAAAAAAACACATTCTCCCCATTTTTGTGTATACCATGTACCTGTTTTTTCCTAAGTGCTTTCCACTTAGCACGACCAGATATTGCATGTCTCCAAATTTGTTTGCATTATACCACCATAGTGCCCACGTAAGTAATTTCCAACATACATTCTCAATCACAATTCTTGAAATAAATGGCACTTGCATCTTAGTTTTGTTACATGTACAACTAATTAATTGAAAAAAAAACCCAAATATCTGTTTCTTTATTACAAACTTTGATAACTTTATTTTTAAAAGGGTCATTCACTGAAAAATGGTGTGTTTGTAGGCTTTCACTGTCTGAAATGAGTCCACTGGTCATGCAATTATCAAAAACTTTTCAAAACAGTCAATTCTGTTAAAAAAAACACAGCCTTTATCTCATTTTTCTCTCCCACAAACGGCAGAAACGTTTTTGGCTCTTCCTTCTAAATTGCATACACCACAACTAGAAAAATCCAACCCACCACCATCCTAAAGGCCCACCCACTGCTCTGTTATTGGCCTGTCTAGCTGTCAGTCATGTAGATGGGCCAAAGGAAGCCTATTAGCCACTGAGCTATTAGCCCCCGAGCTAATATTGGTACCAGGACGCTGGCTGTAAGCGCGGCTTATATTGCTATTTTCTTCAGATCTTAGTCACCCTAATAGCCGTTCCTGTTACCACCTAGTTTGCCAGCGTGCTTCGCATCACTCCAGCCATTCTCCCAGTGGTTTTGTCATGATTCCTTGGCAGATCGCCCGTACCGGCAGCAGCAACTAATATGGCCCCAGACCAGACGCTGCTGGCTCTCACGGCCAGCTCCCCCACTGTCCTCTGGGGCTCTGTGCGACTGCGATCTTGCGGGCAGCGTTGGAAAGCAGCCTCGTGACGGGTCGTCCCCCATCTGCTAGAGTCCCACAGAGCGAGACACTCCCCTTTGAGATCCCTTGGCTCGGTAGCTCGGCTCGGCCAGCAGCTTCGGGTCACGGGTCAGGTCTTGGTTGGAGTGACCGGGGGGCCATCTGGTGCACCGTGTTAGTGATTTGTTGTGGAATCATGGCAAAATTATTCGGAGATGAGCCAGAGTGATGCGAGATACACAATTGACTGTGGATCAGTGAACCAGAGCCAGAAGGAGGCTGTAAGCTAGTTAGCTAACTGACGTAAGAGGGAGGGTAGTGTTGAACAGGTGAAGGATGATTCTTTAAGTGACAGGCTTTAAACCAGAGCATTTCAAAAAATGAGGGGAAAACACAAAAGAAATTTGCTTCAATAATTTAAAAAATTAAAGAAAATGGAAACAAACTATGTTACAAACATTTCATTAAGATATGTATGAGCTGTTAAAATGTGGAAAAAATGCAGTCAAGGACCCCTTTAAATTTTTGCCTGTCATATTTTTACCTTGATAATCTTGCTTTGACATTCCATGTCCAAAAAGTCAGTTTAGGAAGCCTGGGATCAGACCGCCAAAGTCTCCGCCTTCGACCACTACCTGATCCACATAGCACCAGACCCCCATGGTCCCTGCTGCAGGTGGTGCGCCCACTTGAGGTCAGACCCATGTAACTCCTTCGGGCTGAGCCCGGCCAAGTCCCTTGTAGGATTCTTCATAGGATTGCTGGACTCACTCTCAGAGATAGGGTGAGGAGCTCAGTCACCCGGGAGAGGCTTAGAGTAGATCCACTGCTCCTCCACATTGAAAGCAGCCAGTTGAGGTGGTATGGGCATTTGATTAGGATGGCTCCAGGACGCCTCCCACTTGAGGTGTTTCCGGCACGTCCCACTGGGAGGAGACCCCGGGGTAGACCCAGGACTCGCTGGAGAGACTATGTCTCCCAGCTGGTCTGGGAACCCCTTGGTATCCTCTCTGAAGAGCTGGAGCAGGTGGCTGGGGAGAGGGAAGTCTGGGCTTCTCTGCTTGAACTGCAGCATCCACGACCCGGACCTCCGGAAAAGCGGTAGAAGATGGATGGATGGATGGATGGGTGGATGGAATCTTGCTTTGAATATTTGAATTTAATTTTCCTCAGCATGTCTGTAACAATTTCTGTTCCTCAGAACTTTCATATAATCTTGTATATTGCATTTTATTTCATTGTGTGTTTGAGTCACTAAAAACAGATTATTAAATTTATATAACAGAATCTGAATGACTGGAAAATGCTCGGGGTGAGAATTTGTTTTCTTCAACTTTCACCGTCACCAACAAATCTATACAAAAATATTGGTTCCATTTTCCTGCACTAATCATAACACATTTCTGCTATAATATTTTATGCACAAAAGTGATCACTACAATTCCTCTTTTATTACAATAACAGTCAACAGTACTCACTCCAAAAACTGGGATGCCATTCTTTCTATACTTTAAGCAGGAAGCTTTTTCCTCAGTTGAGAAACACTGACAAAAACTTCTGCAGGTCTACTGCCTCTCATTCTGACCCATATTGTCCAGAGACAGTTCCAGGTTTTCATTTCTTACTGGTCCATTGTATGCACTAGTTAGCACAGAGCTGATGCAAGAGCCTCCTTTCATGCACCTGGACTTGCAGACTCCTGCTTCCTAAGTCTCAGTATAACACCACCTTTCTCATTATTAATGAATTCCTAACCAGAAACATTGGAATTATCATAGTTTTTTTTAAGTTAAGAGTCAGCTGTCAACCTTCACAGTGGGCTTCGAGTGAAACTACAACAGGTTTAATGTCTGAAGAAGGGGCCTTGGTGATATCAATGGTGGGTTCACCGGAAGGGTTCAGTTGGGGCACTGTGGCGGCATGTTGACCCAGTGAAGCGACCACATGCAGGAAGTTGTTGGTACGGCGGGTGTCAGTGACCGCTACGCCCCTCATGACCCTGGAGGAGCTCCTTAAGCTGGAACCTCGTTGAGGTGCTTCACAATGCAGCAGGGCTTGGAAACACCTTTGAAACTGCAGGGAGGCAAACAAAACAAACACGTGATCAGAATCTAGTGATGTGAAATGCTAATCAAGAGACAAGAGGGTAAAGATTAGCCATAAATAAATGCTATGCAGTGTCACAATCTGAGCACGGGGGGGGGGGGGGGGGGATTCCACCGAGCTCAGTCTTTTTGCCTTTTTCATATTTGTACTGTGTTGTCGTTTTGAGTTGCAATTCCTGTTATTTTTTTTTTGTTGGTTGATTTGTCACATATTCTGTATTGTTTCTTAGTATGAGTTATTTTCCTGTTTATGTTCATTATAGCTTGCTATTCCCATTTTTGAGGTTACTTGTCTTTATTTTGCTATCTCTTTATATTTTTATTCTGCTGTGTTCTCCCTCTGGGTTGACAGCTGTCAGTGACGTTTCTGGGTTGTTGCTCCGCGTAAGTTGGGCCCCTGTAAGCTGTCAGTCCGCTCTCTCTCCTCTCATTACTCCCAGCTGGTCTAAATTGTATCTTTGTTTTCTCCTGGCCACTCAGATGACCCACACCTACTAGCACTTGTTTCATTTGTTTCTAGCCTTATTTAAGGGCTGTTGTTTTCATTTCTTGTGGCCGGAGCGTTGAAGTTTCTTCCCCCTCGTCCTCACCTGAACACTGCCCTTATTCTGGTGAGCTTATTCGTAAGTTTGTTTGTTTGACAGTGTGGATTTTTGTGTTGGTGCACTGCAAACTAGCAGTTCAGCATCTGGGTCTTTCTCTCTGCCCTGAGGGGCAATTCATGACATGCAGTACTCATTGGTGTGCTTCATAACATGTTCAAATGCATAAAAAGCACAAAAATTCTAATAAAATGTGTTCAAATGCATTTGTCAAGATCACCTCATCTTCCCTCTACCATCTCCTCATCAATAAACATGAAGGCAATTAGAATTGCATTAATTCTCTGCTGTTTCTGTGATAATCCTTTTGAGGTTGACTATATATATTTTTAGTGTAGTTAAGGTAAGCCCCATGAGGTAGTGAGTATATTTGTTATTCGATGGTTTGGGGTGCTTGTTTTTCTGGTTCTAAATATAAAATTCAACCCTAGGAGAGAAATAGTCAGCAAGTACTGCAAATTGTTATCGGTGTCACAGTGTACCCTAATGCTGATTTTGAGTGAACATCATACTCCAAATACTGCATCTATATAAAAATTGCTCTGCATTTGAAAATGGTGTTGTTTAGGTTTATTTAGTTGGAAAATCTAGCGCTTGGGCTAAAAACACTTGTAATATTAATAGATTAGATTTATATGGCACTTTACATGTCAAAAGCCCAGCAGAGGATGTTCTTCCTGCGGCAGCTGAGGAAGCTCAAGCTACCCACCAAGATGTTAGTGCAGTTCTACACAGCCATCATCGAGTCCATCCTCACCACCTCCATAACCGTGTGGTACGCAGGAGCCACTGCCAGGGACAGACTAAGGCTGCAGCGCGTCGTGCGCACTGCTGAGAAGGTGATCGGCTGCAAGCTCCCATCTCTCCTGGATCTGTACATCTCCAGGACCCGGAGGCGTGCTGGCCGGATCATAGCCGATCCCTCACACCCTGGTCACGTACTGTTTGCCCCCCTCCCCTCTGGTAGAAGACTTCGGTCCATCCAGACTAAAACCTCCCGTCACATGAACAGCTTCTTCCCCTCTGCCATCAGACTGCTGAACACTAAGTGACTTATTGACTCTCGTGCACCATGTACAGCAGCTCAACCAGACTCATGTCAATCATCACTGTTTTCTTCCTGCATTACCGACTGCACTATATAGTTCTCCACAGTATCTGCTGCTGGCTAATATATATTTTAACTGTTGACCAGTATCACTTAATCTTATCCTACACTTTATTACATGTATAGTTTATTTCTTATCTTATCATGATTAATGTTGCAGCATTGTACCGAGACAAATTCCTAGTTTTTGTACTACATGAACAATGGCAATAAACTTGATTCTGATTCTGATTCTGATTCTGATTCTGAAGTGACATCTCAAAGCACTTACAGTGAGTCCATTATTCATTCACTTCAGACAGACACTGACCCCATTTTCATGGTCATGAGTGAACTGATTACTGTAATAAACCGATAAAGCTAAATAAACGGCTTATGGTGTTTACATGCACTGAGTAAATGGTTTATTGGGTAAATAAACTAGGTGTGTTAATCCATTTTCTCATGAACTAATAATGGCCTTTAACTGATAAAGGTAATCAGATTACTCTGTTTACATGACAGTTTGAATAACCAGGTAACTCCAGAAAGCTGATTATAATCGGTTTACTCGTGACCATGTAAACATGGTCATTGATAGTGGTAAGCTACTATTGTAGCCACAGCTGCCCTGGGGCAGACTGACGGAAACATGGGTGTCAATCCACGCCAAAGGCCTGTCTGACCACCACCGAACATACACATTCATACCCAGTGTCATGGACACTGGAGGCAAGGTGGGTAAAGTGTCTTGCCCAGGGACACAATGGCAGGATGGCTAGGGAGAGAAGGATTTGAGTCACCAACCCTCTGGTTATTGGACGACCTCCTGAGCAACTGCCGCCCACATTTCCCTCTTCTGTTCCATTTTTGCTGAGCACCAAGCTGGATGGCAGGAGACTCCATTTTTAAATGGTCTTTGGCATGACCCTGCCGGGACTTGAACTCTGACCTCCCAGTTGTGGGGCAGATGCTCTACCTCTAGTCTACCACTTGGTGTGTTAAATGTTTTGTTTTTGTTTGTTTGTTTTTAATCTTTTGGTATTTTGTTCATTCATTTTTTTGTATTGATGTAACGTGCTAGATGCTGTGTGCACTGTCTGCAGATCTGTACAAAGAAAAAAGCCCAATATGACCCATACTTTGTGTTGCAGTACCTTTACTACCTCCACTGAACTGTGGGAACATCGGCCTGGCTGTGTTCAGGGATTTCCGAATTTACAAATTAATATGTATAATATATGTACACCTCAATATTTACTCTTGAGAAAATGTTTTGCTTATTGTCCCCCCTTTTCAGTTTTACCACATACCTTTTAATGGTAAAAATACACCACACAAAATTGATCTTCAAGACTACATATTGAATAGCCCTTTATTACAATCACAGCCCTGAATCAAAGCTACATTAGAAGAAGAAGCCATCACTATTGTCATTCAGTCAATCATGTACAGTAGAACAAAACTACGGTTCTCCTATCTACAATGTTAATCACATGTACGTATAATCAGAAGGGTCACTACCACGCAAGGAGCCGCCAAAAACAACTTCTCCTTCCCTCATTCTATTAAGCTGAGCACCAAGCTAGAAGGCAAGAAGTACCATTTTTATATGGTCTTTGGTGTGACCCGGTCGGGACTTGAACCCCCAACCTCCCGGTTGTGGAGCGGATGCTCTATCAACTAGACCACCACTTATTAGTTGGAAAATACATTTTCTTAATTTGTGTATTAGGGTTACAATTGACACAATGTTGCGTCAATTGTGTGGTGTGTCAACTGAGGCGCACATTGCGTCAATTGCAACCTCCACGCAATGTTGCGTGAAGGTCGGGGACAGTGCCTTTGGCAGGGCAAACCGGGGTGGTGGTTCCTCTCTCAAGAAAGGGGACCGGAGGGTGTGTTCCAGCTTTAGAGGGATCACACTCTTCAGCCTCCCTGGGAAGGTCTATGCCAGGGTACTGGAGAGGAGAGTCCACCCATTAGTTGAACCTCAGATTCAGGAGGAGTATTGTGGTTTTCTGCCTGGTCGTGGCACATCAGACCAGCTTTTTACTATCTCGAGAATCCTCAAGGGTTTGTGGGAGTTTGCTCAACCAGTCCACATGTGTTTTGTGGACTTGGAGAAGGCATTCGACTGCGTCCCTCATGGTTTTTTGTGGGAGGTGGTAGGAGGTTCCTCGGGAGAATGGGGTATCAGGCTTGTTGTTACGAGCTATCTGGTCTCTATACAACCATTGTGAGAGTTTGGTTCATATTGCCAACAATCGGTTGGACTCATTCCCAGTAAGAGTTGCACTCCGCCAGGGCTGCCCTTTTTCACCGATCCTGTTAACAATTTTTATGGACAGGGTTTCCAGGCGCAGCCAAGGAACGGAGGGTGTCATGCTTGGTGACCACAGGCTCTCATCTCTGCTGTTTGCAGATGATCTTGTCCTGTTGGCTTTATCCAGCAATGACCTACAGCTCTTACTGGGACGGTTTGCTGCTGAGTGTGAAGCAGCTGGAATGAGAATCAGCACCTCCAAGTCCGAGTCCATGGTCCTCAGCCAGAAAAAGGTGGATTGTCCTCTCCAGGTTGGGGAGGAGTTTTAGTATCTCGGGATCTCATTCATGAGTGAGGGGAGAATGGAGCGAGAGACTGACAGATGGATCGGAGCAGCATCTGCAGTGATGCAGACATTGTACTGGTCTGTCATGGTGAAGAGGGAGCTGAGCTCTAAGGAAAAACTGTCGATTTACCAGTCAATCTAGGTTCCTACCCTCACCTATGGTCATGAGCTTTGGTTAATGACAGAAAGAATGAGATTGCGGATACAAGCGGCTGAAATGAGTTTTCTCCGTAGGATTGCTGGACTCACTCTTAGAGATTAGGTGAGGAGCTCAGTCATCCAGGAGAGGCTCAGAGTAGAACCGTTGCTTCTCCACATTGAAAGGAGCCAGTTGAGGTGGTTTTGGCATCTGATCAGGATGCCTCCGTGATGCCTCCCACTTGAGGTGTTTCAGGCACATCCCACTGGGACGAGACCCTGGGGCAGACCCAGGACTCGCTGGAGAGACTATGTCTCCCAGCTGGTCTGGGAACGTCTTGGTATCCTCTCTGAAGAGCTGGAGCAGGTAGCCGGGAAGAGGGAAGGCTGTGCTTCTCTGCTTGAACTGCTGCCTCCACAACCCGGACCTCCGAAAAAGCGGTAGAAGATGGATGGATGGGTTGCAATCAAATAGATAGATTTTACTGTTTTTGCACTTTATTTTCTCTTGAATGAAATAACATCATGTACCCCATCTTCAAAGCACAGATTTATGTGTCATTTAGTCATGTATAGTGAATGGTAAAAGTGTAGGACAGAGAAAATTTGTTCAACATGGTTTTGTATGTTGCTCATTTGTAAATGTTCACCAGCACAATACACCCATCAGGTGGCGGGTCACAAAAAAAATAAATTACAGGTTCATTATGAAATCTATAATGAGAGACTGAGCATTTATAATTTGGAGCTGAGAAATGCAAGGCAAGCATATTTTTCTGACATCATTGCTTAAAACAACAACAATACACGCACCTTGTTCACTGCTCTTGACAGGCTAACAAACCCCTGTGTCAGTAGCTCCTGAACTTCTATCCAGCTGTGCCTGTAATGATTTTGCCTTTTTCTCTACTGACAAAATTCAGAAAATTGGACAATCAGTCAGTGCTCCTATGCCAGGTGCTGAACAAGTGCACATAGAAAAGACGTAAAAACCCTGGCAAATGTTTTTCCAATCAATCATAAAATCTTGGGTGACATCATACACCACCTGCTGCCTTGATACCATCCCAACAGGGTTTAAAAAAAAACAAAAAACAAAAAACGTTTCATAGTGTATGGCCTCAGATCTGCTACAGATCATGAATATGTCTCTGCATTCAGGTGTCTTCCCTGTGTCATGTATCTGAGCTCAGGTTTCTCTGAGCTCAGATCCTCACTTCATTCCTTGTATTGTTTGTCTGATCAGGTTGATCCTGTTAGTTTCCTGTACGTATTTTTTGGGTTTGTTTTCACTTGGGCCTCCCCTTTCCCAGACACTGCCCCTATCTGCTCTCAGTCAGTTCAGCTGGGAGCAGTTAATCCAGGGATGTCCAATCATGTGCCATGGAGGGCCAAGACCCTGCAGGCTTTACCTCCAACCAGTGTGTTCAGCACCAGATTTCACTGAACTTCTTCCCACTGATTGCTGATCAGTGAAAACACCTGCTGAAGCAACTGGGTAGAAGAGAAAACCTGCAGGGTCTTGGCCCTCCATGGCACATGATTGGACACCCCTGAGTTAATCAATCACGCCCTGCTCACTCAATGATTCACACCTGCAGTACATCTTCTGTGTGTATTTAAGCACTGCCTCTACACTATAAAGTTGCTGGATTTTTGAATGTCTCTCCAGACGGTTAGTCACCTATTATTCTCGAAATCTACTCTTGTGTCAGCTGGGCGATTTCAGCCCAGGGACGTCAGCCATAAGTTTTTCCCTTGTTAATATTTTTGTCTGTTTGCAGTTTTTTGGGACTTTATGTTTCTTTTGTTAATAAATGTACCAGCACAATTCTGCGTGTGGGTCTGTCTCCCTTGCCCCACAGGGGCATATATGACAGAATAACACAGCCAGTGACAGAGGACCCAGCAGTTGTGTTGGTGCATTTTTTCTTTTGCTTTTTTCACTCACCTGTATTGGAGCTCACCATGTCCGCTCTAAATGAGGTGGACCGGTGGGCAGTGTGCCTCCTGGAGGAGATGTGGTTGCAGACGCATACCTCCTGTTTCCCCAAGACGGTCCAGGGGAGTGGGGATAGAGCAGTGCGGGTGATGAAGGCTTTCCCCTGCCTGTGGAATCACCTTGGGGTGACAGACATACTCCACTCAATATTCTCCCTTCCAGGCACGAGAGAGGAGCTGGAGAAAGCAACCACAGCTCCAATACAACCATGTCATCCCATTTCTGATCGTTGGAGGAGCACTCCTACTTCTTCAGCAGCCCTTCTCCTGGCAACAAAGCAGAAGCCTCCCATAGCGGTACAGCCTTTGGTCCTTTTTTCCCCGGCTGAATCATCAGCTTCTCTCTGCTCTGTACCTGCCTCTCCTCGCTTCCCTTCGGTGCACTCTCCCGCTGCTGAGAGGTCTCCCATACCTTCCCTGATGACGTGTTTACAGGGTTGGCTCCTCCACCATCTTCAGAGGGGCCCAGGCTCACCATAGACACGTGGAGAGATGACTGTTTGTCTCCTGCTGCAGAGAACATCGCACACCGGGATGACAGGCAAGTTTCATTTCATTTAATGCCAATTTATAATGATATGCCTTGCCTGATTCCCGGTGATGAGAGTCAGAGTTTGAAGTCCTCAGAGCTCTCACCACCTGCTGCAACAAATAGCTCTTCACTTATCCTCTCCGTGTCTCCTCCACCTATCCCTGAGGGTTCGCCGGTCCCAGAACTGAGCCATCGGACGATGGAGGAGCCATGTGGCCCTGGAAGACCCGATCCTAGCGCCAACACTGAGCCGACCCCCAGCTTCCAGGACAGAGGAGCCACCAATGTGGGTTATGGCCCATGGGATGACTAAGACTGCTACCACCATCATGCCGAGTGGGAACCCGAGTTGGACCTCCAAGAGGCCGGGCCTGAGACATCGCCATCGTCTGGATCGATGGAGTCCCTCCTCCTCCTCGGCTCCCCTACCCTGTATTGGGTCTCCCAGTGGGGGAGTCGCCTCCTGGGCCACCTCTTCTGTTTAGATGGCTGAAGCACTCGGGCCGGCCGCCCAAAAGACTGAGATGCCGGGTCGGGTGGTCCATATTCTTTGGCAGGCCACCCGACTCGTACCATCTGGCCGTCCAGCTGGCCTGGGACTTCGGCAGGCCACCTGACTTGGTGCACCTCGCCGTCGGCTGGGCCTGGGGCTTCAGTCGGCCCCCTGAACTCTTGAGCTCCTTGGGCCGGGGGGGAGGGGGTGACTCTGTATCTCTCTGGTGGTGGTCCAGGGGGTTGGTTTAGTGCAGGTGTGGGTTTGTTTTTCCCTCCTAGCCTCTTCCCACACCTCCCTCCCAGGGTGATTTTGTGTTGTACCTCTTTGTCTTGGGATGGGGGAGTTCTTTTGGGTGTTACCGGAGGGTGTCTGGAATCCACCCCTTAAAGGGGGGGCTTGTGTGGGTCTGTCTTTCCTGCCATGCGGGGTCACACATGACACCCTCAGTGCTTAAAAACAGCTGTTATCAAGCCACTTCTAAAAAAAGAGCAACCTAGACACCTCACTCATGAACAGCTATAGGCCCATATCAAACCTCCCCTTTCTTAGTAAAATAATAGAAGAAGCTGTTTTTCAACAATTGTACAACTTCCTGACATTAAATAACTGTTTTTATGTCTTCCAGTGAGGTTTTCGGCCACACCACAACACTGAGAAAACTCCAGTTAAGGTCTTTAATGAAATCCACTCCAATTAGATTAGATTATTTGTTTATTTGACAGGGACAGTGCAATAAACATAGACAATTTATCAAATGACAATCAATCTGATGTGTTGCACAAAGAGTGTATAGCTATTAGCTAATTTGCAACTCTTGTCCATGGATGGGCTTTAGAAAGGAGAAACAAGTAAAAAGAAAAAAGGATAAGGAAAAGAAAAAATGAAACAGAATAAACGATAACCACATACATCAATGCAAAAAAGATTATAAATACACAATTATAAATATTATAAATATTATAAATATTATAAAGTTTATACATATTATAAATACACAATATAACAACCTGACTCACATTTGCCTATTTCAGGCCTCCCTCCCTTCGTCACTCACTATAAACAAACACATTCATTCCTTCCCTTCATTCACTCTCACCCTGCAGACAATCATTTCATACATGGGTACATTCTTGTTTATTTTTCAGCCAGTTTTTAACCTTTTTAGAGAATGTTTTAAAAGTCCGTTATTATTTTAATTTCATTTGGCATTGTGTTCCAGATGTGACTGCCCTTTATAGAGAAAGCTGTTTGTCCAAATGTGGTTCTGCAGTGGAATATTTTACAGTTATTTTTAACAGAACTCCTGGTGGCTCTGCTGCTGTCCTGTCTTTGGATGAAACCAGCAAGTGGCTCAGGCGCTGATTTATGGAAACATTTGAAAATTAATTTCAGAAAACAGAGGTCAATGAAACTCTCAAAACTCAATAGATTGTATTTTTTTTAAAATATAACAGTAATGCCACCTAATGGGCTTTTTGTCCAAGATTTTTAGAGTTTGATTATATAATGAACCTATATGTCTTATTGTGGAAGGGGCTGCTTGAGCCCAGACTGTCAAACAGTATGATATATGAGAAAAAAACCATAGAATGCATATACAGTACAGCTGCTTCGTATGGTATGTAATATGTAATTAATTTAAAGCAGTTCAGATTTTTTTTTACTGTTTTTGAAATTTTCTTTGTATGAAGATTAAATTTGAATTGAGGATCTAGTACAATGCCAAGGTATTTGAATTCTGTAACTAAACTGATGTCTTGATCATGTATATTAACTTTAAAATGTTGCAGATTACATTTTTTGATTGAAAAGCACATTGAAACTGTTTTCTGAAGGTTCAGCAATAGATGGTTCTGGAAGAGCCACTCTTGAACATCAACCATACTTGTGGACAGTACATCTGCAGCCTGTACTGGAGTCTTGGCAGCTGTGTAAATAACTGCATCATCTGCATAAAGTTGACATGTTGCAGCTGAGCAGTGTAGCGGCAAGTCATTAATAAAAATGCTGAAAAGTAAAGGACCAAGAATGGACCCTTGTGGGATACCCATACGGTTGTTTAAAAATGAGGATTTATCCTGGTGAACTTTTACACACTGTTCTCTATTCTGGAGATAAGATGCAAACCATCTTCAATAGCATCAATACAGATAATGTCAACATTTCAGCTTGGTTCTACTGGACCTCAGTGCTGCATTTGACACGGTCGACCATAACATCTCACTAGACCGGCTGAAAAACTGGGTGGGGCTTTCTAGTACAGCACTTTGCTGTTTTTTTTTTTTTTTTTTTTTTTTTTTTGTTACTTATTTGTACCCGTAGGTAGACTTGGTTTGCAGTCTGGTGACAAGCCACCGGCTGCTGGTCGCTGCGTGCGCGAGCGCCCTAAACCTACATGTTTTTTGGTATGCGGGAGGAAACCGGAGAAATCCCGGAGTAAACCCGCGCAACACGGGGAGAACATGCAAACTCCACACAGCTCACTGTTGGTCGGGGGCTGGGATCGAACCCACGATCTCATGATCCCCGCGGTCCCCCGGCCGAGGGTAAAACTGTGCTGCCACAGTGCTAAACCACTGCGCCACCGTGCAGCCATTGGTTTGAGTCCTATTTAATGGGTACCTGTAGTGAATTTTAATCAATAGCTATTTCATAGGATCAAATATGATACTAGTGGTTCCATCTGGTAATTCTGGTCATGATTCCTTCTCAAATACACGCAAGTTTCAAGTCACTGCTCTGTCAGTCAGTCATGGTAAGGGACATCTTGTCTCCTCCATGGGCTGTTTCAGCACCGGTAGTGACGCACAGCTGTTGCTTTGTGATCATGACTGACTGAGCTGCAGTTTAGCAGTCAACAAAGTTTTAACATCATAATTTTATGTAATTTTTTTACAGCCATGTACATGCAAATCTACCGGAATGTAATTTAGTGAAACAAAATTCTAGTATATCAAGATTTATTCAACATGTTCTGAAATTCCTTGACTGGGAACTTGCCTGTTCGTCAGGTCTGTTGTGTTGTACTTTGGGGACCTTTATTTGTAAGACATGGGTGGTGGCGGAACTGGAAAGGTGGAGCCACCACCCAGGGTATAAGAGAGCAGTGAGCGGGAGGGGCGGTCTCTTGGCCACCTCTCTGCCTGGCGGGTTATGCTATTGTATTGTGGAAGGTCTTCTAATTAACCTATGTTCAGCTCAACACCTGGCCTCGTCCTTGGCTCCTACCACCAACATAACATTTGGCGAAGAGGATAAAAGGCATGGACGCGTGTGTGACATCCATCCATCCATTTCTGGAGCTTCCCAGTGAGCAGCCCATCCCTTAGGCAAGATGGTTCGCTGCGTTTCAGACGTACTTGGTGGCGCTGGACCTTGGGAGACTGGAGAAATTGAGAGCACGTGCACTGTTGGTTCATAATTTAGGAATGGAAGGACAGCATATTTTGAGTACTTTGGGGAAATGTGATTGCTTTGAGGGAGTAGTGGAGCTAATGGTGTGACATTTTTGCACCCCGGAACACGTCATCAGGATTCAGTGGCATGCTCAGTGGCATGCCCAGTGGCATGCTCAGTGGCAGGATTCAATTTCAACAGTGCTGTCAGCCGGTCAGCGAGTCGGTGCAGTGGTTTGTAGCAGACCTGTGTCAAATGGCCAGGGACTGTCAGTTTGGATCATTGGAAGAAGAGATTGTTCGCGACCAGCTGGCGAAACATATTATCTACCCTGCTACAAGGTTGAAGCTGCTTATGTTCTCTGGTGAACTGACGTTATCCACGGCCATCAATTTAGCTCAACAGTTGGAGGCGGCAGGCAAGCTATCACGGGAGCTCAGTGAGAGTGTGTTACACTGGCAGTCTGTTCCACAATCGACGGCACAGGCAGTGGACCCAGACAGCGACAACAGCGTGGAGGGTGATGGAGGCTAAGCTAATGCTGTAAACATGAGGTCCGCCCCGGGAACGCCCATGTGTTTGGGTTGTGGGTCCACAAAGCACCGCTATAAGGCCAGGGAGTGTCCGGCGAGAGGGAAACGCTGCGGCAAGTGCGGACTCTTGCATCATTTTGCCAGAGCATGCCACAAGTTTGAGCGAGGGAGTCCAAAACACAAAGAAGAGTCTCCTGCTCCCATGGTTATTCACACTGTGTCCCCAAGTACCAAGGGATGCTCCTACTGTATAGTGAAGCTGGACGGGGTAACAGTACCATTGTTGATCGACATGGGAGCGGTGAGCTCCATGTTAAATTGGGCAACCGTGAGGATCTTTTTCCCATATTATAGGATTGGAGGTGATCTGGAGCTGCTCTGTGGTTATGGTGGAGGGAGATTGGCCATGGTGGGAACGGTGAGACTGATGGCTCGCTACAAGTCAGCAGAAATGTGCAACCTGAAGTTCACCATGACTGCCCGTAGAGAGAACATTATGGGATGTGATTTGTTTTATTGCCTGGGTTTCACCATCAAGGGTGGTACTGGAGAGGACTGGTCAGGCTGCAGTTTGTGGGACTGGCCGATCCCAAGAACGGTGGAAGGAGCTGTGTGGGACAAGAACTTGCCTGGCACCCTGGAGAGTGAGCGGGACCAACCCCACCCAGGGCCATCGCAGGAGGGTTCCTGTGCCAGAGCCCAAGTAGCCCTAGATGGGCTCCTTTCCACCAAAACGGTTCCAGTGCTTAACTGGAGCTATTGCGTCATTAGCACCAGTTCTTTGGGTTTCCACCGACTTAAGCACCAGTCCCCGGCTCCCAAAAGTGGGGCTATCGTGGCCCCAACTCCTAGCTGGACCACCGGCAGCACCAGTTTACGTCGGTTAGGTCCACAGCCGTGGGCGTGGTTAACTGACCAGCTTCAAAACATTACTGACCGCCATGTTGCTTTCCAAACAGTGGAGCAGTAACGGATTCCAAAACCAAACAGATTTAGAGCGAAGAGGAGACACATTTCTTGGCTCTATGGACATAAGCAGAAGTACAAGATCAGCTGGAGGGGGCCACTCATCTGAACTGTTTTGGAGGACAGGCCTGCCAGCCGGACCATTGTCACTGCCGTGGATTAGTCTGGACAACAAACTGCTTAAAACACGCTGGTAAGTGTATTGTCTTTAAAATGCCAGACGTTAACCAATATATAGTTAGTTAGTTAATCCCTTCACACCTGAAGGTGTATATGGGCGGCGCCTATCTCCGTTTCTCTGACCCTAGGCCACACAGCTACTGTAAGTAGTAAAAGCTACAGCGGGGGGTCAGTCCTCTGGTAGCTCTGTGTGTAACTTTACTTTCCCCATTCCATTATGCGGAGCACCACGCTAGAAGGCAGAAAGCACCATTTTTATATGGTCTTTGGTATGACCCGGCCGGGATTTGAACCCCTGCCTCCCGGGTGTGGGGCGAATGCTC
Organism: Pholidichthys leucotaenia; assembly: GCA_020510985.1. NCBI lineage: Eukaryota > Metazoa > Chordata > Actinopteri > Cichliformes > Pholidichthyidae > Pholidichthys > Pholidichthys leucotaenia. The sequence continues at coordinate 55,607,412 of CM035846.1, read as the reverse complement.
TACCAACTGAGCCACCACTCCGGTTAACCAATATATGTATACATATATATCCGCTTGTATTGATATGTAACGGCCAAAGTGCGGATATTTTTTTACTCACTCTTGTGGTTAACAAGCTAACAGTCTTGTGGTTAAAGCTAACAGTACTTTTACTACGACCAAACGTTTCTCCTCGCCATAAAGAAATGAACAGGTCATCTCTGCTGACAGATGTATATTGCTTGTATTGATATGTAACGGCCAAAGTGCAGATTTTTTTTTTTTTACTCACTTTTGTGTGTATTTTCGGTTAGCTATGCTAACAAGCTAACTGTTTTTAGCACAAACGTTTCTCCTCGGCAGAAATGCGCGTTTGACACACTAGAACAGAAATCTTAGCATCTTACAGAATACTTTTTTTTATAAAGACATCCAGCGCAAAATACGTTTTTTGTAGTATGAATACTGTGTATGAATGGGTGCCTTGCATTGTGGCATGGGAGATTTTTCTACCAGACACTAGTAATGTCGTCTTTTTTTACTATTTTGGTAATATTTCCATAATCTTAGGCCATTTTTTTTTTTTTAAATTTCACTCGTGTTTAATTGTATGTTGTGTAGCTGTATTTTATCTAATCCTTCTCTTACTTTATTGCGCAGTAGCCTGGTGGATCACCTACAGTTTCATTGTACTGTACAACTGTACAGTACAATGAAGTTTCATCTATTCCTATTCTTCTATTCCATAATCAGATATGTAAGCTTTGCTAACATTGATATTGAATAAAATTGTCTTCTATGTCTGCACATTTAATGGAAGGCTTAAGTCAGGGGTGTCCAAACTTTTTGCAAAGAGGGCCAGATTTGGTCAGGTGAAAATGTATGGGGGCCGACCATTCAGTCTGACATATCCTCAAACCATTACCATTGTAAATTACCATGTAAATCTATCTATCTATCTATCTATCTATCTATCTATCTATCTATGTATATATATATGTATATATATATATATATATATATATATATATATATATTCGGGGCGCTGCTGAAGACATTCTATGACACGGTGGTGGCATCAGCCATCACTTTTGGAGTGGTCTGCTGGGGCAGTGGCATTACTGTAGCCGATAGGAAGAGACTGAACAAACTGATCAAGAAAGCTAGCTCCGTCCTGGGGCAGCGCCTTGATCCGGTGGAGGAGATAGGAGAGAGAAGGACGGTGGCTAAACTGTCATCTCTGCTGGAGTCCGAGTTCCACCCTATGCAGGACATACTGAATGCACTGAGGAGCTCATTTAGCAGCAGACTACATCATCCCAGGTGCACAACCGAGAGGTTTCGCAGGTCCTTCCTACCAACGGCTGTCAGACTGTACAACCTAAGCAGGGCTGCTCGCAGAGATAGCAAAAAGACGTAACAACCTAATAGTTTTTTGAATGCAAAAGATGTAATAGACTTACACAATGGTCCCCTCCGGCATACAACTAGGAAAATACTGGTAGCTACGGAGGGTGAGAATATGTATGGGCACATAATCATACCATGTAGGATAACTAAGTAGACGGTTGTGCTGTTTCATCCCATCTAGCAACAATGCTCTCCACTGTGTGTGTTTATACATTTACATATTTATTCCATCTAGCTACAATGCTCCGCACTGGGTGTGTTTATGTTTATGTTTATATTTATATATCTATATATTCATTCCATCTAGCTGCAATGCTCCGTACTGTGTGTTTATATATCTACATATTATTCCATCTAGCTACATTGCTCCGCACTGTGTTTATATATTTACATATTTATTCCATCTAGCTGCAATGTGCCGTACTGTGTGTTTATATACTCATATATTTATCCCATCCAGCTACAATGCTCTACACTGTGTGTCTGTGTGTGTATATATATATATATATATATATTTATAGTAATATGTACATATGTATATTAGCTGCTCTTGCTTGCTTGCTTTTTTTTTTCTTGCCTTCTGATTGTTGCTCTGAGTGTTGCTATCCCTGTGCTGTTGCAATCCTGGAATTTCCGCGTTGTGGGACTAATAAAGGCTTATCTTATCTTATCTTATCTTATCTTATCTTATCTTATATATATATATATATATATATATATATATATATATATATATATATATATATATATATATATATATATATATATATATATATATATATATATATATATACATACATATATATATATATATATACATATCACTTTGCTGTCTGCAGCTAGGTTGACATTGAAAATGAGAATCTGTTGTCAACTGCATTACCACCAGGATAGTTAAAGGTTAAAATAATAATAAATTACATACAAATAAACTATTTTATGAAATTTGACTGAATATTTTTAGAAACGTGTATTTATTGATTTTGTTTCAACAAATCACATCCCAGTGCATTTTGACAAAGAATAGTATAGTCAAATTAAATGACAGAAATTTGACAAAACTGTGGTTTGATCATCACAAAAAAATCAATTCACTGAGACTTTGGAATGTATTCTCCTCAGAAGAATAAAAAAAAGTAGCTGCATTAATGTGAAGGGTGACACTGGTGTTTCGACTGCAGTAAGCAGGCCAGGTCTGGCTCAAAAGCAGTGGTTTTGATGCGCAAGATGTCACGCAGGTGAGAGTCACTTAGTCTTGTCCTCACACGGTTCTTGTTAATGTTCATAACCGAGAACATCTTCTCGCACAAGTATGTCGAGCCAAACAAGCTCAGCATTTTCTTAGCAAATGTTCGAATCTCTTGGAACCTGTCTTTGTCCAGCTGGCGGTAAAAGTCGACGAGAGGCAGTTGTTGGTGGCGACCGTGACACTCCGCGTCACACTGCAGCTCAATAAGCTCCAGCCGCAGGTGGTCTGGAGCGTCATTAGGATCCACAGAAAAAGGAGTGGAAAAAAGTGTGATCTCCTTTTCAATAGCTGCAAAATCCCTGAAACGCTGTTGAAACTCCTCAGTCAGAGATGAGATGTTTTCTGCATACCTCCTCATTTGCACACTGATATTGTTTTCTGGAAAACTGGTCATCATTTCCTGCAGTGATGGGAAATGTGTGGTATTGGGCTGCGTTTGTGACAGGTGCCTTTGGAAAAGTAGCAGCTTTGTCCGAAAAGCTTTTATGTATGAATACAGTTGGCTCACCACTGCATTTTGCCCCTGAAGGCTCGTGTTCAGCGCGTTCAGATGTCGTGTTATGTCAACTAAAAATCCAAAATCAGCCAGCCAAACAGGATCGCAGAGTTCCGGCATTGGTTGTCCCTTTTGTGCCAAGAATAGTCCGATTTCCTTTCTGAGAGAGAAGAATCGCTGCAGTGCAGATCCCCGACTGAGCCATCTTATGTCATTGTGATACACATCTCCATATTCAGCGTGGATGTCGAGTAGAAACTGTTGAAACTGGCCGTGGCACAGGGCTCTGGAGCGAATATAATTAATAGCCTTTATCACCGGTTTCATAACGTGATCATATTTCAGATGTTTGGCACATAGAACTTGTTGGTGAATAATACAGTGGAGTTTTATAGCTTTGCCGCCTTCTTCACTGACTTTTTTACAGACTAGCGTTGATAGCCCACTTTGCTCACCAACCATGGCAGGTGCGCCGTCCGTAATAATCCCAGTGATTTTATTCCATTGCAGTTTCATGTCATTCACGGTGGAACAAACAGCAGCAAACAAATCTGTTCCTCTGGTTTGGTCCTTAAGGCTCTGAAGGTCAAGTAGCTCTTCACTCATGTTCATTTCATTGTCCACTCCTCTCAAAAAAATCAGTAACTGAGCGGTGTCAGATGCATCCGCGCTTTCATCGCAGGCTAACGAAAAAAAGTCAAACTCCACTCCTTTTGCCTCTAACTGTCCCTTGATGTTAGATGAAATTTCTTCAATCCTCCGTGCCACAGTGCTACGACCCAGGCAGACATTGGCAAACTCTTGCTTTTTCTCAGGACAAATTTTCTCCACCATTTTCATCACGCAGTCTTTAATGAATTCACCCTCAGTAAAAGGTTTACAGTGCTTGGCAATCAGCATTGCCACTTCGTAGCTTGCCTTTGTAGAATTTTCATTTGTGTCACGGGCTCTTGTGAACAAACGCTGCTGTGCTGTCAAAACAGCTTCCAGTTGCTTCAGTTTTTCGGCGCGTTCGTTTGCCGTTAGCATGTTTCGTCTGGTAGTGCCTCTTAACATTGAACTCTTTGAAAACAGCCACAATCTCTTGGCAAATTAGGCAGACACAGTTGTTTCGTATGTCAGTGAAAAAATACTCCGATTTCCACTTGTCCTGGAAACGGCGGCCCTCGCTATCAACTTTCCTCTTTTTATTTCCAGTTGCCATTTTAGAAATGAGCTAAAAACATACCACAGGGGTGGTATGTGCCTTCAGTGAGAGCAGTCGCTTTTTTTTCCTCCCTCCTCCTATCCTGCCTTCCTGACCTAATCCCAGCTTGCTGCGTCTGAGTGAGTGTCTGTGCCGTCTCACCATCTTGCTGATCTCAACCCAAATGGAAAATACGGAAAATGGATATAAGCTGGGCTTTAAACGCAATTGACACCACCTTTTCAAACAGAAAACTGGGCCTGGGGGAGCCCAAATGTGGAGAGACCCATGGATTGGAACTCATGTGTCTGTGTGATTTGACTGAGGATGTGGAAAAACATCTACCTGTTTTGGCTACGATCACAGGATTTCTGCCGATTGGGCTTTGGAGTTCTCCTGGTGTATCGAAAATTTAACTGGAGGAGCAAATCAAAATGCGGACCCGGCGGAGCTGCTTCTCAATAATTCGACCAGATGGGGAGTGCACGAAGTAGCGGCAAATGACCAACATGGAATTTACCATCTGCATGCAGAGAAATGGACTCTTATCGGACATGTACATCTGTGTTTAGAAGGGGAAACATCTGGAGTCGCTTCGTGCTCTCCAGGGAATGATATGAATTTAAAGCCAGTGAATGTAATTTGAATTGTAAGCTCAGAATATGACAATAGGAAAATCTACTCCTATACTCTGTCTGAGCAGATTCGGCCTTGATCGGCGCCCCTGGATAAGTCTCTCCTCCAGAGTTGAGATAAGCGAATGTGTCAGCCGGCTCGCTAACCCAAACACCGCTGCAGTGCAATAAACAGAACTCTTCAAGGACAGCGTTCATGAACTATAACATCTATCGTTGCCTAGGAGACTATTTGTTGTGCTCCAGTAACTGATACACTCAACACTGCACACACACCGATATCATCATACTGATACACACACACTGCTCTCTCCCTGCTGTGTGATTTGTCTACTGTCTGCTAAATAAGCATTGAGGGTTTTTTTGCCTGTAATCAAAATTTCGCTTACTTACTTAAGCGTCAATTTGATAAAACATGTTTTTTTCCCTCGCCTACTGTGTCATATCCACTCTTTTTCTTTTTTTTTCCTTTCTTCTTTATGACTGGCGCCTAGCGGCTGCCCCGGCCTTGGATGCGCTCTGCAGAGCGTGCCCAAATGCCAAGTCACGTTTCGTTACCTTGTATTCATACATGTGTAATGACAATAAAGTTGAATCTCATCTCATCTCATCTCAAAAGTTCACACAGGGGTCACGCGATGAGAATGCGGCCACAGGTCTACTGCCACCCTCTGGTGAAATATAAAATTGCTGTTTTTGGTATGTGTGTATTGTGGGAAACTGTTCTGGCGAGCCACATATTATTGATTTTATGACAGGACGCTTCGGGCCTGTGGAAATTTGGACACGGGCCGGATTTGGCCCGGGGGCCGGACTTTGGGCATGTCTGGCTTAAGTTGTTCACTGCACAAACTAAAACACTTTTTTTTTACAGATTTATCACAGCTGGATGATGAGGGAGAACCAGCCAGACCTGTGGTGTCCAGCTCACCTTCACCAGCACCAAGCTTGTCCTCCTCCTGCTCTTCTAATCAGACCAGATTAGGTAACTTATGTTCAGATCATTTTGATTTTGTGTACTTTATTGATCCCCATAAGGGAAATTGAGGGCATCCACCTGGATGGATCATGACCCATTCACACAAAGGAGGGAGTGAATTAAACCAATTATACACTTGAATTGAATGTTGTGATGCCACTAACAGTAAATGGATGTTGAATAGAGACATTCAATCTTGGATTGAGGATTCCTGCATTTTTCAGTGTGTGGTTATTTTATATTGCTTATTTTTGTACTTTAAAACAGGGAAACAGAAGTGTGATACAAACATGGACCTCCTTCTTGATTACGGTCAGATGAGACAGCAGGAGCAGAGGAGGAGGGAGGAGCAGCTGAACTTCGCTTTGCTGCAAAGCAGACCAACACCCTTGTTGGACTGATGGGACGTGTTTTGTCTGTGCTTGAGGGACTGTAAGAAAAGTAACTATCACAGCATTGATATTTTTGGCTGTGTGTACATAATATTTCATATGTAGCAGTCTGAAGTTTTTGCACATTTTGGAAATAAAAGCTTTCTTTCCTTAAGTGTTTTTCTTCTTCTACATTGTTATCCTCACACCAAACATATTCAGGTTCAGGTTCCTTTATTTGTACCTGTAGGTAGATTTGTTTTGCAGTCAGGTGACATCCATATTTACAAACTACAGTTACATTCAACATGAACACAAACACAGGCACACATGAAGCTGACTATAGACATGATAAAAGTGCTCAAGGCTCCATCAATCAGGACATAAGACAAAGAGATAAGCGAAAAAACATAAGAGAGAAGGGTCATATTAAAAAGTTAAAGACTTTACATTTCATATATAAAGTTATTTAGGACAATGCAAATCACTATAACATTGTAGTGGTGGGAAGTGAAAGTACAAGTACTGAATTACTGCACTTAAGTTCATTTTTCCAGGTATTGGACAATATATCAGGTATTTGTGGACTTACACATATTTTTGACAACCTCTTTCACATTTTTTAAAGAACAAGCAGCAACAAACTTTAAATCTATGTACTTTTTCTGTGGAAAATGTTCCAAGTTGGCTGCACGTGGCTGCACGGTGGCGCAGTGGTTTAGCACTGTGACAGCACAGTTTTACCCTCGGCCGGGGGATCGCGGGGATCATGAGGTCGTGGGTTCGATCCCAGCCCCCGACCAACAGTGAGCTGTGTGGAGTTTGCATGTTCTCCCCGTGTTGCGTGGGTTTACTCCGGGATTTCTCCGGTTTCCTCCCGCATACCAAAAAACATATAGGTTTAGGGCGCTCGCGCACGTAGCGACCAGCAGCCGGTGGCTTGTCACCAGACTGCAAACCAAGTCTACCTACGGGTACAAATAAGTAACAAAAAAAAAAAAAAAAAGTTGCCAGCTTCAAAAATGATGAGTTTATCTTGTTTTGACAACGTACCACGTGACATTCTGTCAGCTCTGGACAAGATCATTTCTGGGGAAAGAACTTTGAACTTAAACACTTTACAGTCTGTCTCTTGTTATCCCTACATGAATAAAAACTTGAATCAGTACTTTAACCAGAATAGATGACACAAGTACAGAAGGGTATACCTTTCACATCTCTGTAGTTTGGAGGTGCATAGAATATGCATTTATATAGTATCTTCATGTATATATGCAGTAAATCTATACATTTTTCCATGTAACCTTGTGACTGCATTATTTTAATTGCTTTTAATCCCAGATCAAGTTTGTTTTGGGTTCAAAATGCATCGTAAGTGTTAAATATATCTTGTTATACCTAACTAAGTACTGTTTATCTGTTGAAATATATATATTTACCGGCTAATATAACCCACAACAATATGGCCCCTGGCGATCATTTTTTGGGACAGCTGATCACTTTTTGGCATGACATAACAGGCGACCTCCGTCTCGTAATGCGCCGTAACACCACCTATTACAGAAATGACATAAATATTATGTTTAAAAGTGTAGTCAATGCTCGCGCTACAGACTTTATCTAACAACGGCTGATAACTGAAATATTGATGATTACCGGTGTCCTTAAACGTAGCCACCATTCTCTGCCATTAAGAATAAAACTGTTTTTGGATGGTAATACAGGTTTGGAATAATAAAAGCAGCACTCCCAAAGACAACAAACTCCTACATGTTGACAAGCGAACGCTGCTACTTCTTCTTCTTCTCTCGGTTACTGGCGGATAGCAAACAAGTGAGAGGTGCATACCGCCACCTTCCGTCTTCTCTGGTGTTCTGCGGGGGTTGGGCGCTTCACACTACGTAATGACGTAGCTCTGACATAATTCCCGACTAGCTCCATATCGGTGGAAAGACAACTGGTTCTTATGAGCACTCTGGTTAAGCACTGGTTAAGCACTAGCACCAGCACCAGAACCAAACTAGCACTGGAACCGGTTTGGTGGAAAGGAGCCCGATGAGGGAACTGGGCAGCATGGCGGGACACCTGTGACAGCAGGTGGCGCCGAGTGGCTGGCTCCATTTGTTCCCAGATGTCAGCTGGAAGGGACCAGTGGAAATGGAATGACAACGGCGAAGGCGGAAGCGGAAATGAAAGCGGTCGGGGCAGGACCAGGTGGCATGGTAGAACAACGTGCCAAACAGAAACACTGTAAGCCAAGTAGGGCTCCTCTGGGGGTCGCGGATGTGATCTGGGCCTGGGGGGAGGCACGGTTGTGGAGGATTCAGGTCAAGCATTGGATGGAAGAACACCAGGGCCGGCTGCAGGTGGTGGCAGTACAGGAGAATGCCTATCTCCAGCAATCAGATGGCTCATTGAGGCATCCAAATGAACTGCGGCGTGCCCAGGAGGAGATTGGTGGGTTTGAACCTGAACAAGGGATGCCCCCGAGGGTGGTGAAGAGGAGGCGCACCGGGGTCGGATCAGCCAGTGGTGACACGGTGGGTGGTCCTTCACCTTTGGCGGACTGATGGTTGAACGTTTCGCTGAAGAAAGAGAAGGGGGATCAGGGATATGTTTTGATGTTTAATTTGTTCTAAGTTGTAAAAAAAAGAAAAAGAAAAAAGAAAACATTCAAATTTATTGATTGGCTATGTTCAAGGGTGTATTTTGTGCATGTGTTGTTTAGATTAAGGCAGGACGGTATTTTGTGTTATATGGTTTGTTGTGGTATATAAGCGGCAGAATAATCTGCTTCGCCATGTGGGGGTGAGAAGGCAGTCTACCCATCTTCCCCTAGTGTGTTTTTTTTAGTATGACTGTGTTAGACCATTTTTGTTATGTTACTGTCTTTAGAGTGCGTTTCGGGTTCCAAGTTAGGGTGGGTTCGAATTGTGTGTGTGACCTTACGGTTTTTGTGAGGATGGGGGGGCGGTGTTGTGTTGTAATTTGGGGACCTTTATTTGTGAAACACGGGTATAAGAGAGCAGTGAGCGGGAGGGGCGGTCTCTTGGCCACCTCTCTGCCTGGCGGGTACGCTATTGTATTGTGGAGGGTCTCCTAATTAACCTGTGTTCAGCTCAACACCTGGCCTCGTCCTTGGCTCCGCGGTAAACACGTTTGCTCGTCTGCGGTGAAGCTGGAATCAGTGAGTGTACATCACTTCCAGCCGGCAATGGCTGTTCCCCATTGGTTTTGACCGAATGGTTCTCATGGGATAAAATTATTCAGTATACTGACTCTAAGGGGTTATTTTTACTGAATAAATGTGTTATTGGTTTATAAATAATATAAAGCACAATTAATGTTGTTATAATGACCAGTACAGGTTTCCTTTAAAAAACAGGGACTATGTTGTGTCTATAGGTAACTACAAATCTGAGTGAACAAAAGTAACCTGTGGAGTTCCCCAAGGTTCCATTCTGGGACCTTTTCTTTTCAACATCTATATGCTCCCACTAGCTCAAATCATAAAAAAAAACCCCAAAACAAAATATATTACCATAATCATGCAGATGATACACAAATCTACTTAACCATCTCACAAGGAGACTATGGTCCAATTAAAACCCTGATCAAATTAAAAAGTGGATGTGCCAGAATTTTCTTCATTTAAATGAAGACAAAACTGAAATAATTGTTTTTGGAACCAAAGACGAAAGAATCAAAGTTAGTACTCAGCTTCAATCAATGATGCTAAAAACCAACAGCCAAGCCAGAAATCTGGGTGTGGTTCTGGACTCAGACCTGAATTTTACCAGCCATATTAAGACTGTATTAAATTCAGCCTATTATAACTTAAATAACATAGAGAGGATTAAAGGTCTGATGTCTCAGCAGTATCTAGAAAAACGTGTCCATGCATTTATCTTCAGTAAACTGGACTACTGTAATGCTGTCCTCACAGGTCTCCCTAAAAAGTCCATCAGACAGCTGCAGTTGGTTCAGAATGCTGCAGCTCCAGTCCTCACTAAGACTAAGAAAGTGGATCAAATGACTCCAGTTCTCAGATCTTTACACTGGCTTCCTGTCTGTCAAAGAATATATTTCAAAATAATGCTGTTGTATTATAAAGGTCTGAATGGTTTGGTGCCAAAATACATTTCAGATCTGCTAATTCATTATGAAACACCCAGAGCCCTCAGGTCATCAGGGTCAGGCCTATTATCTGTGCCCATAGTCAGAACCTAACATGGTGAGGCAGCGTTCTGTTTTTATGCTCCTCACATATGGAACAAACTCCCACAAAGCATCCGAGCTGCTGAATCTCTCAGCTGCTTTAAATCAAGGTTAAAAACGCTCCTATTTGCCGCGGCCTTTTGGGAGAACAATTGTTAATCTCCTACAATGTACTGTAACCTTTATTTCTGTCTTATTCTCTTTTAGCTTGTCTTTGTTTTGCTTTAATTTACTTTTTAGTTTGCTTTTAAAATTCTTATGTATTCCTTTTGCATCTTGCGGTAATGCTTTATGTAAAGCACTTTAAATTGTCTTGTACACAAAATTTGCTATACAAATAAACTTAACTTGCCATGAGTATTGTGCTTGGCCAGAATTCATCTGAGGCTGCATTCAGACCAGGATAGTCTTGGGGTCTCGGTTTGATTGGGTAAGGAATGCCAAGAATTTTGACACCTTTGTTTGGTTTGGTTTGCATTCAAAGTGCAGCGGACCAAACTGCCTGGACAACATCATGCAGTTACAACAACTGCTTGTTTGGGGCGCTGTAGCCGAAACCACCACTGACCAGGAAGAAAAAATCTCGGTAAAGAAGAAAAATCTGGCTCATCAAATGGCAAGGACTGAAAAAGGAAAACTGTTCCCTTCAGCTGGGTTGTTTGTCCACCACAAATAAGACATTTTTTTCAAACTTTTCTCTTTTGCTTTCTCCAGTAAATGGATTTCTCGGATTCGCGCAGTTGCCTTTATTGTTATTTTCTACCCAAAATCCACCACGGTAAATGTCACTTCTTCTCAGACTACATCTTGGTATGGTTACACAAACGCCGAGGAGCACTTCCGCCCTTTGGTTTGCTGGATAGTCCGTTTGCATTCGCACTGCAAGTGAAGCACACTAGAGTTCATTTGCAAGTGAACCGAGATCCCTGTTTTGAGGAGGAGTTTTTTGTTTGGTTCGCACCAGAGTTCGAATGCGCACTCAGACTGCACCAAAAGAACCAAACTATCCATGGAAGTGAACCAGAGTTTTTTTGGTCCAGACCAGCTGGTGGCCTTGTAAATGCACCCTGATACTCACAAGTTCCTAACAACTTTTGTCAATCAAAACAGGAAGCCACACTGTTTAAGAAAATGGTGCCATTATTTTAACAAACTGCTCTTAAAGGATGTAGTATTTTATCAAAAGTTTATAAAGCAGAAGAATCCAAAGTAATAAGAAGTTCTGGAAAGAAAAACAGTACTGGTCTTCATTTTAGTTTACTAAACTTAAATGAGAAAATCTAGGTGGTATTCCAGAAATCAGGTTTAGTGGCTAACCTGAGTAAGTTAACTCAGAGCTTGTGGCAATTCTGAGTTTTCAGTTCCAAAAAGTCAGAGTATGTTCATAACCATGGTAACAAAGGCTGTGAACATAACCTGTTCTTGATTAGGTTATGTTCAGGTTATATTCAGAGTGTCTTTAGAATGTTTAAACTGAAGAGGAGCCACATCCACAAACAGAAGTGAGAATGCAGAAAATCAATAACTTGTCACTCCAAATCCCCTTTAATAAAACAAACCATCACTAATTTGTTTTTAACGTGCCTTCTTTATTTCCTGAACAAACATCATTTTCCCTCTACCTTTACATGCAGATATTTATGGGCAGATTTACTAAGGCAGTGCAAATTAGCGAGCACACAAATTACACAGAGCACCTCAGGGAGTGACCAGTTTTTGCCAGTGATCTACTAACAACATGCAAAATTATGAACATAGACACAGTCACTTCATTTCAATAATGTCCACCCATCCACCAAGAGCACCGCAAAATTGTGCACAGGCACAGCTGATAAGGAAGCGGGTCATCAATACAGACACAACCAGTTTGGAGGACCATAATATATATGTAAAGCTTTTTTTTAAAGTTTTTGTTTAAGCGCAGACCCCACTAAAATAGTTTATTTTTATTCATTAGATTTCAAAATTTAGATTTTCATTTAACATGGGTGGGACACTCCTGCCGTAACAATATCCGGATTTATGGTATTGAAGAAGGAGTCAAAGGGACCTCAATGACTTGCTTTGTGGAGAACTTAATAAAAGATGAACTGGGAGAGACCACCGGATTAACCGACCTGGGTATTGAATGTGCACATAGAGCACTTGGCCCTAAACCCACTGAGTCTGCTCCCCCGAGGTCGACAGTTGTGAAATTCTGCAAGTACACAGTTAAAGAAAAAATTATTAACACTGCCTGGAAGAAAACTATCACTGTGGAGGGAAAACAGATTTTTTTCGATCACGACTATGCCACGGGGGTGATGGAAAAAAGGAGAGAATACCTGCCAATCAAGAAAATGCTGAAAGAAAAGGGGATCAGATTCCATACACCGATGACAAAGATGTGTGTTTTCCTCAACTCAGGGACAGTTACATATGATAACGTGGACCAAGCAACAGAGGATTTGAGGGTGAAAGTCTTCCCAGTATCAACGAAGCCTAAAGGCGGACCCAGTGAGGTATTGCGGCTGAGCTGACTCTGGGAAAAGGTGAAGGACAATTGGCACAGAGTGAGCGGGGAATACCAACAAAGGATTCGAGAAAAACTCCATGGGTTCCACAGACCTACTGGGACGGACATCGAAGAGTACTAACCCATGTCACCACAATATGAAAATATCTCAAGGTCCCTGATTCAGATGGTATAACAACAGGAATCAGGTTAGTAATGACAGACTGAATTCCTTGAAGACATTTCAGTAGCTCTCTATGTATACATGTGTATGTACGTAGATATGTGTGTGAATGGGTATGTGTATATGTGTGTATGCGTGTGTGTGTGTGTGTGTGTTTGTGTGTGTGTGTGTGTGTGTGTGTGTATATATATATATATATATATATATATATATACACACACACACACACACACACACACACACACTACCGTTCAAAAGTTTGGGGTCACTTAGAAATTTCCTTATTTTTGAAAGAAAAGCACTTTTTTTCCAATGAAGATAACTTTAAACTAATTAGAAATACACTCTATACATTGCTAATGTGGTAAATGACTATTCTAGCTGCAAATGTCTGTTTTTTGGTGCAATATCTACATAGGTGTATAGAGGCCCATTTCCAGTAACTATCACTCCAGTGTTCTAAAGGTACAATGTGTTTGCTCATTGCGTCAGAAGGCTAATGGATGATTAGAAAACCCTTGTGCAATCATGTTTGGTCTGCAATGCTGTAATTGCTGCAAATGGAGGATTCTTTGACGAAAGCAAAGTTTGAAGGAAAAAATTATTATTTCAAATACAAATCATTATTTCTAACCTTGTCAATGTCTTGACTATATTTTCTATTCATTTTACAACTCATGGTGGTAAATAAGTGTGACTTTTCATGGAAAACACAAAATAATTGTCTGGGTGACCCCAAACTCTGTGTGTGTGTGTGTGTGTGTGTGTGTGTGTGGGTGTGTGTGTGTTTATGTAAATGTAGGGATGAATAGCTATGTGTGACTGTGCGTATGTATATATACAGTGGGGCAAAAAAGTATTTAGTCAGCCACCAATTGTGCAAGTTCTCCCACTTAAAAGATGAGAGAGGTCTCCAATTTTCATCGTAGGTATACTTCAACTATGAGAGACAAAATGAGAAAAAAAAAATCCAGAAAATCACATTGAAGGATTTTTAATGAATTAATTTGTAAATTCCTCAGTAAAATAAGTATTTGGTCACCTACAAACAAACAAGATTTCTGGCTCTCACAGACCTGTAACTTATTCTTTAAGAGGATCCTCTGTCCTCCATTCGTTACCTGTATTAATGGTACCTGTTTGAACTCGTTATCAGTATAAAAGACACCTGTCCACAACCTCAAACAGTCAGACTCCAAACTCCACTATGGCCAAGACCAAAGAGCTGTCAAAGGACAGCAGAAACAAAATTGTGGACCTGCACCAGGCTGGGAAGACTGAATCTGCAATAGGTAAGCAGCTTGGTGTGAAGAAATCAACTGTGGGAGCAATTATTAGAAAATGGAAGACATACAAGACCACTGATAATCTCCCTTGATCTGGGGCTCCACGCAAGATCTCACCCCGTGGGGTCAAAATTATCACGAGAACGGTGAGCAAAAATCCCAGAACCACATGGGGGGACCTAGTGAATGACCTGCAGAGAGCTGGGACCAAAGTAACAAAGGCTACATCAGAAACACACTACGCCGCCAGGGACTCAAATCCTGCAGTGCCAGACGTGTCCCCCTGCTTAAGCCAGTACATGTCCAGGCCTGTCTGAAGTTTGCTAGAGTGCATTTGGATGATCCAGAAGAGGACTGGAAGAATGTCATATGGTCAGATGAAACCAAAATAGAACTTTATTGTAAAAACTCAACTTGTCATGTTTGGAGGAGAAAGAACACCATACCTACTGTGAAGCATGGGGGTGGAAACATCATACTTTGGGGCTGTTTTTCTGCAAAGGGACCAGGACGACTGATCCGTGTAAAGGAAAGAATGAATGGGGCCATGTATCGTGAGATTTTGAGTGAAAACCTCCTTCCACCAGCAAAGTATTGAGATGAACTTTTGTTATTGACCAAATACTTATTTTACCGAGGAATTTACCAATTAATTCATTAAAAATCCTTCAATGTGATTTTCTGGATTTTTTTTTCTTATTGTGTTTCTCATAGTTGAGGTATACCTATGATGAAAATTGGAGACCTCTCTCATCTTTTAAGTGGAAGAACTTGCACAATTGGTGGCTGACTAAATACTTTTTACCCCACTGTATATACTATACTGTATATATGGGTATATTTCTCCCCTCCATTTTAAATGTGAACATGGTTTTCTATTTTTGCTAGCTTATAATAGCCTCCTTGCTTTTACTTAGTCCTATATAACTTAAGAACAAGGTAGAAAATTATTTGAGTTGAAATGTTATCCACCCACACACTGATCCTGAGCGGGCCCTGGAGGTTTAAGGACTACCTCTTTGATGGAAGACCACTCAATGTTTAGAAGATATTTTCAGTGTTCTAGCTTTTCCAGATTTATTGTTCATATTTTTTGTTATTTGTTCATGGGGATCACAAATGTTCATCTTATTGTAAACAGGTTTATAAATACATAATAAGGAATTTAAGGTTATCACCCTTAATGTTAATGGCCTAACTAGCCCAATCAAGAGGAGCAAGATGATAACTAAAGCAAAACAGGAAAAGGCCCAAATTATATTTTGGCAAGAAACTCACTTAACAAACCAAGAGCATGAAAAGTTAAAGAATATGGGGTTTAGACATACTTATTATTCATCTTTTAAAACAGGACACAAAAGAGAAGTGGCTATTTTGATACCAAACTCTGTACACTTTGAGCCTCTGTCTGAAATTAAAGATAAGGACGGCAGGTACATTTGGGTGAAAGGCAAACTGGATAAAAAAGAGGTGATCCTGCTCAATGAGTATGTCCCCCCATAAGGCATTCTATAAAAAAAATATTTGAATTAATTGTGTCCCAAACTGATGAAATTATGATATGCGCAGGCAACTTTACCATAATCCTGAACCCAAAGCTTGATACAGCTAACCAACAAAGGAAAACTACCAATATTGAAAAATGGTTCAAAAGAAGATTTAAAGATTTATGCCTGATAGATGTTTGGAGAGATTTTCATAACCAGGAGAGACAATATACATTTTACTCAAATAGACATAATGCTTACTCAATGATAGATTATTTATTTGTGTGTAACTCTGAAAGGCATCGGCTGAAAGAATGAGAAATACACCAGAGAGATCTTTCGGACCACTCCACTATCCACTTAAAACTACATCTAGATAGCAGGCGTAAGATGACTATGTGGAGACTGAACATTAGCATGCTAAATATTCCCGGATTTAGAAAAAAAATAAATAATGAGCTAATAACATACACTACCGTTCAAAAGTTTGGGGTCACCCAGACAATTATTTTGCGTTTTCCATGAAAAGTCACACTTATTTACCACCATGAGTTGTAAAATAAATAGAAAATATAGTCAAGACATTGACAAGGTTAGAAATAATGATTTGTATTTGAAATAATAATTTTTTCTTTCAAACTTTGCTTTCGTCAAAGAATCCTCCATTTGCAGCAATTACAGCATTGCAGACCTAACATGATTGCACAAGGGTTTTCTAATCATCCATTAGCCTTCTGACACAATGAGCAAACACATTGTACCTTTAGAACACTGGAGTGATAGTTGCTGGAAATGGGCCTCTATACACCTATCTAGATATTGCACCAAAAACCAGACATTTGCAGCTAGAATAGTCATTTACCACATTAGCAATGTATAGAATGTATTTCTGATTAGTTTAAAGTTATCTTCATTGAAAAAAAGTGCTTTTTTTCAAAAATAAGGAAATTTCTAAGGGACCCCAAACTTTTGAACGGTAGTGTACTTAAAGGACAATGATAATGGGAATACAAACCCAGTGATTGTGTGGGATGCAGCAAAGGCTGTCTTGAGAGGAAAAATTATATCAGAAATTTCATTCTAAAAAAAAAAATAAAAACACAAAAACTTCAAGAACTTCAAGAACTACAAAAACAACTTTCAGCCGTTGAAAAACAACATATACAGTGGGGTAAAAAAGTACTTAGTCAGCCACCAATTGTGCATGTTCTCCCACTTAAAAGATGAGAGAGATCTCCAATTTTAATCATAGGTATACCTCAACTATGAGAGACAAAATGAAAAAAAAAAAAAAAATCCAGAAAATCACATTGTCTGATTTTTAAAGAATTTATTTGCAAATTATGGTGAAAAATAAGTATTTGGTCAATAACAAAAGTTCATCTCAATACTTTGTTATATACCCTTTGCTGGCAATGACAGAGGTCAAATGTTTTCTTTAAGTCTTCACAAGGTTTTCACACACTGTTGCTGGTATTTTGGCCCATTCCTCCATGCAGATCTCCTCTAGAGCAGTGATCTTTTGGGGCTGTCATTGGGCAACACGGACTTTCAACTCCCTCCAAAGATTTTCTATGGGGTTGAGATCTGGAGACTGGCTAGGCCACTCCAGGACCTTGAAATGCTTCTTACGAAGCCACTCCTTCGTTGCCCGGGCGGTATGTTTGGGATCATTGTCATGCTGAAAGACCCAGCCACGTTTCATCTTCAATGCCCTTGCTGATGGAAGGAGGTTTTCACTCAAAATCTCACGATACATGGCCCCATTCATTCTTTCCTTCAGACAGGCCTGGACATGTACTGGCTTAAGCAGGATGACATGTCTGGCACTGAAATCTTGCTTGTTTGTAGGTGACCAAATACTTATTTTCCACCATAATTTGCAAATAAATTCTTTAAAAATCAGACAATGTGATTTTCTGGATTTTTTTTTCTCTTTTTGTCTCTCATAGTTGAGGTATACCTATGATGAAAATTGGAGATCTCTCTCATCTTTTAAGTGGGACAATGTGCACAATTGGTGGCTGACTAAATACTTTTTTACCCCACTGTAACAAGGAAAGATCCACATGTACTTCAGCAAATGTGACCACTTAAACAAGAAATCGATAAGATTTATTGTGATGAGGTGGAGAAAAATCTCAGGTTTACAAAACAGACATACTACGAGGGAGGTTCTAAAGCCTCCAAGGTATTAGCTTGGAGACTGAAACAACAACAATTAAAAAATACGGTACATAAAATTAAAGATCCTTTCTCTAAAGCGATTACATATGAATTAAATAGAATACAACAAGCGTTCGAAAATTTTATCAAGTTTTGTATACACAACCTGTACCATTTGACGCCTGTAAAGCTTAAGAGTTCTTAAGCCAGTTGGACCTACCTTGTCTTGGGAAACAACATAATGACAAATTAATAAAAGAGATCAGTTGATGAAATTAACAGGGTTTTTTTTTCCTCCTTGAAATCCTCTAAATCTCCAGGGACAGATGGATTTCGAGGAAAATGGTATAAAGCATTTAAGGATTTGTTGTTGCCAATACTGCAAAAAAGCTTATCAGAACCAGTCTGGGTTCATTCAAGGTAGACAGACTCAAAACAATATAAGGAGGACCCTCCACATCATTGAGCATAAAAATAAGGAAAAAATGCAGGCCATTCTACTGAGTATGGATAAAGAAAAAAACATTTGACTTGGTGGGTTGGGGGTTTCTCTATAAGGTCATGGAGAAATCTGGTTTCCACCAAAAGTTTATCCAGTGCATTAGAACATTATATGTATCCCCGACAGCTAGAATTAAGGTGAACGGGAGTTTTTTCGGGACCATACATTTGTAACATGGTTGTTGCCAGGGCTGCCCACTCAGCCCAGGGCTATTTAATTTATTTATTGAACCACTTGCTCAAGCAATAAGGCAATGTCAAAGTTTGGATGGAATTACAATAAGGGTGCTGAGCACAGAATAGGTCTTTATGCAGATAGTGTTTTGTTCAGCCTTAAAGACCCAGAATCTGGTATTCCTAGATTAATGAACCTGCTGAAGATGTATAGATCCTTGTCAGGCTATACCTTTAACAATGGAAAAACACAAGCCTTGGTGTTTAATTTCACCCCATCTTTAGATCTTAGAAATAAATATACATTCAACTGGGATTTGGTCTCTGTTTGATATTTGGATGTGAATCTGCAAAGGACATGTCTCAACTGTACTCCCAAAATTATATGCAGATTAATACACAGATAAAAGAGGACTTTAACAGATGGACTCTTCTCCCGCTAGATCTTGGTAACAGAATTATGGTGATAAAAACTAATATCTTGCCCAGACTGCTCTACTTGTTTCAGTCTCTGCCTGTTTATCTTCCGGATAGCCAATTTAGAGAATGGGACAAGGTCATATCCAGATTCATTTGGAATAGCAAAGCTCCTAGAGTGAAGTATAAAACCTTACAACTACCAAGACGAAAAGGGAGGATGGGTTTACCAAGCCTTAAACATTACTTAGCATCACAGATAAAACCACTGACACTCTGGTGCAATCAGAAATATGTGGCAAAATGGAAAGCCATGGAGTTGTCTTCATCAGACAGACCTCTGCAGAGCCTATTAGGGATCCCTTGGGCAGCTAAACAATGTGAAATCCAGAGCCAGTGGGTTAGGTTCTCCATAGATACATGGTTTAGCTTGGTGAAGCAACTCAATATCCAAAAAGAAATATGCATTTTAAATTAGCCAACCCATGATACAAATTTTCTGGATCATGGGTTTGAAAGTGATAAAAGGTTTATACAATGGGGAAGACAAGGAGTTACTGCCCTGTGCCTGCTGGTTGATAACTCTCAGCTAATGGACTTTAAAACTATGTCAGAAAAATATGGCCTTACTCATCAAGATTTTTACAGACATTATTTTGACAATAATGTGAAGGAATATAACTCAAAAAATGTATAGTAAAATAACTGGAGAGTTATACAGACACATGAAATCAGAGGCCATAGAAAAAATATGTAAAGGTAAAATGGTGAAAAGAACTGGGAATTGTAATTACCTCAGAGGAGTGGGAAAATATAATTAATATACAAATTACAACTACAACTTCAAATATATGGAGAGACTTTTCATGGAAAAACTGTATTCGATTCTTCATAACCCCAAAACAAAAATCTAAACAGGCTGGCGCACAGCCTAATTGTTGGAGAGGGTGCGACTACGGCGTGGCAGGCCACTCACACATATTCTGGAGTTGCCCCACTCTTAAACCCTTCTGGGAGGGAGTACACAGCATAGTCAGGGAGGTTCTTGGTTATAACAATGAATTTACATGTTTATCCTTCTACCTGGGGAAGATAGATGCAAACCTTTCTAAAAGTGTTGGTTATCTCTTAAAAATATTCATGGGAGCAAGCAAAAAGCCTATAACAAGGAGATGGCTTTATAAAGAACCTCCCTCTATCAAGCAATGGGTAGCCATAACTAAAAATGGTAAATGGTAAATGACTATTCTAGCTGCAAATGTCTGGTTTTTGGTGCAATATCTACATAGGTGTATAGAGGCCCATTTCCAGCAACTATCACTCCAGTGTTCTAATGGTACAATGTGTTTGCTCATTGCGTCAGAAGGCTAATGGATGATTAGAAAACCCTTGTGCAATCATGTTAGGTCTGCAATGCTGTAATTGCTGCAAATGGAGGATTCTTTGACGAAAGCAAAGTTTGAAGGAAAAAATTATTATTTCAAATACAAATCATTATTTCTAACCTTGTCAATGTCTTGACCATATTTTCTATTCATTTTACAACTCCTGGTGGTAAATAAGTGTGACTTTTCATGGAAAACACAAAATAATTGTCTGGGTGACCCCAAACTTTTGAACGGTAGTGTATACTCAATGTTAAGGGGATGACCTCACCATTAGGGAATCATTCTTTCCCTCCTTTGGTATTTCTTTACCTTTTTTATGTACACAACCGTTCAAAAGTTTGGGGTCACCTCAGACAGTTTTGTCTGAGGTGACAAAACTGAAAACTTTGGTTTTCTAATCATCCATTAGCCTTCTGACACAATTAGCAAACACATTGTACCATTAGAACACTGGAGTGATAGTTGCTGGAAATGGGCCTCTATACACCTATGTAGATATTGCACCAAAAACCAGACATTTGCAGCTAGAATAGTCATTTACCACATTAGAAATGTATAGAGGGTATTTCTGATTAATTTAAAGTTATCTTCATTGAAAAAAAAAGTGCTTTTCTTTCAAAAATAAGGAAATTTCTAAGTGACCCCAAACTTTTGAACGGTAGTGTATATGTTGTTATTGTTCCTGCTGCTCTTGTACGTAACACAGTTCTGTACGCAATTTTGTCTGTTTTGCAGCAATGTTATGTTGTGTTTACTGAAAAAAAAGGAAAAATAAACTTAAAAAAAAATTATAAATTAAGCATTTGTATCAAATTTAATAAACGACTACTCATGAATAAATTGATTATTTAACCAACATGTTTATTTTATCAATCAATCAATCAAACTTTATTTCTAAAGCACCTTAAAAACTACAGCTGATACAAAGTGTTGTACATCAGGAATAGATCAAATGAGAAGGACATGTAAGACATAAAAATAAATAAAAGAAGAAAATGCAACTAAAAAAGTATAAAAAAAACCAGGTAAAAATGACAATCATATAAGATAAGATAAGATAAGATAAGATAAGACAAGCCTTTATTAGTCCCACAATGTGGAAATTCCAGGATTGCAACAGCACAGGGATAGCAACACTCAGAGCAACAATCAGAAGGCAAGAGAAAAAACAAGAGCAGCGAGTATACATATGTACATAAAAATACAAATATATATATAGACACACAGTGCGGAGCATTGTAGCTAGATGGAATAAATATGTAAATATATAAACACACACAGTGTGGAGCATTGTTGCTAGATGGAATAAATATGTAAATATATAAACACACACAGCGTGGAGCATTGTTGCTAGATGGAATAAATATATAAATATATAAACACACAGTGCGGAGCATTGTCGCTAGATGGAATAAATATGTAAATATATAAACACACACAGTGCGGAGCATTGTAGCTAGATGGAATAAATATGTAAATATATAAACATACACAGCGTGGAGCATTGTAGCTAGATGGAATAAATATGTAAATATATAAACACACACAGTGCGGAGCATTGTAGCTAGATGGAATAAATATGTAAATATATAAACACACACAGCGTGGAGCATTGTTGCTAGATGGAATAAATATATAAATATATAAACACACACAGTTCGGAGCATTGTAGCTAGATGGAATAAATATGTAAATATATAAACACACACAGTGTGGAGCATTGTAGCTAGATGGAATAAATATGTAAATATATAAACACACACAGCGTGGAACATTGTTGCTAGATGGAATAAATATATAAATATATAAACACACACAGTACGGAGCATTGTAGCTAGATGGAATGAAACAGCACGACCGTCTACTTCGTTAGCCTACATGGTATGATTATGTACCCATACATATTCTCACCCTCCATAGCGACCGGTATTTTCCTAGTTGTATACCGGAGGGGACCATTGTGTAAGTCTACTGCGTCTTTTGCATTCAATACTATTAGGTTGTCACGTCTTTTTTGCCATCTCTGCGAGCAGCCCTGCTTAGGTTGTACAGTCTGACAGCCGTAGGTAGGAAGGACCTGTGAAACCTCTCGGTTGTGCACCTAGGATGATGTAGTCTGCTGCTAAATGAGCTCCTCAGTGCATTCAGTATGTCCTGCATAGGGTGGAACTCGGACTCCAGCAGAGATGACAGTTTAGCCACCATCCTTCCCTCTCCCATCTCCTCCACTGGGTCAAGGCGTTTCCCCAGGACAGAGCTAGCTTTCTTGATCAGTTTGTTCAGTCTCTTCCTATCGGCTGCTGTAATGCCACTGCCCCAGCAGACCACTCCAAAAGTGATGGCTGATGCCACCACCGTGTCATAGAATGACTTCAGCAGCACCCCTTGTACACCAAAAGACCTGAGTCTCCTCAGTAGGAACAGCCTGTGCTGTCCCTTCTTGTAGAGTGCGTCAGTATTGTGTGACCAGTCTAGTTTATTGTTCAGATGAACACCCAGGTACTTGTAGGATGTCACCATCTCGATGTCTGTTCCCTGTATATTTACTGGTGCTGTGAGGGGTTGTCCTTGCCTGCGGCAGTCCACCACCAGCTCCTTAGTTTTCCTCGCGTTGATCTGGAGGCAGTTCCGATGGCACCAGTCCACAAAGTCCTGGATAAGCCCTCTGTACTCAGCTTCATCTCCGTTGGAGATGAGACCAACGATTGCAGAGTCATCAGAGAACTTCTGTAGATGGTAGTGTGTTGTGTTGTGTGAGAAGTCCGCAGTATAAAGGGTGAACAGGAAGGGAGCCAAAATCGTTCCCTGGGGGGCCCCCGTGCTACCGATGATCGTGTCGGACACACAGTCCCGGGTTCTCACAAACTGAGGCCGGTTTGTGAGGTAGTCCAGGACCCATGATGACAGGTGCTGGTCCACCCCTGCGCACAGCAGCTTGTCCTTCAGAATCATCGGTTGGATGGTGTTGAAAGCACTGGAGAAGTCAAAGAACATGATCCTCACCGCATTCCCGGGCTTCTCCAGGTGGGACAGAGAGCGGTGAAGGAGGAAGATCACCGCATCCTCCACCCCAATGCCATGCTGGTAGGCGAACTGGAGTGGATCCATTGCTGGTCCCACCAGGGGGCGGAGGTGAGCAAGGAGCAGTCTCTCCAGGGTCTTCATCATGTGGGACGTCAGGGCCACTGGTCTGTAGCTGTTCAGATCTTTGGGGTGGGAAGTCTTTGGTACAGGTACCACACAAGATGTTTTCCACAGCTGTGGTACCCTCCCCAGCTTCAGGTTCAGATTGAAGATGTACTCCACAATCCCACACAGCTGGTCTGCACAGGACTTGAGGAGCTTTGCGCTGATACCGTCCGATCCCGACGCCTTCCTCGCCTTGATCTTCCTCAGCTCCGTCCTCACTTGGGTCTTAGTGAGGGTCAGGTTGGGGGGCTGTGTGTTGGGAGTGGGGGGTGTTGGTGGAGTGGGGTGTGGGCAGCAGGACTTGATGTCTTCAGAGGCAGCAGTGGTTGTTGTGCAGTCAGGGGGGAGAGCGGTTGGTCAAACCTATTGAAAAACAGATTCAGATTGTTCGCCCACTCCCTGCCACCCATGGCCTGGGGGGAGGTATTCTGGAGCCCAGAGATGGTTTTAAGGTTTCTCCAGACCCCGCTGATGTCACTCTGTTGCAGCTTGTCCTCCATTTTCTTCCTGAAGCTGTCCTTGCCTTCTCTGATCTTTTTCCTCAGCTCCCTCTGTAAGGACTTCAGCATATCCCTGTTCCCCGACCTGAAGATCCTCTTCTTCTCTCTCAGAAGTGTTTTTATCTCAGGGTTGATCCAGGGTTTGTTGTTTGAGCAACACCGTATGGTCTTGGTGAGAACGATGTTGTCCACACAGAAGCTGATGTAGTCTGTGATGGTGTGAGTGAGGCCATCGATGTCCTCACCATGTGAGCAGAGCTGCTCCCAGGCGATGGTTTCAAAACAGCCCTTTAGAGCATCCGTTGCCTCCTCAGACCATAACTTCACTGTGCGCATGGCCGGAGGTTGTCTGTGCACTAGGGGTTTGTACACCGGCCGGAGATGAACCAAGTTATGATCCGATCTCCCGAGTGGGGGGAGTTGTGATGAGGTGTATGCCTCCTTAGTGTTTGCGTAGAATAAGTCCAGAGTTTTATTGTCTCTAGTGTGGCATGTGACATACTGGGTAAACGTGGGTAGAATGGGAGACAGTGAAACATGGTTGAAATCGCCTGAGATGAGGAGAAGAGCATCTGGGTGTTCTGTCTGCAGCCTGCCAGTTACTGAGTGGATGACGTCACGCGCTGTCCCAGCGTTCGCAGTGGGATTTGCATAAATAACAATGCAGATCACATGTGAGTATTCCCTCGGGAGATATGTAGGCCGCATGCTAACAGCTAGCAACTCAATGTCTTTGCTGCAGTGTTGTTGTTTAACAGTGATATGTCCCGGTCTGCACCAGTTGTTGTTAACATACATTATCACTCCACCGCCCCTTGCTTTGCCACTGTCTGGTGTTCGGTCTGCCCGTATCGCGTGGAAATCCTCCAGTTCAATGTTAGCATCTGTTGCTAGTCCTGTTAGCCAAGTCTCTGTGAATAGGAACAGGCTACACTCCCGGTATATGCTATCGTAGAGGGAGATAGCCGCTAGCTCATCTACCTTTCTCAGTATCGATCGTACATTCCTCATAACAACGGATGGGAGGGTGGGTCTGTACCTTATATTTCTTGCAATATAATAAAAGCAATAAAACAAGTAAAATCAATATCTCATTGTATTAACACTAGAATCATCAAGCTGGTCTGTTGGAGATGCTGGGGTTTTATTATGTGAATAACTTTGTTTTTTAACAAAATCTACAGGTCTCCCAGTTCACAACATTTTATAAATGCCATTGAGTTACAATGTTGCAATTTCGGGGGATGTTTCTATGGATCTGTGCACTCTTTTTGTTAATAATCTCATTGTTATTTTCCTCCCATATTGTGTATCCTGAACTGGGAGAGAGAAATAGAGAGAAGAGGGAACTGAATTACCATTTTATGCACAGACAAAAGAAATACTGTTAATATAGAAATATGGATAGAGAAAAAAAATGACGAAAATTGACAATGTGGAAGATTTTGCTTCAAGAGCGAGGGGGAGCTGATAGGAAAACTCCAGATCTGAGTCTGAACCTCTGCAGAAAAGAAAAAAAAGAGTCCTTATCAGCTGACACCATCTGTATGTCCACTGCGGGTACAAGGGCTCCTACTGTATCCTATTTTGTGGATACAAATTCATGTAGTAGTCTATATATAACATAAACAAATGAATTAAAAAAAACTTGCCAGCTTAACATTGATCTCTATGAGACCATTGATATTCATATAATCTGTTCTCATGTCATGCCAAATAAAAGTCACTGGCAGAATGAATGGCGTAAGAAAAACAAAATGAAGACTTTGGCGTGGCCTAGCCAAAGTCCTGATCTGAATCCAATTGAGATGCTGTGGCATGACCTTAAAAGGGTGGTTCATGCTCGAAAACCCTCCAATGTGGCTGAATTACAACAATTCTGCAAAGATGAGTGGGCCAAAATTCCTCCACAGCGCTGTAAAAGACTCATTGCCAGTAATTGCAAACTCTTGATTGCAGTTGTTGCTGCTCAGGGTGGCTCAACCAGCTATTAGGTTTAACAGGCAATCACTTTTTCACACAGGGCCATGCAGGTTTGGATTTTTTTTTTACCCTTAATAATAAACACCTTCATTTAAAAACTGCCTTTGGTTTTACTTGTGTTATCTTTGTCTAATATTTAAATTTGCTTGATGATCTGAAACATTTACGGGTGCTTTCACACCTAAATTCATTTAATTTGGTCTGAATCAGTGACAAGTTTGTTACTTTGGATCATTTTCTCCTCGGTTTGGTCCCCTTTCCCACAGGCAAATATTGAGGCAGACCATAAGCAGACTAAACTGCGTCACGTTAAATCCCGCGAGACTTACGTCAGAGCGTTCTCCGTTCTTATTGGTCAGATTTTTTTGCCGCGAGAACAAAAAAGGTAAATACAGGAAGTAGGATGACTACCGTGTATTGATGCATTTCGGGGAGAAAATATTACAAATCGTAGCGTAATCTACGGGGGGTTTTCATTGCCCTGTGTCATGTTCGGGGTTATTTTCTACCCCGTCCACGACCTGTGGCTGTAGGTTTTGATTATTGCTTATTAATTCCAGCTGGCAGATTGAGCCTTGCTCTCCACCAGTCCTATAGCCACGCCTCCTCCTCTCACCAGACATTCACCGGCTGCATGGTTTCACCACATGCACACATACGTACGCGCACATGCACACAAGCACACACATACACACGCACGCGCACGCACGCACAAACACACACACACACACACACACACTTAGTTCCAATCAGTCACTCACCTGCTTGCCACACAGCTGTGTCCACTTGCCTTCCTTAATGTACAGTGGGGGAAAAAAGTATTTAGTCAGCCACCAATTGTGCAAGTTCTCCCACTTAAAAGATGAGAGAGGTCTCCAATTTTCATCATAGGCATACCTCAACTATGACAGACAAAATGAGAAAAAAAAAATCCAGAAAATCACATTGAAGGATTTTTAATGAATTAATTGGTAAATTCCTCAGTAAAATAAGTATTTGGTCAATAACAAAAGTTCATCTCAATACTTTGTTATATACCCTTTGTTGGCAATGACAGAGGTCAAACGTTTTCTGTAAGTCTTCACAAGGTTTTCACACACTGTTGCTGGTATTTTGGCCCATTCCTCCATGCAGATCTCCTCTAGAGCAGTGATCTTTTGGGGCTGTCGCTGGGCAACACGGACTTTCAACTCCCTCCAAAGATTTTCTATGGGGTTGAGAGCTGGAGACTGGCTAGGCCACTCCAGGACCTTGAAATGCTTCTTACGAAGCCACTCCTTCGTTGCCCGGGCAGTATGTTTGGGATCATTGTCATGCTGAATGACCCAGCCACGTTTCATCTTCAATGCCCTTGCTGATGGAAAGAGGTTTTCGCTCAAAATCTCACGATACATGGCCCCATTCATTCTTTCCTTTACACGGATCAGTCGTCCTGGTCCCTTTGCAGAAAGACAGCCCCAAAGTATGATGTTTCCACCCCCATGCTTCACAGTAGGTATGGTGTTCTTTCTCCTCCAAACACAACAAGTTGAGTTTTTACCAAAAAGTTCTATTTTGGTTTCATCTGATCATATGACATTCTCCCAATCCTCTTCTGGATCATCCAAATGCTCTCTAGCAAACTTCAGACAGGCCTGGACATGTATTGGCTTAAGCAGGGGGACACGTCTGGCACTGCAGGATTTGAGTCCCTGGCGGCGTAGTGTGTTACTGATGGTAGCCTTTGTTACTTTGGTCCCAGCTCTCTGCAGGTTATTCACTAGGTCCCCCCGTGTGGTTCTGGGATTTTTGCTCATCGTTCTCATGATCATTTTGACCTCACGGGGTGAGATCTTGCGTGGAGCCCCAGATCGAGGGAGATTATCAGTGGTCTTGTATTAGTAGATTAGTTTATTTGACAGGGACAGTGCAATAAACATAGACAATTAATCAAAGACAATCAATCTGATGTGTTGCACATAGAGTGTATAGCTATTAGCTAATTTGCAACTCTTGTCCCTGGATGGGCTTTAGAAAAAAGAATCAAGATAAAAATATACACAATAACCACATACATCAATGCAGAAAAATTATAAATACACAATTATAAATATTATAAATATTATAAATACACAAATATAACAGCCTGACTCACCTTTAACATAAATATTATAAATACACAAATATAACAGCCTGACTCACATTTAACACATATAACATAACTCACATTTGCCTATTTCAGGCCTTCCTCCCTCCGTCACTCACTATAAACAAACACATTTATTCCTTCCCTTCATTCACTCTCACTTTGCAGACAAATAATTCATACATGAGTACATTCTTGTTTATTTTTCAGCCAGTTTTTAACATTTTTAGTGAATGTTTTAAAGTCCGTTATTATTTTAATTTCATTTGGCATTGTGTTCCAGATGTGACTGCCCTTTATAGAGAAAGCTGTTTGTCCAAATGTGGTTCTGCGGTGGAATATTTTACAGTTATTGTTAACAGAACTCCTGGTGGCTCTGCTGCTGTCCTGTCTTTGGACGAAACCAGCAAGTGGCTCGGGTGCTGATTTATGGAAACATTTGAACGTTAATTTCAGAAGACAGAGGTCAATGAAGCTCTCAAAACTCAATAGGTTGTATTTTTTTAAAACATTACAGTGATGCCACCTAATGGGCTTTTTGTCCAAGATTTTTAGGGTTTGATTATATAATGAACCTATATGTCTTATTGTGGAAGGGGCTGCTTGAGCCCAGACTGTCAAACAGTATGATATATGAGAAAAAACCATAGAATGCATATACAGTGCAGCTGCTTCGTAAGGTATGTAATATCTAATTAATTTAAAGCAGTTCAGATTTTTTTTTACTGTTTTTGAAATTTTCTTTATATGAAGATTAAATTTGAGTTGAGGATCTAGTACAATGCCAAGGTATTTGAATTCTGTAGCTAAACTGATGTCATGATCATGTATATTAACTTTAAAATGTTGCAGGTTACATTTTTTGATTGAAAAGCACATTGAGACTGTTTTCTGAAGGTTCAGCAATAGATGGTTCTTGAGGAGCCACTCTTGGACATCAACCATACTTGTAGACAGTACATCTGCAGCCTGTGCTGGAGTCTTGGCAGCTGTGTAAATAACTGCATCATCTGCATAAAGTTGGCATGTTGCAGCTGAGCAGTGTAACGGCAAGTCATTAATAAAAATGCTGAAAAGTAAAGGACCAAGAATGGACCCTTGTGGGATACCCATGCGGTTGTTTAAAAATGAGGATTTATCCTGGTGCACTTTTACACACTGTTCTCACTGTTCTCTATTCTGGAGATAAGATGCAAACCATTCTAATGTATTTGGGGAGAAGTTAAAAGATACCATTTTGGATAAAAGCAAACTGTGGTTTACAGTATCGAAAGCCTTTTTGAGATCTAGAAAAACAGCTCCTACCACATTACCCCTGTCCAAGGACTGTTTGACGTTTTCAATAAGGCAACAATTTGCTGTTTCTGTTGAGTATCCTGGTCTAAAACCAAATTGATGTGGATGAAGAAGTTGACTGTCTTGTAAGTAGTCTATCAGCTGTGTAGCTACAACTTTTTCAAGAACCTTAGATAGGACTGGTAAGATAGAGATTGGGCGGTAATTGCATATATCGTCTTTACTGCCTGATTTATGTCTGATTTATGTCAGACGTACATCTTTTACATCAGACGTAAGTGTACATCTTTTAAGTGCCTGATTTATGTCTTCCATTTTCTAATAATTGCTCCCACAGTTGATTTCTTCACACCAAGCTGCTTACCTATTGCAGATTCAGTCTTCCCAGCCTGGTGCAAGTCTACAATTTTGTTTCTGGTGTCCTTTGACAGCTCTTTGGTCTTGGCCCTAGTGGAGTTTGGAGTCTGACTGTTTGAGGTTGTGGACAGGTGTCTTTTATGCTGATAATGAGTTCAAACAGGTGCCATTAATACAGGTAACGAGTGGAGGACAGAGGAGCCTCTTAAAGAAGAAGTTACAGGTCTGTGAGAGCCAGAAATCTTGCTTGTTTGTAGGTGACCAAATACTTATTTTACCAAGGAATTAACCAATTAATTCATTAAAAATCCTTCAATGTGATTTTCTGGATTTTTTTTTCTCATTTTGTCTCTCATAGTTGAGGTATACCTATGATGAAAATTGGAGACCTCTCTCATCTTTTAAGTGGGAGCACTTGCACAATTGGTGGCTGACTAAAAACTTTTTTGCCCCACCGTATTGTAGACTTATAGGGAGGCAGTGTGATCAGTCAGTGTGGCAGCTTAAGTCAGCATTGGACGACCAGGCGCGCTTGTAGTTGGCTCCTTCCCCTTTGGACTTTATGATGTTTTTCCAGAGCTCCGCTCCGACATTCATGTGAGTCTTCTACTTAATTAATTATTTGCTCTTCCTCTCCGCTCCTGTTCTGAGCGCATGGGGCTTCTCCTCTTAGCCAACAAAGTTTGTAGCCAGTTGTCTAATCCATAACTCTGTGTGGACTGTGCCTGGACATTTTGTGTTTTTCCATTGGTCAAATAAACACGCTACATCACTGCACTTTGGGCTCGCTGCCAATTTATATGTCCACTGCGAGATCGCGCAGCGGACATGACAGTAAGCTGCCACCACAAGAGCCCAAGCAGTGAGTAGCGAGTTGTTTTTCCCCTTTCATTTTTTTTGTGTATTTTTCACCCACCTGAACTGGAGAAATCATGTTCTGGCTGGATGAAGTGGAGCTGCGGGGTGTGTGTGTCCTGGAGGGTCTCCTGTCTCAGATCAAGACCACCGGCACTCCCGAGTCACTCCGTGTAAGCCAGGACAGCGCAGTTCGATTAATGGAGAAGCATCCATATCTGTGGAGCTGCGTGGAGGCCACCTCCATCTTGGCCTCCATTTTCTCCTATTCACGGGAGAGCGAGGGACAGGAGGAAGCTGCTCCAATGCGGGAACCGCCCCATGGGGAGAAGAACCGTTCCCAGAAGCTGGAGGCTCGTCACCCTTGTCTCGACCATGGGGCCACCCCTCCTCTCGACAAATCTGCAGCTGACTCCCACACCCAGGTTGCCAATCTTGTCTGTCACCCGGGAGAGGGATGCAGGCTGTGCTATCGCCTGTGTTTTCTCCTCGAACTGTGGATATTAAGACCTCTGTTACCTTTGTATCTCCCCTGTCTCTGCCTGAGGGTCCATCTGATCACCAGAGGGAGGACCAAGCCTCTCTGATGGCCATGGACCATGGAGAGGCCTTTTTCGTTTCTCA
Organism: Pholidichthys leucotaenia; assembly: GCA_020510985.1. NCBI lineage: Eukaryota > Metazoa > Chordata > Actinopteri > Cichliformes > Pholidichthyidae > Pholidichthys > Pholidichthys leucotaenia. Next base: position 55,575,863 of record CM035846.1, on the reverse strand, counting down.
GCCTGTTGCGTCATGTACGCCATGCCCGGGAGGAACTCCAAAAGCTCCAGCCACCCGGAACCCTGCTCTGGCTGTCCCATCAGCCTCCCTCCCTGGGGCCATCGCAGGTGAGGAGCCTTCACCCACGACGCCGTCATCGACTGCGGGGAGCACAGCCAGTCCTACCTTGGCCCCGGCCACCATCCAGGGTGCAGGGGCAGTTTCCTCAGGTTTTTCCAAGGGGCCCAGGTTCATCACTGACATGTAAACGGAGGAGTCCAGCCCTGCCACAACCAATGCAAGGAGCTACACCTCGCCAGCTGCAGCAGGAGACACCATCAGCCAGGAGAACAGGCAGGTTTTCCTTCCTTTTGTTTCTAAAATTGTTGAAAATTCTTGCCTTATCCCTGGTAGAGAGTCTCTGGGTATGCAGTCCCCAGAGGCCTCTCCACCTCCTGCAGTCACTGTCATCTCACCAACCCTCTCCATATCTCTTTCTGTCACCTCTGAGTGTCCACTGACCCTGGGGCTCCAGACAAAGGAGGAGCCCGCGGAGCAGAGAGACACTACCCCAGCCCCGCGGAGCCACCGTGACCAGAGAGAGGGTCCTGTGACCAACCTGGAGCCTGTGCCAACGAAGGAGCATCCCCTGGCTTCAGTCACTCGGGGTCCAGCGCAATGTGAGACTCGTTGGAACCTTCACTGGAGGAGGCGAAGACTGCGACTACCATCACGCCTGCTGCGGAGGCCACCACAGCAGAGTCAGCGCCCGAGCTGCACCTCCAGGAGGCTGAGCCCATGGAGACGTCACCCGGATCGTCGAAGTCCTGGACGGCGGTGGAGCTTGAGCTAAGGCAAGTGCTCTCTTTTGTCTTTTTCCTTTCCTTTATAGTGCATTTTTGCCTAGTTTCAGGTGAGGAAAGCCAGCTGCAGCCACACACTGTACCTGAGCTTGCCTCACCGGGCTCTGTCGCTGCCGGCAACCCTGACCCCTCTTCCTCTGTATCTGACTCCTTTTCTAGGGTCGCCGGAGAGAGGTCCACGTTGCGGGACAAGGCGGAGGTTCCGGGCTTGCCATTGGAGGTTATCGTCCTTGCGGGTGCACCCAAGGCCCATTCGGGGTCCACCGCAGGTGCAGCAAGGGTCCTCCTAGGCTCCAGCGTGGATGCAACCATGGCTCGGTCGGGGTCCACTGTGGGTGCTACACTGGCCCAATCGGGGCTCACCACGGGTGCAACTAAGGTTCTGTGTCACGTCTGGACCATCAAGGGTGTCGCCAGCCAACGCAAGCACCACGGCCTCCTTCCCCCTTCCAGAAGCCTAGTGTGGGATCCTTCTTTTCCTGCTGGACACCGTCATGATTTCCCGGGTCCTGTCACCAGTGGCTGCAAGGGTCTTCTTTCCCTGGTCTGGTCGCCTATCCCCCAGTCTCCCGGTGGGCAGACTGCTTCCTTGATTTTCCCCTTGGTTCTGGTGTCCCAACGATGTGGATCGGCCACCTGATGGTCTGCGTCTCCTGGTTAAGGGGCCACTTTCCGGCCTGTTTCACCTGGCCCGGTGGCTGAGGATTCCCAGTCAGCCTCCCGAGAAACTGTATTGTTGGGGTCGGTGGCCAGGTTTCCCAGGTAGGCCACCTGGCTCACCTTGCCCAGCGGCCCAGCTGGCGTTGGACTTTGGCAGGCCACCTGGCCTGGTTCATGTACGGTCGTGGGCCTGGGACAGTGGCCGGCCCCCTGAGCCTTGGGACTCTTGGGTTTCAGGAGGGGTGATTGTGTTTTGGGGGTTGGGAAGTGTCATGTTCATTGTGTTGTATTGTGGGGTTTATCTTTTCCTTGTTAATCCCTCCTAACCTGCTTTCCCCCACCTCCTGCCCTGGGTTGTTGTGTTGGTTTTTGGAGGGGGGGGGGGCAGGTTTTGTTTTCCGTTTTGATGGTACAGTGGGTGTCTAGTTCCCACCCCTTGGGGGGGGGGGGCTCTGTCATGTTCGGGGATGTTTTCAACCCCGTCCACGACCTGTGGCTGTAGGTTTTGATTATTGCTCATTAATTCCAGCTGGCAGATTGAGCCTTGCTTTCCACCAGTCCTACAGCCACGCCTCCTCCTCTCACCAGACATTCACCGGCTGCATGGTTTCACCACATGCACACATACACACGCACACACACACACACACACACACACACACACACACACACACACACACACACACACACACACACACTTAGTTCCAATCAGTCACCCACCTGCTTGCCACACGGCTGTGTCCACTTGCCTTCCTTATGCCTTCCTTGCCTTCCGGGCTGCAAGGTGGCGCAGTGGTTAGCACTGTGGCAGCACAGTTTACCCTCGGCCGGGGGATCGCGGGTATCGTGAGATCGTGGGTTTGATCCCTGCCCCCGTCCAACAGTGATCTGTGTGGAGTTTGCATGTTCTCCCCGTATTGCATGGGTTTACTCCGGGATTTCTCCGGTTTCCTCCCACATACCAAAAACATGCAGGTTAGGGATACGGGGCGCTTGCGCACGCAGCGACCGGCAGCTGGTGGCTTGTCACCAGACTGCAAAACAAATCTACCTACGGGTACAAAATAAGTAATAAAATAAATAAATAAATAAAATAAAATTAATGTATTGTGTACTTATAGGGAGGCAGTGTGATCAGTCAGTGTGGCAGCTTAAGTCAGCATTGGATGACCAGGCACTCTTGTAGCTGGCTCCTTCCCCTTTGGACTTTATGGTCCAAAATGGACTTTATGTCCAGAGCTCCACTCCGACATTCATGTGAGTCTTCTACTTAATTAATTATTCGCCCTTCCTCTCTGCTCCTGTTCCGAGCGCATGGGGCTTCTCCTCTTAGCCAACAAAGTTTGTAGCCGATTGTCTAATCCATAACTCTGTGTGGACTGTACCTGGACATTTTCTGTTTTTCCATTGGTCAAATAAACACGTTGCATTTCTGCACTTTGGGCTCGCTGTCAATTTATATGGCCACTGCAAGATCGTGCAGCGGACATAACACCCTGGTTATTGTTTATTACATCCGTGCATATACCACTTTTGGCAAATCGTACAATTTGAAAATGAAGCGCTGCTACGGATGGGAAATAACATGTTAATGTTCATTAATCCTCCAGATTCGTGGCATGCTCAGCCACAGATATTTTCAAAGATCTATCAGGTATATACAGTGACATAAAATGTTTTACCATTTGCTGCTGGTCCCGTTTAAGTGCAGTCGCTTTCTCATCTGCAAGACCACACCAGAGTTCGCCATTTAATTCAAACCGAGACCACCCTCGGTACGGTTGTTTTGGTACGCACTTGAGTACGATTACCGTGTTCCCACCAGACAAAGCAAACCACACTAATGGAGAAAATGAACTTGAGTTCGACTGAAACGGACTAAAGCCTGCAGGTGCTGAAAGCACTCTAAGTATGACAAACATCCAAAAAAAAAAATAGAAATCAGGAAGGGGGAAAACACGTTTTCACACCACTGTATATAATACACTCAAAATATCCCACAATGCATTTTGAAAAGTAGTGTACAACAGATGGCCACTACATTAGCCAATATATCCCATAATGCAATGCACAGCCAATGGAGCAGTGAGAGGATAGCGCCACATCACAACATAAACTACCTCAAGGTATTCATATTTTTTAATTCAGGAAAAACGATTTAATACATATTTACAACAAATTACATGCAGGTATTCATTTTTACCACCGTTAGTCTGTTACGCTTTACTTTCTCACCATGATGACATCATTAACCATGCTGCGAAAACAAGCCCAGTAGTGTCCGATAGCAGTTAATTTTATTGTTATATTGAGTTTACTATATAGTCCACTATATGTAAATTCACTATATAGCAAGTAGGGGGGGAGTGAATGAGTGAACATTCTGAACATAGCCTGAGATTCAGCCATTGTATATCAAAGATGTACAGTGGCCCAGAAAGCTCACCAAAATGCAAAAGCCACAATGCAAATACAAAAGCATGCTAATGTGTTGTGTGGGATTTGGCCCTTGGGGCTTGCCGTAGCTGATGCCAGGAGGTCGATGTGGTGACATCAGGTGGGCTACGGCCAGTGTGTATATTGTGCCTGTTTGCCATAATAAAGTTCAGTTCGTTGCACAGGTCAACATGGCTCCGGTCTCCCATTATTGAGACATAACATTTTGGTGAAGAGAATAAACCATGGGAGCATGAATTAAACCACCACATTCATTTTTACAGTCTCCGGGTAGGCCAACTATACCATGGTGCCACTGGCGAGAGGCGTTCGAGGTGTATGTTGCCGTGGCCTGCCTGGGCGGCACCGACAAAGAGACACAAAGGAGCCTACTCGTTCACTGCCTCGGTGAGGGGGGCCAACGGATATTTTTCGCACTGGGTGGCAAGAGCTCACTGAAGGAATGTCTGGACGTAATGGACAATTTCTTTATGGACCATTCCAACATCACGGCGGGAAGATATAAATTTTTTGACGGCCGACAACAACCTGGTAGTCCGCCCAACGTTTCATAATGGAACTCCATAGCCTAGCAAGAAAGTGCACCTTCGGGCCAATTGAGGTGGAGCTAGCCCAGGACAAGCTAGCACACGGTACGAGCAATAAGTGGCTAAAAAAGACAAGCTAAAGCTAACTACGGATGTCTTCGCGCTGGAGAAAGTGGTTGAACTGACCAGCCAGATAGAGTCCACTGCCCAGCTAGGTCTACAAGCGCTAGCTAAAGAGAACCTAACCAACCAAGCCCCCCCCCCCCCACACACACACATCTGGCCGCTAACAACACAGCTAACACTTCGGGGCAGACCCCCAAAAGGTGGCGGACCATGGCACGGGCAGGATCGGGAGCTAGGGGTGTTTGTGATGGCTGCGGCTACCCTTGTCATTGGGTGGGCTTGTCCACCTGCCTTGTCAGAGGAAAAAAGTGCCATAACTGCGGCCGTTCTAATCACTGGGCCAGGACCTGCACCACCACTATTATACCATCAGCAATGGAGCCCGAAGGCATGATGCAGGTGTGTGTGATGGGTGCTGTGAAGGAGTCGTTAAAGTGGTACATCTTGCAGCTAGACGGGGTATGGTGGACTTAGGTGCTGGTAAATCCATTCTGAATATGATTACATTGAAAAGACTTTTCCCAGGCAAAACCATCAAAGCAGAGGCAGTAAAAATTTTTGGGTACGGCCACACTAAAATTGACATAGCTGGCACGTTCAGCTTCTCTGTGAAATGTGGGTCAAGGATTATTCCTGTGTTTGCCTTCCATGCTTCACACCAGGGGGCCGACTTGCTGGGAATCAATCTACTGGGTGAACTAGGATTCTCCATCACAGATCCAGCGGGCTCAAAGGTGCTGACTGTGTCCCCCGAATGGCATGTCCACTGGCCGGCATTTTTCGTGGGCCTAGGATGTATTAACGCGTTCTATGACCACCCGCTCATCAACCCAAGTGTGATGCCCCGGCTCCAACCATTACAGCAGCTTCCCCTCACCCTGCTTAAACTGCTTAAAGCTGGCATCATCGAGAAACTGGATGCCTCACTCTGGATATCGAACATCATGGTTGCCAAGAAGAAGACAGGCGGCATCCGACCGTGTATTGACCTTAGGATGGTAAATAAGGTGATTGTCCTGGCAAAATAGCTGCTTACCATGATGGAGGAACTTACCAAAACGTTCAGTAGCTCAAGGGTGTTCACAAAGCTGGAGCTCCACCAGGGTTATCTACAGGTGCCTCTTCACCCAGCCAGCAAGAACCTGACGGCATTCGTGACCCACATGGGCATTTTCAGGTACATCTGCATGGCTGTTGGTCTGAGCTCAGCACCTAGCTGCTTTCAGAAGATCATGTCACGATTCTGGCTGGACCCAGGGGTGTAGTGGTGTACCTGGACAACATCGTGGTCCACAGTGCATCGTCGGAAGAGCACGACAGTTCTATGGGAAGGGTGATGGAGGTGCTGCAGGAGCATGGAGTCACATTGAATGGGGAAAAGTGCATTTTTGCGGCGGACTCCATTGAGATTGTGGGATTCAGGCTGGCAGCCAAGGGCCTGAGGCCCCTGCACTCAAACGTGGAGGCGGTCCTGCGTCTCCCTGATCCCACAACACCCGCACAAATCTCTTCATTCTTGGGCATGGTGAACTTTTACAGGTGTTTTATTCCTCATTATTCAGAGACTATCAAAACACACTGGGCCCTTCTGAAGCAGGACTCACCATGGCAGTGGACTCTGGCCTGCTCAGCGGCAGTCACTAGGGTGAAGTCTCAACTCACCTCCCCTCCAGTGTTGGCCCACTTTGATAAAAAATGGCCGACTTTTGTGACCTGTGACATATCTGGTTCAGCGGTGGGGGCAGTTATGTCTCAAGTGCAAGATGGTACCGAGTAGCCAGTGGCGTTGAGATCCCTTTCAGCAGCTGAACAGAAATATGCCATGGGTGAGAAGGAGGCAATTGCTTGTGTCTGGGTGTGTGAACGGTGGCACATCTACCTCTACGGACACCACTTCACCCTGCGAATGGATCACCAGGTGCTGACAACACTGCTGGAGATGACAGGCTTGGGGCACAGACCCCTACGGATCCACAGGTGGACTGAGTGGCTGAGGGCCTACAAATTTACTACCCAGTTCACTCAGGGAAAAGAGAATGTAGTAGTGGATCTCCTGCCTGTGCCATGGCCAACACCGTACAACCAGATGACGACGACCATGACCCCATGAAGGCAGATCTGATCAACATGCTGCACGGATCCCTTCTGGACATAGTATCCCTCCAGGAGCTCCGGGCAGAGTAGGAATGGGACCCCACGTTGTCACAACTGTGCTTGGTCATCAGGGAGGGTTGACCCACAAAAGTACAGGGCAATCTGGCACCTTTTCACTGGTTCAGAGACGAACTGAGTTGTTGGAACTTGGTGTGTGTGGCAAGGGGACACTGCACATTGATCCCGGTGTCTCTGAGGTCACAAGTCCTGGCAATGCTCCACGAGGGTCACCTGGGCATGGTCAGGGTGAAGCAGCGTTGCAGGGATTCAGTTTGGTGGCCGGGTATCGATAAGGACATTGAAACTATGGTAAAGAACTGTGTCCCATGCTTAGAGAGCGGAAAGACCAGCGGAACCCCCCACCCCCACCCCTGCGACCATTACCGTACCCAGAGGGCCCTTGGAAGCACATCCAATTGGACATCATCGGTGAACTACATACGGCACCCCTGAACAGCCGGTTTTTGCTACTAGTCTATGATCTGTTCTCCAAATGGCTGGAGGTGTTGCCCACAAATTCAGTCATGACAGATGTGATTACAGGTTTTTTCTCATCACTATTCGTCACATGGGGAGTTCTAGATGCCATCATTACAGACAATGGCCCACAGTTCACCTCTGGGGGGGTTGAGGAGTTTTTGGGTGTTAAGGGCATGGAACACATCAAAACCGCGTTCTACCACCTCCAAGACAATGGGGGCATGGAGCGTTTCAACAAGACTCTAAAAAATGGTCTGAGAGCCCATTTGGCGAACAGTTTCACGTTCCCTGATACCCTCCAGAGCACACTCCTCCACCACAGGGCAACGGCCCATGCAACAACAGGGTGCTCCCCGGCAAAACTTATGCTGGGGCGTGAACTCCACCTGCCCTGGACTGACTGAGGCCTCCCACGACCTCCTCTCTGGAGAACACGCCCTCTGGAGAACACGGTCTCCACGAGACCGGGTCATCGCCCAACTGCGGAAGATGAAACAACATTTCGACAGGAAGCACAGGGCGAAGGCCCACTGACTCGATGTGTCGGACCAGGTCTGCATTAAGCATCCCAACCGCATGCATAAACTGCAGCCTCTCTGGATGGGGCCACTTCAGATCATGAGGCGATGGGGCCAGAACACGTTTGAGCTCTCCGACAGGTCATGGAGGCACTCCAGCTGACTCAGAAAGTCATTGCCTGCACAGGGTTCAGGAACTGCAGCAGAGCAGGCTGATGTGGGTTGGGACTTACATGATGAGGGTGTTAGGGACTCACAGGTGCAGCCGATGGAGCCTGGAGCAGGTTCCACTCCAGTGGGGCACTCGGCTAGGATGCGTCAGAGGCCCAAATACCTCAATGACTTTGTTCTGGAAGTAGCTTTAGCTAATGCGTGTTGGGAATGGGCGGCATAATAATCCACCCCAACATAGGAGGGTATCCTGATAGTCTACCCAGGTGCCCATTTATTTAACTAGTTTTGTTGTTCTGTGTGTTCTTCCAAAAAAAAGAGAGAAACTGTCTATATTGCATGTCTTCCAAGGGGTTTTCTCGCTAAAGTTAAAGGGGGGTGTTCAATCTTAAATATATGTGTGCGTTATCTAGGGTGCTTTCACGTTTTGTAAAGGGGGAAATGTTGTGTAGGATTTGGCCCTTGGGGCTTCCCATAGCCGATGCCAGGCAGTCGACGTTGTGACATCAGGAGGGCTACGGCCAGTGTGTATATTGTGCCTGTGCCATAATAAAGTTCAGTTCGTTGCTCAGTTCAACATGGCTCCGGTCTCCCGTTATTGAGCCATAACATAATGCATTAGCATCAATGCTAATTTTAGCATGCTATCTAATGAAACAGCTATGCACTAAAACATTAGTATCTTTTTGCAGCTCTCATAAGTTAGCATGCTAATGTTGGCACTGATGCTAACAGCATGCTTTGGTATTTGTGTTGTGGCTTTTGTGTTTTGTGAGTGAGATTGAGAGGGAATTGCACATGGGGAGGTGGGGATGGGGGGTGGAGCGAGTGTGCATATGTGGCCCGTGCTGGCAAAATGAGTCGGAATGCGCACCGCGTCATTACAAGTTGCAGGCACGAGAAGTCATAAATCATGAGTCTTTCTTTGCTAGTAGCAAGTCCCAGGAAAAACCCCATGACTGCCTGGTATCATTGGAAAGCTCAGAAAATGTCCTTTCTAAAAATACATTTGTTTTTGTGGAAGACATGACTCCCTACCAATCGAACCCAAGTTCTAAACCTAGCCAAAATATAAACAAATTGTCTTTTTCCGGTTCCGTTTTTGTGCATTTCCTACAAATTAAATATCATTTGGAAGGTCTTTCAATATAGAATATGGAAAAAAACCTTTACATCAGTTTTGATAATTTCCTCAAAGTGACTCATTTTGCCAGCACGGGTCACATATAGGAACAATACCATAAACATTTATTTTTTCAAAACATTCACTTTACCTCAGAATGAGTTTTGGAACATGTTCAGTCTGCTTTATGCTGCTTTGACAGTTCTTAGTGTGTAAAAATTTGAAGAAACTCAACATGATATTGGTAGTATTTTCTTCATTCTGGAGTGAGATAATGTTTCTGGTGTAAAGTGACTCATTTTGCCAGCACGGGTTACATATAGGAACAATACCATAAACATTTATTTTTTCAAAACATTCACTTTACCTCAGAATGAGTTTTGGAACATGTTCAGTCTGCTTTATGCTGCTTTGACAGCTCTTAGTGTGTAAAAATTTGAAGAAACTCAACATGATATTGGTAGTATTTTCTTCATTCTGGAGTGAGATAATGTTTCTGGTGTGTGAGAGAGAGAACAAAAGACTCGCTCCAAAAGAATGAGAGTTGGCAACACTGGTTTTGATGAGCTCTCTGGGCCACCTTAAAGATGGCCTTAGTTTTCCAGTCTAAGTGAAACGATAAGAGAAGTGCATTTTTAACTAATGGCCAGCAGATGGAGATCTGACATGATTTATGTCTATTTGCCTCACTTTAGCCACACACAAAATGGTAAAATGACAACTGTGGAAAAGCACAACCAAAATCGTTTGGTGTTTCAGTAGCCACTCTGTCATTGTCTGTGGGTTGTCCTCTCAAATTCTCATGAGTCAATCTGAAGATCAACTTCATGTAACGGTGTTGGTAAGCACAGGAATGCTTTCTGGAGATTAGTAACTGAGGGCTTCTGGTTTCCCTGGAAGAGAAGACGCCGACTCCAAACATGCATTGCACTGACCTATTAAAAGAGGAAATGTAGGACTCCTCTGCTCACAGTTAATCACAACTGCACTACAGCACTTTAGTCCAGGAGAAGGATACCACGACAATCGTGAGAACTGTGCAGTATTTGTCTTTGCCCACCTGAGACCGCAGGTGAAGACTTGGCTGGACCCTCTGCAGGTTGAATATCAACCTCATTTAGGAGTTGAAGACGCTGTCATCTACCTGCTGCAACAAGCCAATTTGCACCTGAATTGCAGAGGAGACACTGTGAGAATCAAGTTCTTTGATTTCTCCAGTGCCTTTAATACCATTTGGTCACTGGTGCTGGGTAAGAAGATGCGGCTGATGGGGGTTAACAGCTCTGTGATCTCCTGGATTACTGACTATCTGACAGGCAGGCCACAGTTTGTCTGGCTGGGCAGTGTCTTGTCAGATGTGATGGGTAGTGATATGAGAGCTCCACAGGGGACGGTGCTTTCTCCTTTCCTCTTCCCCTTATACACCAATGACTTTCAGTACAAATCCGAGTCATGCCACCTGCAGAAATTGATGACTCGACTGTTGCTGGGTGTCTAAAAGCGGAGAGGAGGGAGAGTACAGGGCACTGGTTAACAGATTTGTGAAGTGGACTTAGCAGAATCACCTGAGGCTGAACGTCAGCAAGACCAGAAAGATGGTGATTGACTTCAGGAAGAAGAGGGCGCCTTCACAGCCATTGGGGATTAGGGGGGAGGATGTGGAGGTAGTGGAGGACTACAAATACTTTGGTGTCATGATCTGCAATGGACTGGACTGAAAATGTAACACCGATGCTGTATTCAAGAAGGGGATGAGCAGACTCTTCTTTCTAAGTAAGCTGAGATCCTTCAACATGTGTAACAAGATGCTGAAGCTTTTCTACCAGGCCATTGTCACAAGTGCCATCTTCTTTGCTGCTGTCTGTTGGGGTAGCAGTTTCAGAGCCAGCGACACCAACAGACTTCACAAGATTATCAAGAAGGCTTGCTCTGTATTTGGTCTCAGGCCGGAGACCTTTGAGACTGTTGTGGAGAGGAGGACACTGAACAAACTGTGATCCATCATAGACAATCCTGATCACCCCCTGATCACCCCCTCCACCAAACACTGGACAGACAGTGAAGCACTTTCTCCAGCAGACTGCTACAGCTTCGCTGCCGAATGGTCAGGTACAGGAAATCTTTCCTGCCACGTGCCATTTCACTGTACAAAAACTTACTCTAATGTTGAATTCTGGTCATAACTATGCTGCCATACTGCACCTTACAGTCTAACTGGTACCTCACATTGCACCCTGCACCTGATAGTCCTTGCATTGTACAGCTAGTATGATCCATGTATCTCTACAGGTCATCATCTATTCATCTGCAATGTACTGTATATGCTATCTAGACAGTTTTGCTTTCTATGGTTAACCCCTTGAACTCTGTGAATTCCACGGACGGTCACGTCTCTGCGTCTTAGTGCGTCTCAGTGCGCACTGAAAAAAAAAAAAAAAAGCTGTATTTCTGGTCTTCCAGTACAGACAGCCTTGTTACAACCCGAGAAAAAAGCTGTGTAATATATTCATTTTTTGTGGTATTTTTACAAAATTTTGACCTGAGCTTGAAAACACTTGGTTCTACATTTCTGTTGTGTTTTCCAACCAGTATCTGACAGCTGTATGTTATTTGCAAGCATCTGTATCTAAAAAACCACCCAGGCGAACTTTCTTGTTACTCAGTGGCAGGAGCACTTAGAGAGATTATGACTGTTTTGCCAAAAAATTCAGAGTGTTTTCTTTTAAATGAGGCTAACCCTATGAAGATGCTGCAAAGGGTTGAAGAACAGCATTTGATTTACTTTGGGCATGTTATTTTTAGGCGTTTTTAGGGAAGGTGAACAGAGTTCAACAGGTTAATTCCTTTTTATTTTATGCTGTGTGTTTCTGTTGTTTTGGTTGTCTACTGTCATGCTGCTGTTACACTGTAATTTCCCAGTTTGGGATCAATAAAGTACATCTACAGTGGTGTGAAAAAGTGTTTGCCCCCTTCCTGATTTCTCATTTTTTTGGATGTTTGTCACACTTAAATGTTTCAGATCATCAAACAAATTTAAATATTAGACAAAGATAACACAAGTAAACACAAAATGCAGTTTTTAAATGAAGGTGTTTATTATTAAGGGAAAAAAAACCCAAACCTACATGGCCCTGTGTGAAGAAGTGATTGCCCTCTAAACCTAAATGCCAAGATTTACCCCTTGGGGCAGAGAGGAGAGACTCAGGCGCTGAACTGTAGTTTGTGGTATTTAACAAGGAAACACAAAAGTCCAAAAAGTGCACAAAATAAACTTACAAACTGAGGCGACAAAGTGACATAACGCACGGCTCAGGAGACACACACGCAGGCTCAGAGTAGATTCAACAGCTTTATTCAACAACAAGGGTGTGTAACTGCATGTCTGTGAGATGTGAATGTATTGGTGGTGGACGTCTGCTTCAGGCACGGGGGCAGGAAGCCGTGCAGCTGGGCAACCCTATGGGTGAGAGCACAGGGAGAAGGGTAACGGGCACCAAACCAATACAGAAGGATAATGGGATATGCTGGCTTACTTGGTTGGGCAGGTGGCTGGCGTTGACAAGGGCGAGGCCCGGGAGACAGCGACCTGGAGCGCCTGTGGCAGCAGCGAGGAAACGGCGAAGCAGAGGAGAAGTCCGCCGCCGGGAAATCCACCTGTGCACAGGGGAGAAGGCTGGAGAGGAAGGTAAGAGATTCTTACGTGAAGGTCTTGCTGGTAGAAGGGGGTTCCTTGCAGCAAGCAGGCTGACGGGATCAGACGGCTTCAGGCCGAAGCCAAGGGCAGAGTGGCTTATATCCCACGCTGCTGACGAGGTACAGGTGTGCGCGCAGCTGGCGCCGCTAATGAGCGGCGAGTCATGACACAAAGGAGTAGGCAGGATAACACAGGAGAACGCACCAGAACAGGGAAAGGGTTCTGATGCATGTAGGCAGACAAACTGAGGCTCCAACAACGAATGAAAGAAACGATGGTCTTTAAATAGAGCATAACGCCAATGAACACAAATGATTGCAGGTGTGGATCACATGAGGTAAATGGTAAAAATGGTAAATGGCATTCACTGATATAGCGCTTTTATTCTCATCTCTAGATGACCAAAGTGCTTTATAGATCCTGCTATCCACCCATTCACACACACACATTCACATACTGATGGTGGCATCAGGTGACAGTGGTGACAGAGGTGACAGTGATTACAAACTGGGGTTAGCTGAGAGAAATGAAAGGGGAGAAGACAGGACTGACACCTGCCAGGGACACCGCCCACAACAGAGCAAAAACCCGGAAGTGCCACTGACAGCTGCCGTCCCGGAGAAAGACAGAGAGACAGCAGTACAATAATAAAGAAATAAATGCCAACAAATAAGGACTGATGAATAAATACAAACAAATACCAGATATGTGAGTAGAAAAACAATGATGACATAAACAAGGAAATGAGAATTCAATTCAATTCAATTCAATTCAATTCAACTTTATTTATATAGCGCCATTTCACAACAACAGTCATCTCATAGCACTATCAACTGTAGGGAGGACCCCCACAGTTGCAGAAAGACCCCAGCAATCAGGCGATCCCCTGTGAGCAAGCACTTGGCGACGGTGGAGAGGAAAAACTCCCTTTTAACAGGAAGAAACCTCCAGCAGAACCAGGCTCAGGGAGGGGCAGTCATCTGCTGCGACTGGCTGGGGGGTGAGGGGATAGAGAAGAAGAAAAGAACAGACATGTAGAGAGCAAACAGCACGATGGGGACTCAATCTATGGGAGAGAACAAACAAATGTTAATGACCAGCAAAAAAAAAAATATTTCATAGAGAGTGAGGAAAGGAGTGAGGCCCAGTGCATTACTGGAGGTCCCCCGGCTGACTAAACCTATTAGCAGCATAACTAAGGGAGGGTTCAGAAAACACATGATCCCTCCCTAATTGTAGGCTATATCAAAAAGGTAGGTTTTAGCCCTATTCTTAAAAACAGAGATCGAGTCTGACTCCCGAATCCAGATTGGCAGCTGATTCCACAGGAGAGGAGCTTGATAACTGAAGGCTCTGCCTCCCATTGTACTTTTGGAGATTCTAGGTATTACAAGTAAACCTGCATTTTGGGAGCGTAGTGCTCTGTTAGGATGATACGGTAGTATCAGATCTTTTAAATAAAAAGGAGCCTGATTGTTTAGAGCTTTGTAAGTAAGAAGAAGGATTTTAAACTTAATTCTAAACTCTATGGGAAGCCAATGAAGGGAGGCCAGAACCGGAGAGATATGATCTCTCTTTCTAGTACCTGTTAAAACTCTTGCTGCAGCATTTTGGATCAGCTGAAGACTTTTTAAAGATGTTTTAGGACAACCTGATAATAAAGAATTACAATAATCTAATCTCGAGCTAACAAAAGCATGGATCAGCTTCTCAGCATCACTCTGAGACAAGATGCTCCTAATCTTGGCAATATTACGCAAATGATAGAAGGCAGTCTTAGAAACAAATTTAATATGTGAATTGAAGGACAAATCCTGATCAAAAATAACTCCAAGGTTCCTCACAGAGCTATTAAGAGAAAGAGTAACTGCATCCAAACTGAAAGTTTGATTTGGAAAGGAATTTCTAAGGTTTTTTGGACCAACGAGAATGACTTCAGTCTTATCTGAATTTAATAGCAGGAAATTACAAGTCATCCAAACTTTGATTTCCTTAAGACAGGCTTCTAACTTGGCTAATTGATTAGTATCATCTGGCTTCATTGACAGGTATAATTGTGTGTCATCTGCATAACAGTGAAAATGTATACAGTGCTTTCTAATAATGTTGCCTAACGGAAGCATATATAAACTAAAAAGAGTAGGGCCAAGCACAGATCCCTGTGGAACTCCATGACTAAGCTTTGAGCTGAGAGAAAACTCATCATTTACATGAACAAACTGGAACCTATCAGATAAATAAGATCTAAACCACTGCAACGAAGTTCCATTAAGTCCAACATAGTGTTCTAATCTATCAAGTAGAATATTATGATCAATAGTATCAAAAGCTGCACTAAGATCTAAAAGGACAAGTACAGAAACTAGTCCATTATCAGATGCAATGAGGAGGTCGTTAGTGACCTTCGCTAAGGCTGTTTCAGTGCTATGATGGATTCTAAACCCAGATTGAAACTCCTCAAATAAACCATTTCCCTGCAGGTGGTCAAATAATTGCATAGCAACAACTCTTTCTAAGATTTTTGAAATGAAAGGGAGATTAGAGATTGGTGTATAGTTAGCTAAAGCTCCTGGATCTAGCGTTGGCTTTTTGAGTAAGGGTTTAATTACAGCCGTTTTAAAAGCCTGCGGTACATGGCCTAAAGTTAATGAAGAATTGATTATATGAAGAATAAAGCTACCAATAAGTGGGAAGACTTCTTTAAATAACCTGGTAGGAATAGGGTCTAAAAGACAAGTTGAAGGTTTGGATGAGGAAACTATTTTGTCTAACTCACAAAGGTCGATTGGAGTAAACTCATCAAGACAGACATCAATAGAAGGAGTTGTAGTAGTTACAGTATTTAAGTTAACTGTGGGAAGAATCTGATTGATTTTATCTCTGATGGATGAAATTTTATTATTGAAAAAGTTCATAAAGTCCTGACTAGTAAGCTCTAAGGGGATGCTAGGATTGACAGAGTCCTGACTCTTTGTCAACCTGGCTACAGTACTGAAAAGAAACCTGGGATTATTCTTGTTCTCTTCTATTAATGCAGAGTAATAACTCGTTCTAGCTTTTCTAAGAGATTTTTTATAAATTAAAAGATGATTTCTCCAAGCTAAATAGATTTCATCTAAATTAGTAGAGCGCCATTTTCTTTCTAATTGACGAGTCTTCTGTTTTAAGCTACGAGTTTCTGTGTTGAACCAAGGAGTTAAAAATCTCTGATTAGACTTTTTCTTTTTTAAGGGGGCCACCAAGTCTAGAGCCTGATGCAGAGAAGCTGAAACACTATCCACCATGTTATCAATTACAGAAGGAGCAAGCTGTCTATAGCTTATTTCCGTTGTGTTGACACATGGCATAGAGGAAACAATCTGCATAAATTTGGAAACAGCATCATCTGAGAGGCATCTACTGTGATAATATTTTTCTTTAGGAGCCAAATAGTCAGAAATAGTAAAATCAAAGGTTAACAGACAATGGTCTGACAGTACAGGGTTATGAGGAGACACTACAAGATTTTCTATTTCTATGCCATATGTCAAAACAAGGTCCAATGTATGGTGGAGGTAATGAGTAGAATTTCCTACTTTCTGAGAAAACCCAATCGAGTCTAATATTGAATTAAAAGCCACATTAAGGCAGTCACTATCTACATCCACATGTATATTAAAGTCCCCTACTATAATTATTCTATCAGATTTCAGCACTAAATCAGCTAAGAAATCAGGAAATTCGGATAAAAATTCTGAATAGGTTGATGGGGGACGATAAACTATGGCAAATAAAATTGGGTTTAACCTGGAATTGCTAAAGTGCCCAATACTGAGGACCAGGCCCTCAAAGGAATTATAACATGTTTTTTGCTTTACATTAACTAGTAATTTGGAATGGTAAATTGATGCTACTCCTCCTCCACGACCAGAACTTCTGGGATTTTGACAGTTTAAATAACCAGAGGGAGTTGATTCATTTAAACCAACATAATCCTCTTGTCCTAACCAAGTCTCTGTAAGGGAAATTAAATCAATCTGATGATCAATTAACAGATCATGGACTAACAGAGACTTGGGAGTTAGAGACCTAATATTTAATAAACCACATTTAATTTTTAAATTATGAGGAGGAACAGAGGCCAAATCATTCAATTTAGAGGCTTTATGTTTAATTTGAGTTTTACCAATATTTTGCTTTATCACTTTGGGATGCTTATACATTATATCTATATATCTATATCTATATCTATATCTATATATATATCTATATCTATATCTATCTATCTATCTATCTATATATATATATATATATATATATATATATAATATAGATTATTATATAGATTATATAGATTATATAGATTATTCTTCTATATATATAGAAGAATAAGAAACAATACACAATATGCAAGAATCAACCACGGATAAAATAACAGGGCCCAAAAGAACACAAAATACAACAAGTAAACAAATATGGAAAAAGGCCATGAGACTGAGCAAGGCGGAATACCCCTGTGCTCAGACCATGACACTAATAACTGGTTGGGCCACCCTTAGCAGCAACAACTGCAATAAAGCATTTGCAATAACTGGCAATGCGTCTGTTACACCTCTGTGAAGGAATTTTGACCTTTGCAGAATTGTTGTAATTCAGCCACATTGGAGGGTTTTCGAGCATGGATTGCCTTTTTAAGGTCATGCCACAGCATCTCAATCGGATTCAGGTTATGACTTTGACAAGGCCACTCCAAAGTCTTCATTTTGTTTTTCTTACGCCATTCAGAGGTGGACTTGCTGGTGTGTTCTGGATCATTGTCCTGCTGCAGAACCCAAGTGTGCTTCAGCTTGAGGTCACGAACAGATGGCAGGACATTCTCCTTCAGGAATTTTTGGTAGACAGCAGAATTCATGGTTCCATTTACCATAGGAAGTCTTCCAGGTCCTGAAGCAGCAAAACAGCCCCAGGCCATCACACTATCACCACCATATTTTACTGATGGTATGATGCTCCTTTTCTGAAATGCTGTTACTTTTACATCAGATGTAATGGGACACACACCTTCCAGAAAGTTCAACTTTTGTCTTGTCAGGCCGCAGAGTATCTTCCCAAAAGTCTTGGAGATCATTCAAGATGTTTCCTGGCAAAACTGAGACGAGCCTTTATGCTGTTTTTGCTCAGCAGTGGTTTTCGTCTTGGGACTCTGCCATGCAGGCCATTTTTGCCCAGTCTCTTTCTTATGGTGTAGTCATGAACATTGACCTTAACTGAGGCAAGTGAGGCCTTCAGTTCTTTGGATGTTGTTGTAGAGTCTTTTGTGACGTCTTGGAAGAGTCGTCACTGTGCTCTTGGGGTAATTTTGGTTGGCCAGCCTCTCCTGGGAAGGTTCACCACTGTTCCAGGTTTCTTTCATTTGTGGATAATGGCTCCCACTGTGGTTCACTGGAATCCCAAAGCTTTAGAAATGGTTTTATAACCTTTTACACACTGATAGGTCTCAATTACTTCATTCATTTGCACTAAAAATATCTATCCATATTAATAAAATGAGTAATGAGTAATGCATCTGATCAAATTTAAGTAACTAATGCATTACTGAATTTTGAAACAGTAATCTCATTACACAGCACATTACTGCAAAAGTAGTCGCGTTACAGTAATGAGTTTCATTGTAATCTGATGTGCAGTGTTACTTTGTAACGCATTACTCCCAACACTGGTTAACAGTAGATAATTTATTATTTTATTTTAACAAGGGGTATGGTGGTGGGAGGCACTCCCAAATTCTGCATGAGGTACAAACATAAATGTAAATTAGGTATAAATTTGTAAGACCTAGGGTGCAAAAAAATCTGATAAAAGATGCTAAATTACAGTAAAAAAAAAAAAAAAATGAGGACACATTTACCAAAAGCCCGTCTCAAATTTATGTTACAAATTAATGATGAAAGAACAATTTACAAATGAGGAGGAAAAGGACATTTCCAAGAAAAAAAAAAAAATCACAAGAGTAGTCACAGCTTTCCAAGAAGAAAATGGCAAAATTGCAAGAACTAAAACTACACATTTATTTATTTATTTACTTAATAAATTTGGAAATTAGTGACTTTTCTGATAAATTTAAGTTCTTTTTACTTATAAATCTGCCACTTTTTGTGATAAATTGGTCAAAATCCCCCCCCCCCCCACACACACACACAATTTACACCAATATAACATACATTTAACCCCTTGCACTCTGGTCAATTTCCCTAAAAACGCCTAAAAATAACATACCCAAAGTAAATCAAAAGCTGTTCTTCAACCCTTTGCAGCATCTTCATGGGGTTGGTCTCATTTAAAAGAAAACACTTTGAATTTTTTTGGCAAAACAGTCATAATCTCTCTAAGTGCTCCTGCCACTGAGTAACAGTCATCTAAACATACTGAACTTGAAGAAAATAAAATTTGCCTGGGTGTTTTTTGGATACAAATGCTTGCAAATAACGCACAGCTTCAGATCCGGGCTGGACAATGCAACAGAAATGTAGAACCAAGTGTTATCCAGCTGAGGTCAAAATTTTGTAACAATACCACAAAAAATGAATATATTACACAGCTTTTTTTCTCAGGTTGTTCCCAGGCGTTTTGGAACTGTGCCAAATTGTGCCAAATGGCACAGTTTGGAAAAACGTCTGTAACTTTTGAATGATTCAATATAGAAGCTTGATGTTGGGCTCTAATGAAAGGTGACACTCAGGGCTGTGTGTGTGTGTGGGGGGGTTGTTTATTCATTCATGAATGAATGAATGAACAAACAAGCCCCCACACAAAAAGAAGCATGCCACGTAAAAAATGTGTGGCTTTTTTTACAAGAAAAAATAACCTACAGTGCAATAAAAATTATACTAAAATATCTGTAATGTAGAGGATAACAGCTCCCCCCCCCCCGCTACAGAGGACGGACATCGTCCATCGACACATGACGGACCGCGGCCATGCGCCGCGGTCTACTAGGCACAGTTGTACGCAATATATCTGCAATCCACTACAGAGAAGTAGCGGGGGGGGGGGGGGCGTTCACGGTCCGGACGCGGCACACGGTCCCGTGCGCCGCTGTCCGTCATGTGGCGATGACGCACAGTTGTAATTTACCGATCGGTCAAAAGTCATTTTGATTACAATTTTCAGGGATAAAGAATAATTTAGCTTATAACACTTACCTGTCCACAACAGCAATGTCGCTAGCGAACTTCTCTTCCTCATTGTCAGACGAACATGACGCTGGTCCGCTTGTTACGACTCGTGGTTCTGGTCACGCGACCCGGTCAAACCATGATTCCATTATTGCGGTTTTGCGCTTCCATGATTGCAGTTTTGGCGAACGATTTTTCAAAACAAATAAGAACAGTAGTAAGAAAAAAAGACTCGCGAACGCGTGTGTGTCACCCAGCAGCTTACACAAAACAGATTTTATGCACAGGACGCCGCTTTCAATCGTCGAACTTCTCTGCTTCAATTGGCTCGCTGTATTTGCAGCCATTGGTAGGCGGGTCCTTCTTGCTAGGTTTTCAGTCATTGGTTCTTCAAGGTTTCAGAAACCCAATTCAAGGCTCTTATTAGTCGAATGAGAGGTCAATCAAATCTAAACCAATCAAAGCACTCCTTTGGCTTTCTGTTCGCGGCTGTGTCTGTAGTGGAAGAACGGAAATGCAGCTTTTTTTTTTTCAGTGCGCTCTGAGACGCACAGTGTGCATCCTAGTGCGCACGAGAGTGCGCTAGGATGCAGAGACGTGACCGCCCGTGGTATCCCGGAGTGCAAGAGGTTAAAACTTTTATATTGTGTTAAAAATAATTAAACAGAATTTGGCCAAAGCATGTTGCAGGCATTTCATTAGGACCTCTGGGAACTTTCAATATGTGAAAAAAACCACAGTGAGTGGGACATTTAAGGGTCACAGCAATGAGGGCAGAGGTACGCTACAGAAAGATTCCTGATTCTATAAAGATTATATAAAAGGTTCAAATAAGCCAGAAGGACTCATATTCTAACTCTGAAATGAGGTGCAAACCATGTGTCTGTGTAGTTAATATAAATGATTATGTGTCCATCTGAGTTGCTTTACAAGAAAACAAAGCTAAAAAGTATTATTATAATATTATTATAAAAAAATTATAGTTATTGTCACATTTTTCTCAGCTTTAGCATAAAAGATCGACTTAACTGTTGAATTTTCATCACAACCATCTATCAAGTGGAGACGTGACATTTTGCTTTGTTCACACGTCAGTAAAATAAAAATGGTTTTCAGTTGTGTTTTATTAAGATTGCCACAAAACAAAAGACCACACCATCAACTTGTTTTCTAGAACAACCTTTCTGTGATCCCACACGAGCCTGTATGAGTCTAAACCCTCCACACATACTGCATCCTAACCAGCGCCAAAATCACAACACATCACAATATTTTTGTGGAAAGGAAGGACAGGCTGTCTCCCAGGTATAGAGGAAAGGCATTGAAATGTGTATATGCCTTCTGTCAAGGTGAAATAAATAGTGAATGGACTCCTGGATAGCTGTTTCAGACAAAGGAACAAAACTGGAGGCCCCAAGATTATTATTTCATGTAGATTTGCCTCTTTTACATCAACCTCTACATATCCAGCATCTCAAATACTGACGGAAAGATACCCATTTTGAATAATGGAGGACCCAGCAGCCAGTTGAAAGCATAACAATGCATTCAAGGAGTATGGATACACTTTAAATTCAAGGCATTTCCACCAACATCTATGACACAACAGTGGAGTCTGGACAGTAGGCCACACCTTAGACCAGGCTCTTGCTAGTGCAATATCTGAAGATGCCACTCTTGGGTAAATGTAGTATACTTAGTATACTTTCTATGTTTCACGTATACTTATAGTCTACTACATTTTCCCACAAGTGCAAAATATAATGAACTTTTGTTCACTGCATACAGGTGGAGTGGCAACTTTGCCAAAGTAAAAATGCACAGAGGTTTATACATCATAGATCTCTGAACCAACATACAGTATATTGAGAGAGAAACAATGGTAATTCATATGGAGGAGTGTCAAAACAAGACAAAGAAACTGAAAGATTAGGTTCTATCTTCGTTAAGAGTTGCAATCACAATATAATGACATGAAGTGACATGGCAGAGAGCTGCATCTGTAATCTCAATTTTTTCGTTAATCTTAGCCAAGTATTTTTTTAGCACCTAATTGCACCTCACACACTTAAAATGTGTATTTGGTGTATAATAATAATGCAGGATTAGAACGGTGACAAAAAGGCAAGACGAGGATACAAAAATGGGACTCCAAGTGTGGGAGTGTTTTTTTTTAAAGTCCAGTCCACCGTTCACCTCCCATCAATAAATAAGGACCAAAAGGTTGGGTTTTAAATTTCCTGTAGAGAGCAGAAATAGCTTTGTTTTAAAATCTCACAGCCCACAGAGCTCCCTCCCCCTCCCCTCAGAGCTCTCTCACTAACTACTCCTCTAGAATGCATGAAAAAATGCACTTCATGTAAACAGGCTGGAGTATAGCCTGGACCACTTTGTTATGTCCAAAAACCTGGAATGAAGACAGACGAGGATGCTGTGCTTAAACTGAACTTTATTTCAAATTGTTGTATTGCAAAGCACGTGTACACTCAGTCAGAATTCTGGACCTGCACATCTGTAGTCAACAGCAACTGTAACTTCCAACTCACTGCCAGCTAACATGAGATGGCGGACTGCCCAATATATACTGATGTGGTGAAGTCAGCCAAAGGCAGCATTCCAATCCACATATTAACAGTATTCTTACACTACCCCCCCCATCTATCTATCGCTCTATCTAAATATAGAGAGATAGAGAGATAAAATCAGCTTTTATCATTTTCTTCATAAAAACTGCATCCAATTTTCTTTTTTCTTAATATTTTGGTTACAGTTATTTCAGTCTCCATTTTCATTACAGTTGGAAATTCACTAAGGTTTCCTTGGTTTCACAAGTGTCATTATACCCTTTATGCTCATTAATCAGTTCCAAGTTGAATGTGATGTAATTTAAGCTGAGTCTGATCATTAAAACTGTAAACGGTATATGGAAGTTTTGGCTTGATTTGTGTCTTGTGTCGGTTTCTGGAGTCACCCAGGAGAATTCACAAATATTTGAGACTGATTAATTGAAGGTATAAAGATTAGTTATTAATAAATTGTCCAAGGTTTTGGACTGGTGCCCTCAAAAATTAGGGTTTTTTTTGTTTTTTGTTTTTTTTTGTGTGTGTGCGTGGATCTGAAGCAAACCTTCATTTCCACACACACCTATAGGTATAAATTAAATAATCTTTGTACCTTATAACTAATTTCTTCTGCACCATGGTCGACCAAAGAAGTTGAGTGCATATGCTCAGTGTCATATCCAGAGGTTGTCTTTTGAAAACAGACATATGAGTGCTGCTAGCATTGCTGCAGAGGTTGAAGGGGTGGGGTGTCAGCCTGTCAGTGCTCAGACCATACGCCACACACTGCATCAAGTTGGTCTCCATGGCTGTCATCCAAGAGGAAGCCCCTTTTAAAGATGATGCACAAGAAAGCTCGCAAACTGTTTGCTGAAGTCAAGCAGACTAAGGACATGGATTACTGGAACCATGTCCTGTTGTCTGATGAGACCAACATAAACTTATTTGGTTCAGATGGTGTCAAGCGTGTGTGGCGGCTACCAGGTGAGGAGTACACAGACAAGTGTGTCTTGCCTACAGTCAAGCATGGTGGTGGGAGTGTCATTTTTGGGGGCTGCATGAGTGCTGGGGAGCTACAGTTCATTGAGAGAACCATGAATGCAAACATTTACTGTGACATACTGAAGCAGCACATGATCCCCTCCCTTCGGAAACTGGGCCACAGGGCAGTATTCCAACATGATACCAACCCCAAACATACCTCCAAGATGACCACTGCCTTGCTAAAGAAACTGAGGGTAAAGGTGATGGACTGGCCAGCCATGTCTCCAGACCTAAACCCTATTGAGCATCTGTGGGGCATCCTCAAATGAAAGGTGGAGGAGCGCATTGGCCTCTAACATGGTCTCTAACATCCACCAGCTCCGTGATGTCATCACAGAGGAGTAGAAGAGGATTCCAGTGGCAACCTGTGAAGCTCTAGTGAACTCCATGCCCAGGAGAGTTAAGGCAGCGCTGGAAAATAATGGTGGCCACACAAAATATTGACACCTTGGGCACAAATTGGACATTTTCACTTCGGGGTGTACTCACTTTTGTTGCCAGCAGTTTAGACATTAATGGTTGTGTGCTGAGTTATTTTGAGGGGAAAGCAATTTTACAGTTATGCAAGCTGCACACTGACTACCTTACATTGTATCAAAGTGTCATATCTTCAGTGTCGTCCTATGAAAAGATATAATAAAATATTTTCAAAAATGTGAGGGGTGTACTCACTTTTGTGAGATACTGTACATCAACGATACATTCCTCAATGATACTACCATGCACACCCATGACTGCACCGGACCTTGTCAAAGATTTTTTTTATTTTTTATTTTTTTGCATATAAGTTGTACACTTTGTTCCAAAACACAGTACATTGTGTTTTTATGCCATCACGCACCCAAGGCTAACTCACAGACAGCTAGGTTCTGTATTTTGATTACTTAGCATTCCATGCTTATCTTGTCTGAAGTGTATTAAAACACTCTCCGTCTTGCTGCCTGAAATTAGCATTATGTGCCTATTCCTTTCTTAGCTAAAAAAAATCATTAAAAAAGCATCTGGGACAGCAGCTTTTTCTTTATTCACCAGATTAAAGGGACATTTATTGATAAAGTGAAAAAATCCAGCACAACCCACCCTAGCTCGATTATGTCATGCTAGCATAAGACTAATGCTATTGTTGTCAACGTGGTCAGTCCTGCTTCAAATTCTTGGTGACCAAGCGTTGACCCCTTGATTGTGATGCGATCCCACTGCTGGCGCTATGCTCCACCCAGGGCTCCGACACAATGCCACCATGGTCATTAACCACCAAGACCTTGCTATGGAAGTTTGGTGCATGCTCAAGACTCTCTATGGTCTATCATGCACAATGGGGATCCCAGTATGGTCTTCATACACCCCTGAAGACCTCACTAAGACCCTGCAAAGACCGCCCATGTTCTGGCTGATTTCTTAGCTCATAGCATAGTCTTCATCCAGTGTGTAGGGGGTTTTAAGTCTTCAAATGGAAAAGACACCTACAGGATTATTGAGGCACATTTTAAGAGCATAAATATAAAAAATGTATTTCAAAAATAATAGCAACTATCTTTAAACTGCCATGAAAGGTAGTGGCATCATGGTTTTGACATGGTCCATATGGTTGTAGAATGTACAAAGTAGATTTATGTGTGATTAGGAGGACTTGTTGAGGAAGACTCACAAGCAAAAATTATACCATGATCTCAATGAGTAAAAGCTTAACACTCCAACAAATAAACCATAAACTGAATCAAGGGATACCTAGACACATGATAAATATATACTGAAAACATATTCCAAATACACCAAAACCTCCCAGTTTGGGATCAATAAAGTACATATATCTATATATTCATTCTTGATAATTTAATACATATTTTATATTCCACTGAACTTCTCTCACACATCACTGCCTGTCAAATTCTTGGAGGGTATGAATCGCAGTAGGGGTGGTGAGGAGCAAAATGCCCGAAGACATAACCAAAAACCTATTTCACGCTGCATCCCGCAGAAGTGACATTAGTTCCAATTGTTAGTCTGTGTGCAACCTTTAGGTCGTCTACCAGGGAAGACTAGTGAGGAGATGTGAAGAAACCAGAAGAACTCACACGTTCCCTCACTCCCCTCGGCTGTCCAAACACTGGCAAGGAGGGCCAGGAAGACTGGACAGAAACAAGGAAAGAGATGAAGACAGCAGAGTGATCGTGGAGGATGGAGTAAATTAGGACACAGAGGGATCAAGGCTGAAGTCGAGAGAAAGGTGAAGAAAATGACAGATAAATAGATGAAGTCAGACAGGGGAAGGAAGGAAGGCCGGCGCTGCGATGGAATAATATTTTGGAAAGAGAAGTGTGTCTGTAACTGAAGACAGATCACAAGGTTTGGATGACGACGTCTGTGTTTTAAAAGGATGCTGAGTAAAGGGTCAAATGTCAGACATCACCTCATGCAATAAGACCTTATCTGTTCTGGAATGCACCACAGGTGTCTGGTCTACAACCTTTAATATGGATAGCCATTTTGAGCTGAATTTTCATGAGGAACAACAGCCAACATTAGTGATAGGTGTGCATTTTTATTCTCAGATATGCTAGTGTAGCTCAAATTAGAATATTGTGAAAGTTTTTTGTAATTATTCAATTAATCATATACATTAATGATACAAAAAGTGAGCTATTTGAAACCTTTTGTTTTAAGTTTTGATAATTATGACTTACCTCTTTGAATTAAATTACCGAATCATGACATTCTAATGTTGATCCCAGCCCCCGACCAACAGTGATCTGTGTGGAGTTTGAATGTTCTCCTCGTGTCTGCGTGGGTTTACTCTAGGATTTCTCCGGTTTCCTCCCACATGCCAGAAACATGCAAGTTAGGTTAATTGACATCAAACTGGGGATTCTAAATTGTCCTTAGGTATGAATGTGAGAGTGAATGGTTGTCTGTCTCTCTGTGTTTGACAAATTGCTGGAGCCAGGGAACACACACACACAGGCTCGAGTGCAATTCAATAATCTTTATTGTAACCAACAGAGGGTGTATGAGTGTGTGTATGCATTGTGTGAATGTGATGATGGTGAACGTGCTGCAACCGGGGGCGAGACAGAGCGCCGTGCAGCCTGGCAACCCTAAAACAGAGCTAAAGCACATACGTTAATTTTTACCAAGTCACAGTGAGCTGAATAATGACTGGGGTTTACTTGCAGGTGGACTGATGCGAGCGCAGGTTCGGCCCAAGGGCTCCAGCCAGGAAGACAGCGTCTGCGGGGCACTCCCGGTGATGAGCGGTGAGGTTAGGCGAGGTGAGAGGAACGTTCCGCCGCCGCGGAGGGTTGGTTCCGCCGCCAGAGGAATCCACCTGTGCACAGGGGAGAGCCTGAGAGAAAAGGTAAGTGGCGTAATGCTTACTTGTAGAAGGGAGGTCTTTCCAAGACGAAGCGATGGTCTGTGTGGGAACAGACGTGCGGGAGACGAGGGTCAGGTAGGATGACAGACGGCTCTGTGCCAAGGCTCCAGGCAGAGCAGGCTATAAAGCCCGTGAGTGATTGGCCGCAGGTGTGCGCGCAGCTGATGGAGGTGACTGCCCGGAGTGGGTCATGACAGTACTCCCCCCCCCCGAGCAGCGCCTCCTGGCGCTGGCCTACCTGGGTGCATCTGATGGAAGTCCCTGATGAGGCGCTTGTCCAGCACGAATGATGGACGGACCCAGGACCAAACAAATCTAACAAATCTACCTACGGGTACAAATAAAGTAACCTGAACCTGGACCTCCACTCGGAGCCATACCCCTCCCAGTCCACCAGGTACTGCAGGCCACGACCCCGGCGGCGGACGTCCAAGATGGAGTTGACTCTCCATGCCGGATCGCCGTCGATGAACACTGGCGGGGGTGGAGCCCTGAGAGGGGGGCAGAGCGGGTTGGAGACGACGGGTTTGACCTGTGAAACGTGGAACGTGGGACAAACACGGAGGGGGGGGGGGGAGCCAGACGCACAGCCACAGGATTTATCACACAAACAATCGGGAAGGGCCCAATAAAATGTTGGGCCAGCTTCCTCTTCTCAGCCTTCAAATTAATGTGCTGGGTTGACAACCATACCTGCCGACCCACCTGATACTGAGGAGCAGGTCTCCTGCACCGGTTTGCTGTTCTCATGTTGCGCTCGGCTGTGCGTAAAAGGGCCCGGCGCGTAGCAGCCCAGAGCCGACGACAGCACCTCAGGTGGGCCTGGATGGAAGGCACGGCTACCTCCCTTTCCTCTTCGGGAAACAACGGGGGATCATAACCCAGCGACGCCTTGAAGGGTGACATTCCGGTTGCTGAGGACAGGGTCAAATTATGAGCGTATTCTATCCATGGCAGATGACTGCTCCAAGATGAGGGACTGGAGGTGATGACGCAGCGCAGAGCAGCCTCCAGCTCCTGATTGGCCCGCTCGCACTGCCCATTGCTCTGAGGGTGATGACCAGAGGACAGGCTCACCGTAGCCTCCAGTGCATTGCAGAAACTCCTCCATACACGGGACACAAACTGGGGACCCTGATGGGAGACAATGTCCTTGGAGATCCCGTGAAGACGCACGACGTGCTGCACCAATAGGTCCGCCGTTTCTCGTGCCGTTGGGAGCCCATGTAAGGGGATGAAATGGGCGGCTTTAGAAAAGTGGTCCACAATGGTGAGGACGGTGTCAAAACTGTTGGATACCGGGAGACCAGTTACAAAGTCCAGAGCAATGTGGGACCATGGTCTTCCAGGGACCGGCAATGGATGGAGGAGACCCGACGGTGGTGATGATGATGTCTTCCCGGTGGCGCACTGGGGACAGGCGCGGACATAGTTGATGATGTCATTGCGGAGGCCCAGCCACCAGAATGACCTCTGGAGCAGCTCCACCAGGCGAGTGATCCCAGGGTGGCAGGCGAGCTTGGACAAGTGGGCCCAGTGGATCACGTCACCCTGGACAGCAGATGGAAGGAACAGCCTCCCTGCAGACCCTCCGCCTGGATCCGGCTCAGTCTCCTGCGCCCTCAGGACCTTGTCCCTGATGGCCCACGAGAGGGCGCCCACGACGCAAGAAGCAGGGAGGATGGTGTGCTCATGCCCTTCAGAAACCTCCGAGACGAACTGTCTGGACAGGGCGTCAGGTTTGGCGTTCTTCTTCCCCAGGCGGTAGGTGATGGTGATCTTGAAGCGAAAGAAGAACAAGGACCAACGAACCTGGCGGGCATTCAGGCATTTAGCCGTTCTCAGGTACTCCAAGTTCTTGTGGTCGGTCCACACCACGAGGGGTTGCACGGCCCCCTCCAGCCAGTGCCGCCACTCCTTCAGCGCGAGCTTCACCGCCAGGAGTTCTCTGTCACCGACGTCATAATTCCTCTCCGCAGGGGACAGCCACCGAGAGAAGAATGCACAGGGGCGGATCACCCCGTCCACTGGAGAGCGCTATGACAAGACTGCCCCCACCCCCGAGTCAGAGGCATCCACCTCGACCAGACACTGGAGAGCGGGATCTACCTGCATCAGGACCCGGGAGGATGAGAACTCGGTCTTCAGGGTCGTAAAAGCCGCCGCAGCCTCCTCTGCCCACCGGAACGTCACCTTGGGAGAGGTGAGATGGGTCAGGGGGAGAGCGATTGAGCTGTAATTGGGAACAAATCGTCGGTAAAAATTGGTAAACCCCAGGAATTGTTGCAGCTGCTTCCTCAATGGGGGGGGGGGGGGGGAATCCACCACCGCCTTAACCTTCTCAGGGTCCGGGATGACCTGGTTGTGTGAGATAATAAATCCTAGAAAGGAGGTCTTCTCAGTGTAGAACTCATACTTCTCTGCTTTAAAGAATAATTTGTTCTCCAGGAGCCGTTGAAGGACCTGTCTCACATGGACCTGATGCTCCTCCCATGACTGGGAGAAGATCAAAATGTTGTCCAGATAGACGAAGACAAAGGACCCGAGGAAGTCCTGGAGAACATCATTAATCAAGCGCTGGAAGACGGCCGGAGCATTGGTGAGCCCAAACGGCATGACGAGATATTCAAAGTGGCCGCTTGGGGTCCGGAAACCCATCTTCCACTCGTCACCCTCCCGGATTTGCACAAGGTGGTAGGCACTGCGGAGGTCCAGCTTCGTGAACCAGGAGGCCCCCTGGAGGGAGTCGAAAGCAGAGTCCATGAGAGGCAGAGTGTACCTGTCCTTGATTGTGATGTCGTTCAGCGCCCGGAAGTCAATACAAGGGCGAAGGGAACCATCCTTCTTTCCGACGAAGAAGAAGCCCGCCCCTACCGGTGAAGAAGACAGCTGACTGATGCCCGAGCTGAGCGACTCCTTGATATAAGCGTCCATAGCTTGCCGCTCCAGAGCTGATAAGCTGTAGAGGCGGCTCGACGGCAGGGAAGCGCCCAGGCGGAGATTAATGGCACAGTCGTACGGGCGGTGGGGGGGGAGAGACAGCACCTGGGACTTGCTGAACACTGCTCCAAGGTCATGGAACTCCGGTGGCACTCTGGACAGGTCAAGAGGAGGAAGGGGGACGGGGATGGAGAGGGGGACCGAGGGAGAACACGCTGCAGACTGGAGGCACGCACTCAAACAGAAGGGGCTCCAAGCGAGGACGCGCCCAATATGCCATTAAAAGGTTGGGTTGTGGAGGCGGAGCCAGGGGTAGCCCAAGATAATGGGGGCAGCCGAGGTGGACAGCACAAACAGCTGGAGGTCCTCTCGATGGTTACCTGAGATGATTACCGAGGCTGGGACTGTCTGATGTGTCACTGTCTCCAGGGGAGCCTTTGACAGAGTGATGAGGTTAAGGGGGGTCGGAAGAGCATGGCAGGGAAGTACCAGTCGGGTTGCCAGTTTCCCCGAAATGAAGCTCTGCTCAGCCCCCGAGTCCACCAGTGCGTGTGTGAGAATTCCGGTGCGTTTGTGACAGAACCTAATTGGAAGGAGACACTTTGATAGGGGATTAGGCCGAGATGAGTCCGTGAGATCCCCTACAGCGACGCGCGGACCCCCTCTTTTGGCCAAACCGTGCAGGACTCGATCTCGTGCTGGTCATCCCCACAATACATGCACAGACCTAACTCCCTGCGGCGCTGTCTCTCGGCCAGCGGGAGTTTGGTCCGCCCCATTATCATTGCCTCAGGATCGTCTGAAGCCTCTGGCACAGGCAACGCCAAAGATGAAGACTGAGAAGAGCACTGAAACTGTCTGCTCGAGCGGATAGAAGCCCTCCGCTCGGCAGCTCGCTCTCTCAGCCTGTTATCAAGACTAATTGTTAAGGAGATTAGCTCTGTGAGACGCACGGGGTTTATCTAAGTGGGCCAGCTCATCCCGCAGACTAGGACTCAGACTTCTAATGAAGATGCTGCAAAGCGAGGCATCCTCCCACCAAACTTCCGCTGCCACCACCCGGAAGTCGACAGCGTAGTCGGCCACTGACCGGCCACCCTGACGAAGATTTAATAGCTGGGTGGTAAGCACGCTATCACAGTCCGAATGGTTAAAAACTTCATGGAAATCGTGCACAAATTGGGCGTAGGTTAAATTGGCGTAGCTGGGCTTCGCCATAATGGCGTAAGCCCATGCTAGCACTCGCCCTTCTAACAGATTTGCCACGTAACCTATGCGGCTGTGGTCGGTGGGGAAATCCCCTGGAACTTGCTGAAACACCGTCTCACATTGGAGGATAAAGCTCCGAGCCTCCCCCAGCTTTCCGCTGAAGCGCGTGGGAGTGGGGACCGGAGTGAGATGGGTTAGCGAGCCCGGGCTAGCCTGGCTAGGCGGGGAGCTAATGGGAGCTGGCCTACCGCTAGGAGCCGGAGGGAAAGCCCGCTGTCCTTCCAGACGATCCAACCGGCTGTTGATCTGGACTAACTGATTTAATATGACCTGCTGTTGGTGAGTAATTTGGTCCACTCGAGCCTCTAAGATGTTAAGCTGGTGTGCGAGCCTGCTGTTTGCAGGGTCGCTCTGACGGAGCCGTACTGACATATTGCTGGACCCAGGGAACACACACACAGGGTCGAGTGCAATTCAATAATTTTTATTGTAACCAACAGAGGGTGTATGAGTACGTGTATGCATTGTGTGAATGTGATGATGGTGAACGTGCTGCAACCGGGGGCGAGACAGAGCGCCATGCAGCGTGGCAACCCTAAAACAGAGCCAAAGCACAGACGTTAATTTATGCTTAGTCACAGTGAGCTGAATAATGACTGGGGCTTACTTGCAGGTGGACTGATGCGAGCGCAGGTTCGGCCCAAGGGCTCCAGCCAGGAAGACAGCATCTGCGGGGCACTCCCGGTGATGAGCGGTGAGGTTAGGCAAGGCGAGAGGAACGTTCCGCCACCGCGGAGAGTTGGTTCGGCCGCCAGAGGAATCCACCTGTGCACAGGGGAGAGCCTGAGAGAAAAAGTAAGTGGCGTAAAGCTTGCTTGTAGAAGGGAGGTCTTTCCAAGACGAATCGATGGTCTGTGTGGGAACAGACGTGCGGGAGACGACGGTCAGGTAGGATGACAGACGGCTCCGTGCCGAGGCTCCAGGCAGAGCAGGCTATAAAGCCCGTGAGTGATTGGCTGAAGGTGTGCGCGCAGCTGAGGCAGGTTACGGTCCAGAGTGGGTCATGACAGTGTTGGTCCTGTGATGGGCTGGCAATCTGTCCAGGGTGTACCCTGCCTCTCACCCAAAGATGCTGGGATAGGCTCCAGCTCCCCCTGCGACCAGAAAAGGATTAAGCGGAAGAAGATGGATGGATGGATGGACAATCAGATGTTCTCAGATGCACTACTATAACATTTCCCTCAAAAATTTGAAACTTTTTTCCATAGATTTGTAACGTTTTTGTAAAATTAATTTTTTCTTGTAAATTTTCAACTTTTTTGAAAATGGAAATTTCTCACACTATAAATGTTTTGATGCATTTTTTTGCTTGTAAATGTTTTTTTAAATAAATGTACAACTTTTGAAATTTAAACATTTCCCAGTTTTCCAAAAATATTGTTTTTATTAAGTCTATTTTTTTCACAACATTTGGGAATGATCAGTATACATTCTGTTAAAGACATTCGAAGTCTTAACACAGTGTTACTTTCTGCTCTCTGTATTGCTGACAAGAATGAACTAAAATGGGAGCAGTGGCCTCTACAGCAGCAGGCACACTGTGGCTCTTAAGGAACCAGCTGTATGTTTCATAAATGAGAATCTGTGGCTGAAATAATGGTGTTAACTATTCAGAACGCACCTAAATTGAATA
This sequence comes from Pholidichthys leucotaenia, assembly GCA_020510985.1. Taxonomy (NCBI): domain Eukaryota; kingdom Metazoa; phylum Chordata; class Actinopteri; order Cichliformes; family Pholidichthyidae; genus Pholidichthys; species Pholidichthys leucotaenia. Next base: position 55,543,137 of record CM035846.1, on the reverse strand, counting down.
ATCAGAACAATAACAGATGCTGTTAAAATGTCAGTCATGATGCTGCAGTTAACAAAATCTTACAAAGGTTTTTTTCTTTTTTTTAATACTGCAATTCTTCATCATCAGGCTGTCCTAAAGTGTCTCTAAAGAGTCTTCAATTGATCAAAAATGCTATAGCTAGTGTCATGAACTGCCCATCGGGGCAGAGAGGAGAGACCCAAACGCTGAACTGTAGTTTGTGATATTTACTGAAAACAACAAAAAGTCCAGACAGTGCACAAACACAAAATACCAAACGGTGCAAAAAGCAAACTTACTGACTGATATACACAGGAATAAACGTCAGAACGGGGATAGGTTTCTGACGTGAGAGAAACTTTAGACTCCAGCAATGAGAATGAGAAATAACAATCCTTAAATAGAGCCAGAAACAACTGATCACAAATGATAACAAGCGTGGATCACGTGAGCGGGGAAGGTGACCTAATTATTTAACAGCTCACAGTTGTGACGCACGTGAGTGTCTGGAAGACTTAGTGGAGAGCTCATATCACAAAGAAAACAAAATATAAACACTAGGAACAAACGCCAGGATAATAATAACAATAATCACAATGAGGACATGAATGCATAACAGAATAACTGACAACTCAGAACACATCCTAATCACACACAAAAAGATAAACACAACACTGGAAAAAATACGGCACATACTCAGGAATAAATAAAAAACCTGAGCACGGTGACACACCCCGCTCAGCCTTGTGACAGCTAGAGGCTTTTAACAGGTACTAGAAAGACAGATCAAGTCTCTTATTTTTGCTCCCCTTCATTGTCTTCCTACAGAATCTAGAATCAAATTTAAATCAAATTTAAAATCCTTCTTCTTCTTAGATCTGATAGTATCATCCCACAGAGCACTGTGCTTCCAAAATGCAGGATTACTTCTAATATCTAGAATCTCTGAAAGCTTAATGGGAGTTTTCAGTTATCAGGCTCCTCTCCTATGGAACCAGCTGCCAGTTTGTATTCGGGAGACAAACTTGATTTCTGTTCCTCTTGTGTTAGAGTCGACACCAACCCGTTTTAGTTTTTAAATGCATAAAAGAATCTCTTAAAATTTGTTTATTGCATCAAGGCTTTTTGACTTTGTCAGGAACCTTGATTTCAACAAAATTAAACATTTTTTTTTCACTACATTATAAAATGCTCTGGTTGAAATTATGTCCTTTGTGGTGTTAGGGTCGGTTTCGAACCGGTTATAAAAATAAGATTATAAAGCAATAATTAGAGCCAAAAAAGGGCACATCTCCAATTTGCAGCATGCAAAAATGAAAAGAAGATTTACGGTGAGCCAAGTTGTAGATAACATTTTTTTTGCTTTTTCTTGTAGAAAATATACAGTATATGGGTCGAAACTGACCCATAACACCATAGATGTTACTATAGTTATTAATTTTAAAATGAAAAAAATAAATCAAGCAAATTCATTTCAGAGATGTGTTCTATACCCCTCAGTAATATTCAGGTAACACAACATCCTTTTATTTATAATTTTTCTTTTTTTTATTGAAATCGAGAGAATCGAGAGGTATACTGATAAAAAAAAAAAGGCCCAGAGACCCACACCAAAAATATTAAACCCAACATTTTCATGGATAAGGAAGCCTAACAAGGTAACCAAGAGATGACAAAAAAATTGGATGATAGGTTATTGTTTTTAGTGTATTTTAAAGCTGATTTAAAACACGGGTCGAAACCGACCCGTTAACACCGGGGATGGTAACAGAAAGCTAACACAGGAGGAAGGTTAAGAATTGAGTTAAAACTTTCCTTTTTGATAGTTACCTTCAATATGCTGCCATAGACCATGTGCAGTCAAGCTATAGTCACCGCCATTTTGGGTACCACAGCATAAGACGCGTATGTGATAAACTATGCTGAACTAAGGTAAGAAAAGATAAATCTTTATTAGTCCCACAATGGAGAAATTTGCGATATTGCAAATTAAACTAGGCCAATTCAAAAATTTTTGTGCAACATTGTTATGCTATCATGTTGCTGTGTTGTTGTGGGTTGCTCTAATCGCTCTAGCACCAAGGGAATATCATCTTATCACTTCCCAAGGATGTTGAAAGGATGAAGCTATGGATCGCTGCTGTCTAATGTGAGAACTGTGTAACCACTGAGCATTCAAGAGTTTTTACTCAACCTTTCATATTTGGTAAGTGCAACAATTTAAATTTATATAGTTTATGTCATGAACCGCCTAGGCGGGGCAGAATGAAGACACAAACGCAGGACTGTGAGTTGCAAACATTAAATTCAAAAACATAAAATCCAAACAGGAACAAAAACTTACAAGGCAGAATTGTGAGAACGAAAGGCAGAATAGTACTATGGCAATGACGTGGGACACACGTCGGAGACAAAGAGAGTAGCCACAGACTAAGACGTGGAACACATGTCGGGATAACAAAGTAGATTAAAGTGTGGGATACACCCGAGTAGACAATGTAGAAAAAAAGGATGGGATACACGCCGGTAGACCCCGTAGGATGTCGTCCCAAACTGTGGGGTGGCATCCCTTAAATAGAGCAAAGACAAATTAACACTATGATTAACAGGTGAGGATAACAAGGGTCAGCAGTGAGGATAATGAACTGAAAGAGTAAACAGCTGTGAAAACCCGCAAAACTAGCTGCAAGAAAACGGAAGTAAATAAAGAACATTGTCAAAATAAAAGCACAGAAGGAATAAAGGTAGCTGACAATGAAATAAGAAAAGTTTACAAAATGAGATACAGACCAGATAATACAAGAAGGGGAAAATAGCCCACCAAGGCGAGGACCAGATAAAATACAAAAACCAAGAGATGCACAAGGTACTGGAAATAACAATAATAATAAATAATACTTCAAAACGAAACAAAAGGCGGAGGTGTGAGTAGGCTCATGTCCAAACACAGGAAGACATAGTATAAAATACACGATGATCCATAGGCACATAATGATAATAAACAAGACTATAATGACCAAACTAATATACAATAACAGGACACTCAAAACAAACAGAAACAAAGGGCAAACTCAGAAAACATAATACTGACAAAGCCATACTTGAATTCACTAATAAAACTAAAAGGGGGAAAGAAAATAACTAGAACAACCTGAAAGTGTGAGCACGATTGGGGAACCGCTCAGCATCATGACAGAGCCCCCCTCCAAGGAGTGGATTCCAGACTCCCCAGCGAAACATCACAAAGAGACAGAAAAAACACCCCACCACCCCACCCCCAACAAGAATACAAAAATCACCCTTCCAGGGAGGGCGGTGGGGGAAACAAGACTAGATGCGACAAAACAAATCTCTTGCTCAATAGAGACCCACAAAACAAGACAGATCAGGTGGCCTACAGAAATCCCAGGACCACCGGGCGAGAAGTTAAGGCAGATCAGGTGGCCTGCTATAGTCCCAAGACCACCAGATCATGAGTTGGAATGTGTCAGGTGGCCTCCCAGAGTCCCTGAGCCACCCAAGCAGAAGGCATAATCCATCAGGTGGTCTCCCAGCATTCCAAAACCAACAGACCAGGGAACATGCTCTGTTGGGTGGCCTCCAGCATCCCTGAGCCATCAGACCGTGGAGTATGATACGTCCCCTCCAGGAGTTGGCAGCTGGAACACGTGCCCTTTAGGAACCACAGGGGCTGAAGCGTGGATCCAGTCAATCTGTAGCTGAGGATTGTTGACACCTGACAGTGACTGCACACCAGCAACGAACCCAGATGACAATGACAGCTGACCAGTGGGGAAACCAGATGGCCTTGACGGCTGACCGGTGAGAAAACCAGACAACAAAGATGGCTGACCATCAAGGAAACCAGACGGCGATGACGACTGACCAGAGAGGAAACCAGATGACGAAGATGGCTGACCAGCGAGGAAACCAGACAGCGATAACAGCTGACCAACGAAGAAACCAGATGATGAAGATGGCTGACCAGTGAGGGAACCAGCCAAAGAGGACTGCTGACCAGCGGCAAAACCAGATGAAGAGGACTGCTGACCAGTGGCAAAACCAGATGAAGAGGACTGCTGTCCCGCGACAACACCAGGCGAAGACTGCTGACCAGCGACGACACCAGGCAAAGACTGCTAACCAGCGATGACACCAGGTGAAGACGGCTGACCAGCGATAAAACCAGGCAACTCAGGCTGGGGTGTCTTGATTCCAGCCACCTGGGAATCCATCCTCAACACGGCCACCTCAGATGGGGAGGGACAGACAAACACCGGGTCACTGTCACTGGCAGCAGTGGAGCCTGATGGGGAAAACTCAGGAGCAGATGGAAGCTACAACTGGTTCTCCCAACCAAGAGCAAGACAAGATCTCGCTAACACTAATATTGTAAAGACAAAAAAGAGGACTTGCCTTAACTCCAACTCCATCGCCGACCACGACTTTGGTGACTCTGCTCCTGCAGCCCAAGCAGCAGGCATAATGGCAGGTGAATCTTCAGCCGTGATGACAGGAACTGACGGAACCTCAGGCGTGACAGCAGGAACTGGCTGAACCCCAGACGTGGCGGCTGGAACTGGCGGAACCCCAAACGTGGCAGCTGGAACTGGTGGAACCCTAGACGTGGTGGCAGGTGCTGGCAGAACCCCAGACGTGGTGGCAGGCACTGGCAGAACCCCAGACATGGCAGCAGGAGCTGAGGAATGTCTCACCAATGGCACTAGGTCCTGAGATGCCTAAACCAGGGGACACTCCGTTGTCGGCACAGGCTTCAGACTATAGGAGGTACTCCTCTTCCATCTGAGATGTGGCTGCAGGGCCGGAACTAGAATCTCCGGAACAGCAGGCCCATCCATCGTCAGACGACTCCCTCCCAGGACAGGCTGACACTCAGAAAACAGACGAGGACACGGGAGAAGCAGGTGAGGATAAAAGGGTGGATGCAGCAGCTGGTGGTGAGAGCCCAGCCAAAGTGTTTGGCTGTTGCTGAGCCCCCCCCCCCCCCCCCCCGCCCACACTCACACACACACACCGGAAATAAGGCAAGGCATTTCATCTATAGGTGTAACAGAATGTGTGGTGGTTGCTGCTGCAGAAGGCCCAGGCGAATCCCTCTCGGTGTCAGGCAAAATGACAGCAGCAGGCAAGGGCACCAATGAGGAAATTGGAGGAGCCGGCACTGCAGGCATGATGACAGCTGAAACAGCAGATGCGGCAGTTAGTAGCTCAGCTGCGGGTGCCGATGCTGTGGAGGAGAGGGGGACAGCAGCAACTGACGAGGATGAGCAAGGAGCTGACAGGACAGCCGATGGAGAGGAATTCTGGAAAGAGGAGGAGGCTGCTGTTGCGATACTCTGAAGCAGTGAAGGAGGAGCCGCTGGGGTAGTTAAGCTGAATGCCTGCTCCACTGTCACTGATTTAGCCATGGCCGCTGGAGCTTTCTTGGGAAAACCAGATGCAACATTCTGTGTGGCGAAGGCTGGAGGCGTCTGCACCAGGGGACGCTTTTTCGTCGGCTCAGGTACAGACGGGAAACAGTGAGGAATGGAGGCTGATGCTGGAGGGCAGCGTCTCGGGGCTGGCGAGAGGCGAGAGGCTGAAGACATCTGTACCAGGGGACGCTTCCTTGTTGGCACAGGTACATGCGGGGGAGAACTTCTCACCAATTTGCGGTGTTCTGGGGCTGGCAAGTGGCAAGAGGCTGCAGGCGTCTGCACCAGGGGAGGCTTCTCCGTCGCCTCAGGTACAGATGGTGGAGAGCTTCTCACCAGCCTGTGGAGCATGTGTTGTGAGTTGGAAAGGAGAGGAGAACCGTGAGTTCTGGATAGCGCCACAGACTGGGGTATGCTTCTGCACTGCGCTGTCCAGACATTTCAGGGCCTCCTTGGGAGTGTGGGAAGCGCGAGTGTCTGAGATGATGTCCTCCAATAATCCCGCAGCCCAACACTCCATCTCATCCAGTCCAAACACACTAAAGTCCATACCTGCTGAGTTCGTGATAGCTGGTGTCATTCTGTTGACTCTTCTTCTGGTAGAAACAGTAACACAAAAGCAGGTCGGGGAAAAAGGGCAAACTCACAATCCATTGGGTTCAAACTGGTGACGTCCTTCTGTCATGAAAACCAGGGGGGTGGAATGGAGACCCAAACGCAGGACTGTGAGTTGCAAATGTTTAATCCAAAAACACAAAGTCCAAACAGGAACAAAAACTTACAAGGCAGGATTGTGAGGACGAAAGGCAGACTAGAATAGAATACAGCAAAGACGTGGGACACACTTCAGAGACAAAGAGAATAGCCACAGGCTAAAACAGGGAACACACATCAGGATAACAAAGTATTTTAAAGTGTGGGATACACACCGAGTAGACAATGTAGGAATAAAGCATGGGATACGTGCCGGTAAACCGAGTAGGATGTCGCCCTGAACTGCGAGGCAGCGTCACTTAAATAGAGCAAAGAGAAATTAACACGATGATTAACAGGTGAAGATAACAAGGGTCAGGAGCCTGGATAATGAACTGAAATAATAAACAGCTGTGACAGCCCGTGAAACTAGCTATGAGAAAATGGAAGTAAACAAAGAACATTGGCAAAATAAAAGCACAGAAGGAATAAAGGTAACTGACAATGAAATGAGAAATGTTTACAAAACGAGATCAGACCAGATAACACAAGAAGGGGAAAATAACCCACCAAGGCGAGGACCAGATAAAATACAAAAACCAAGAGATGCACAAGGTACTGGAAATAACAATAATAATAAATAGCAATATCTCAAAAGGAAACAAAAGATGGAGGCGTGACTAAGCTCATGTCCAAACACAGGAAGACATAGTATAAACTACATGATGATCCATAGGCACATAATGATAATAAAGACTATAATGACCAAACTAATATACAATAACAGGACACTCAAAACAAACAGAAACAAAGGGCAAACTCAGAAAACATAATACAGACAAAACCATACACATCATTCACATTCATCAACATTCACTAATAAAACTAAGATGGGGAAAGTACAGAAAATAACCAGAACAACCTGAAAGCAGGAGCACGATTCCCCAACCGTGCTTAGCAGCATGACAGTTTAGATGGAAAGTTTGAATTTTTCCCTTCAGTGTATGGCTGTGTATCACTTTTTTTTTTTCCCTCTGAACGTCTATAGTTATCTTCATTTTCTATGTAATCTAGCATTTAATGTGCCCTGTGCCATAAGTGCAAAAACGCTCTCAGTGGTGAGCATTTTTTGTCCCTGCATTCATGGCAATGAAGGGTGAAAAAAGTTTGGAGCACTGCAGTGCTCATCAGTGGCACACCTCTTTAATCAGCTGATCAGAATCAGGCAGTAATGTGCGGTCCTCCCCTGTTATCATGAAAAAAAAAATGAAGAATTATAAATATGTTATTTGTCAACTAATTTATCTTGTAAGTCTAAATGTAATTTCTGAATGATTCCAATCATTTCAACAATATTTATATATTTAAAATCACCAAATCTGTGCATTTCCTGTTCAAATACAAAGGAGAGAAGCCAGGTGAAGCAGCAACAAACACAGCCTCAAAGGGATTGTACAATCCTTCACAGCCCGGGTAGAGCTCGTGCAAGATCTGTGTTCCTGGTGACAGCTCTGTGTATGTCAAAGATGTAATGTTTGTAGGAGTTTTTATTGTGTGTCCTCTTTTTCCATAGTCTGTGTAATGTACTAAACGTGTGTGTAAAACAAATTTAGTCATCTTAATCTGACATAAAACTTTAGTTAAAAATCCTGGTCAGAGGCTGTGCAGTACCATTACTCAAATGAGGGGGGCGTGCTTGAGCACCATAGGCACAGGAGTTTGTCCCGGTTGTTCTTCTTCTACACTGAGGCTAAACACCACATTAGCTAAAGATAAAATAAGAAAGTCATGTGTACTAAGAACTCTGTTTGTGCTTCTATTTTATACAGACTGAAAATGTAAGATTTTATAGCTAAACTTAAAAAATTCTTAAAATTGGCCTTTCAATCAATACTGGCAGTAATGTCGATTGAGACAGAGATACTTTTAAAACTAAAAGAAGACAAGGAGAACTTTTACAACAAAGTCATTGAGATTTTTTTCCAGAGGGATAGGTGGATGTATTTCATTTACAAGTAAAGATAACACCATGCATACATGTTTTAAATACTTGAATTTGTATTGAATTGTGGAGCTACAGGGTGCACAGCAAAATGCACTCTCTGAGCCACTAGAATTTTAGTTCTTCCTTGGCGTGAAGCCAATAGTCTATAATCATTTTTTTGTCCCCAAATTTGTCTGCAAAACAACTTAATACACTTTATTTGTGTAGCCAAGGGTCTTTGCACTTTGCTTATGTTCAGGAGAGTTGAATGAAATGAAAACATGGAGGCATGGAGTTAGTCATCAGAACTTTAACTGCCTTTCTGCAAAACAAAAGCAACTGGAGTATACTACCATTTTTGCTTCTTTCCTTCACAATAAAAACTCTAGACATGCATTGCAGAACTGAACTTAAATTCACTGCACATTCTATCAAGAGGCAATTCAGTAAAATGCCTTAGTTGCTTTGTTAATAAATTATTTATAAAAGGCAGATTGTCATGACCCAAGCGCCGATCTCGTCCACGCTCGGGCTATGCATCATCTCTGCCGGCCTTGACAGCTGTGGATTACATTCTGGCTCCACTGGGCTCTTATTGTGACAGCGCTCGGTGGGGTTTCCGGCTGTCAAGGTCGATCAGCTGTTCTGCATCGCCGCTTGTTAGTCGCCGGCTTTATTAGCAGGCGCTGACAGCTGGTTGGTGCTGGAGTATCGTCAAAACATCCTGAGAGATTCCTGGTGTGTCAGCATGCTCATTACATGTCAGGTTCGTGTTCTTGTCCATGTCATAGTTAAGGTCGTAGTGGCTGGGGTTAGCCCTGCGGTCTCTCGTATTCTTTAGCATGTGTTCATGTCATACTTAAAGTTGTAGTGGCTGGGGTTGGCCCTACGATCCCTTGTATCCTGTGTAGTGTATTTTTGCCCACAGTGGCTCATAGCTTTATGTCTCGTCTTTTCTTGCTAAATAAACATCTAATGCAAAACTCACTGGTGACTTTTGGCATCTTATGGTGGCCCGCGAGGGTCACCGCATGACAGTATACTCCAGCCAAGACGTCTAAACGGAGACGCCACACCGAGACGCCTTTTCACCGTGAGTTTTTGCTTAATCAGAATCAGAATCAGAATCAGCTTTATTGGCCAAGTATGCACAACACATACAAGGAATTTGACTTTGGCTAAAAACTTGCTCTCATTGTTCAGGTGGAGGATTTAAATAAGATTTAAATAAGGATTCAATGACAACAGAGTATGTACAGTAAATTACAGTCTGTCCACGTTTCTATAAAAGGATGCAAATATATACAGGAATATATGCAGTTATTTACACAGACTATCCACACTTTGCAGAAATATATGAAAAAATATACAGTCACACAGTATTTCAATGTGAACTCAGATTCAGTGATATAATGTGAATGAAGTAAAAAGCAGTGTGAGAGTTATGTGCAATGTAAGAATGGATGAAAAGTCATGAGTACAGCAACAGGTAGGACTAGGTGAATGTTAGGAGTTCATCAGAGTGATGGCTTGAGGAAAGAAACTGTTCCTGTGACGGGTGGTTTTGACCTTCAGTGATCTGTAACGACGACCAGAAGAAAGAAGTTCAAACAGTCTGTGGCTGGGGTGTGACGGGTCAGCACAGATGTTTCCCGCCTGTTTCCTGGTTATGGACCGATATAAGTTCTCAATGGAGGGTAGGTCGGTACCAATGATCCTCTCCGCAGACTTAATGATCCGCTGCAGTCTGGTCTTGTCCCGTTTAGTGGCAGATCCAAACCAGACAGAGATGGAAAAGCAGAGGACAGATTGGATGATGGCGGTGTAATTGGACGTACTGGGAGAATGCCGTCGCAGAGGGGCCACGCTCGGAGTCGGGACTACGAGCTGGCAGAGGCTTTGGAATATGTGGACGAAATGCTTATCGCTGCCTCCCTCCTCGACTACCACAGCGACGTACGCCGGTACCTGCACTGCGCTGAGGATATCCTTAATCATCTCCCCCGCTACGCCGACCACCCTGAAGTCAGTGCAAGGAGGGATGACATCGCCGCACAGCACGAGATACTCCGTGGGCTGGAGGTGGACTATGGAAGGAAGCAGAGGAGGAGGCATCCTCGCTCCCCGCGTTGGGAGACCGTTCCTCCCCCTGATCCGGTCCAGGAGTTCTCGCCATCTGGGGGCCGTCAAAGACGTCGGCGCCACGGCCAAGGTGAACCTCAGCAGAATCCCTGGCTGGACCTGCTGCCGGCAAAGCCCGTCAGCAGACCTCCGAGAGCGGCTCCACCTCGTCCTTCCAGGGGGCCCTCTGTCGCCATCCAGCGGGGAGACGGAGGAACTACGTCCCCTACAGCAGGCACCATCCTCCCTCCAGGAGAAAGGCAAGTGCAAGTTCATTCTTAACACCATAATTGTAACCTGCCTTGTCTGACTCCTGGGGGCGGAGTTCAGGGTTCGCAGCCCCCCGAGCTCCCGCCTCCTGCTGTAGTTATAATAACCAAACCTGCTGCCTCTGTGTCTCCCTCTGCTGAGCGGTCCGCAACGCCAGGTCTACGTCGCGGGGTGAGAAGGGGCTTGCGGTGCTGGAAAGCCTGGATCCGGCCCTGCAGCCACGTCGTGGACAGAGGAGAAGAGCGGACTGCGGCCTGGAACCTGTGCCGACGATGAAGTGTCCCCGGGTCTCCTCGCCGGAGCGGTCCGAGCCAGTGGGTCGAGGGTCCCCTGCCTCCATGCCATACGGGTCATCGGCGTGGGCATCAGCGCGAGAGGAACCTCAGGCTGCGAAACCCATCTTGCCAGCTGCGGAACCTGACGCAGCTGAGTTGGAGCCTGCGCACGAACTTCTTCGCCCTGAGCCTGGATCGACGGAGTCCGGGACGGCAACAGAACCCGAGTGCAGGCAAGTGCTCCCTCTTGTGTCTCTGTCCCCTGTGTTGGAGCATTTTTGCCTGCCTCTCGGGGAGGCGAGCAAGGGGCAGCCGCCTGCTGCGCCCAAACTCGTCTCGCTGGGTTCTGTTGCTGCCGGTGACACTGATCCTGGTTTTTCTCTGTGTTCTGAGCCTCCTTGCAGTGTCACCGGCGCGGAGCCAGTCGGGGCCGCCGAGTTGGAGGTTCCAGGTTCGGGGATGGAGGTCGTCAGCGGAGCCGCACCGACCCAGTCGGGGTCCATTGTGGAGGCTGCTGTGGCCCAATCGGGGTCCGACGTGGGTGCGCCCGAGACCCAATCGGGGTCCTTCGCGGGAGCTGCTTTGGCCCAATCGGGGTTCGATGTGGCTGCGCCTGAGACCCAATCGGGGTCCATCACAGGAGCTGCTTTGGCCCAATCGGGGTCCAATGTGGGTGCGCCCGAGGCCCAATTGGGGTCCACCGCAGGTACTGTTCTGGCCCAATCGGGGTCCGACGTGGGTGCAGCCGGATCCCAATCGGGGTCCAGCGGAGGTGCAGCGCCGGTGTGGTCCACGGACGGTGGAGGAGCTGCAGTCCCTTCGCCGCCTGACCCAGTTCGGGCTCATCCTTGCCTTCTGTCCCCTCTTCAGAGTCATCGCCCCTGCGCATCATCGCCGGAGGCCGTGGAGGTCCCTTTTCACTTGCCCTGGCTCTCCCGAGTTTTGTCCTCGCCAGGGAGGCCGCCGCGGGCTGTTCTCCTCCAGTACTGGTGGCTGAGAGACGCGGGTCGGCTGCCTGAGGAACTGTTTTGCCGGTTATTGTGTGTTTCACTGGGCGATCTGGTTCGGCCACCGGAGGAGTGGACTTTCCGGGCCTGGGACTGTGGTAAGCCGCCCGGTCATGTTCCGCCTCCCATGACCACCCGTCGGCCATTGGACGTGGGAAGACCGCCTGAACTGTTCCTGTGGCGTTTGGTCTCCGCCGGTCGGCATGAACTGTCGGGGGTAGAGGTCATTCCTGGTGGTGGTCTGGTCCTGTAATTGTTCTGTGTTTTTTTTTTCTCTGTCCTGTGTTGTATTTGCTTTTTGACCTGAGAGTGTGGTATTTTTGTTTTTGTGCCTGGGTAATTGTGTTTCATGTACTTTGGAATGTAGTCTAGCCCTGTAATTGTTCTGTTTTGGTTTTTTTTTCTGACCTGTGTTGTATTTGCCTCTTGACCTGAGAATTTGGTATTTTTGTTTTTGTGCCTGGGTAATTGAGTTTCACATATTTTGGAATATAGTCTGGTCCTGTAATTGTTCTGTTTTTTTTTCTCTGTCCTGTGTCGTATTTGCTTTTTGACCTGAGAATTTGGTATCTTTGTTTTCGTGCCAGTATAATTGTGTTTCATGTATTTTGGGAGTATAGTCTGTCCCTGTAATTGTTCTGGGTTTTTTTTCTCTGTCCTGTGCTGTATTTGCTTTTTGACCTGAGAGTGAGTTTTTTTTGTTTTGTTTTGTTTTGTTTTGTTTTGTTTTGTTTTCGTGCCTGGGTAATGGCATTTCATGTATTTTGGAGTATGGTCTGGTCCTGTAACTGTTTCATGTATTTTGAGTCGTTTTTTTTTTTTTTTTCCTGTCTGTGCTCTGGTTCTCTATCTGTGGTTTGATCCTCTCCTATCCCATCCACCCACCCTGGAGGGGGTGGGAGGGGTGGGATTGGATGTTTATGGGTGGTCAGGAGCCCACCCTCAGAGGGAGGGTACTGTCATGACCCGAGTGCCGATCTCGTCTGAGCTTGGGCTATGCATCATCTCTGCCGGCCTTGACAGCTGTGGATTACATTCTGGCTCCACTGGGCTCTTATTGTGACAGCACTCGGTGGGGTTTCCAGCTGTCAAGGTCGATCAGCTGTTCTGCATCACCGCTTGTTAGTCGCCGGCTTTATTAGCGGGCGCTGACAGCTGGTTGATGCTGGAGTATCGTCAAAACATCCTGAGAGATTCCTGGTGTGTCAGCACGCTCATGTCAGGTTCATGTTCTTGTCCATGTCATAGTTAAGGTTGTAGTGGCTGGGGTTAGCCCTGCGATCCCTCGTATTCTTTAGCGTGTGTTCATGTCATAGTTAAGGTCGTAGTGGCTGGGGTTGGCCCTACGATCCCTTGCATCCTGTGTAGTGTATTTTTGCCCACAGTGGCTCATAGCTTTATGTCTCGTCTTTTCTTGCTAAATAAACATCTAATGCAAAACTCACTGGTGACTTTTGGCGTCTTATGGTGGCCCGCGAGGGTTACCGCATGACACAGATTTTATAATGTACAATTAGCAGATCATAAAACATACAAACTTTCAATTGAAATTAAATTTCCCCATTGTGGGACTAATAAAGGCTTATTTTAAATTCAAGTTTATGCTATTGTGTTCATATATTTGTAACTCTGACTTTGAAAGAGTCAGTTCCTCACCACCCACAAACCTCACCTCATGTCACTAGAATCAGGCTAAAACGATACCATGTCATATCAATATTTATGTCATGGGTGGCTCTCGCGAGCCACCATAAGATGCCACACAGTCACCAGTGAGTTCAGTGAGTTTTATTAATGGTGAGAATAGTGACAACACAAGCTGCAGAGACAATGACACTTGAGTCTACTCACAACAGGAGGCATAGGCTAAACAGCTCTACAGGTCCATAGCAGGAGACAGTCATACACTAGGCAGGCAAGGTTGGTGAAAATAATAATTACACCAGCTGCTAAGGCAGAGACACACAGAGATCGATACACACCGGGAGGGGTAAGGCTATACAGCACACTTACTAGTTCCGGAGAACGACGGTCAAGCCAAAGGCAGACGTGGTACGAATAAGTATCATGCATCCGTAGCGTGACGGAGTGTAAACAGACACTGCCGCACCGATGCGGCCGCCAGCGCGGGTTAAAGTAGCCTGAGCGCAAACGACCACAAATGCAGCACAGCTGTTGAGGGTTTGACAGCTGAGCAGAAGCCTCCCCGAGCACTATCACAATAAGAGCTCGGAGAGCTAGAATACTAATGCCGCTATCAAACCCTGACAAGAATAACCCGAGCACCAAGACCTAGTGCTCGGGTCATGACAATTTACTAGTAAAAGCTTGGAGGGATGCGTGTTTCCTTACCTGTTTGATGCTGTTTAGCGCAGTTAGTGCAGAGCTTCAGTGCAAGCTGTGAAACCTCAACAGCAAGCTTTTGGCTTTTCAGAGACTTTTTTTAAAAGCATCTGTGAAGTGCCCAGGAAAACAGGTTTAGATCATTTTTATGCACTTGGGGTACATGCAGCCTAAATGAAGTAACCAGGCAACTTGTGTAGCGTGATACCTAAAATGGCAGAATAAACAAAGTCACATGAGAAGTAATGTCATGTGCAAAGGGTGTACATGTTTAGATGGTTTTTTCATCCTCAATACATTTTATAAGATTTTTGCGGTACATGAGCCTTTGTCTGTTCTGTCCCATAGACTGAGACCTCATTATGTCTGTTCTTTTCTTCTTCTCTATCCCTTCACTCCCCCAGCTAGTCACAGCAGAGGACTGCCCCTCCCTGAGCCTGGAACTGATGGAGGTTTCCACCTGTTAGTTTTTCCTCTCCACCCTCATCAAGGGCAGCTCATGTGGGAACACCTGTTTGGGTCTCTTTCTGTGATTATGGGGTCATTACCCTCCAATTAAAACTACTATATACAGCAACAATCTAATATGTTGAGTTGAAAAAGATATACTTTTCCAGAAAAAAAGTAATAAAAATATTTTATGTCATTTTGAGGAACAACTGAGTCCATCACCACCTTCATGTACAAGAATTAAAACAAGTTTTTTCCTTTTGGCTTTTTCTGTTAAACGTGCAGTTGTTTTACACCATAATTCCATGACAGAGACGTGTTATTTCCCTTCAGGGAGGTACATAACTCAAATGTAGACTTTCAAATCCCAGACTTTTCTGAACCAGAATGTTTTTTGTTTTTTTTTTCTCTTAATCACAGCATCACTTACTCACTCACTGGTTGGAGACCAGTGAATGGGGATAGAGATTCAAAACTATGGGCTGTGAACAGACGCTTTCCTGTGTCAAAGGGTGTCAAATGTGGGAGCTAAATGAAAATGTGTTGATAAGATAAGATAAGATAAGATAAGATAAGATAAGCCTTTATTAGTCCCACAACGGGGAAATTCCAGGATTGCAACAGCACAGGGATAGCAACACTCAGAGCAACAATCAGAAGGCAAGAAAAAAAAACAAAAAACAAGCAAGCAAGAGCAGCTAATATACATATGTACATATTACTATAAAATATATATATATACACACACACACACACAGACACACAGTGCAGAGCATTGTAGCTGGATGGAATAAATATATGAATATATGAACACACAGTGCAGAGCATTGTAGCTAGATGGAATAAATATGTAAATATATAAACACCCACAGTACGGAGCATTGCAGCTAGGTGGAATAAATATGCAAGTATATAAACACACACAGTGCGGAGCAATGTAGCTAGATGGAATAATATGTAGATATATAAAAACACAGTGCGGAGCATTGTAGCTAGATGGAATAAATATATAGATATATAAATATAAACACACCCAGTGCTGAGCATTGTAGCTAGATGGAATAAATATATAGATATATAAATATAAACACACCCAGTGCAGAGCATTGTAGCTAGATGGAATAAATATGTAAATATATAAACACACACAGTGCAGAGCATTGTTGCTAGGTGGGATGAAACAGCATAACCGTCTATTTAGTTATCCTACATGGTATGATTATGTGCCCATACATATTCTCACCCTCCATAGCGACCGGTATGTTCCTAGTTGTATGCCGGAGAGGACCATTGTGTAAGTCTATTGCATCTTTTGCATTCAAAAAAAACTATTAGTTTGTTACGTCTTTTTTTTTTTCCACAATATCTTTATTGAACCTTTTTTTTTTTTTTAACAAACATGATACAAACAATCAAACACTAACACTAAAGTACTACAAAAAAAAAAAAAAATGCACTAAAAACACCAACAACCACCAACAAAATCAAGTCTTCAACAATGCTCCTCTGTTTAGTCTAGACAATCCAATACAAAAGTATACATATTATGTTCACCAGTTTGGAATTTACAAGGTCCACACACATCATTCACCTTCTTCTTCAAGAGTTATGTTTAAATTTTTTACATAATCAATAAAAGGTCTCCATATATTCTCAAACACAATTTCCTTTGATTTTAGTATATATGTTATTCTTTCTAATGGAAGGTTTGTTAACATCTGTCTTAACCACTGAGTCACATCTGGTCTATGAGTCTTTTTCCATAATAGTGCAATACATTTTTTGGCATTAAGCAAACTGAGGTCTATGAATGTTCTTTCACTTTTATTAAAATTATGCTTTTCTGGGTACAGACCCAACAAAAACAGTTTAGGATTCAATATGATTTGTTTTGAGATTATTTTTTCAATTGTTACCCTCACCTCTTCCCAAAACATTCTTATTAATCTACATTCCCATAAACAATGAAATAGGGTTCCTTTACTTTCCATGCATTTTGTGCATGTATCTGGTATATTTTTGTTATATCTATTTAACTCCTCCGGTGTAACATACATCCGCATTAACCATTTGAAATGTATCAATTTAAGGCGTGCATTTATTGATTTGGTTTGAGCTTCTGTACAAGCCAATTCCCATTGTTCCTCTGAAATTTCAATTTGCAGATCTTCTTTCCAGTAGTTTAATCTTTTCAGTGAATTTTCACTTGAAGATAGTGTCAGTGAGTTATAAAACTCTGAAATAATACCCTTTCTTTTACTATCTTTCATCATCATTTTTTCCAAGGATGAATAAATAGGTCGAGTGAGAGCTTTATTTTGATTTGATCGAATAAAGTTTCTAAGTTGAAGATATTTAAAAAAATGTGTTCTATTGAGATTAAATTTGATCCTCAGCTCTTCAAAAGACATTATGTTGTCTGCACATGGCAAATATAAATCCTGAATCTTTTGTATCCCTTTTAAATTCCATACTTTAAATACAGCGTCCGCTCTCCCTGGTTTAAAATATTGATTACCCCATATTGGACTAAATTGTGACAATAACTGTGGTTCTTTTAAATAGTTTTTAGCTTCACACCATATTTTGATCATATGCTTTACAAATGGATTTTTAACTTGTTTTTGTAATTTTTTTGCCGAATCTGAGTATATGAATATGGGAAGAGGTAAAGGTAAATTGTATGATTCCATTTCAGTCCAGTGAGGGAGATCATTTGATGAAAAATAATATGTCATAGACCTCAGTTGTGCCGACCAATAATACAACATAAAATTTGGACATTTCAGACCTCCACGATCAAATGGTAAATATAATAAAGACAAACGTAATCTAGCCCTCCTGTTGTTCCATATAAATTCCACTAACTTTTTTTTTATTCTTGAGAATAGATCTAAAGGTGGTGATAAGGGAATGTATTGAAATAAATAACGTATTTTAGGTAAAATATTACTTTTAAGTATATTGATTCTCCCGATCATCGACATTGGTAGTGACATCCATCTCTGAGTTAACTCATTGATATCTGACATTAAGGCTTCATAGTTGACACTGGCGACTGATTCTAGCTTAGGCATAATTTGGATTCCTAAATATTTAAACTGATTTACAACATTGAATTGATTTACCTCAGGGGCTGGGTAATTTCTCTGGGTCTCATTTAGCATTAATATTGAAGATTTAGTTTTATTTATTTTATATCCTGATATTTCCCCAAAATTCTTTATTAAATTCAACAAGGTTGGAATTGATTTTTTTAGATTCGACATAAACAAAATTATGTCATCGGCGTACAGGGAGATTTTATGTTCTGTTGGTCCAACTTTAATTCCATATATTTGTGAATGTAAACGTATCGCTATCGCTAAAGGTTCAATTGCCATAGTAAACAGTAAAGGTGAAAGTGGACAGCCTTGTCGACATCCTCTATTGATTTTTATTGGTTTTGAAATATTGTTATTTGTTAGGATTTCTGCTGTAGCATTATTGTATATTATTTGAACCCATTTTATGAAATTATTTCCAAGTCCAAACCTTTGTAGGACTTCAAAAAGAAAGGGCCATTCAACTCTATCAAAGGCCTTTTCAGCGTCCAATGATAGGAGAGCTGTATCCGGTGCTTCTTTATTAAAATAAATAATATTAAATAGTCTTCTTACATTATGGAAGCCTTGTCTACCCTTTATAAAGCCATTCTGATCTCGATTAATAATATTTGGTAAAATTTCTTGTATTCGTCTTGCTAAAATTTTACAGATTATCTTAAGGTCGGCGTTTAATAGGCTTATTGGTCTCATATTTTCACATTTATTAGAGGGCTTACCTGGTTTTGGCAGCAGTATAATTAAGGCATTATTTATGTATGATGGTAAATTATTATTTTGAAATGCTTCTAAAACCATTTCCAAAAAAGGTTTTATTAATTTATTCTTAAATTTTTTATAAAGGTCAACTGGAAGACCATCTGGTCCTGCACTTTTTCCTGATTTCATATTATCAATGGCTAGCCCAACTTCTTCTTGACTAATTTTAGAATCCAATATCTCCCTGTTTTCATTTGGAATACACGGTATAGATAGTTCGTTCAAAAACCCATTTAGTTTTGTTAAATGAGGTTCATTTTTGGTATCATATAATTTTTCATAGTAATCTCTAAAGGCTCTATTAATTTCTAAAGGATCTATAACTACCTGTCCCTTACTTATAATACTGGTAATTGGTGTTTTAATTTCCAATTGTTTAATCTGCCATGCTAATAATTTTCCCGATTTTTCACCTTGTTCATAAAAAGATTGTTTCAATCTTAGAAGACTCGAGGCAGCTCTATTCGCTGATTTTTTGTTGTATTCAGCTCTCAAAATCAGTAATTCATTCTCCAACCTTGGGTCACTTCCTGCATACACTTTTTCCTGAAGATTTTTTATTTTATGTTCCAATTTAGCTCTCTCCTCTCGAGTCTTCTTAGATTTTGATCCTGTATAACTAATAATATGTCCCCTAATAAAAGCTTTGAAAGCCTCCCACTTTACACATGCTGATGTTTGTGTAGTATTGATGTCAAAGAACTCGTCTATCTGTTTTTCTATATACTTGACAAATTCCTCATCCTGAAGCCATTTATGCTGAAATTGCCATCTACCTGATTCCTTTGTCAATTTTTTATCTACATATATTAGACAACAGGGTGCATGATCAGAGATCACGATGTTATCATAAAAGCAGTTTTGAATCTTGGACCTTAATTCTGTGGAAATCAAAAAATAATCAATACGTGAGAATGTCTTGTAGGTACTGGAATAACAAGAATAGGCTTTAACTTGTGGTTTCATTTCTCTCCATATATCTAACAATCTCAATTCTTTCATAAAATGATTAATAGTCATCCTACATCCAATGTGCGTACAATCCAGTCCTGTTGATCTATCCACTCCTGGATTCAATGTACAATTAAAATCCCCTGCTATTATATGTTGCCCTGTAAGTGATGATAAGATGAGAAATAAATTAGCAAAGAACTTCTGATCATCTATATTGGGACCATATAAGTTTACAAGATTTATATTTTCTAATAGCAAAGAACCTTGAATGATTACATATCTTCCAAATTTGTCTCCAATTACATTTTTCACTTGAAAAGGAACTGATTTATGTATGAGAGTCATAACTCCCCTGGCTCGGGATGAAAATGAAGAGGTGAATACACTTCCCTGCCATCTACTCCTAATTCTTTTAACATCCTCCTCTATCAGATGAGTTTCTTGTAAAAACACAATTCTTGAACCCATGTCCTTTATTTTATTCATAACTTGTTTAAGTTTTTTTAAATTTTGTAGACCTCTGCAATTCCATGAAGTTAAATTAAGGTTAACACTTTGGTCCATGATCAATAGAGAGTTTGGGATTACCTTGCAGTGTAAACATGCTCATACAGAGAAGCAAAAACATGAGTGGTTGAACATTCATCCTACAAACTACACACAAACAAATTTCCCCTTCCCACACTTGTGGCAAACCCCCCCAAAATCAAAAGAAAAATTCTGTCTCCCGATATAGCCATCGACCGTTCCACACCCACGGGGAACAGCCTAAGCCACTCCTTCTTCATCCTCCCAATCACCCTAACTCTACTGCTTTTAATGACGTAACATTAACTCTCCTCTGTAGTTTTCCAACTTAACTCCAAAATTTTTAACAACTTTGTACATCATAGTTTTTTTTTTTTGTTTGTTTTGTTTTGTTTTTTTTAATATATAATACAATCTATATTTTGTAAACTTACTATTTACTTCAAGTCAGTCAGATGCCTGTGCAAATGCTTAATTATTCTACCTTATATTTTGTTCATGCTTAGCTCCCACCAGTCTCTTCTTCTTCTTTGATCTTCTTGATGAACTCCTGCGCCTCCTCTGGGGTCTTGAAGATGTGGGTTCTGCCCTCATACGTGGTCAGCAGTCTCGCAGGATAGATTACACCATGACGAATCCCAAGGTTGCGCAGCTCCTTACGTACGGGATCAAACTGCTTCCTCAATTGCTGGATTCCTGTGGCCAAATCTGGGTAGAACCGCACCTGCTGGTCCTGGTGTTTAATCTCTCCTTTAGCACGTGCAGCGTTGAAGATCTTCATCCTGTCTCTGTTGCTAAGAAACTTCATAATTAAGGTCCTCGGCGGTCCCTTATCTCTCCGTGGGCCAATACGATGTGCTTTTTCCAGAACCACTGCTGATTGCAACTCCTCGCTGCCCAGCACCTCCGGAATCCACTTTTCCAGAAAGGAACATACGTCCCGACCTTCTGATTCCTCTGGAAGACCCACCAGCCTCAAATTATTCTGTCTCGACCGAGATTCCAAATCCAAAATATTATCTTCCAGAGATTTATTTTTTTTTTCCAAAGTGCGCACCTTTAATTGAAGACGGGTGACGTCATCTTCAGCACTAGCGAGACGGAGCTCCATCTGCGCCGTTCGTTCTACACAGTCACCCAATTCCTTTCTTATTCCTTCCAACGCTGTCATAATCCCATCAAATCTAGAGGAAAAGTCCGCTCTCATTGAACTCATGGCAGCCATCAGCGCATCTGCGCCATTCCCCGCAGAAATCGCACCGCCGCCAGCCTCCTCCGCCATATATGGAGCCTTGTTTGCTGCGTCACAGACCTGAAAGTCCGTTAATTTGGACTGTTTCGGCGGCTCGCTTTTTCCTTTTCCTGGTTTTCCAGCCTTAGGCTTCGCCGACATATCCTCGCCCAAATGCTGGGATACGTTCTGTCCCAAATGAGAGAGTTATTTGCCGATTTTTTTTCTCCAGGAGCAGAGCAGAGCGAGACACGTCCGTCCTACGTGGCAGCCATAACCGGAAGTCTGTTACGTCTTTTTGCTATCTCTGCGAGCAGCCCTGCTTAGGTTGTACAGTCTGACAGCCGTTGGTAGGAAGGACCTACGAAACCTCTCGGTTGTGCACCTGGGATGATGTAGTCTGCTGATGTAGTCTGCTGTTTTATGTGCATTATGATGCACATAAAACAGCAGACTTCTGCAGTGCTAAGAGGGTGATGATAATGATCCGTTACATAAAGGTTCAGTGGCTTTAACCTGGATCAAAAACCATCTTCTTCTTACGTAAATGAATAAATGGTAAGTTTTGTATTCCAGTGATGTGATACAAAGAGGTTTAGAAAGTGCCACCTATGGCTGTTTCATCTTCAGATTTTTAATACTAAGCCAAAGGGCACCCCAAGTGTGCTTTTATGTTTTGATGCTATCTTTTTAGAAGTGCTCTATCTTCTCTTCTGAAAGATGTATTTGAATGTGTCGGGTTTTTCAGCGTCAGTAAGCGCAATCTTTCATTCAAATCAGCGTTAGGCTCTCACGAAGCAACAAAACATCTGAAGAACCCTCCTCCATTAGCGGCAAGATCCCCCTGAAATGCCGGGCTGTTTATTCACTTAACCCTAGGGTGGTTATGTTTGGAGCTAAGAAGCAGCGAACTTTAGCAGTTATCATCTGAGGAAACGGCAAACAGACTTAAATGTGACAGAAGCATTTCATCTGTCCCCCACTTGCCCTTTAAGTTTCCGCGTCCGCACCATTTGTCACAGTGAACCTCTCGCACATCAACAGCTGACATATAAACCACAGCAAAAAAGACTGACAGCAAACTTACCCATAATTCCTGTTTTTCTTCTCCACCTTCTACCCTTGGGTCTTGACGGGGCAGACACACCATCTGATACTTGTATCTGTACAGCATTTTTAGTCTTCAACTCGCCTCAACTCACAGTTTCCATAGTAATGGGCTGGGAGGAATTGAAGACTGAAAATGACATACAGGACATCTGGTGGCCTCTCTGCCAACTCCGGCTCTTCAGCGTCCTGTCGTGAGGTTGCTGACGTGCAGGTTAAAGTGTTGCTGTGTCGTTGGCTGTAGAGGGTCAGTGCAAGATCAAAACTGATGGGGGGAAGAAAGCAGTGACATCTGGAAACCTTTTTTGGTTCGGTTCCAGCTTGGCAATGAAATAACTCTTGACAGTAACTCTGTGAGGAAAGTTTAAACCTCAAAGCAAAGTATTACACTGGAATGGCTTCGGAAACACTGATAAGATTTTCTCTCCAATATACAGCACTCTATATAATTCTCAATATAGTACATAAAAAAATCCTTCTGATGGACTCTGAAGGGAATATTTTCCAAAAAACCTTACACAGCATCGTGTGCTTCACTTAATAGAGCGAAATGAGATGATAAAGATTACACTGAGCAAAAGGTTTTATCTGCCTGCCCCAGCAGTGCAATCTCTGGTGATATTTTTCACAGCATGATGAACTGTGTTTCTCGCAGGAACAAAACATCTTAAATCTTGAGTCTAAATGTAGGGTTCCGCTCAGAGAGATTTGCTTGAGGGGAACGCTTGATAAGCACATATAGTGAACAAAATGAAAGAGAAGCTGTTATGGAGCCGAGATACAGTATACCTCAGTATACTGTGACTGCTGAAAGGATGAGAATAAAATGTCAGGTTTATGAAATGTTGCTGACCATTAAAAGCTGCAGTCACCTCCTCAACACTGACAACACTAAAAACCATTTGGGATCAGAGGTTGTGCTCGACTTTTTTGTTATCAGTCATTTTGACAGACAGGGTTGTAAAATTTACTTTTCACTTAGTCCTCTTCATTCCGTCCGGACCATAGGGCCTTCACTGCACACCGCCATCGTTCTCTGTCTTGGACTGTGCACTTTGCTTCTCCTCGGGATAGTCCAATGGTCTTCAGTTCAGTCTGCATGGTTCTTTTCCAGGTCAGGGTTGGTCTTCCTCTCCTGTGTTTCCCTTGGGGATTGCAGTCTAAGGCGGCATGTGGAATGATGGCCCGTTCTCTTCACAGTGTGTGCCTAATCCATCTCCACTTTCTACTCTGGATGATGTTGACAGTGGGCTCTTGTCTGTCACCAAAGTTTTTGGTTTGAGATCTGCTCTGGCCCCCTGGCGGAGGCAGGTGTTAATGAAAACTTGTATCTTATGGTAAAGGTTCTTGGTGCATCTCCAGGTTTCCGATCCGTACAGCAACACAGATTTCACTTTTGTGTTGAGCAGTCTCAGCTTGGTGTGTCGGATGATGTTCTTCTTGAGCCACAAAGGTTTCAGAACGACAAAAGCATGGTGAACTTTGCTGCTTCTGGCTTTTACATCCGCATCTGTCCCTCATAACTTGCTGATAATGCTGCCGAGGTAAGTGAAATCTTCAAGCTTGTAGGGTGTTCACTCATAAGCTCTTTGTCTTCTCAATGTTTAGACTTTCTGTCTTTGCTTGCATGTGTCCATGGGTGTGCGCAAGTAGACTAATGTCATCGGCAAAGTGAAAATCCTTCAGTTTTTTAAGAGTACACTGGATACCCCTTGGCTGGTTCATTCACTGCAGTTTTCCTCACCTAATCGATCACCAGTGTGAAGATCATGGGAGACAAGAGGCATCCTTGCCTGACATCTGTGTTGACAGCAAATGGAGGTGAGAGGTCGATGTTGTGTATGATTCTGCAGCTGTTCTCCCTGTACAAGCTCTGAATAATGCGAAAAATCTTCTGGTGGATACCGTAGGGTTGTAAAAATGCTGTCATTATCTATTAATATTAGTGGTGCAACTCTAATCATGAGTAATAGAAACTGCTCGTGATTAATCAAGATAGAAATAAGGTAAATAAGGTAGAAATAAGGTAGAAATAAGAAACAATGCAAGATATATGAAAACCAACTGAGGATAAAATGACAGAAACTAAGAACACAAAATTACAACAGATAAACAAATATGGAAAAAGACCACGAGACTGAACACGGCGTAATCCCCCGTGCTCAGATCATGACAACTGTATGTATTGGGTGCCATGGGATATCAGAATTTCCCCATGGGGATTAATAAAAAGTATCTATCTATCTATCTATCTATCTATCTATCCATCTATCTATCTATCTATCTATCTATCTATCCTCTGTGGATCGGCAAGTCTCAAATTTACATGAAAAAAGTATAACATATGAGTGGAAAAAGTCAGAAATTTATGAGAAAGAAGTTGTAAATTTGTGGAAAAATGTCTGAATTTATAGGAAGAAAAAATACAAGAAAGTTATACCCCTTTACACAGGGGTGAAGATCACTGGGAGATCGTTGAGAGAGTAGGCCAGTTTTTGATCTTTTAATGATCTTTGGTGATCTCCACAGTCACCATGGTCTCCTCAAAGTTTTGACTCAGTCCAAAACATGCAAGGATCTCCCAAACGATCCCAAAGATCAACAAGAACACTGAGGCAAGTGCATTATCCCCCGCCTCTGTTTTCTTTGAAGACCCAATATGTCACTGAAGGAGAGCACTTAACTTTTTCTATATAATTAATGAGGTAGATCCAAATTATAAGCCCATCATCCATGAATATACAACAAAATCATTTTAAACAACCCATAGTTGTAGGTGAGGATGCCAAGGTGAACCTGTGGCGCAGGTCTGCAGAGCCTGGAGAGCTTAAAAGGAACTCCGATTATATTGGCATGTTAGCTCTATATGCTTTATTTTGATGTTAGTAACATAACTATAATATATTTTTTTTTTAAATAATTCCCAGTTTTATATATTTTTTTTTAATTTAAGTTTTTGTAAAAGGTATACAGGTCATTACAGCATTGCATTGTTTACATTTTCATCACATGTTCCCTTATTTTTTGCTATTTGACAACATTGGTAGGATAGTTATTACAACACCCCCTTTTTTTTAAAGTGAAAGAAAAAGTGAAATTAAAGAGAATTAAATAAAAAAAACGAATAAACAAACAAACAGAACAGCAAAAAACAAACAAACAGAAAATTAAGTAATTAAAAGTAAAAGAGCATCTGAGTAGCATTGGAACAAAGAGCGGGACCATTATTGAAATGGTATTTGTCAAAGATTAGATCTAATGGAAGACACATATGCGATCCGGGGTTGCCAAAAGTTCATGAACCCATCCATGTCCTGTCTCAGTGCGAATGTCAACTTTTCCATCGAGTAAATGTCTTGGATCACGTTAATCCAATCTTCAGGTGTAGGACAGTCCTTCAGCATCAATTTTTTAGTTAGGGCTTTTTTACTTGCCAATATTAAAACATTGAATAATTATTTATCTCCTCGTCTTTCCAGTGAGTCCGGTAGTAAACCCAAATACAAAGTTACAAAAGAAAAGGGAACTGTTATTTTGAATATTTTCCCCAATATTGTCTGTACATTGGTCCAATATTGGTGGATAACTGGGCATGACCAAAACACATGAAAATGATTTGCAGACTTTTCACCACACAAGCGCCAACAGTTTAACCCCTTATGGGTAAATTTGTTTTGTGCAGGTGTTCTGAAAAATCTTACCAAGTTTTTCCATCCAAATTCTCTCCACTGCAGGGATGAGGTACTTTTCCATTGCTGTTTATTTAGCTTTTCCCATATTTCCAATTGTAAAGTGAAATTCCCCTCTTTTTCCCATCTCTCTTTTATATATGAAGTGTTGTCTCCTTTTAAGTCTTGAAGACCTTGGTATATTTTAGAAATGTATCTGATCCCTGGGATCCCTTTATATGCCATTAAGAAGACCTTCAGAACACCTGACTGGGCCCTTTCCAAAACCTCCTTTTTAAGTATATTGTTTATGTGGTGTCTAAGCTGAAAGAACCTGTAAAGATCTTGATTTATTAGACCTTGTTTTTTCAAATCTTCAAAACTTCTTAAAGTTTGCCCCTTAAAAAAATCGTAATATTTTATCAGCCCTTTCTCTTTCCACTCTTTAAATCTAGTGTCTGTTTTATTGGGGGTAAAGTCTTGATCATAGGCAATCCATTGCAGAAATCGATAGGGCTCTTTAGCTTGATTCTCTCTGACTATCTTAAACCAAATTTTTAGCGGGGTCTCTATCCACGGGTTAGTGTTATTCAAGAGTTTAGGTAAGGCATTGTTCCCTATTATAGCCTGTAGGGGGATGTCACTTGTTATTTGGCATTCCATCTCCTTCCATTGTGCAGTGTAGACTGGGTTACATATCTCTACTAAAGTTTTAATTTGTGCAGCTATAAAATAGTCCTTGATATTTGGCAGCGCGAGCCCACCTTTGTCTTTGTTTAGCTGTAGAGTTCTATATCTGATTCTAGGTCTCTTGCCCTGCCATATGAATCTTGAGATCCTTCTGTCCAGCTCCTGCCATGTTTTTTTGGGAGGTTCTACTGGTATTGTTTGGAAAAGGTATAGAAGACGTGGAAGTATATTCATTTTGACTGCTTCAATTCTTTGTGCAGTACCTAAGAATGGTATTATATTCCATCTTGCTAGGTCAGATTTTATTTTTGTCACCAGTGGATCATAGTTTAGTGTTATAATTTTGTCGAGTTGTTTCGGGATATTGACCCCCAGATATTTCATAGATTCCAACTCCCAGTTAGTTTTGAGTTCACTTAGTGAATAATGATTTGGGTCATAGTTGAATGTTAAAACTTGGGTTTTATGCATGTTTAATTTGTACCCCGATAAATCTTCATAGTCTGAAAAAACTGAGATTAGTTCTGGTAAAGAAGTGTCTGGCTGCCCTAGGTATATTAAAATGTCATCAGCAAAGAGTGCTATTTTATGTTCCTTCTGACCAAGTGTAATACCTTGAATTTCTTGATTTTGTCTTATCCATTGGCTCAGAGGTTCTATGAAGATTGCAAAGAGCAGTGGAGACAGGGGGCAGCCTTGACGACATCCTCTTTCCAGCTCAAAAGATGATGATAAATTACCGTTAATCCTTATTTTAGCTGTTGGTTTTTTATATAATGCCTGTATAGTTCTAATGAAGTTGTTATGAAAATTGAAACTGGATAAGATTCTATATAGGAAAGACCAGTCAACCGAATCGAATGCTTTTTCAGCATCTAATCCCAATATGACTGCATTTAAGTTATATTTTTTTATATGATGAATTATGTGTAAAGTGCGTCGAATGTTGTCTTGTGTCTGTCTTTGTCTTATAAAACCTGTTTGGTCTAAGTGAATTAAGTCTGTCAGTATGTTTTCTAACCTTTTGGCAAGGATAATGGTAAAAAGCTTATAGTCCTGATTTAATACACTGATTGGTCTGTAGTTGGAGCATTCTAGTTTATCCTTTTCAGGTTTAGGTATAACTGCAATGACCCCTTCTCTCCAGGAGGGGGGGATTTCCCCTGTGTGGAGGACATAGTTAAATGTTTTCAGGAGGAGAGGAGATAGTTGCTGTTTAAAGGTTTTGTACCATTCTGCTGTATAGCCATCTGCTCCTGGGGATTTGTTAGCTTTAAGTTTCATAATTGCTTTTTCCAATTGTTTAGGTTATATTTCGGACAGTAGTGTTTTATTTTGTGATTCCGTAAGTTGGGGAAGGTTTAATGTGTTTAGGAATGTCTCGGATGCGTTTTTATGTTTTTTGTGGGAGTATAAGTTCTTGTAGTAATTCTCGAAGCTTTTAAGAATATCCTGAATTCTGAATTTTATTTCCTTTGATACTGGGTCTCTGATTTTGTAGATTTCTCTTTCTGTTTGTTGTTTCCTCAATTTATAGGCTAGTAATTTTGCCGATTTACTGCCTGCTTCATAGTGTTTTTGTTTCAGAAATGTAAGTTTCTTCTGGATTTCTATTGTGTAGATCTCATTTATTTGATTTTTAATTTCTTTAATCTTGAGCGAGCCATTAGAATGAGTGTTGTCTTTGTGTTCTTTTTCTAGGTTCTTGAGTTCTGACTCTAGTGTGATTAGTTTTTCTTGTCTCAGTTTCTTTTGGGTTGCCAGTTTTGCAATAATTTTTCCCCTTATTACAGCTTTGCACGCATCCCACAGTATTAAAGGGGATACTTCTCCTTTATCGTTTTCTTCCAAATATCTGAGAATATCTGATTCCAATTCATCTTTCAGTGGTCCTTTCAGGACCTTTGAATTCAACCTCCAGGAAAATGTATTATTTGTGTATTTTTGGATGTTTAAGTCCATATAGATCGGACTGTGGTCAGAGAGATCCATCAGTCCTATTTTACATGTTTTTACTCTTCCAATGTCTCTATTAAACATAAAAAAGTAATCAATCCTTGAGTAAGATGAATGTGGCGTTGAATAAAAAGTATAATCTTTTACATTGGGGTTGAATTCCCTCCATACGTCACAGATTCCCATTTCTTTTAGTAGCATCCGAGTTTTCCTATTTTGAGTGTTATTTTGATGTGAAGAATTACCTGTTGCATCCCAGTATGGATTCAGTCTTAGATTGAAGTCTCCACCACATATCACTAAACCTTGGGCTTTAGTTATCATTAGGTCGAATACATTTTTATAAAATTTCCATTTAGCCCCTGGTGGTGGATATACATTCAGCAGGGTGATATCTTCTCCCTCTAGCCGCCCAATTACCAAACTGTACCTCCCTTCTTTATCTTTGTGTTCTGATTTTTTTTCAAATGTAATTTTGGTTGATATCAATGTCGCTACTCCCCTCCTCCTCCCTGATTTATATGAAGATGAAGAGATCATTTTAAACCCTTGTCTATTGAGTTTAGTGTGTTCCACGTCTGTTAGGTGGGTTTCTTGTAAAAATATTATTTCTGCTTTGTCTTTTTTCATTTTGCGTAGAATCTTGGATCTTTTAACTGGATTCAGGATCCCTTTTACATTATATGAGGCTATTTTGGTTACACCCTGTTTCTCCATTGTATTTTCTTATTTAGTATAACAGTGTGGTGGCCCTCTTTTTTGCTACTCAGAAACTGAAAGAACATTAAGAACATAAAAAACATTAAGAACATAGTGTACGAAACTTTAAAACAAAAAACTGTCAAAAAAAACTTCCTGAGCTGGGGTCTCTTTAAAGACCCTGTAAGAGCCCTGATGAAGTGTAGGCTCTGAGGGAAATTCCTCAAACTCTGTTACGTGTTGAGGGCCCTCTCTTACCCATGTAAGTTGTCCCATGTTTTTAACGTGAATTTCAGATCCCAATCCGAATTTGTAATGATTTTTTTTTTTTTTTTTTTTATGCCTATACCCTATGAGATTGTGTGCACCCTCCCACCCCCATCACAGCAAACATTCACTCTAATACAGTATTTGTTAGTGTGGAGAGAACATGTGGGTCATTGTTACATTTCTATTTTAACATGATTTTTTTTCCCCTTTAAATTAAGAAGACATTTGTTTCTAATGCTATAACTGCTCCATGAAAGGTTTTACCACATGCTGATTCTGCATTTCCTTTAATGTTTGTTACCTTGTAGGAGGGGGGATGGAAGTGCAAAATGACTGAAAAGAAAAAAAAAAAAAAAGGTCGCTATTCCTTCCTGGAACTGGAAAGCTTATCTTTGTAGCTCTGGGGCTGGGTTTCCCGCTGCTGGCCGTGGATTTTGAAGGTCTCTGAGTGGACCACGTTTGAGCTCTGATCTTCTCGCTCAGATTCGCTGCGGGTTTAAACACCGTTACCGGGAGCCCTCTTCTTGCCATGTCAATTGTTGCTTCTTCCGCTGAATTATAGAGACATGACTCTTCACCGTAAAAGACCCTTAACTTCGCCGGAAATGGCATCTGAAAGCGTAGATTCTGTTCCCGTAGAACCTTTTTGGCGTCGTTATATTCCCGTCGCTTTTTAAGAACCTCAGGGGCGTAATCGTGCTCCACGAAGACTTTTCTCTCTTGATGCATAAATCCTTTTTTCTGCCAAGCCCGTCTTACAACCTCTTGTTTTATTTTGAAATCGGAGAATCTTACCACCACCGAACGCGGGGGCGCTTCTGCCGCTGGCTTTGTGGCTAATGTACGATGGGCCTTTTCTATCTTCAAATCGGTGGTTTGTGGAATATCCAACTTCTCTCTCAATAAGGATTCCACGCATTCCGCCACTGTGTTGAAACTATCTTCAGCTCCTTCTTTCAGACCGTGAATTCTGATGTTATCTCGTCTCTGTCTTCCTTCTTGGTTGGTTAGCTTAGCCTCCAGCCTTGACTGTTTTCTGTGTAAATCCAGCATAGAATCTTCAAGCACTTTTACTCTTTCTTCAGCTTCCAAGATTCGGTTTTCGGCCTGATCCATTCTGCTGTTCGTCCTTTTTAGTTCCTCTCTGAATTCATGAAATTCGGCCCGAAATCGTCGTAATTCATCAAATAGCGATTTCAAGCTAATCTTTTTGTTAGCTAGGACCAGCTCCTTGTTTCCTGAACGGAGGTCCTCCGGTTCAGATTCTGCGGCCGCTGCGCGTCCTGACCTGGGGAATGTCAGTTTCTTCTGTTTTTGGTTAGGCATGGTGTTTTTGTCTTTTGATTTTTATTCTTCCAAAAATCCATTAAGTCTGATTTTGAAGATGTTTTCCTTGGATTGGGTCTGGGAGGTTCAGCGTTAAGTTGCTATCACCATGGCGTCCAGACTGGAAGTCAGTTTTATATATTTTTAAAAAACTTTATTACGATGTAAATCATCATTTTTGTTTACGTCGCAATGCATTCTGGGTAGTGACGTAGATTGGTTGTGGCCGGTATCAGCAGCGTTCTGTATTTCAGTTCAAACTAGAAAAGCACTCATAGAGAGCATACCTCCGCCAAGGCTCCTTCCATTTCTCATGGATCACCTCCAAAATGTAATGGGCTTGTGTGTAGGCCTATCGCCACTTGTGGTGAAAATTGCATCCAAGTCTGTGCATTAGTTTTGGAGTTTTGTGGCTGACACACTGTGAGAAGAGCCTTGGCTGAGGTATGCATTCCCAGATCATCCCCAAAATGTAATGGGTTCCTCTCTAGGCCAAGAACCACCTCTGGTGAAAATTTCATCCAAATCCATCCAGTAGTTTTTGTGTAATCCTGCTGCACAAATACAAACAAAGCCCTTGGTGGAGGTATGCACTCTCAGATCATCACCAAAATCTAATCATCTGTTCCCTGTGCCATTACACACCATTCCTGCAAATTTCGTCAAAATCCGTTCATAACTTTTTGAGTTATGTTGGTAACAGACAGACAGACAGACAGACAAAGGCCAGTAAAAGCATTACCTCCTTGGCAGAGGTAATAAACTCAAGTGTTGCTGTTGTGTCCATCTCCTCCATCTCCAAACTCCCAGGCTGCGGGCGTTGCAATTCATTGCACAACCGCGTACAACCCACAGGCCAATGGGTTATGCGAGCGTTTTCATAGATCACTGAAAGCAGCACTCAGGGGTTCACTGACGGACAAAGCAATAAAGACAATGACGAAGACACACAAAGTGAAAATGGACTTGAGAATGAAGTCAGCAGCTGCGAGGAAGCTAGAGCTGGTCATGTTGGATGGTGTTTTTGTGGCAAATGTTCACCAATGCCGACAGAAAAGGAGAGCATATTGTAACGTCGGGGTTGTATTGGGGGGGGAGGAGGGATTTCCCCAGCATGCTTTGCAACAGAGGACGTTATTGTGCGTGTGTATTAAATGTTATTACTGAGTTATTATACTGCTGTGTCATTATAACTGTGTTATTATGACCCAGCAGTGTTTCATAGGCAGGATTAGGGCAAGATGTATCATGTGTTGTATAACCATGATTGAAACGGAGGTCTGGGAGAATGACCCCCCCCCCTCCTGTCTGTGCTCAGTGTGTGTGTGAATAAAGCCTGTTTGTCACTACTATCTGTTCCTCTTCTTTGTGTGAACCTCGCCTACCTCACACTGGTGTCAGAAGTGGGATGGAACAGATGGAAGCCAGGATCAGAATGGAGATCCAGCAGCTGGAGCGACTCATGGCTCAGCTGACGACGGACGACGGGACCGAGACACCACCCCCGGGAGCCGCTCGCCAGGACGAACGAAGCGGCGGACCTGACGGGGCCAGCGCACCCCGCCCTCTGCCTTTTTCAAGGCAGAGCGGGCAGAGCAGAGAAAACCAGCCCCACATCCCGCCCTTTTCAGGGCAGGACGGGCTGGCGATTCCACGGCGATCAGGAGCGGCGATCGATCAGGAGGCGACCGTTCCATCTGTCCGGCAGCGGGCCAAGATCCCCCGCTTCAACGGCGAGACCCCGTTGGATGACTACCTGATCCAGGTCGAGCTGGCCGCCGTGCTGAACGGCTGGTCACCAGAGGAAACCACCGTGCAAGTCGCGCTGGCCTTGGAAGAGAGGGCTCTCTGCACACTTTCTGATCTCCGGCCTGAGGAGCGCTGCAGCTGGCCAGCGCTGCAAGGAGCACTCCGGAGACGATTTGGGAGAACGGCAGACGCTGAGCACGCCCAGGAACAACTGACCCACCACCGTCGAAGCAGCCAGGAAAGCCTAGGAGCCTACGCGGCGGACATACAGCTGTTAACACGGCGCAGCTACCCAGAGCCACGTACAGATCCACACCGCGAGCGACTGGGAGACTGCGGTGGCAGAAGCAGAGCGGGTGGAGCCGCTGATAAATCACACAACCGAAGTGTCAACGCACAGACAAAGAACCTTCCAGGCCACGGCTGAGAGAGAGGGGGAGGAGGAGGAGTTATGGCAGACCACGGCAGCGTGTCCACGGAGAAGATGGCTGCGGCGGCGCGTGGAAGGGTGCCCCCGCTGCGGGGAGCCAGGACACATCACACGGTACTGCCCTGCACCCACCCCATGACAAACTGATGAGCTGTCACCACGCATGGGCCGAATTGGACACTCGCCAGGGATGTATCTACACTGCAGCCTGGAGAAGACGTCAATCCGGGCCCTGATTGACACCAGCTCTACAATCTCCTTGGTCCGGCCCGGTGTGCTGCCGGGCATGAACAAGACGGCCACACGGGGGTGGGAACCCACCGAGTGCTGCGTCACCACAGCTACCAGTGAGCACGCCAGGCTGGGGGGGGGGGGGGGAGTCCTCGTGGTGGGGGTGGCCGGTCAGAACACAAAACACCCGTTCTGGCTGGCTGACATCCAAGACCCCTGTATTATTTGACTATTGACTAGACCTGCTCACAGCCTGAAACGCCAAGATCGACACCGCCGGACCGTCCCTCCAGCTGGGAAACCGGACCATCACGCTCCACAGCAGAACCCTGTATATATATATATACATATATATGCTGTATATATATATATACAGCATATATATGCTTCCGTTAGGCAACATTATTAGAAAGCACTGTATACATTTTCACTGTTATGCAGATGACACACAATTATACCTGTCAATGAAGCCAGATGATACTAATCAATTAGCCAAGTTAGAAGCCTGTCTTAAGGAAATCAAAGTTTGGATGACTTGTAATTTCCTGCTATTAAATTCAGATAAGACTGAAGTCATTCTTGTTGGTCCAAAAAACCTTAGAAATTCCTTTCCAAATCAAACTTTCAGTTTGGATGCAGTTACTCTTTCTCTTAATAGCTCTGTGAGGAACCTTGGAGTTATTTTTGATCAGGATTTGTCCTTCAATTCACATATTAAATTTGTTTCTAAGACTGCCTTCTATCATTTGCGTAATATTGCCAAGATTAGGAGCATCTTGTCTCAGAGTGATGCTGAGAAGCTGATCCACGCTTTTGTTAGCTCGAGATTAGATTATTGTAATTCTTTATTATCAGGTTGTCCTAAAACATCTTTAAAAAGTCTTCAGCTGATCCAAAATGCTGCAGCAAGAGTTTTAACAGGTACTAGAAAGAGAGATCATATCTCTCCGGTTCTGGCCTCCCTTCATTGGCTTCCCATAGAGTTTAGAATTAAGTTTAAAATCCTTCTTCTTACTTACAAAGCTCTAAACAATCAGGCTCCTTTTTATTTAAAAGATCTGATACTACCGTATCATCCTAACAGAGCACTACGCTCCCAAAATGCAGGTTTACTTGTAATACCTAGAATCTCCAAAAGTACAATGGGAGGCAGAGCCTTCAGTTATCAAGCTCCTCTCCTGTGGAATCAGCTGCCAATCTGGATTCGGGAGTCAGACTCGATCTCTGTTTTTAAGAATAGGGCTAAAACCTACCTTTTTGATATAGCCTACAATTAGGGAGGGATCATGTGTTTTCTGAACCCTCCCTTAGTTATGCTGCTAATAGGTTTAGTCAGCCGGGGGACCTCCAGTAATGCACTGGGCCTCACTCCTTTCCTCACTCTCTATGAAATATTTTGTTTTTGCTGGTCATTAACATTTGTTTGTTCTCTCCCATAGATTGAGTCCCCATCGTGCTGTTTGCTCTCTACATGTCTGTTCTTTTCTTCTTCTCTATCCCCTCACCCCCCAGCCAGTCGCAGCAGATGACTGCCCCTCCCTGAGCCTGGTTCTGCTGGAGGTTTCTTCCTGTTAAAAGGGAGTTTTTCCTCTCCACCGTCGCCAAGTGCTTGCTCACAGGGGATCGCCTGATTGCTGGGGTCTTTCTGCAACTGTGGGGGTCCTCCCTACAGTTGATAGTGCTATGAGATGACTGTTGTTGTGAAATGGCGCTATATAAATAAAGTTGAATTGAATTGAATTGAATTGAATTGAATTGAATTGAATTGAACCCAGAGAAGGAACGCGGAGGCCTGCGCAATCGAGGGACCACCAGGACGGACCGGACCAGGTGGGCCACCGCGAGGACCGGACACGATGACGCCACCAGCGCGTGCAGAGGAAACACGAGCACACACAAGGACAGCAAGGGGAGGGGTCAACGTGTCAGCAGAGATGCAGCAGGTGGTCGAGGAATTATTTCAGCGGAGCTGCAGCGGGCTGGACCCGGAACAGAGACGCCAGCTGCGGGAACTATTGGACTGTTATATGGGTGTCTTCACCGCGAAGGATGAGGAATGCAGCCGGACCAGCTTGGCGCAGCACGAGATCGACACCGGTGAGACCAGGCCGATTCGACTCTGCCCACGCCGGCTGCCCTTTTCAAGGCAGGCAGCGGCAGAACAAAAAGTGCGAGAAATGCTGGAGGCAGATGTTATTGAGCCCTCCAGCAGCCCCTGGGCGGCGCCGGTGGTGCTGGTCAAGAAGAAGGACGGGTCGTGGCGGTTCTGTGTGGATTACCGGTGCCTGAATGACGTCACCCGGAAGGATTCCTACCCCCTGCCCCGCATTGATGACGCGCTGGACCACATTGCCGGCTCCAGCTGGTTCAGCTCACTGGACCTCCGCAGCGGCTATTGGCAGGTTGAGCTGTCACCCGAGGCCCGCCAAAAAACAGCCTTCTCCATCGGGCAGGGACTGTAACAGTTTAAAGTGATGCCGTTTGGACTCTGCAACGCCCCGGCCACCTTTGAGCGCTTGATGGAGCGAGTGCTGGCTCACGTGCCCCGGAGTCGCTGCGTTGTTTACCTGGACGACCTACTGGTGCATGCAGCTGATTTTGACAGCGCCCTGTCAAATCTCCGAGAGGTGCTGGACCCCATCCGACAGGCGGGGCTACGGTTACACCTATTCCGGCGAGAGACCACCTTCCTGGGCCATGTCGTCAGCGCAGCGGGGGTCGCCACCGACCCAGGAAAAGTGGCGGAGGTGAGAGACTGGCCAGTGCCACGGAACGTGGGAGAACTGAGGAGCTTTCTCGGACTGGCCTCCTATTATAGAAGGTTTGTGAAAAACTTCGCCACCATCACCAGCCCACTGCATCAGCTGACGCAGAAAGGACACACATTTCAGTGGAGTGACAGCTATGCTGCTGCTTTTTCCCAGCTTCACACGGCGCTCATTGGAGCCCCCATCCTGCAGTATCCTGACCCGAACCGCCCGTTCATCGTGGACACGGACACCAGCAACCAGGGCATCGGGGTGGTGTTATCCCAGGAGGGAGAGCAGGGAGAGCAGGCAGTCGCTTTTTTCAGCCGCACTATCAGCAGAGCCAAGAGGAATTACTGTGTGACTCGCAGAGAGCTGTTGGCTGTCATTCAAGGACTGCGTCATTTCCGCCCGTATGTGTACGGGGGGAGGTTCCAGCTCAGGATGGATCACGCTTCCCTGACCTGGTTATTGAACTTCAAAGAGCCGGATGGACAGTTGGCGAGATGGCTGGAGGCACTGCAGGATTATAATTTCCAGATTGTGCATCGGGCAGGCCGCCTCCATGCCAACGCTGACGCGTTGTCTCGGCGCCCCTGTGCGACAGAGGAGTGTCGTCACTGCCAGTGGGCTGAAGATCGAGACCAAGCCATCCCACGGGCTGCTGCTCTCCGGACCGCTGTGAGCAGGAATAACGCAGCAACGCGCAACTCCTCCTTGGATGATCAGGCAGCCTCCCCCAGTGATGACGTCACAGAGGTCCTTGACACGCAGCAGCTGCAGAGCGAGCAGGATAGAGACCCGGTCATTTCTCGGGTTCGGCAGTGGCTGGACACAGGACAGCGGCCCGCCTGGGAGGTTGTGTCTGCGCTGGACCCAGAGACTAAGGCCCTACACTCACAGTGGGACAACCTCCGCTACCACGAGGGCGTGGTGTATCGACAGTGGCAGACTCCAGCTGGGCAGTGGCACGTCTGGCAGCTGCTGATTCCTCGTCGACTCCGGCCCAATGTACTCCAGCTGGTTCATGGGGCAGTAGGAGCGGGCCACTTCGGGGTGACAAAGACGCTGCAGCGCCTTCGAGCCCGGTTCTACTGGCCCGGCTGTCATCAGGACGTGGAGCTCCACGTCCACCGCTGTGACACGTGCACAGCTCAGAAAGGACCAACTCTGCGATCCCACGCTCCTACTGCTGCAGCAGTACCGGGTGGGAGCACCGATGGAGCAAGTGGGAGTGGACATCCTGGGCCCTTTCCCGACCACGGACCGGGGGAACCGCTACGTGCTGGTCGCAATGGATTATTTCACCAAGTGGCCAGAGGCGTACGCGGTCCCGGACCAAAGCGGCGCTACAACGGCATCAAAGCTGCTGGACGAAATGTTCTGTCGGTTTGGCGCACCAGAGGAGCTGCACAGCGATCAGGGTTGGAACTTCGAGGCGGAGGTCTTCGGAGAGGTCTGCAAGCGGCTGGGCATCCGGAAGACCCGGACCACCCCACTGCATCCACAGAGCAACGGCCTGGTCGAACGATTCAACGGACCCTCACCACCCAGCTCGCTATCCTAGTGGACCAGCGACAGCGAGACTGGGAACTGCATCTGCCTTTTGTTTTGTGGGCGTACCGGACGGCAGCTCAGGAATCTACTCGGTGCACCCCTGCAGCGGTCATGTTTGAACACAAGCTGCACACACCGGTGGATTTGATATCCCCCCCCCCCCCCCCCGAGCCGGAGGTGGAAGGCAAACCCGGGTTGAATTATTTTTTTTTGTTTGAAAGAACGTCTCCACACGGTGCACAAACTGGCACGAGAGGCCCTGGCAGCGGCGGGGGGTCGGCAGAAGCGAGCGTATGACTCCCGCTGCCAGGGGAGGGACTTTGCACCGGGAGATCGAGTCTGGGTTTTCTGCCCTGAGGGAAAAAAAAAGGATGATCACCGAAGCTGGCGAGCCATTGGTCGGGACCGTGCGTGGTTCTGCAGAGACTGTCGGATGTGGTGTACAGGGTGAGGCTTAGGAAAAGGGACCGGGTTGTGGTCCTTCACCGTGACCGTCTCGCCCCGTATCAGCCATCCGCCCCGCTGGTGGACGAACCGGAGCCTTCATTCCGACCAGATACCCCGACCGAGACTCAGATGGACACTAGGAGGCCTGTACGTGCTGGTTGCCGACACCGAAGGCTGCCCCTACACCTGGATGAGTTTGTATTGGACTTTTGAATTGGACTTTAATTTTTCTGGGGACAGAAACCAGTCCAGGAAGGGGGCAGTGTAATGTTGGGGCTGTACTGGGGGGGGGGGGGGGGGGGGAGCAGGGATTTCCCCAGCATGCTTTGCAACAGAGGACGTTATTGTGAGTGTGTATTAAATGTTATTACTGAGTTATTATACTGCTGTGTCATTATAACTGCGTTATAATGACCCAGCAGTGTTTCATAGGCAGGATTAGGGCAAGATGTATCATGTGTTGTATAACCATGATTGAAACGGAGGTCTGGGAGAATGACCCCCCCACCCCTCCTGTCTGTGCTCAGTGTGTGTGTGAATAAAGCCTGTTCGTCACAACTATCTGCTCCTCTTCTTTGTGTGAACCTCGCCTACGTCACAATATGTTGCAAAGAGCTCCACTTCATTTCTGCCGCTGTCCATGGTAACTGATGCTATAAATGTATCTTGTTCAGTCACTCGTTAAAGTGGTATAACAGGATGCATGCCTGCTTTACAGATCTGTCCTGTATCACAGTACATCAAAGCTTTGATGCCGTTTGCATTAAGCCGTTGTTTGTAGCCAGACACACCTGTGAGCTCTTTCTTGAGCTGGGGGCGACGAAAATCCTCAAAATCCTCAGCACTAAAGTGATGAGCGCACAGCTGCGGGTCTTTGGGAAGTTGGACTCTTCCAATCACATCCTCCCACTTTTAATAATAATAATAATAATAATAATAATGTATCAGATTTATATAGTGCTTTATTATAGACACTCAAAGCGCACGCTCAAGCATGTGCTCAAGTGTGTGCTTTGAGCGATATAGCGGCTTTATCACAGACACTCAAAAAGTGACGGAAACGTGGCTGCCAATCCGTGCCAACAGCCTCTCCGGCCACTACCGAGCATTTAAACATTTTTACACATTCATACCCAGTGTTATGGGCACTGGAGGCAATGCGGGTGAAGTGTCTTGCCCAGGGACACAACGGCAGGATATCTGGGGAGAGCAGGATGCGAACCGCCAACCAACGGGTTATTAGACGACCTGCTCTACCTCCTGAGCCGCTGCCGCCCCACTTTTTCCTCAACTTTCCCTCTTTAGGAAAGCTATGGAGGTTCACTCTGCTCTCTTCATTTCCCTTTGATTGGAAATTACATTCAAAAGCCGTGCAATGTGGCATTTTCACTGACAAATGGCAGTAGTTAGGAGCTTCGCTTCTTGGCTTGTATAAGACAGAAAAAACAGCTGCAACCATTCTACGTCACTACCCACAATGCATTGCGACATAAACAATAATGGCGATTTACATCATAATAAAGTTTTTTAAAAATATATAAAACTGGGAATTATTTTCAAAAAAATTATATTATAGTTATGTTACTAACATCAAAATAAAGCATATAGAGCTAACATGCCAATATAATCAGAGTTCCTTTTAAGGCTGCGTGTCCACCAAACGTGTTTTTTGTCGCCCGACCACCCTGAGCATTTTTTTCCAGTGTTTGTGTGCTGCACTCTGGAAAGAAAATGTCTGTGTCCCGTATCCTAGAAACAGTTTGTCATTCTCAGCTCAACACTTCCGCTTTTCCTATGGTCAGACTTTCTACTTATTTTTTAATAGCAGTCTCTAAATAACAATGGACAGGAAACATATTCTAGCATTGGTAGCAGCTCTGGATGCAAAATATGATGATACAGAAAGCAGGAGTCTGAGTACAGACTAGTATCAGCGTCCTATGTCCTGCCCTTCCTTATTCTGATTGGCTGCTTAAGGTCTGACATTGACAAGCTCAGCTGCAGTCTGAAAAGTTGAACTTTTTTTTCAACACTGAGCACCCTGAGCGCCGTGACAAAAAAATGGCCACTGCTCACAGCGTTTCAGCACTGTAGACGCTGGACTACATAGAGAATGAATGGAAAATAGCCACCCAGAGCTGAAAAAATGCATTTAGACACAGCCTTACTCAATCTGTGACAGTGCAGCTGACAACCATGTGGGGCCATGTTAAGGCTAATGTTAACACAAATTTCTGAGAAATGACAACAGAGGGGAGGTGGTTTGAAGTGGGGCTCATTAGGATTTAAACCAATATAGTACGGCCCATTTTGAGGAGCGTTTCCTCCTCACGTGTAAAATGGCACTACAGTAATTAAACCCTGAGGTGTTTTGACCAAAGTATGTTCCACACTCTTCATTAACACCTCTGGGAGCTATGTGGCCATGTGGGAAAAGAGCATAATAGGGGCACTTTGAAATAAGTTGCCACACAATTTCTATTACAGCCCCACAGGAAGTCTGCCTTGTTAACAGTCAGGGACCTTTGAGAGCATTTTACAGGCCTTTCATTCTTCATTTTTTGATATTTTGGCTGCGTTCATGCATATGCCATGAGTTTTGCAAGGACTGTGTATTTTTCTGTGATCCTGTCATTTCCAGCTCAGCTCCTACACTAAGTCTAAAACACACTGTGTACACACAAGTGTTGCACTCATACTATTAAGCATAAAAAAATGTGCCACTGAAACCCATTCAAACTGCAATTTTTGGTCTCATTACCATTAAAGCACAATACATGCATTTCATTATATCTTGGTGCAGGGCTTGACATGAACTTTTCTGCTCACCGGCCACTGTGGCTAGTGAGTTTCCAAAGCCTTTTCACTAGTCACAATTTTGTGGTTGGAAAATTATCTTTAATATGATCAAATTTGACTATCGCATGCTAAATTTGAGTAAATTTACAACCTTTTTAAATGTAAATGACCCTTATTCATACATAAAAATAGCAAGAGAAACACTGTTTAATTATTAGCAGAAGTAAATACTGTAAAACAGTTGAGAAAAATATTTGCCATATGAGAGTGAAGTACAGGTAGATTTGGGGTCTGTCCCAATTCTCATTTGTACCGCTTCCCCTTTGCCTACCCCCACCACTTAATCCTTGAAATCAGAGGCCAAGGGGTAGGGGTTGAAAATGACCCCTATGAATTGGGACACCCCTTCAGGGGTGCACAACATCATTAGTAATTGCTGATGGATTTAATCTAAATGGACACTACTTGCTTTATCTAGGAAAAAAGAAAAAAAAAGAAAACTGATGAGATAAAGTCTCATTTTAATGAGAAAATGTCTCACATGTACATGAACAATTCTAATCAGTAGAAAAAGTCAGAAATTTACTAGAAAGAAAGCTGTAAATTCAGAGAAAAACTTAGACCACCTGGCAGGCTGTTTTTGGCCTGCGGGCCACTTTATTTGACACCCCTGGACCAGCACATAAAAATCCATAATTAGAAGTTTTACTTCCATAAAATAGCTATAAGTCACAGATATCATAGATAATCACAGATAAACAAAAGTTCACCTCAGAAGAAACTTCATTTGCTCTTTACAGCAACATAAAGTTTAGTCACTTATTCTCTCTGTCATACAAAAACTAAAATTTGCACAATTGCGGACAGTAAACAGGAACTTCTTGCTCTAAAAATAATTGTATTTAACCACAGAGGTAGGAGCTGATGTGAGGGAAGAGCAGGGGTTATTCTCACCACTGGGACAACAGATCAGGGCTAGTTGTCTCTGTGATCTGATCACTGAGAGCGGCTGCTGTCTGTTCATCGCCGTTCTCCAGACTAGAAAGAAAATGAACCGACCTGCGGAGCCAGACTCCTGGGCTGCAGCTGGCTGATGGTGGACCAATGAGAATACAGTCTGTGTGTTCAGATAGTGCTCATGGGAGTTGTAGTTTTGTAGTCTCACTTTACGATAATTTTATTATTTAGATGCTGTTTGAGAAAACTACAACCCATCAAAGTGGCTAGTGGGAGTGGCTGTCTTACCTGTCAATTTGCGCTTTTGCCTTGGAATCGATCATTTTTACTTTTGTCTACCAGATGGCGCCACATTTTGACCTTATTTGGCACATGGAGGAAAAAAGCATGCTATTTCCACTAGGTGGCACTGTCATGACCCCTGTCGCTGCTAAGCATTGACACATCAGGCTATAATAATCCAACACAAAACAATTACTTTTCCTGTAGTATACTGAAAATAATTCATTTTAATTTTTAAAGCTATCTTATGAAGAGCATGTTATTTTAGTTTAGTGGAATGAGTGTATTTGACATTGCACAAAAATGATAATGCATTAAAGTGTTGCTGCTATTTGTTGGCATATTCCAGGCTGTAATAATTCAACACACACACAAAAAAAAATACCTTGTGTGCAGTATATTGGAAATAATTCATTTTTCCTGTTTTTTTTTATCTAAAAACATGGTGGCATCATGACAAAAAGCTGGCATTTAAAGGCTTAAAATTTTTAAAAATTAATGAATATTTCAAATCAATAATTAGGTCAGATGTAGGCGAAAACAATGAGCTCAATTAAAGTAGAATATAGTAATGTATATATAGAGCTGCCTTAGGAAAATCACATTTTTTGTGCTTAGCAGAGTGAGTGTGACTGATATATGAAGGGTCCCTGAGGGTTAACGCTCCACAGCATAAAGAGTTGTTCTGTA
Source organism: Pholidichthys leucotaenia (assembly GCA_020510985.1). Lineage (NCBI taxonomy): Eukaryota > Metazoa > Chordata > Actinopteri > Cichliformes > Pholidichthyidae > Pholidichthys > Pholidichthys leucotaenia. The sequence continues at coordinate 55,500,378 of CM035846.1, read as the reverse complement.
TCAACCTCATCTGAAGGTGCCCGGAAGAAGCAGGTGAAGTGAACTTGAAATGAAAACAGGGCTAGGCTAAAGAGAATCCACGCAGACCACCACTCCCAGCTCCTTTATCAGCATGACGGATGCATTACCATCCCAATCCTGATTTTAATTTCCTCTGCCATACTTCAGCCTCTCATGTTTCAAAGAACTCGGGCCACGACCTCCAAAATTACATGTCTGCTGAAAAAAAGTGGATGCAGTTTATTTCAAGGTCACTTCCAAGTACTTCCTCAGTCTTGATGCCACCCTTGCAGCTGATGTGGATAAGATGATGGGGGTGTCATTGGGTTGAAGACATCCTGATTGACCTCCAAGCACACGGTGAGACAAGCAGTGAGTGGGACCACCAGACTGCTGAACCTTTACTGAGCTGTTTTGGAAGTGTTGGAAATAAAGAATCAGTGATGAGAGACTCAGATATCAACAGGCAACATTTTGTAATGTTAAGATGTGTTGGTTTTACAAATCCTTGTAGCTGCATTGGTCTTAACAGTGTTTGGAAAGTTCCCAAAAAATCTCCTGTGTTGATTTTGTGTTGATTTGGTGCTTGGAAATGAGTCATTTTTGACACAAACACACACACAAAAAAGAAAAGTCAGAATTTTGAGTTGGCTCTTCACTCACTGTGAATTAGGCTGGAATTTTGTATTAGTTTATTTTAGCTGATTTTTTTTAAAGGGATACTTTGCACTAATAATGATCTGAGCTTTTATGATCACATTGATCATAAAAGGCTCTCTATACTGCAGTTATGTTTCAGTGCTTTAGGGGGTGTTGAATATTTGCAAGCACATTTATAGCTAATTGCAAAGTTGTGAACCACCAAAGGTAATTATTTTCACTCACAAAGCTCACAGTGAAGAAAGAATTTCCTCAGAGAATGTTCAAGACTTTGAAAACGATTTAAAAAAGGCAAACTAATTTCCTAATTATTCACTCATTAAATTGAATAACGTTTGGAACTAAAAAGTAAACTGAAGTAATCTTAAACTGTTAATCTGTTAAACAGAGAAATTACGGGTATAATAGAAAGGTATTTGTCAACCTTGACAGAGATGGAAGAGATATAAAGAAATCGATCACAGCGATAGAAAATATTGGCAAACAAGGCCAAGCTAAGCACCAGGAGTGGTGTATAGACCACCTGCCTACATGGGGGACAGGACGTGGGGTGGTCCAACTTGTTATCCAGGAGTAAACTAATGCCGTGTCCTACCATCCAATAAGAACACAGCTAATCCTAATGTGCAGACAGGCAGAAGCTGCACTGAGGACAACAGGGCCTTTGACCTGATTCTGATGTTGGACAGATTATACAAGTCCCACAACATGGCTTGCCATACAAAGCATAACTTTATTGATTCAGTTTTCCTCACACTTAATCAACAACTGCATTCTCTTTAAGGGTTTATTACACCTCATCTGTGTGGAAAATGTTTCTATTTGGGGTGTTTGCAATAGTTGGGTTAATCATGTTAACTGTCTTTTAATTGCGTTTAAAACTGCGTCATTTGCGCTTCCTGTTGCAATCAAAATTATTCACACACCCCCCCACACACACACACACACACACTACAAATTAGGTTCACTGGCAAAATGTACAAACCAGCAGCTGTTTGCAATAAACAAATCAAACAAGATCATTTTAAAGAGCTAAACACAACCAATATTACAAGTGGTTTCTGTCACAGAGCACGGGGGGATTCAGCCGGACTCAGTCTTTCTGCCTTTTTTCATATTTGTACCGTGTTGTCGTTTTGAGTTGCAATTCCTGTTATTTTATCCTTGGTTGATTTGTCACATATTCTGTATTGTGTCTTAGTATGATCTGGTTTCCTGTTTATGTTCATTATAGTTTGCTATTCACATTTTTTTAGGTTACTTGTCTTTATTTTGCCATCGCTTTATATTTTTATTCTGTTCTGTTCTCCCTCCAGGCTGACAGCTGTCAGTGATGTTTCCAGATTGTTGCTCCATGTAGGCGGGGTCCCTGTCAGCTGTCAGTTCGCTCTCTCTCATTGCTCCCAGCTGATCCAGATTACTAATCATTGTTTTCTCCTGCCCGCTCTGATATCCACACCTGTGTTCCATTATGTTATGCCTTATTTAAGACCGCGGTTCCTTGCATTCCTCGCTGCGGTCTTGACTTCTGTTAACGACTCCCAAGCGTAAGTTAGACATGCTCAGTTCTCACTTTGTAACCTGGTGTATCTCTTTGTGATTTTTTAGTTGTTCAGTGCACTTTGTTTTCAATAAATCTCACAAACTCACAGTCCAGCATGTGGGTCTTCCTCTCTGCCCTGAGGGGTGATTCATGACAGTTTCTCTCCAAATTCAACACAAAGTATCAGTTTAAATGACTACTGCAGTTTAAAGTTATTCATTCCCTTCATGACAAGTTACTTTAGAGCTTAGTAGAGCATCATTTTGCTGTTATGGCCTGATGCAAATGTGATTCATAGCCCAACACCAGCTTCTGGCAGTGTTCTGAGGAATCTTTGCCCATTCCTCATGGACAAAGACCTCTTGTTCTCTAATATTCTTGGGTTTGCGTGCTGCAGAGATTTTCAGTGGGGTTCAAGTCAGGCCACTGTGTTGGCCACTCTAGTATCTTCCAGGACTTCTTCTGAAACCAAGCCTTGGTGGACTTTGAGGTATGCTTGGGATCATTGTCCTGTTGGAAGGTCCAGTGACGTCCAAGCTTCAGCTTCCTCACAGATGGCATGACATTTTCTCCCAGGATTTCCTGATACTTTATTGAATCCAGGTTTCCAGCAGGTTTCCAGTGCCAGAGGAAAAAAAGCAGCCCCAGAGCATCACCGTGATACCACCATGCTTCACTTTAGGCTTCTTCAGGCTTCTTTTCAGCATATACTTCATTCTTTTTGCCCTCCAGATATACTGTTGATCCAAAGACCTCCTTGGCTTATTTATATAGTTTAGAGTAAATTGGAGCAGACTTTGTGGGTGTATGGATCAGCAAGGGAGAGGGTTGGTGTTATAGAGAGGAAGATGCAAGGGATAGGGTGAGATGGAGACAGATGATTGGCTGTGGTGACTCCTAAAGGGAGCAGCCAGAAGAAGTTGTCTTCATATTACTTAACCAGGTTAAATCCTTTCTGAACTTGTGGCAGCTTAGCTGAAGACTATGGTGTGGATTTATAACATAAATCTTACTTATCACCAAACCTGCAGCAACACACTCTGATTTCAACTTTTTTTTATATCATTTAATGTGTGACTAAAAGGGCAATATAATTAATGGTTGAGGTACAGTTTTTTTTTTCTGAACATTGTTCTCACTGTCTAATTCAAACACATGCTTTACAATGATTTAGTGTTGTCTTTAAATTGTTTTTCATTTATCAGTTTCTAAATAAAATTCACTTTTCCATTTAAGGTGTTTCTTCTCTCTCTCATGAATGCTTCCTCCTTTCTCTCCCTTAAAAGAGATCTTGTGCCTTTCACTTTGTCCACCCCTGACCCTCACATCCACTGTTTTCTACTGCTTAAACCGTGCGGGTCATTCAATCTGATTTAAAGTCACCCAGACCTTTGCTTGAAGTAGTATAATCGAATTGTCAGGAAGGAGAATCTCGGCTCTGTTTCAGCCGTTGTCCTGGGCTCCGACCTCCATTTTGGCAGAGCTTCAGATTCCCAAAATGAATGATTCAATGACAACTCCCCCCGTTTTTTTATATCTGTCTGTGGATCTAATTAAATAACAGAAACAAGAACAAACACAGCATGACAAATGTGACCTCATTCTTAAGGTCTGCTTAGGTTAAATATTTGGGTATGAAGACTTTGTGTCCCACAGTCTTCAGTAATCCCGTATGTATATACGGCACGATCACATGTGGTCGTCTACATCCTTACTCTAGAGGCAGGATACGAGGAATCATTTTCCATGTTTTTGAGCCACGTCTTTGCCTTTCATCATGACTCCCATCTCCCTTGTCCAGAAGTCATAAAAGCACCAACGTCCCCATGACGACAGCCTGAAAAGTTTGGCTTTCTGTGAAGTGGTGACATATGCACGCCTGCTTTCTTCAGCTGCTCATTCTGAACTGATCTTTATTGTGGGGCCACAAATTAAAATACCACAAAACTTTTATTTCCTCAACTGACTTTTAGAGATTTTCGATACAAACAAGTGCTGTCAAAGATAACGCATTAATGGCAAGGTAACGCACCACCCGCCTTTGCATTTTGACGTGTGAATAATGTGTGTGCGGAAACAGGTTTTTGAACTCAGAAAAAGTCTCCTTGAGCCAAAGGAAAATGTTATTTTGAACGGCAAGTTCAGCTCTACATTTACAACTGACAGAAAATGAGTGATTAAAGTACAGCTAATCAAAGGTTTACTATGGACCGTCATGAGATTAACCATGATTGACATTCTGAATTAATGGACAGCACCAATACAAACATATTAAGATGTTTTTTCTTTTTAAATTGGTGCTTTATTGTTCCTACCTATCTGATCGTTTTCTCTATATTATCACATCACAGAGATTGTTGGGTGATCACTGAGAGACGAAAATTTGACCCAATCTCTCAACAATATCCTAAAGCCTCAAAAAAAGACATTTCTGTGTAAATGTCTGGGAGATCGTTGTCCGATTTTCATGGAGATCTGTAGAGATCTTTGAAAAATCCTACAGAGATCACTGAGAGACCAGGAGAGATCTCTGAGGGATCATTGAGAATTTGTTGGGTGACCAAAAAGGTATATATATATATATATATATATATATATATATATATATATATATATATATTTGAGAGGGTTCTAGTGCTCTTCTACCCCCTTTATACAGGGGCGGAGATCACTGAGAGATCATTGAAAAAGTGACTACATCTCTCAACAATCTTTAACCCCTGAGCATTCCAGTCAGTTTTCTTAAAAATGTCTACATTTAGCATCCACAAAGAAAATCAAATTCTTTCTTCTCAAAGCAGCAGTAGAAAATTTGAAACACTCTGCCAATGGAACACCGGAATTTTAAGAGGTTAAAAAAAATTCCAAATATACATAAAACACTTCACAAAACTGATTGAAAAAAGTCCCAAATTTACATGAAAATTTTCAGATAATTAAAAAAGCCCCAACTTTACATGAAAAACTTCACATTAACTGAAAAAAGTCCCAAATTTACATGAAAAACTTAACAAAATTGATTGAAAAAGTCCCAAATTTACATGAAGAAAGTCCACAATTTGCTTCACAAAATTAATTAACCCTTTATTATTCCAGCCAGTTTTCCTAAAAATGCTTAAATTTTGGTGGAGTTTGGTGGTCTGGGGCTGCTTCACTTCCTCTGGTACTGGAAACCTGCAGTGTGTAGAGGGAAAGATGGATTCAATCAAGTTTCAGGAAATCCTGGGAGAAAATGTCATGCCATGTGTGAGGAAGCTGAAGCTTGGGCGTCACTGGACCTTCTAACAGGGCAATGATGCCAAGCATACCTCAAAGTTCACCAAGGTTTGGCTTGAGAAGAATTCCTGGAAGATACGAGAGTGGTCATCACAGTCACCCGACGAACCTCAATGAAAACCTGTGGTGGGATTTGAAAAAGGGGATTATAGCATGCAAACCCAAGAATATTAGTGAACTGGAGGCCTTTGCCCATGAGGAATGGGCAAGATTCCACAGAACACTGCCGGAAGCCGCTGTCTGGCTATGAATCACATTTGCAGCAGGTCATAACAGCAAAAGGGGTGTTCTACTAAGCTCTAAAGATACTTGTCATGAAGGAGTTGAATAATTTTGAAACTGCAGTAGTCATTAAAACTGGCATTTTGTGTTAAATTTGGAGAAACCACTTGTAATACTGGTTGTGTTGAGCTATTTAAGTTGATCTTGTTTGATTTGTTTATTGCAAACAGCTGCTAGTTTGTACATGAACCTAATTTGCAGTGGGGGATGGATAATTTTGAGTGTAGTTGTATTAGATTCATTTAAAGCAATCCAAGGTGCCCTGAAATGGCAGGATAGAGTAACAGATTTAATCCAGCATTATTTCTCTTTTTAAAATTGTCATCATTTTTGTTATTGCCTTTTTTTCTGTGGATTAAAAAAGTGAAATTCAAACCCAGAAGAGCACCTTCAGATTCACCATCCACACACACAAGCAGACAGAAGAGATTATTCAGTGCCAAGACAGGAATATGAAAGAACCACTCATTACCATTCCATCAAACCACCTTGAAAACAAAGCAGACGACTGGCCTCAGCGGCCTCGAGACGACCTCCGGCTGCCGCTCTGTGATGGCCAAAGATGAAACAGCACTGACCAGACATCCTCTCTCCCACCCCCTGCCTTCTCACCTGTTTATTCATGAAGACGTAGATGACCGGGTTGATGACTGTGCTCGTCTTCGCCAGGACCGAGGGGATGATGCTCGCCTCGGGGGTGACCAGGCCCGCCGGCCCAAAGGTGGCAAGCAGGGCCATGATGCCGTACGGAAGCCAGCACATCAGGTAGCAGATCACCATGACCACCACCATGAATAAAACACGCTGCTCACGTTTCCTGCTCATTGATGCATTGATCCCACTAACCTGGAAGTGGAGAGATAGGAGAAACAAAGGGGGGATGGTGGGTCAGATAAGACAATAATGACGGCACAGCTTGTCACAACATCCATTTTTGTGATTGCTGTTTAGAGAAATACATATCTAGAGATGTTATCTGGCCTGCATTCCAGTGTGTAATAGGAATATAGAAGCTGATGACAATAGAAAATTCTATTATTTTGGTCCATTAATGTGTATACTTTATATGTAATGCCTCATGGAAGTTGGAGCATCTTGTTATGAGGTCAGGGTCAAACCAATTCTCACTCTCCATATATTGCTGCTTGGTCACATTCATGTAGTGCTAAAGCTATAACTATGTGAATATAATTATTAATAACTGTAATCAATAACTACTAGTGCATACTTGTGCATGCCCGTGCATACCCATGCATGCCCGTAGAAACCAAGTATAAGCACGTATTTCTGCATGCCCGTAGAAAGCAGATGTAAGCAAGCATTTCTGCATTCCTGCCTTTGATCTCTGACATGGTTACCATGGGAAAGAGTAACCATGGTGATGACTGCCTTTGATCTTTGATGTCACCACTCATTCAGTGATGCCTGCCTTTGATCTTTGACATCACCACTTGTTCAGTGATGCCTGCCATTGATCTTTGATGATGTCATACAGTGATGCCTGCCTTTGATCTTTGACGTCACCACTCGTTCAGTGATGCTTGCCTTTGATCTTTGATGATGTCATAGCGAGTCCTATGAAACCTGCCTTTGATCTTTGATGTCACCAGTGAGTCCTATGATGCCTGCATTTGATCTTTGATGATGTCATAGCAAGTCCTATGCTCATGATGCCTGCCTTTGATCTTTGATGATGTCATAGTGAGTCCTATGACCGTGAGTAATGCCTGCCTTTGATCTTTGATGTCCTATGATTGTGAGTGATGCCTGTCTTTGATCATACACAGACACACGCACAGATTTTCTTGAATCACTATATACTGTGGTGTCTACATGACATCATATAGACATCATGTAGAGATCATAGGAACATCATAGGCAATCATATGATCTTTTATTGAGTTCTATGGTCGTCACAGACACACAGACACACAGGCGGACAGAGATTTCTTGAATTATAGAGTGATAAAGTGATCAAAGACACACTCTTGAATTATATATAGAGTGAAGTAAAGAGAGTGATGAATGGGATGTCGTGAAGATAACAATGATGATATAGAGTGAAGTACGTGGCAGTAATGCACCTGTAAGCTGATTGCCAACCGCCAATTAAATCTAAAAGAAGAAGAAGACAGAAGACAGACTCTGGCGGCTCTACAACCACCCCAGAAACAAATGTGTACAGCCCAAAATAGTATATTGTGGCTTGTTTTACACAAAAAATTTCATTGCCTTACAACTTTTTGGAAAGAGCTTTTCTTCTTCTTCTTTTAGATTTGATTGGCGGTTGGCAACCAACTTACAGGTGCATTACCACCACTGAATTGATTATCATCACTCTATACAGTGGGGCAAAAAAGTATTTAGTCAGCCACCAATTGTGCAAGTTCTCCCACTTAAAAGATGAGAGAGGTCTCCAATTTTCATCATAGGTATACCTCAACTATGAGAGACAAAATGAGAAAAAAAAATCCAGAAAATCACATTGAAGGATTTTTAATGAATTAATTGGTAAATTCCTCGGTAAAATAAGTATTTGGTCACCTACAAACAAGCAAGATTTCTGGCTCTCACAGACCTGTAACTTCTTCTTTAAGAGGCTTCTCTGTCCTCCACTCGTTACCTGTATTAATGGCACCTGTTTGAACTCGTTATCAGTATAAAAGACACCTGTCCACAACCTCAAACAGTCAGACTCCAAACTCCACTATGGCCAAGACCAAAGAGCTGTCAAAGGACACCAGAAACAAAATTGTAGACCTGCACCAGGCTGGGAAGACTGACTCTGCAATAGGTAAAGCAGCTTGGTGTGAAGAAATCAACTGTGGGAGCAATTATTAGAAAATGGAAGACATACAAGACCACTGATAATCTCCCTCGATTTGGGGGTCCATGCAAGATCTCACCCTATAGGGTCAAAATGATCCCGAGAACGGTGAGCAAAAATCCCAGAACCACACGGGGGGACCTAGTGAATGACCTGCAGAGAGCTGGGACCAAAGTAACAAAGGCTACATCACTAACACACTACGCCGCCAGGGACTCAAATCCTGCAGTGCCAGACGTGTCCCCCTGCTTAAGCCAGTACATGTCCAGGCCCATCTGAAGTTTGCTAGAGAGCATTTGGATGATCCAGAAGAGGACTGGGAGAATGTCATATGGTCAGATGAAACCAAAATAGAACTTTTTGGTAAAAACTCAACTTGTCGTGTTTGGAGGAGAAAGAACACCATACCTACTGTGAAACATGGGGGTGGAAACATCATGCTTTGGGGCTGTTTTTCTGTAAAGGGACCAGGACGACTGATCCGTGTAAAGGAAAGAATGAATGGGGCCATGTATCGTGAGATTTTGAGTGAAAACCTCCTTCCATCAGCAAGGGCATTGAAAGATGAAACATGGCTGGGTCTTTCAGCATGACAATGATCCCAAACACACCGCCCGGGCAATGAAGGAGTGGCTTCATAAGAAGCATTTCAAGGCCCTGGAGTGGCCTAGCCAGTCTCCAGATCTCAACCCCATAAAAAAATCTTTGGAGGGAGTTGAAAGTCCATGCTGCCCAGCGACAGCCCCAAAACATCACTGCTCTAGAGGAGATCTGCATGGAAGAATGGGCCAAAATACCAGCAACAGTGTGTGAAAACCTTGTGAAGACTTACAGAAAACATTTGATCTCTGTCATTGCCAACAAAGGGTGTATAACAAAGTACTGAGATGAACTTTTGTTATTGACCAAATACTTATTTTACCGAGGAATTTACCAATTAATTCATTAAAAATCCTTCAATGTGATTTTCTGGATTTTTTTTTCTCATTTTGTCTCTCATAGTTGAGGTATACCTATGATGAAAATTGGAGACCTCTCTCATCTTTTAAAGTGGGAGAACTTGCACAATTGGTGGCTGACTAAATACTTTTTTGCCCCACTGTATCTTTGTATAAGGAGTTCTGAACAACTCCTTATGTGTGAAAAAAATTATCCATCCTTGGACTGTGTCCGAGGTGCGGGCTGTATTGGCGGTTGGCAACCAACTCTTCCACCTACTTAAGTATGCACGGATCTATGAATATTCTAATTAGATCCGCCCATACTCCTGCTCACCAGTAGTGGATGCTGCAAGGCCAGCCCTCCCCTCTCCTCTGACCTGAGAACACCGAAGCCTGCTTCGCTAAACAATGGCTGATCAAAACATCAGAATCATTCAGCTGTACGTGTACACGCCACCGACCCCCACCAAAGTAAGCTGGCTCTCGGTGGTCCCACCTGGGGGCTGATGGGTGCCCGTTGGGGAGCTCACTGGGGGCCGGTGGTCCAGTGCACCCGCCCGCCACCATAGAACCACGACCTCAGCACAGCATGCGCAGCCTCACCCTGGCTGTTGCGTCACACATCCCCGGTTACCCAACTTGCCTCCCTCCTCTGGAGGGAGCAGGGGCTTTAATGTCTCCTCCTCCGTCCTCCCTGGTGAGGACGGAATGGAGCGCCCAGGGGGGTTGTGTGCCCCCCCCCCCACCGAAAACCACTTCACTGAACCAAGTCAAACAAATGAAAAACAGATGGGTGGCAGTCTTGGCACCTTCATTCCCCTAGCAGACATGTCTCTCTGGTTCGGCCATCCGACCTTGTGCTTCCCATTCCTCCGTGGGTGCCTCCAGAACTCTGCACATGCGGCGTGGAAGCCAGTGGACTCCGGTCTCCAAGCTGACCATGCCCCACATGCGCTACGGGGTTCCGGAATACGGTAGCCCCAGCGGTGGAAACCTACGGGCAGCTGGGGTCGATTTTGCACCATCCCTGGGAAGGGATGCTGACTGTCAGTGTGGTCAGTTGTAGGTAGACCGCCTCTATCCGCGGAGTCACGTCGGCTCCTCCATCTTCCCCTGGGGGAGTGACCTCAGGTGTTTAGCCATGCCCAGTGCATACCCTGATTGGTTAATGTTATAACCAATCAGACTTAGCACAAATGCTTATGTAGCTAGAAGCACTCTGTTTAAAGTCACCTTTTTATTGGGGGGGTGTTAACTGGACATTCACACCAGAAAAAAACACAGACTTGGGACGTTAGTCTGATTTTGCTCTTGATGTCTTGTAAATCACAAAAAACATGTTACAGACATGTTAACAACAGAAAAAAAATGTGATTTTTGGCAGTGTCACTTTAATAACTAGAAAAGCACTCAGAGAGCGCATACCTCCGCCAAGTCTCCTTCAGTCTGTCATGGATCACCTCCAAAATGTAATGGGTTTGTGTGTAGGCCTAGAGCCATTTGTGGTGAAAACTGCATCAAAGTCTGTCCATTAGTTTTGGAGTGTTGTTGCTGACACTCTGTGAGAAGAGCCTTGGCTGAGGTACGCATTCCCAGATCATCACCAAAATGTAATGGGTTCCTCTGTAGCCCAAGAACCACTTCTGGTGAAAAGTTCATCCAAATCCATCCAGTAGTTTTTGTGTAATCCTGCTGCACAAATACAAACAAAGCCCTTGGTGGCGGTATGCACTCTCAGATCATCACCAAAATGTAATCATCTGTTCCCCGTGCCATTACACATCTTTCCTGAAAATTTCGTCCAAATCTGTTCATAACTTTTTGAGTTATGTTGGTAACAGACAGACAAACAAACAAACAAGCAGACAAACACACCCCGGTAAAAACATTACCTCCTTGGTGGAGGTAATTATTGAATTACCTCATTGTAACACTAGAGGGCACCACTCATAGTTTATAGAGATATGAAAACCCTGTAAATAAATTATTGGGCTTAAGAATTTGATAATTAATAAAAAAAGTTAATAATTATTTGATCAGTCTCTTAACCTGTGCATCAGTTCATGACACAGAGTGATTCTGAAACCTTATGGACACATAAACCACACAGGGGAAGGATTTTCTTTATATTAACCTCTTGCGCTCCGTTGTACCGCGGGCAGGCAAGTCTCTGCATTCTAGAGCGCACGAGAGCGCCCTCGTGCGCTCTCGGACGCATGATGGAGATCCTGATGGAGATTTTGATGTAGGTGGTGTATGGCGTCCAAGCACGCACTGAAAATAAAAGCTGCAGACACAGCCGCGAACAGATTAGTTCATCTGATTGACCTCTCATTTGACTAATAAGAGCCTTGAATTGGGTTTCTGAAACCTTGAAGAACCAATGAATGAAAACCTAGGAAGGAGGACCCGCCTACTGTGAATGCAGGAGCCAGTTGAAGCACAGAAGTTCGGGCTGGGTGAAGAGAGATTTACTGCTGCCACAGATGAAAAAAAAGGATGCAGGAAGAACCTGCTGCAGAGCACGGAGGCCACCCACAAGTGCGACCTGCACTCATTCCAGCAGAATAGACGTTTAGGATTCTCTTCCATCATCATAGACCGACGGAGGCCGACGACAAAGGTCATAAATCATTCGCCAAAACCGCAATAATGGAATTATGTTTTGACCGGGATCCACGAGCGGACCAGCGTCGCGTTCGTCTGACAATGGGGAAGAGAAGTTCGCCAGGACAATGTGGCTGTGAAGAGGTAAGGTGTTATAACGTTTAAACGTATTTATCCCTGAAAATTGTAATCAAAAAATGACTTTTGACCGATCGGTAAATTACAACTGTGCTTCGCGGCGCAGTTTGTGCACCGCTGTACAAGGGGTTGTTCGCCGCGTACAGGCTGTAAACGCCCCCCCCCCAGCTATTCTTCTGCAGCGAGGAGGGGGGAAGCCGCGGTGATTGCGCTGCTGTCCCACATCACCACATGAGGCTAATCTGTTGTGTAGCGATGGCCGAAGTCCATCCTCTGTAGCGAGCGGGGGGGGGGACAACCCCCCACACACACACACACAGACAGCCCTGAGTGTGACCTTTCATTTGAGCCCAAAATGAAGCTTCTATATTGAATCATTCAAAAGTTACAGACGTTTTTTCCAAACTGTGCCATTTGGCACAATTTGGCACAGTTCCAAAACGCCTGGGAACTACCTGAGGACAAAGCTGTGTAATATATTCATTTTTTGTGGTATTGTTACAAAATTTGGACCTCAGCTGGATAACACTTGGTTCTACATTTCTGTTGCATTTTCCAGCCCGGATCTGAAGCTGTGTGTTATTTGCAAGCATTTATATCCAAAAAAACACCCAGGCCAAATTTATTTTCTTCAAGTTCACTATGTTTAGATGACTGTAACTCAGTGGCCGTAGCACTTAGAGAGATCATGTTTTTTTTGCCAAAAAATTCAAAGTGTTTTCTTTTAAATGAGACCAACCCCATGAAGATGCTGCAAAGGGTTGAAGAACAGCTTTCGATTTACTTTGGGCACATTATTTTTTGGCGTTTTTAGGAAAATTGACCGGAGTGCAAGGGGTTAATAAATGTCCCTGCCTTTTTCTGGGTATTTATTCTTGATCAAGAGGAAGATTTCATGCAGAAGTTCAGCAGAAATGATCACAGTCAAAATGGTGTGGGCAGATATTATACCATGGAACAAACAAAGATAATATGAGAACATTCTGTGGGAGTACGGAATCTAGCTGTCTCCTGGAACTGACCTTGAAAGGCCAGATTCTCAGTGTCTAAGGAAGAAACATGCTATACTGACTCTAGGAACATAATAACGGGAACACAGTGTAATATTAATTGATAAAATAAGGAAACCTTCCTCAGGGGTTGTGCTACATACGAACATGCAGTACAGACAATCTATGGGTACGCCAGAAAGCACCAGTCCTAACATGTAGCATACCAAAATGGTGGAGAGAAACTCAGCTCAAAGCCTCTACCAATCATTGCTACCCAAATGAAACATGATTCAAACCCCAAGCAATTATAACAGCATGTTCCGTTGGGACGATGGTTCAGATTGATCAGGTCCCACACCTCCAGAGTGACAGTTTCCTTCCGTAGACCATCCGAACTGCAAGCAGTCAGAGGCCCCACCCCCTCTCTCTGATTGCTCACATGCACAGAGCTGAGGACCTTTTAATTTTCACTATAACTCACCTGTCGTTGCTCTCCTCACTTTCATGTATATTGACCCATCTGTGAAATCACTACTGTACATACTGTATTTTCCATAATCCTTGGGCAATTTTACTCAATTATGTGTTCTGTACTCCGCACTCTTATGTACATAGTTCCACCCGTGAAGCCACTACCATACCAATGTATATACCAATGGGCTATTTGTTATTTTACTTTTATTTATACTTCAATCAGGCGGTTAACTGTGTGTCCTGTAACCGTTTTATTTTCTAATTCTTCTCGCTTACTTTATTGCGCAGTAGCCTTGTGGAGCACCCACAATTTCGTTGGGCTGTTTAACTGTAAAATGACAATAATGCCCATTCTATTCTATTAAATTATATGTAGCAAAAACACAAATTCTTCTCGCTTACTTTATTGCACAGTAGCCTTATGGAGCCCCCACAATTTCGTTGGGCTGTTTAACTGTAAAATGACAATAAAGCCCATTCTATTCTATTAAATTATATGTAGCAAAAACACAAAAACAGTGTATGCCCATTTTAGTGCTTCAAGCAAACCATGCAAACAAGGTATCACATGAAAGCAGAGACTTGGCAGATTACAAAGATGTCCATCTCATCACTATGCAACAAAAACTCAGCAAGCCAGCAACCAAAGAGTAGCAAAACAAAACTTCACAAAATGATAAAGCATGTCTTACTTGTGCTGTTTTGTGGTCAAAGTTATGGGAAAAAAAACCCAAAACACTGCTAATGCCTACTCCTACAACTCTGCATTAGTTTTAATGGCTCATGAAGGTCCTGACTGTTTACATTGAGATGAAAGGGTTTTTAGAGTCAAGGGATAACTTTACTTCAGTTTGATACAGCCAAACACACTCTTAAACCTCGTGGAAAGCTTTCCTTGAAGAGCTGAAGCTGTTATAGCTGCAAAGGGTGGCTTTCCATAAGGTTTAGGAGTGTGTTTATGGGAATTTCTGACCGTTCTTCCAGCAGTGGGTTTGTGAGATCAGGCACAAGAAGGCCTAGCTCCAATTCATCCCAAAAAGCATTCTATTGGGTTGAGATCAGAATCAGAATCAGCTTTATTGGCCAAGTATGCACAACACATACAAGGAATTTGACTTTGGCTAAAAACTTGCTCTCATTGTTCAGGTGGAGGATTTAAATAAGGATTCAATGACAACAGAGTATGTACAGTAAATTACAGTCTGTCCACGTTTCTATAAAAGGATGCAAATATATACAGGAATATATGCAGTTATTTACTCAGACTAACCACACTTTGCAGAAATATATGAAATATATGAAAAAATCAGGGCTTTATGAAGCCCAGTCAAGTTCCTCCACACCAAACTCGCTCATCCACGTCTTTATGGACCTTGATTTGTGCATTGGTGCCCATTCATGTGGAGGGGTGTCCCGATACTTTTGGCAATATCATGTAACGACAAGGTCATTTCATGTGCATGACTACTCCAAAACCTACTTTGCTTTAGTTCTGAAGTCCTGATGCCATGACAGTACTGCTAAAAGTATCGATCAGCTGCAGGTCAATATTTGAAATAACTTACCTATTTTCAACAATAATTGTTTCTTTGCAGTGTAGGGTGATTTGAGACATTTTCTAGATTGCAGAAACAATGTTCCTGTTTCTATCTATCCAGATCTCTGGAATTTCTTTGGAGATGTCAGTATTTACAATAACTTAAAGTTTGTTCTTCTAAAATAAAACAAACACACTGGACTGAATCTAATTTGCAGATGTAGCAAACACACACTCTTATACCAACACACATTTGCTCTCCACAAACCTCCACTGTCTCCACTTTTATCTCTGCCTGATAGCCACATGTCTGCTGCCATCAATCAACCCCATCGCCACGGAGGTGCACACTGGCAGGGAGCTGCTTTCAAGTGAGGCTCCGGCAGTGGTAGATTTTTATTCTTTCATGATTTTGTTTTATTTTTTTATCAGGCGGCTGCAATGTAAGGAACATGGAATCAAACATGATATACTCTGCCCTTCTTTACACAGAACTTTGGTAAAGAAAACTTTAATGCCCCAATGATTAGCCATCATCATTTTCCTGGCAACTTACCAGGAAAAACAAAACTGATCTGATAACCCTTTGTCTACTGGAAACATGTATAGATTTTCTTTATGTTTCACTCCTACTATTACACTATATCCTCTATGTAACATGTCAAAGGATGGTGTAAGAAATATCCATTCTCTTGTATTATTCAACTCATTTTACCAAGCTGTTGGCATCACTCACTCTATTATCAAACTCTACTTTTGCCAGACAGGTGTCTTCATACAGATGTGGACAAAATTGTTGGTACCCCTCTGTTAATGAAAGAAAAACCCACAATGGTCACAGAAATAACTTGAATCTGACAAAAGTGGTAATAAATAAAAATTCTATGAAAATTAACCAATGGAAATCAGACAATGCTTTTGAATTGTTGTTCAACAGAATTACTTTAAAAAAAACAATCTCATGAAACAGGCCTGGACAAAAATGATGGTACCCTTAACTTAATATTTTGCTGCACAACCTTTTGAGACAATCACTGTAATCAAACGATTTCTGTAACTGTCAATGAGACTTCTGCACCTCTCAGCAGGTATTTTGGCCCACTCCTCATGAGCAAACTGCTCCACTTGTCTCAGGTTTGAAGGGTGCCTTCTCCAGACGGCATGTTTCAGCTCCTTCCACAGATGTTCAATAGGATTTAGATCAGTACTCATAGAAGACCACTTTAGAATAGTCCAATGTTTCGCTCTTAGCCATTCTTGGGTGTTTAGCTGTGTGTTTTGGGTCATTATCCTGTTGCAAGACCCATGACCTGTGACTGAGACCAAGCTGTCTGACACTGGGCAGCATATTTCTCTCTAGAATACCTTGATAGTCTTGAGATTTCATTGTACCCTGTACAGATTCAAGACACCCTGTGCCAGATGCAGCAAAGCAGCCCCAGAACATAGCAGGACCTCCTTCATGTTTCACAGTACGGACAGTGTTCTTTTCTTGATATGCTTCATTTTTGCATCTATGAACGTAGCGCTGTTGTGCCTTGCCAAAAAGTTCCAGTTTTGTCTTGTCTGTCCATAAGACATTCTCCCAGAAGCTTTGTGGCTTGTCAACATGCAGTTTGGCAAATTCCAGTCTGGCTTTTTTATGATTTGTTTTCAATAGTGGTGTCCTCCTTTGTCTTCTCCCATGAAGTCCACTTTAGCTCAAACAACGACGGATGGTGCGATCTGACACTGATGTACCTTGACCTTGGAGTTCACCATGAATGTGTTTAGAGGTTGTTCTGGGCTCTGTTGTTACCATTCGTATTATCCGCCTCTTCCATTTTTCATGAGGTTTCCTCCTGAGGCCACGTCTAGGGAGGTTGGCTACAGTCCAGTGGATCTTAAATTTCTGAATATTATGTGCAACTGTAGTCACAGGAACATCAAGCTGCTTGGAGATGATCTTATAGCCTTTACCTTTAACATGCTTGTCTATAATTTTCTTTATAATCTCCTGAAACAACTGTCTCCTTTGCTTCCTCTGGTCCATGTTTAGTGTGGTCCACACAATGTCACCAAACAGCACAGTGACTACTTGTCACCCTTTAAATAGCCCGACTGACTGATTACAAGTTTGTAGTCACCTGTGATGCTAATTAGAGGACACATCTTGGTTGAACATGTCCCTATGGTCACATTATTTTCAATCTTTTCTAGGGGTACCATCATTTTTGTCCAGGCCTGTTTCATGAGTTTGTTTTTTAAAATAATTCTGTTGAACCACAATTCAAAAGCATTGTCTGATTTTCATTGGTTAATTTTCATAGAATTTTTATTTATTACCACTTTTGTCAGATTCAAGTTATTTCTGTGACCATTGTGGGTTTTTCTTTCATTAACAGAGGGGTACCAACAATTTTGTCCACGTCTGTATTTCTGCCTCAGTATGAGCAAATAAATGCTTCTCTATTGCCGCAGCCTAATCAAAACATGCAGGGAACTGTCTTCATTCACACATATTTGAATTCCTTGATTCAAACCTGGAAAATTCAGAGGCAAAAGGGAATTTTACTGCAACATTTTTGCTCTACAATAAACTGCCAATACTGGAAGACAACATGGTCAAGTTGACGTTGCATTGAAAGCATTGACAAGCATTTCTGAAATACAGAACTCAAGTTAATTTTTTTTTCTAACTTAACAACCAGGCAATCAAGAATCTTTCGGCATTTTAACATGTGAAAGTCTGCATCAAGGTCTGGACCACAATACTGCCAAAAGTATTGGGACACCCCTTTAAATGAATGGGCACCAATGGACAAAGCAAGGTCCATAAAGATATGGGTGAGAGAGTTTGGTGTGGAGGAACTTGACTGGCCTGCACAGAGCCCTGACTTCAACCCAATAGAACACCTTTGGGATGAATTAGAGCAAAGACTGGGCTGCACGGTGGCACAGTGGTTTAGCACTGTGGCAGCATAGTTTACCCTCGGCCGGGGGATTGCAGGGATCGTGAGATCGTGGGTTCGATCCCAGCCCCCGACCAACAGTGAGCTGTGTGGAGTTTGCATGTTCTCCCCGTGTTGTGTGGGTTTACTCCGGGATTTCTCCGGTTTCCTCCCGCATACCAAAACATGTAGGTTTAGGGCGCTCGCGCATGCAGCGACCGGCAGCCGGTGGCTTGTCACCAGACTGCAAACCAAATCTACCTACGGGTACAAATAAGTAACAAAAAAAAAAAAAAAAAAAAGGACTGCAAGCCAGGACTTCTCATCCAGCATCAGTGCCCAACCACGCAAATGTGCTTCTGGAAGAATGGTCACAGACTTCCATAAACACACTCCTAAACCTTGTGGAAAGCCTTCCCCAAAGAGTTGAAGTCATTATAACTGCAAAGGGTGGCTATCCACTGAAAGCGTGAACCTTTCTGAAAACTGCTTTCACATTCAAAACAAACCGGACCAAAGTTCAGTTTTATCCAGACCAAGACCACCTCTTTCTGCCGGACAAAATTTCAGCTCTTTGGTCCATTGATTCCGGGGAGGTTTCACACCTAAAATTTTGGTCCAAATTTGATCAAACTGAAAAGTCCAAAAGTCTGGATAAAACGGGTTAGGCATGAAAGCACCCTTATTCAAAAATGTGAAGGAGAACTGATCAGGAGATTGACAGACTGCTGAGAGCATTCTCCTGGTCGGTTGCAAATGAAGAAGTGAGCGAGAAGACAAGACTCAGTTTTACTCTTCAATTTACCTTCCTACCCTCATCTATGGTCATTAAGTTATGGTAGTGAGTGGAAGAATGAGATCATGGATACAAATGGTCTTAATTACTTTTCTCCAGAGGGTGATTGGGCTCATCTTTAAGGTTGAGAAACACCAAGCCAACTATCAGCCATCTGGCAAGTTCAAGGCATTGGTGAACCTAAGTCTGCTTGTTGTGTCCAGTACCAGTGGAGCAAACACTTGGTGTTTTTTTTTCTTTTTTTTAACTGATTCAACATGTCGAATCGTCACCGGTGATGGAGTTATAAACAAAGGATAGCACTCTGATTACTGTTGAACATAGTGAATATGTGAGTGAAAGCACAGAACATACTATCCTGTTTCTCTGTGTTGGCCCTGTGATGGACTGGTGATCTGTCCACGGTGTACTCTGCCTCTCGTTCAAAGATGCTGGGGTAGGCACCAACCCCCCAGGAATGAATGACCAGGATTATTTTAATACCACAGTTACTGTCAATATCAGTTATTGCCAACACCCCAATTTTGTTGATTTTGTTTTGGGGTTTTTTTTGTAAATTTGCAACATTTTTCTAAGAATTTCCTAACTTTTTAACTTAAAAATTTGTAATTTTTTTGTGAATTTGCATTTTTGCTCATAACTTTAATGGCTTTTAATTAGTGAATTTACAGCTATTTTTGCTCTTAAATTTGAAAAGTTGTCTTGTAAACAAATTTAAGAGAAAAAAGTTGCAAATTTAAAAGAAAACTATCAATTTGGGGGGGGGGGTAAAAATATATGAGGAAAAAAGTTGCAAATTTGCAAGAAAAAAAGTCACAAATTTTAAATAAAAATGTTTAAAAAAATAAGATAAATTCCCAAATTTATGAGAAAAAGATGCAAATTTATTAAAAAAAATAGCAATTTCTGAGAAAAAAGTTAAAAGCATAAGAAAAAATGCATTTTTAAAATAAGCATTTTTTTTACTCACAATGCTATTTTTCTCTTAATTTTGTTCACTTTTTTGTACAAGCAGCACGGTGGTGCAGTGGTTAGCACAGTTGCCTTACAGCTAGAAGGTTCCTGGTTCGAATCCCCAGGCTGGCAGGGGTTGGAACCTTTCTGTATGGAGTTTGCATGTTCTCCCTGTGCTGTGTGGGTTTACTCCGGGGGCTCCGGTTTCCTCCCACAATCCAAAGACATGTATGTTAGGTTAATTGGTTGTTCTAAATTGTCCCTAGATATCTGTTTCCTATAGGCCCTTAGAATAGAGGGTTAGCATTAGTGAAAGCGCTTTGAGTGGTCTTTGTGACTAGAAAAGCGCTATATAAGTGCAGGTTAGTTAGTTAGTACAAACTAAATGCACTTGCAAAAGAATTTCCAAATAATTTTGAGCAATGTCATAGGTTTCAGTACATTATAGACATGGATATATAACAACCACATGACCATCTACTTGCACTCTTTAATCTATTCCTTTCACTTTTGCCTGTAATGTTTTTAGTTTTTTAAAGATAAACAAGTGTGATGTGGATAGAAAAAAAAATACCGAAAGATTTCTCCAGTGACCATATACACTGTTCAATTTGTTTAAACACTGAGGAAGCACGCCCACCTTTTCCAGTTATATGAAATAATGTTGAAGCTGACTGAAAAACTCCCCAGATATTTTGGTTTGCAAAAAGTTTTCAGTTTAACTTCCAGCTCGGCACGGTTCCCAAACAACACTTTTCCACTGTGTCAGCGCTAAGAAATTGGCAGCTAATGGCTTCAATTTTGACTCTGATTAGATAAATGAAGTGCAGAGATCACCGACAAATTGAGCAAATGGAGAGTAAGTGCAGAATGATTACAATCAAAGGTTGTGTGGATGTTGAAAGAATCTCTTTTGTTAACTGAGTGCCCTTGGGGGGGCTGTTTAATATGCAAAAGACAATTCCCCATCGCTGTGCAGTTAATAGAAATGTGTAGTGCTCATGTGACGGTCAGTCAGTCACTCAATCCTTTTAGTTTGGCACCATCACAGTTGCAGGGTGAACTGTAGACTATGGGAAGTGGTCCAGTTCAATATTGATACTGAGAAAGTGTGGATAAATGGGGGGAAAAGAATCGAAGAAAAACCTTGCAAAGGACCTCTTTGCAGCCTTGTTGACTTAATTAAATATCTGATGGCTAATTTTTCTCAGACAGAAGGAGCAATGTCCTCTTTTTAGTCCCCAGACTGTCAATTTTGCAGACAGATCATCTGTCCTGAGTGCTATGATGTTAAAATTAACAAGACAAGGAAATTATGTGGTGCATAAAATCACTCCACTTTCATTAATTGTATCTGTGGAGTCTTTTACTCTCTGTCCGTATGTTTTTTGTTGTTTTTTTTTAATCAAAATTGAAAATCTAGTTAGTATGTCAGTATGCAGTGAGTCTACTGAGCAGGGCTGTTTCTAGCTTTGATTGTGTTTGGGGGGGTATTTCAAATCAAAATCATATCAAATCAAATCAAACTTTATTGTCACATTGCTGTACATACAACTGTAGTGCAGGCAAGATGAAATTGCGTTTCTCTCGGCATCCATATAAATAGAAGCAATGAATGGATAGGAGAGGAGAGGAGTTCAAACCCTTTGGGATGGAAAGAAAAAAATCTCACCTGCATCAAAAACATTAAAAAGATAAACTTGGTCATTGTCTAGATGAAGAGAAAGAAAGTAAGACCATTACATCACTCTATAAAAGCAAGAAATATGTCTGTCACGCTTCATAGGACATCATAGGACGGCCTATGATCTCTGCCTGAACATGATAGGACGTCCTATGAACTCAGGCATCATAGGACACATAGACAAATGCGTCTTTATGATGTCATATAGACCATGAACTCAGGCATCATAGGATGACTGGCAATGCCTATATGATGGTACATAGACAAATGTGTCTTTACGATGTCATATACATCAAGCCTGCCTGATGTCATATACAGTGACAGACATCAGGCAACATGTCTTTATGATGTCATATACATCAAGGCTGCCTTCATGTCTTTATGATGTCATATACAGTGAGTCCATGCCGGAAAGCCTCTTTTTGCTCAGATCTATTTTCATGATCCTGTCCATGAACTGGAATTATGACACACTTATCCCTCAACCAGTGGTCTCAAAGAAGAAGAAGAAGAAGAAGAAGTAGACCCACTAGATGGAGAGCAATAGAATGACGACAACTGCTGCACGTCAGAAAAGATGCCATGAAGATGAAACACCTGAGGTTCCAGCAGTACATCGCACCCGTCTGAGACAGGAGGACACCCTTCACCAGCACAGGGTAGGACAGACTTTAAAGCACGTTTCTAGGACATCATAGGACGGATCTCTGCCTCATCATCATAGCGCGTCCTATGAACTAAGGCATCATAGAGCGATTCGCCATGCCTACGTGACAGGAAATGTATAACCTTGATGAATGCCAGTCTACACTTCAAATGTGTAAAATGCCAAGCAAAGCGCTGATTTTCTCCGGATGCTCCGGTTTCTTGGTTTCTACGGGCATGCCCGGGCCTTCCTGAACAGGGTTGAAAGCCACTTTTTCAGGATCGTGCCCATGAACTGGAATTATGACGCACCTATCCCTCAACCAGTGGTCTGAATGAAGAAGAAGACCTACCAGATGGAGAGCAATAGAATGAGGAGAACTGCTGCACGTTAGAAAGGATGCCGTGTACATGAAACACCTCAGGTTCCATCAGTACACCTGTGATGATTCGCTCTGCCTGCTTAATTATCTACACCTGCACTCCCTCATCACCGGAGCTATTTAGACCGCGCTGTCCACAGACCAGCGCGGAGTCATCTTTCTCCATGGTCTGATGAGACCAGCACACGCCTTCGTCTTCCTCGTAGTCTTCCTCGTCGCAGCCTACATTCTTCAAAGAACCTCGCTTCTCTTCATTGGTCATCAGGAAGGATTCTCACCTCCACGACAAGTAAGCCATCTCTACTCTCATCATTTTCTACGCTCATCCCCTGTGCACAGGCGGAGATCCGTGGTGGCAGACCTCTCCCTCCTGGTGGCGGACCGAGCTACACCCCATCTCCACGAACACTTCCATCCTCTCCAGCAGCAACCGGGATAGCGGACACTGTCTCCCTGGCTGGAGCCTTAGGGTCGAACCTGAGCGGTCCACCATCTCATCGAACAGTAAGCACTAGACATCCCTGTACATTCCCTCTGGGGTCAGACACTAATCCTCCCTGTCTTTGCTCATCCATAGGGTTGCCAGGCTGCACGGTGCTCTGCTCGCCCCCGGCTGCTACATCTACACACACTCACGCACGCACACACTCTGCACATAATAAAGATAATTGAATTTGCTTTTGAGTCTGTGTCTGCCCACTGGGTCCTAAAACCCTGTCAGTACGACTCCGCCAAAATGACCCAGCAGACAGCGCACAAGGTAAACATCTTAGAGACTCGAGTGGATCAGTTATCTCACCAGCAACAGGTTATACTCACTCAGCTGGTTCAAATTAATGCCCGGTTGGAACCCCTGTCAGGTCCTCAGGCCTTCCCTCCGTCTTCAGGCAGCGCCACTGCTCCCGCTATCTCCCAACCTGCTCAGATTTCATCATCCCGTCTGACACCGATTCCCACGCCGACTCGCTTTAGTGGCAAGCCAGGGGAGGCTAGGGGGTTCCTACTCCAGTGCGGGATAGTTTTCCAGCAGGTGCCCGGGGACTTCCCCACCAATCATAGCCATATAGGTTACATAGTTAATCTTCTGGAGGGGTGGGCGTTAGCCTGGGCTTGTGCAGTGATGGCTAGGGCTGAATATGCTAACATGATATATGACCAGTTCGTCAACGAGTTTAACGAGGTGTTCGACCACTCCAACCGTGACAGTGTGCTTACCTCCCGGCTGCTTAACTTAAGACAAGGAAGCAAGTCCGTAGCCGACTATGCCGTCGATTTCTGGGTGGTGGCCACGGAGGTGGGGTGGGAGGACGTCTCACTCTGTAGCATATTTGTCAGGAGCCTTAGCCCTAGCCTGCGGGATGAGCTAGCCTGCTTAGAAAAACCCAGTAGGTTAACCAAGCTCATTTCTCTAACCATTAGCGTAGATAATCGGCTAAGGGAGTGGGCCACTGAGCGTAAGGCTTCTGACCACTCGGGCACTCCCAGTTTCGCTGCTCCCTGCAGCCCCCCCTGCTGGCCCTACCTCCCTCTGATTCTTTAGATGCTCCTGAGCCAGTGGTAGTTGGGCAGTCTAAACTGCTGTTAGCAGAGAAATAGTGCCACCACGAGCTTGGGCTATGCCTCTATTGTGGCAGCGAGGAGCATGAGGTAGCTACCTGTCCTATACGGCCAAAAGAGGGAGTCTGTACGCCGCAGTAGGGGGACTCACGGACTCACCTCAATCCAACCCCCTCACTAGATTCCTATTACCCTTCCGCTTTATCCATAACCAGACTGAGATAGCCACACACACTCTAGTTGATTTGGGGGCTGAGCAGAGCTTCATTTCTGGGGAACTGGCAACCTGTCTGGGGCTTCCTTGCCACCCATTAAAAACCCCACTGAAACTTATTGCCCTGTCAAAAGCCCCACTGCCCGTAGTGTCTAAACAGACCGCTCCAGTGTCATAGTGTCTGGGAATCATCGGGAGAACCTCAGGTTGTTTGCGCTGCCGGTTTCCACCTCTCCTGTTATCCTCGGCTACTCCTGGCTCCAATTACACAATCCTTCTATCAACTGGTGCTCGGGGAGCATAGTTTCGTGGAGCTCATTCTGCCTCAGTGCCTGATTTCAGTCCGCTGCTTGCTTGCCATCCGTGCCCCTTGGTGTCCCTGTCCCCCCCCCCCCCCCGATCTGTCCAAAGTCCCCCTGAAACATCACGACCTGGGGGCCACTTTCAGTAAGACCCAAGCTCTATCTCTTCCCTCCTACCGCCCAAACGATTGTGCCATCACCCTCCGGGCGGGAGCCCCGCTGCCATCAAGTCGACTTTACAGCCTGTCAGCACCGGAGCGGGAGGCTATGGAGACTTATATTATGGAGTCATTAAACTCGGGCATATTCCAGCCTTCGTCCTCGGCGGTGGGGGGGGGGGGGCTTCTTCTTCATGGGCAAGAAAGACGGCTCACTGAGGCCCTGCATCGACTTCCGTGATTTTAATAATATCACTATCAAGGACAAATACACGCTCCCCTTGATCAATACGTCCTTTGGTTCCCGTCGGGGGGCCTCCTGGTTCAACAAACTTGACATCCGTAACGCATACCATCTGGTGCAGATCCGGGAAGGGGACAAGTGGAAAACAGGGTTCCCGATCCCTAGTGGTCATTTCGAATATCTCGTTATGCCGTTCAGTCTGACCAACGCCCCCACTGCATTCCAGCACCTCATCAATGATGTGCTGAGGGACTTTTTGGGCTCATTCATCTTTGAAAACTTGGATGATATTTTGATTTTTTCTCAGTCCTTGGATGAGCATTGGGTGCACGTGAGGCAAGTCTTGCAGCGGCTCCTTGAGAACAAACTCTTTGTGAAGGCTGAGAAATATGAATTCCACACCTCTAAGACATCATTCCTCAGGTTCACCATTTCTCACAATGAGGTCATCGCGGACTCTGATAAGGTAAAAGCGGTGGTAGAGTGGCCAACTCCCTCCTCCAGGAAGCAACTTCAACAGTTTCTGGGATTCGCCAATTTCTACCGACGCTTCATCAGAAACTATAGTATCCTTGCCCTCCCTCTGACCCGCCTCACCTCCTCCAAGGTGCCCTTTTGGTGGACGGAGGAGGCTGAGGCAGCTTTTACTGACCTGAAATCTGAATTTTCTTCCACTCCCATCTTGGCATAGGTGGATCCCGCTCTACAATGCCTGATAGAGGTGGATGCCTCCGACTCGGTCGTTGGAGCCGTACTGTCCCAGCGCTCTCTGATTGATGATAAGATCCGCCCATGTGCGTTCTTCTCCCGTCGTCTTTCCCCAGCGGAGAGGAATTATGACATCGGTGACAGGGAGCTCCTGGCGGTCAAGCTTGCGCGGGAGGAGTGGCGTCATTGGCTGGAGGGGGCTACCCAGCCATCCGTCATCTGGACGGACCACAAAAACCTGGAATACCTCAGGACGGACAAGCGCCTGAATGCGCGCCAGTTCCGCTGGTCCCTGTTTTTTGGCCGCTTCAATTTCACCATTACCTACTGTCAATTTCACCATTACCTACTGTCCTGGGTCCAAAAACACCAAGTCTGACGCCTTGTCCAGACAGTTCGCCTCAGATGCAGCGGAGGTGTCGGAGCATCCCATCGTCCCCCCATTGTGCATCGTGGGGGCCCTCTCGTGGGGCATCAAAGAGCAGGTCCTGAGAGCGCAGGAGATCGAGGCAGACCCGGGCGGGGGACCAGCGGGTAGGCTGTTTGTTCCATCTGCTGTTCGGGGCGAGGTGATCAATTGGGCCTACTCCTCCAAGCTCTCATGCCACCCTGGGATGGCACGCAAGGTGGCGCTTCTGCAGAGGACGTTTTGGTGGCCTTTGCTCCGGAAGGATGTCGGGGAATACATCCGCGCCTGTCTCCAGTGCGCCACCGGCAAGACGTCCTCCTCTCCGGCTGATCTTCTCTGCTCTCTTCCTACCCCTGGCAGGCCCTGGTCCCACATGGCCCTGGACTTCATCACCGGTCTTCCACCCTCTAACCACCACACCGTCATCCTCACCATCGTGGACAGGTTCTCGAAGGCAGCCCACTTCATCCAGCTACAGGGGCTGCCCACGGCGAAGGAGACGGTGGATCTACTCGTCCTTCAAGTGGTGAGGTTGCACGGCATCCCCCTGGACATCGTCTCCGACCGGGGGCCCCAGTTTGTTTCCCAGGTGTGGAGATCCTTTTGCAACGCCATTGGGGCTACGGTGAGCCTGTCATCAGGGTACTACCCGCAGAGTAATGGACAGTGTGAATGGGCCAACCAGGAGATGGAGGCTGTGCTGCGGTACATTGCCACCGCCAAATCAGCGTCTTGGAGAACCCACCTCCCGTGGAGGTTGAGTATGCACACAACACCACCGTGTCATCGGCTATAGGCATGTCCCCTTTTAAGGCCCCCTCCCTTTTGTCCCCTTTTGAGCAACATAACACAGAACAGTGACAGGCAGGAGGAGAAGTAACAAGCAGGGGCAAACAGCCCCAGACTGATTTTTTATGTTTTGCTGCATACAAAAGCCATCACATGTGATTGCCACTTAGTGCTGTGTTGCTATACCAACTGTCCTGTAACTGGCAAGAATTCTGTTCCAATGCATCCCCTCTATGGGCATGCATGGGTTTCTACGGGCATGCACGAGTATGCACTAGTAGAATAAAAATCTAATCGGCATCTATGTGAATGTTGCAAATTTACAAGGAAAAAAGTCACAAATTTAAGAGAAAATAGTTGCAAATTTATAAAACAAAACTTTACAATTTTTTGAGGAAAAAAGGTGAAAATACTGTATGTAAGAAAAAAGTTCCCAATTTACAAGGAAAAAAGCTGAAACTACAGACTGGGGCACTTTCAAGCATGCAGCCACTCACAATGGACACACAAACCTAGAGGAGTACACTGAGGTAGTTATAGCACACATAGCTAAATGCATTGATGATGTCACTCACTGCAAAAGCATCACTGTTCGTGCTAACCAGAAGCCATGGATGACAGCAAAGGTCCGCAGGCTCCTGAGGGCTTGGGACACAGCCTTCAGGGCCAGTGACACTGCAGGACTAACAACCTGTCCCGTGGCATCAAGGAGGCAAAACGACAGAACAGCAAGAAAATATCCAAACACTTCAGCAACACCAGAGACGCACGCTCCCTCTGGTGTGGCATACAGACCCTCACCAACTACAAATCTCCACCTCAGACCTGTATGAGTGACATCACACTGCTTAACAACCTAAATGACTTTTCCGGACGCTTTGAAGCACAAAACAGCACATCAGCACGAAAGACCACTCCTCCTCCAAACAAGCAGGCCATAAATCTGGATCCGGCTAGTGTGAAGAGGACCCTCTGCAGGATCAACCCATGCAAGGCAGCTGGACCAGACAACATACCGGGTCACATCCTGAAGGACTGTGCAGAAGAGCTCAAGAATGTCCTGGCCGTCATCTTCAACATCTCCCAGACTCAAGCTGTTGTCCCCACATGTTTCAAAACTGCTACCATAATACCAGTCCCAAAGAAGCTCATCCCATCCAGCTACAACGATTACCGGCCCGTAGCACTGACCTCCATCACAATGAAGTGCTTCGAGTGGCTGGTCATGCAGAATATCAAATCCATCCTCCCCCCCTCCAACAACCCATCTCAGTTTGCATACAGGTCAAACAGATCCACAGAAGATGCCATTGCTGCTGCTCTCTATCCAACCCTCACCCACCTGGACTCAAAGAACTCCTACGTGCAAATGCTGTTCTTCGACTTCAGTTCAGCATTCAACACAATCATCCCCCAGCATTCAATACAAAAAACTCAGACACTTGGGACTCTAAACCTCTTTCTGTAAATGGGTGCTGGACTTTCTCACAGGGAAACCACAGAATGTGTGGGTTGCCAGCAACACATCAAAGACCATCACACTGAGCACAGGAGTCCCACAAGGGTGCGTGCTCAGCCTGCTGCTCTTCACCTTGCTGACACATGACTGTGTACCAGCCTCCAGCATCAACCACATGATGAAGTTTGTGGATGAAACAACAGTGGTGGGCCTCAACACCAACAACGAGGAGGCCAACTACAGAAATGAGGTGAGCCAACTGGTCCAGTGGTGCAAAGACAATAACCTCTTCCTGGCCTATGGTCATTCATTAAAGATTGAAGTATGTGGCAGTAATGCATCTGTAAGCTGGTTGCCAACCGCCAATCAAATCTAAAAGAAGAAGAAGAAGAACCTCTTCCTAAACGTGGGAAAAACCAAGGAGATTGTGGTCGACTTCAGGAGAGGACACACACAACATCAGTATCTGATCATCAATAGAGCAGCTGTGGAGAGGATGAGCAGCACCAAGTTCCTGGGGGTGCACATCTCTGAAGACCTCTCCTGGTCCAACAACATCACATCTCTGGCCAAGAAGGCTCAAACTCGCCTTCATTTCCTTCACAAACTGAGGAGAGCATGGGTCCCACCCCCCATCATGTGATCATTCTACTGGGGCACAGTTTACAGCATCCTCACCAGCTGCATCATGTTGTGGTATGGAAGCTGCACAGCCTCCTGCCAGAAGACACTACAACACACAATGAAAGCAGCCAGCAAGATCATCGGTGCCACTCTGCCCCCCTCTCTGACATTTACATCACCTGCCTCACCCGCAGAGCCATTAACATTGCAGGCAACACCTCCCACCCCTCCCACTCCCTCTTCAGCCCCCTGCCCTCGGGGAAAAGGTACTGGAGCCTCCAGGCCCGCTCCACAAGACTGCTAAACTGTTTTGTTCATAAGGCCATCAGGACCCTGAACTCTGTCCACTCGCCCTCCGCCGGACCGTAATGCACTCAACTGCACAATAACTACCTCAGCTGTTGGCACACCAACAGTAATACATCTGTTGCTGTATGTCTCTGCACTTTACTGCAACCATTTGCACAAATGTCATATCTGCTGCTGTCTGTCATTGCAATACTGATCATCTGCAGTCCTATCTGTCACTGTCTGCACCTACACTACCGCATTGAACTTGCTACTACGAGTATTACTGCTCCACTTTTCTGTATATAGGATTGCTGGGCTTCATCGTCTTGTGGAAATGTGAAAATGACAAGGCAGAGTTTATCTCACGAGTCAGGTTTATTCACATCTTCCAACATTAGCAAAGAAGAAAAAGAAAAACACACAGACATTCATCCTTTATATATACAGGACCTTCAAAGTTCACAGTCACAATGCATTTAATCACAAGTAACAATGCATCTTCTCTTAAATCTTATAACATCCTCCTCATAGTCTCTGGCAGACCAGGAAATCCCCCAAGGCCGTCTCTTGCATACCAAAGACTAAATTTTCACATCCTCCTGTTATCTCCAAGGAGACCCAGTTCTTTGTTCTCTCTGAGATGTGAAGCTTAAAGTGATACTCTTGTGTCCCACATGACCCCCCCCCCCCCAAACATCTAAGATGGAACACAGAATAACAGTCTGCATGTCATGATAAAATCATTACACATTAACCCACATGCTGCTTGGGCCTCAGCCTCCTCCCGTATCTGCTGTAAGCGGACTTCGCCACTTCTGCGGCGCCATCCCGCTGGGGCGCTGCTGTCTTGGGGTGAGAACTGTTTGTCACTCCCTGTGGGTGTTCTGGGGAATGTCCCCGGGGGGTCTGCCGCGCCGAGGAGCCCTGGCCAACAGCACATCCTCGTCCGCCACCAAAGGTGGGTTTGAGCCTGTTTATGCCAATCTTTTCCTTCCTGCCCCCCAAATCTAGCAAAAAATGTTTGTCCCGTTTCCAGCACTCTAAATGGTCCATCATAAGGTGGTCACAGTGGTGGGCGATGGGCATCGTGTCTGACAAAAACAAATTCCGCGTTTTTCAAAGCCTTAGGCACAAAAACGCGCGGAAAACTGTGGTGAACGGGGCCAGGCAGTGTGCCCGATTCCATGCCATGCTGCAACCGCTGACACGGGGAGCTATCTGGCGCAGGATTATCTGGGAGAAACTCCCAGGGCAGCCGAAGTGGTTGCGCAAAAACTAGCTCAGCCGGGGAGGCTTCTAAGTCCTCTTTAGGTGCAGAACGCAACCCCAATAAAACCCACGGTAGCCTGTCCACCCAATTTGCATCTGTCAGCGACGCTCTGAGAGCCGCTTTCAATGACCTAAGAAAACGTTCGCATAACCCATTAGCTTGCGGATTGTACGCGGTTGTGCGGTGGATCGTTACCCCCAGGCTGCGGGCCATTGCTGACCAAAGTTCGGAAACAAATTGAGGGCCTCTGTCAGATGTAATGTCCGACGGGACTCCAAAGCGCGCTACCCATGCTGTTAAAAACGCGCGCGCCACCTCCTCGGCTGTGGTTGACGCCAGTGGGACCACTTCCGGCCAGCGCGTGGTGCGGTCCACCATTGTCAGAAGGTGTGTGCACCCCTGTGATGGCGGGAGGGGGCCTACGAGGTCCACGTGAACATGATCGAACCTCTTAGCCGGGATGTGAAATGGCTCCAAGGGAGCTCTCGTGTGTTTGTGTACCTTGGCTCGTTAACAAGCCATGCAGGCTGCTGCCCACTCCTTAACTTGTTTGCGCAGGCTCGGCCATACAAATTTCTCTCCTACAATTTTGACCGACGCGCGCACTCCCGGGTGCGCCAGAGAATGAATCGAGTCAAAAACGCGGTGGCGCCACGCGGCCGGTACCACAGGACGCGGTCGCCCAATGGAGACATCGCAGATTAGGGGGGGCATACTGTCTTGCAGCACCCTGTTCTCCAGCCTTAACCCTGTTGGTCCAGACTGGAGCGCGCGCACGTCCGCGTCGCTAACCTGATCCGCGGCCATGGCCGCATAATCTATCCCTACGCGGACTGGGGCCGCCACGGCGCGCGAGAGACAGTCTGCCACTACATTCAGTTTACCCGCCACATGCTGAATATCGGTAGTAAACTCTGAGATAGCGGCCAGCTGTCTTTGCTGCCTGCCTGACCACGGTTCTGAAACCTTGGCCATCGCGAATGTCAGCGGCTTGTGGTCAACGAACGCGGTGAAACGGCGTTCCTCCAGCCAGAACTGGAAGTGGCGAATGGCCAAGTGGAGAGCTAACAACTCCCTGTCGAATGCGCTGTATTTTCGTTCACTATCGCGCAAAGTCCTGCTGAAAAAGGCGAGCGGATGCCAAGCCCCGCCTACATGCTGCTCCACGACCGCCCCTATGGCCACATCTGACGCGTCAGTAGTGAGCGCTATGCGGGCCCTTGGGTCTGGATGCGCTAACAACGCAGCGTTTGCCAGGGCTGTTTTGACCTCCGAGAATGCTCGCTCTCGCTCCGGAGACCATTCGATCTTATTTGTGGGTTTTTGTTTTTTGAGTGCGGCATACAATGGTTGCATGAGCTGCGCTGCGTGGGGGAGGAAACGGTTATAAAAATTCACCATTCCCAAAAACTCCTGTAACGCCTTGACCGTTTGTGGCTGGGGAAAATTTGCTACCGCGCGCACTTTGTCAGGCAGCGGAACCGCTCCTTCTGGAGAGACGCGATGCCCCAAAAAATCAATCTGCGTCACCCCGAACTGACACTTCGCTGGGTTGATTATTAAACCGTGCTCTCCCAACCTCCGGAAAACTGCCGTGAGGTGGTTTTCGTGTTCGTCTTCGGACGCGCTGGCTACTAAGATATCGTCCAGGTAGACGAATACGAAAGGGAGATCGCGCAACACCGCGTCCATCATGCGTTGGAACGTCTGCGCAGCGCCTTTAAGCCTAAATGGCATGTGCAAAAACTTGAATAGACCAAACAGAGTTATTACCGCTGTTTTGGGTATGTCCTCAGCATGCACTGGGACTTGGTGGTAACCGTGGACCAAGTCTATCTTAGAAAAAACGCGCGCCCCCGCCAAATGAACGGAAAAATCTTGGATATGCGGGATTGGGTAGCGGTCGTGCGCTGTGGCATTGTTCAACCTGTGGAAATCTCCGCAAGGTCGCCACGAGCCGTCAGCTTTCGGGACCATGTGAAGCGGGGAAGCCCATGGGCTGTTCGAATGCCTGATGATGCCCAACCTTTCCAGGTTGGCAAACTCCTCGCGCGCTATGGTCAGTTTAGCTGAATCCAAGTGCCGAGCTTTTGCAAAAACGGGCGGTCCGGTGGTAGTAATAAAATGTTCCACCCCGTGTTTAGCGACGGCTGCTGAAAATGTGGGAACCGTGAGTGCTGGAAACTGAGTGAGCAGTGAGTGGAACTTACCGCTTGCCGCTGTGACGTTGGCTTGTGCTGTCGGCGGGGCCACTCGGGCTGTACAGGGAATAGAATAAAAAGAAAGTGCATTAACCAGGCGCCTGTTAGCAAGATCAACCAACAAACCATGTGAGCACAGAAAATCAGCCCCCAACATATTGAAATTCACTGCAGCTATGACAAAAGTCCACTCAAATGTACGGCCGTGTAGGGACAGAAGCAGAGTCCTCTCACCAAAGGTCTTAATCTCCGAGCCGTTCGCTGCTGACACCCCAGGACCTCTGGAAACCGCCAGCCGGTCAGCAGAGGAAGGTGTGATGAAACTCAACTGGGAGCCTGTGTCCACGAGGAAATGCCTCCCCGAGCGCGCATCCTTCAAGTAGAGCAGCTTGTTCTCTTCCCCGAGGGCCGCAGCTACTACCGACCCCCGGTCTTGGCGTTTCCCGAGCGCTTGAACTGGCACGGTGGTATACATTTGCGTGCCTTCTCTGCAAAACGGCGATCCTTGGCCCCCGCCGCTGCCGTCGTCGGTGGTTCTGCTACCGCCGTCTCTGGCCCCCCGCTATCTCCGGCCGTCGCGCCGAACTCCGCGCTGCTGCAGTGGCCACGCGCTGTTTGCTGGCGTTGAGAATCCGGTGCGCCTCCTGGGCCAGCGCGCAGAAGTCCCGCTGGGCCAACAACGGCAAACTGGCCAGGGTCGCTCTCATGGCCAACGGTAGGGTCCTGAGGAAAATGTGGGTGAAGATGAAGTCGTCGTTGTCTGAACCCCTCAAACTCAGCATGTTCTCCATCAGGTCAATGGGCGTGCCATCTCCCAAGTCGTTCAGAGCCAGGAACCTCTCCGCTCTCTCCTCGACTGAGAGAGTGAAACGCTGGATAAGCGCAGCCTTCAACCTGCTGTAGTTGTCGTCGGCCGGTGGCCGCTCCAATAGGCTCTGCACATGCTGAGCCGTGCGGTTGTTGAGCTTTGCAATCACATGGTAGAACTTCGTGTCATCTACCGTTATCCCCCGGAGGGCGAACTGTGCTTCGACCAAGTGGAAGCAGGAGCACGGGTTGTCTTGCCAAAAGTCCGGTAGCTGGACGGTAGCGGCATACGCTTGGCTGGGGAGCTCCTGACTCGGCTAGGCCCGGGGGGATTTCTTTCATCCATGATACGTCTTAGGGTCACCAGTGTGGAAATGTGAAAATGACGAGGCAGAGTTTATCTCACGAGTCAGATTTATTCATATCTTCCAACATCAGCAAAGCAGAAAAAGAAAAAACACAGACATTCGTCCTTTATATATCCAGGACCTTCAAAGCTCACAGTCACAATGCATTTAATCACAAGTAACAATGCATCTTCTCTTAAATCTTATAACATCCTCCTCATAGTCTCTGGCAGACCAGGAAATCCACCAAGGCCGTCTCTTGCATACCAGAGACTAAATTTTCACATCCTCCTGTTATCGGCAGCACGGTGGTGCAGTGGTTAGCACTGTTGCCTTACAGCTAGAAGGTTCCTGGTTCGAATCCCCAGGCTGGCAGGGGTTGGAACCTTTCTGTATGGAGTTTGCATGTTCTCCCTGTGCTGTGTGGGTTTACTCCGGGGGCTCCGGTTTCCTCCCACAATCCAAAGACATGTATGTTAGGTTAATTGGTTGTTCTAAATTGTCCCTAGATATCTGTTTCCTATAGGCCCTTAGAATAGAGGGTTAGCATTAGTGAAAGCGCTTTGAGTGGTCTTTGTGACTAGAAAAGCGCTATATAAGTGCAGGTTAGTTAGTTAGTTAGTTAGTTATCTCCAAGGAGACCCAGTTCTTTGTTCTCTCTGAGATGTGAAGCTTAAAGTGATACTCTTGTGTCCCACAGTTTATTGTTTAGCTTTATTTGCACTATGAGAGATCTGGGTTCATCTTTTGTCGCCATTTGCACTACGGGTAGCATTACTGTACATAAACTGCTGTTGTTGTTTTTCCAGCCTTATTCCTTTTTTCTTTTTTTTTTATTGTTCACACCACTGAAGAGAGAGAGAAACACCATTTCAATTCTCCTGTATGTCCTGTCCATGTAGTAGTATTGACAAACAAAATCTTTGAACCTTTGAATCTTTGAAAATGTGCAAGTCAAAATCACAAATTTATGAGAAAAAAGTTGCAAATTTATAAGAAAACTAGACGATTTTTGTGAAAAAAAAGGAGAAAATAAAAAGCTGAAATGCTGAAATTGAAGAAAAGGTTATAAGGACAAAAGTCACAAATTTGTAAGAAAAGCTGAAAATGTGTAAGAAAAAAATCACTAATTTACAAGAAAAACTTTGCAAGAAATGTAGCAGATTTGCAACAAAAACAGTATCATTTTTAAGAGAAAAAGTTGCAAATTTATAAAAAAAATAGATGTTTTTGTGAAAAAGCAAAAAATAAAAAAAGTTGAAAAGTTGAAAACATATGAGGAAAAAGTTATAATGATAAAAGTCATAAATTTATAAGAAAAGTATCACGACGGCCCTCACGGACCGTCACAAGACGCCTCAGTCACCAGAGAGTTTGCAGTGGTAATTTATTGTTGAGTAAGGATGAACACACACAGAACACATGCAGTGGCTGGGGGAAGTCTGAGCCGGGGAACACCCGATGCGCCAGACGAGATAATCACAAAGATAGTCACATAGAGTCACAGTCACATAGAGCGTACCTTACAACGGGACCGTTAACAGACGGGTAACGGGGGATTCCCAAGTCCGTTAACCACGATGAGCAAGGGGAATAACAGGAGCACGACGGAACGTGGCTGAACATACAGGTGAACAACAGGATATAACAGAGACTGCTGCGCTGGAGGACATTTAGCACCCGCTTATATCTCTGGCGGCTAATGACCCCAACGCGGCACAGCTGCTGCTAATGACAGCAGAGCAGCAGCTGACTTTGACAGCAGGGAGCTCCCCCGGGCGCCTTCACAATAAGAGCCCGAGGAGCTGGAAGGAACCCTCAGCTGCCAAAGCCAGGGAACAAAAAGATATGAGACCCGAGTGTGGCCAGAACCGACACTCGGGTTATGACAAAAAGCTGAAAATAAAAAAAAAAATTCTCAAACTTTTGAGAAAAAGTTTTTTTTTTTTTTTAAATTGCCAGAAATGGAAGAGATTTACAAGAAAAACAGTATCAAATTTAAGAGAAAATAGTTGCAAATTTATTTTAAAAAGTTGAAAATATATGAGAAAAAAGTTACATTTACAAGGAAAAAAGCTGAAAAATGTGCAAGAAAAATTCACAAATTTATGAGAAAAAAGTTGCAAATTTACAAGAAAAAATGTGTTTTTTGTGGAAAAAAGTAGAAAATGAAGACATTGAAAATAATAAGGAAAAAAAGTTATAAAGAAAAAAATCACAAATCTATAAGAGATGCTTTAAAGTCTTTCCAACAATAATGACTTTAATATCTAACATCTTTCCATGTAGTGTTCCTTTGTGCCACACTGAGATTCTGTTATTTTTTGCTCATAAAAGTGATTATTAGCCTCTTCCTCTAATGCCATTAATTCCCCTGGATGGAATTCCCTCACGTTTGTGTGTCAGTCTCAAAAATCTCCATGCAAAATGCCCACTAAGAAAATCTGCAATTTATTACTCGCTGTTTGGGACCAGTAAATTGGGCCCTAAGGGTAGCACTTCACGGAGCGGCGAATGCTGAGGAACGTAAGGAATATGCACAAAAATGCTAACCAAAGTGCTAGCTACTGCTGGCGCAGTGGTTAGCACTGCGCCAGCACAGCAACTCACCCTTGGCTATGGGATCCCTGGTTCGATCCCAGCCCCTGACCAACAGTGATCTGTGTGGAGTTTGCATGTTCTCCCTGTATCTGCGTGGATTTACTCTGGGATTTCTCCAGTTTCCTCCCACAGGCCAAAAACATGCAGGTTAGGTTAATTGAGCCTGTTTTCCACTAGCCCAGCACATCTCGGTACGGCTCGATTCACTTCAGTACGGCTCGGAATGCTTCTGTCTCCATTAGCACAGTGTTGCGGGGCAGCAGCAGATTCTCAGCGAGGCGGGGCCACACTCCCGTGATGTTATGCACCGGACTGAGTCCTTATTTACACGAGACAAAAAATGGAGGATCCAAGGATTATTGCCTTGCTCGCTCTGTGGTTTTATCTCACAATTAATTTTATCTCATAATTAAGCTGCAACAACACAAGTCACTTTTGTTTTGAATTAACTGCCAAATGACCTAGAAATAATGAGCTGAAACTTGTTTTTATTCGTATTAAATAATGAGACGGTGGCACACTGGACTACACCACATCCTAGGGCATTTTGGATGTACTGAATTAAAAAAAATCATGTTTTTCACCTTCAGGTCAACGTTTGGAACAACAGTATTATTATTTTCCGTTTAGATGATGCTACACTCCTTCTAAAGTATTGTAAATCTCTGAATTTGGAATGCCGATAGAACATTCAATTTACATATACTTGTACCTTTGACTTGGTGCTAATTTTTTATGATATTTCAATAAAAAGAACAGAAAGCTTACAAAAAGATTTCTTTTTTGGTCTAGTTAAAAATTACATTACCTTTACAATGGTTGACCCTCAGCATCATTTTGATCAGACTAGGCAATGGAATTTCTATGTAATTATACTGTTTTATAATTCAGTGTTATAACAGAAAAACCACACTTTCCAAAACAATTCCATTTTATTATATACAAAATATCCATCCATCCATTAAAATAAAAAAAAACTTTGCAACACAACATGAAGGTTAATCGATATTTTATACACGCCGACCACTGAGTGCTGAGGCTCGGTAGAATTAATCCGTCTCTGCCAGCTGTGGGTCAGGAAGGCTCGGTTGAATAATCCGTGCGGGCTGTTGCGGCGGACGCGTGGGATGATTCTACAAGGAAAATGCACACAATAAAATACAGCACGAAATATATACAGAAAAGACAATAGTTTTTAACAAGAATACATAAGCTTATTTCAGCGTATTGTTCACATGAATAATTACAATAAAAGCTTTAGTCCGCAGTGTGCTGAAATAAAGCAGCGATCCATCCACAAATGAACAGCTTTTTTATTGCATAAATAAACTGAGCGTCTTACCGAATATATTTGCGAAAAAACGCACAATAAAAAAAAATTAAAACTCACCGTTAAAGGACTCCGAAGTCGAGACCTCCCGGTATATTTTTTCATTCCGGGCGTCTCCGTCTAACTCGCGCTGAATACGTTCGTCTGACAATGCAGTGAGCAGACACTGCACCTCCTTACTGGTCCATGGAACACCCTTATCATGCGAAGCCATTTTTGATAGAGAATAAATGAAAATAGCACAGCAATACACTGAAAAGGAACCGCCAACAGTGGTTGCGTGCTGAGTAAAGGCGATCGTGAAGATTCTTTTTTTTTTTTTTCAAAAACTTTATTGAGAAGGTCGTGAAGATTTGGTAGATGAGGAGGAGGAGAGGAGCGGTTACAACCTGACCAATCAGCGCCGGTTACGACCTGACGAATCAGCGGCGACCAGTCTGTTAACGTCACAACACGGCCCAGCTCAGCACTGCTGTACCCTGCCCTTCAGCGGGGCTGAGAATCGCGGCTGTTAAACCGTGTTGGGGCTTGTGGAAAAGCGTACAAAGCGTGCTGAGCCGTCCCGTGTCGCGCTAAAGCGTGCTAGTGGAAAAGGCCCTTTGGAGACTCTAAAGTGGCCCTAGGTGTGAATGTGTGTGTGAATGATTAACGGATAGTGCCGTGCCGTAGCTGCTTCATCCATCCAGGTGGATGCCCTCAATTTCCCCCCTGGGGATCAATAAAGTATATAAAATCAAAATCAAATCAAAATCAAAAAGAAAGAATTGTACCCCCCCCACCCCCCCAATATCATCACAAACTTCTGTTTGATAATGTTTCATAACTGAACAAAATGACTTTGAAGCACCAGTTCTCAGCAGAAATATCATAAATTTGCTTGCTTAGTTTATAAATTTGTAAATTTCTGTTTTCCCTGTAAATTTTCAACTTTTTTCCAGTAAATTTGGAACTTTTTCTCATAAATTTAGAATGTTTTTCTTGAAAATTTGCAACTTTTTTCTTGTAGATTTGTAACATTTTTCCCCACAAAGTTGCATTTTTTTCATATAGTTTCAACTTATTTCTCATAAATTTACATTTTTTCTTGTAAATTTTTAATTTTTTCCACAGAAGTTTGCACATTTTTTTATAGTAAATTTGCAGCTTTCTTCTCAGGAATTTGTTCTTTTTTTTCTTGTAAGCTGGCAACTTTTTCTTATGAACTTGAGACTTTTTTCCTGTAAATTTTCCAGTTTTCTCATAATTTTTCAAAATTTTCTCTTGGAAATTTGCAACTTTTCTTTTAAATTTGCAACTTTTTTCTTGTAAATTTGGAAGTTTTTTCACACAAATTTGCAATTTTTTTCCTAAAAAGTTTCAACTTGTTTCTCATAAAGTTATGATTTCTTTTGTAAATTTTCAACTTCTTTTTAATAAATTGACACATTTTTTATTATAAATTTGCAACTTTTTTCTCATGAATTTGCTATTTTTTTCTTGTAAATGTGCAACTTCTTATAAATTTGCTACTTTTCCCAGTAAATGTTCCACTTTTTTCTCATAAATTCAACTTTTTTTCCCTTGTAAATGCAACTTTTTTTCTGGTAAATTTGGAGCCTTTTTCTCATAAATTTTCGTTTTTTTTTCTTATACTGTAGATATGCAAATGAATTTGTCATAGATATGCAACTTTTTATTATAAATTTGAAACTCTTTTCTTATAAATATGCCACTTTTTTCACATATACATTGTCACAGAAATTATTTTTGTCATTCTTTTGAGTATTAAAGAATCAACACATTATTGTCTGTTGTCTGGTTTAATTTGTACAAGAGAGACAACTGGTCA
Organism: Pholidichthys leucotaenia; assembly: GCA_020510985.1. Taxonomy (NCBI): domain Eukaryota; kingdom Metazoa; phylum Chordata; class Actinopteri; order Cichliformes; family Pholidichthyidae; genus Pholidichthys; species Pholidichthys leucotaenia. The sequence continues at coordinate 55,460,570 of CM035846.1, read as the reverse complement.
CACAGACCCCACAGCAGTGAGTGATGAAGTCAGCCTCAGTAGAGTGAACACTTCATTTGCATACACACATCCACAGGAGGTCATAAAACAACACATACACGTCTCTCTATTCCATTAATCAGTTGACAGACAAGCACCACTCAGGAAACCAGTCAACCCCCTCCAGCTCTCCTCATCCTGGGTAATAAACCTTACAACCCCTTGACCAGAACTCTGGTTTTCCTTGACCAGAACTCTGGTTTTACAAATATATGAAGACACACGAGCATAGAGTGATGATATAGAGTGAAGTACATGGCAGTAATGCACCTGTAAGCTGGTTGCCAACCACCAATAAAATCTAAAAGAAGAAAAACTCTGGTTTACAACAGGCAATATCCTCCGAACTGGAGAACCCTTAGCTGTAGAGAGAACAATTTCTTCAGACAAAGGAAAGGAGAAATATATAAATTTTTAAAAGATACAAATTACATGAGAGTAGAAAATATAACATTTCCCTTGCAATATGCATTTTTTTCTCATAAATTTACATCTTTTTCTCATAAATGTGCAATGTTCATCTGCATGCTATTTAAATTTTTAATCTTGTAATCAAATATCAATTTGCAACTTTCTGAATTCTTAAATAGGACTCGTATCACATTTTTTCACCTTTATTCTTGCAAATTTCTACCACCTATGATGCCTACATGATGTCTATATAGACACCATAGTATAGAGTGATTCAAGAAAATCTGTGTGTGTGTGTCTGTGTGTGACCAAAGGCAGACATCACTCACTATCATAGGACTCGCTATGACATCATCAAAGATCAAAGGAAGACATCACTCATGCTCACTCTTCTTCTTCTTTTAGATTTGATTGCCGGTTGGCAACCAGCTTACAGATGCATTACCGCCACGCACCTCACTCCACACCATCACTCCATCTGGTCAGGAGCTATGCTGCTAATCATCACTCGATATCCTCACGCTCACTCACGATCATAGGACATCAAAGATCAAAGGCAGGCATCACTCACGATCACATGGCTTGCTATGACATCATCAAAGATCATAGAACTCGCTATGACATCATCAAAGATCAAATGGGCAGGCATTACTGAACAAGTGCTGATGTGCTTGCTTACACCCTTGCTTACACCTGCTACGGGCATGCAGAAATACTTGCTTATACTTGGTTTCTACAGGCATGCACAGGTGTGCATTAGTTTGTTTACATTTGTTGAAAAATATCAAATCACCCACTGGGAAGGGGGATGCATTTTTTTTAAATCATTGTTGTGAAGAAGCCCGTCTGATACAGAGGCAGCCATTCCTCGCATGTGGACGGATAATTTTTTCACACATAAGGAATTGTTCAGAACTCCTTATAAGAATTCCTTATACAAAGATATACAGTGATGATAATTAAGTCAGTGGCGGTAATGGACCTGTGAGCTGGCTGCCAACTGCCAATCAAATCTAAAAGAAGAAGAAGACGAAGAGGAAGAAGAGGCCCGTCTGAATCGGGCACTCAGGAGTGCACCACCCTGACTGTGTGCTTCACTGCACGGGAGTGAGCCTTCTGTCGCACAGACACTTTGCCCTTTGAGACGTCACTGAAGTTGACATTAACAACCTGCTTTCAACATGTGTCAGCCGTGGCGTCCCTCTGCTGGGGCAAAGACAGTCACTTGCTGCTCTTGGTGCTGACATGCACACCAGTCTCTACCACAGAAACGTCCTGTCTGCGGGCAAAACCATTTATTCTAATTGCCGCGTGTCACATGTAAGGAGATGAATAATGGTGTGTGAAGGGAGGGAGATGGAAACACTGCGTCGTGTGTCATATCACCGGAGATATTTGACAGTCAGTCTTTACAGTAGCTATTTAGCTGCTCTCACTGCTCAGAATCTTTCCTGCAGAATCCTTTACTGGGTTGCCTGAGACTATTATAAGAAATGAAAGATCAGTCTGAACATGGACGGGATGAAGAGGAGCAGAAACAGTAGTGGAGGTGACCATGTCATCTGACAGCAGCTCTAAGAAATAATTAGCTTTGTTCAAGGTTATTTATTTATGTCTCTCCTGGAGAAATTAGTTCTGTCATGCAGAAGGACAAAACATTAGCAAATAAATACTTAATATAATAAATCTCCTTTGCAAAACTAATGAAGCAAAATGAAGTTAATGCCAAGTACAAATATGCAAAGCGCAAGTGTACCATGGTTGCAAATGAGGCGGAGCAGTGAAAGGGATGCAGCCAGAGTCCTGAAAACCATTACACCCATTTTAATAGCATTGTGAATGAGAGACATGGAGTCTTTTAGTCCTCCAGGCAGGTGTCCTATGTGGCTTTAATGCAATGGCTCAAACTCCCTATGAAGTAGATTACAATTAGTCTTCCAAGAGACCTGTGCATTATAAATGTCTAAAACTGTGGGCTGATTCATCACTGGGCTCTATTAACAGAGAACCTCCACCTCTGTAACACTGGTTTATGATCAACACCGTAATACAGAACATTATAAATGAAGCCTACTGCCTTTGAGGACTTCTATAATAACCTCTATCCTTCGGAAATAAGCCCAAACAAAAAAAAAAAAAATATTGATTTGTTTCTCAAAAATGTTAAGTTACCACAACTAAACAAAGACCAAACCATTATGACTGATCCACCACTTTCACTAAACAAACTTTCTACTGCCCTTACTCCCATGACAATTAACAAACCACCTGGACCAGATGGCTTCCCCGCTGACTTCTATAAACATTTCTGTTCTACAATCTCTCCTCTCTTCTTCAGAATGATAACTGAAGTCAAACAAACCTCAAGATTCCCAGCAGATATGAATATAGCTATGATCTGTCTCCTTTTAAACCCAATAATGACCCAACACAGCCAACTAGCTACCACCCTATTTCACTCATTAATGCAGATACAAAAATTATTAGTAAAGCCGTAGCTCACAGAATCAAAAAAAGTTCTAGAATCTGTAATAGGCCCTGATCAAACTGGTTTTATTAAAGGCAGACATGCATCCAATAACACATGTAGACTTTTTAATTTAATACAGTATTCATCATCACAAAAAGCAAAGACAATAATAGTGTCATTGGATGCTGAAAAGGCCTTTGATCGGCTAGACTGGACTTTCCTGTTTTCCACTTTGAGGGGATTTGGCTTCAGGGAATCATTTATTAATTGGGTCAAGATACTTTATACTGCACCTTCAGCTACAGCTGTAACTAATGGGTTAATATGACCAAACTCGACCTGAATTGCTCTCTATATGTGTTGTTTTTCTTTTGATATTTCCCTGCCTGCCCCAGGGACTACAGAGGGAAATTAGTGAGAACGCTGTAATCTGGTACAGAGCATCTTTACCATGTTTAATGTTTTTCTGTACATGGTCTCTGACAAAATAAAACAATAAACTACAACTAAAAACCAAGATTCACTCCATACAGGGGGACTAGGCAAGGATGTCCACGCTCCCCATCTCTATTTACTATATTCATAGAACCTCTGGCAGCTGCCATTCACCAGAATATGTTTATCAAAGGTATTCAGACAACTAATATGCATCATAAAATATCTTTTATGCAGATGACATTTTCTTGTTTTTACAAGACACTCCATCATCACTTGCAGAAACAACGAAACTCACTGAATCATTTTCACATGTGTCTGAATATTCGGTTAACTGGAATAACTCATCTGTCCTGCCTATACACAGTAACAGTTGGGAAGTGGCAGCCACCTCTCCACCTATCCCTATTTACACCACTCACAACACTTATCTTGGTATTAAGGTTCCCCCCAAGCTGTCAGAGTTGGTCGGCCTTAACTTCACTCCACTTATCAAAAATATTAATGATGATCTTTTGCGCTGGTCAAACCTGCTACTTTCAATTGTTGGCAGAATACACATCATTAAAATGACAATCTTCTTTAAGATAAACTACTTGTTTTCAATGATTCCAATGCAGCCCTCCACATCCTGGTTTCATTCATTAGATTCTGCCATTATTCAGTTTTACTGGAAAAATAAGACTCCGCAAATTAAATTATCAACCCTACAAAAAGCAAAAACGCACGGAGGGCTTGAAGCTCCACAGTTTTATTATTATCTTTCAAGCCAACTTCAGTATATTCTTAAGTGGATCCATCCAACCCTCGCTGGTACGGTAAGTCTTGACTGGATATAGAGCAAACAGCCTGTGGAAACATACAAATTAAAGATTTACCGTTCCTCAGTCAATCCATCAAACAACATCCATGTTTTCAAATACCTACTATAGCGGCCACTCTGACAGCCTGGTGGAAATTCCACAGAAGTGCCAACTCTCCTTTAGTTTCATCTAAACACACTCCAATGTGGAGCAACCCCAATTTTGCATGTAATAAAAAGCCATTGTATAGTCAAAAATGGGCTGAAAAAGGAATAACACATTGAACATGTAATTTTGAACAATATCTTTATTACTTTTTCCCATCTGATCCAGACGTACAATATTGGGAGTAATTTTTTTTTTAGAGTGTTTGCAGGTTAAATCATACATCCAGTCTACCGTTTAGTTACCATTCATGACTTCAACCCTGATCTTCCCCCGATCCCCTCTGAATTTTTAAGTATTTCTCTATCAAAGAAAATTCAATCAAGTATATATACTGTAGAATAATTTTACAGTCAGATGAAACTATCTCATTACCCACTAAAAATGGGAACAGGATTTATCCTTTGCTCCCAATGTTGACATTTAGTACAAAACTGCAAAAACATTTATTTTATGACTAAAAATATGAATATACAACTTCTACAATACAATATTTTACATAGAACTCAACTCACTGGACCTAAATTGGCAAAATTGGGATTTTCAAAAGACCCTTGTTTACACTGTCCGCACAATAACATTGATAGTTATATCCATGCCACATGGGATTGCACTCCTGTAAAACAATTCTGGGAAGAGGTCACCAATTCGCTGTCCCACTTTTTAGACTGTTACATCCCTTGTTCACCTTCAGTTTGTCTGCTTGGGGATACATCAATAGTTAATCTCAACAGACAAAACTGTAAATTTCTCCTTCTGGCACTAGCCATCGCTAAAAAAAAAAAAAAAAAAATCTATTCTTCTCAAACGGAAATCAAAGAACTCCATAAATATCACACTCTGGAAAAATCTGTTAGTCAACTACACCTCTATGGGAACAGTAACTACCTCCTTGTCTTTGTCTCCGTCCAAGTTCACAGAAAACACTCCTATCTGGACACCCCTTATTGAGTTTCTTAACTCTTTAACATCCTTCGTTTAATGGACATAGAAAGTGCCCTCACTGTCTACATTGCAGTTCTGCGCCTGTCATGTGATGTGTCATGTGATGTAATAAAAATCCTGAGCTGTACTAAGTATTCCACCTCACAAGGTGGCAGACACATATAACTTACTGCCTTGCCTTGGAGGACCAATGGCCCCCAAATACCCCCCCCCCCCAAAAAAAAACAACAACCAAAAAAAAAAAAAACGGTACTTCTGGACACCAGAGAAGAAGAGTTTGTAAACGAATCTTGATGTTCGCCATCGCAACACGGAGGAGGCATTTGTTCCCAAATTTGCCAACTATGATTCCAAAAAGAGATGATTTAGCTTATGAAGGTAAATATCTATATTTTGTTATAACAGAGGGTGGCTGAAGCTGTTTGATTTGCACCTGCCATCAAACCCCCAGCGCCATGTGACTGGACAGAACAACTGCGCCGGTTCCCGGTCGTCAAATGAGATAAATTGTGGTGGAATAAAAGCAAAATTGCAGTGGAATAATCATAACAGTTTCTGAATGTGGGAGAGAATGCGAAAATGACAGAGAGAAGACAAAAAAAAGACCAGGATGGATGCAAATGGACAAAGTGAGCCGCCTGGCCAGCGGTAAGTGACAAATTTCTTTGTTTTTTTAAATTGTAACTGATTTTCTGGTTCATATACTTTAAAGATAAGATAACAAAATGCCCAAAACAACAAACGCTGACAAAAAACAAAACCATCCTTTGTATAAATATGTCCAAAGTCTGCTTTTGACTGAAAGTTATGTAATTCAAAATGGCTGCCGTGGTATTATGCAAATTAGGTGCGTAAATTTACTCATATCTAAAACTTTGGATCGTATTCTACATCTTTCTAATTGACAGTAAGCCATTATCTCTTCCCACTTTCAAGTTATAGCTTTGGAAATCTCTGACATCTGAACTGAATATTTTCTTGAAAAAAATCTTGACCACCAGAGGGAGTGGAGGAAACGATGCAATGGAGCAACACAGGCAGTCACTGGTTTAAAACTTGAATTATACCTCTGAAGTTTCCCTTTTTTGCCTTATCCCTTTGCCTGTTAACCGGTTAAAAAAATGATACATGTTTACCTGCTTACTTGCTACCTATGAGATGTGTTAACTTGCTTTTAAAGCCAGGAAAAGTCTATAAAAATGCTGTAATTCTGTTAACTTGACTTTGACGCATTGCATGTTGTATCTGAATGAACCTTCTTCTACTTGTATGTTGTTTTCAGCATGAATAGTACGTCTCTTCTGTCTCTTTTTTTCCTCTTACCCCCACCAACCAGTCGCAGCAGATGAGTGCCCCTCCCTTAGCCTGGATCTGCTGGACGTTTCTTCATATAAGGGAGTTTTTCCTTCCCACTGTCACCTAGTGCTTGCTCATAAGGGGTCATTCAATTGTTGTTGGGGTTTTTTTCTCTCCCTCTGAATTACTTATGATTTGTATTTGTGCTGATGTGTCTAGTGCCTTGGCATGAGCTTTGTTGTGGTTGGGCGCTATACGAGTAAAGTTAAATTGAGGTTTTGTTGCCCAGCATGCCTACATCATCCAGTTTAAATGGACACCACCACTCATCTATCCTCAGCTGAAGTGCCTGGCTATGTCCTCTTCCCTATGTTATAGCTGTCATTATTATTAATGATGATAATGGTAATTGTTGTTGTTGATGATGGTGGTGGTGTTACTGATGATAATAATAATGGCTGTTGTGGTTGGCAACAACAGCAATAATTATAGGTGTGTGTGTATGTGTGTGGGTGTGGGTGTGTATGTATGTTGTTTGGGTTTGAGGCAGGTGGACATTCATCACTTTAGTCTTATGAACACATCTCCAACTACCCCATATATCTTTGCAGGTGTTGCTGATTTATGCTCTTATTAGCCATTACAATTCTGAATTTTGAAGCATCTGATTGCTGTAACATATCTTTGCCACACTTCTATCATCTCTTCCCACCTCTCCTGCTCTGTGCGTGTGTTAATGTTATTATGCAAGTTTTTTGTTTGTTTGTTTTATTTTAGTCTGTTCTTGTTAATGGGTGTTAATGTGCTTGTTCATAAAAACCTGGATGACTAACAACTTTCTCAAGCTAAACAGCAATAAAACAGAAATCATCATTTTTGGACCAAAATCTCTTTTACCCTCTTCCCAGAACTTTTCATTCCTAATCGATGGTCACTCAGTCACCCCCTCCCCCCTGGCCAGAAACCTCGGCATTATCATGGACCCCACCCTCTCCTTCAAATCTCACATCAACCATATCACCAAAACATAATTTTTTCATCTTCGTAATATTGCACGCCTCAGTCCCACCCTCTCACCCTCTGCTGCTGAAATACTTATCCACGCCTTCATCACCTCCAGACTTGATTACTGTAACAGCTTTCTGTATGGACTTCCTTCCACCATCCTCCAAAAACTACAGTATGTCCAAAACTCAGCCGCCCGCCTACTTACTCACTCCCGTTCCAGAGACCACATCACTCCTCTCCTCCGTCAGCTCCACTGGCTCCCCTTTCAACAGCGCATCAACTTCAAGATCCTCCTCATCACCCATAAAGCTCTCCATAACCTCGCCCCCTCATACCTAACGGCCCTTCTGTCTCGTCTTTCTCCCACTCGTCTCCTCCGCTCTGCTGATGCTCACCTTCTTACCCCTATCACCAAGACAAAATTCCGCACCTTGGGTGATAGATCATTCGCCATCGCCGCACCAACCCTCTGGAATTCCTTGCCCCTTCACATCAGGTCTGCCAACACACTTGCTTCTTTTAAAAGTCAACTCAAAACCCATCTTTTTAAATCTACCTATAAAAACTGACTGCCTTTTCTACCTATGTGTACCTATGTGTATGTGTTTACCCGTTCTCTGTATGTTTGTCCCTATGCTGCTTTGTAAAGCGTCTTTGAGTATTTAGAAAAGCGCTATATAAGACTGATGTATTATTATTATTATTATTATTATTATTATTGTTCGTTTTGTATTTCTCCAGTGTGTTACAATGATTGTCTCTTGGTTAATTTCTGCATGTTCTGTTCTGTGTTTGCAAATAAAAAAGATTTTAAAAAAGGGTTATAACTGATTCAGTCACACTTCTGCAAATGAAAGACACTGTTTGGTATCAACAGCAGTTCCTGTATGTTTAGAACTTTTTTCTAATATTGAAGGTAAATGTATCAACTCTTAACCCGCAGGGAACCTTTAAATATTAAAGGCTTTCATAGTGCTATGCACAAAAAATGTGTTTTTCATAAGGTTGCCAGAAAAAAACAACAACTATATATTAATATTACTAGTACATACCCATGCATACCCGTCCATGCCTGTAGAAACCAAGTATTTCTTCATGCCTGTTGCTGAAGGGTCTCTTCCTGTCTCAGACGGCTGTGTTGTTCACAGTCACGTCTGCGGCGTACTGCTGAAACCTGAGGTGTTTCATCTTCATGGCATCTTTTCTGACGTGCAGCAGTTCTCCTCACTCTATTGCTCTCCATCTGGTGGGTCTTCTCCTTCTTTGTTCAGACCACTGGTTGAGGGATAGGTGTGTTGTAATTCCAGTTCATGGACAGGATCATGCAAATAGATCTGAGCAAAAAGTGGCTTTCGACCCTGTTCAGGAAGACCCGTGCATGCCCGTGGAAACCGAGAAACTGGAGCACCCGGAGAAAATCAGTGCTTTGCTTGGCATTTTACACATTTGTAGTGTAGACTGCCATTCTTCATGGGTACTGCTTGGAATGGGTGTGGTTTAAAGTAGGGTGTCCTATTCTTAATCGGGTGACAGAATGACGTAGTGACAGATTTCTTGAATTTATAGAGTGTGTTCTGCCTTACTGAGTGCGATTTCCAGATTTACTGCTTCAAATGGGTGTGGTTTAAAGTAGTGTGTCTTATTCGGTCTCAGCTTCTCTGTGCCTTGCCTGGTGCATGCAGCGTTGGCGGCCAGCCGACTATTCCGCATCTCCTGGGTCTCAGCTTGCCTGTGCCTTTCCTGGCGTGCAGCATTGCTCACTCTGCCGGCATTTCGGGTTTCAAGTGACTCAGCACGTGCATGGCGCACTGCCACACATTTCCTGTCTGTCTGTGCATCCCTTGTCTGTCATACCCTATGCTGGTGAAGGGTCTCCTCCTGTGGCTGGCATCATAGGACACTACATCATAGGCAGCCAGTCCTATTGCCTATATGACGGCATCACCTATATGACATCATTGCGAGTCCTACAGTGGGGCAAAAAAGTATTTAGTCAGCCACCAATTGTGCAAGTTCTCCCACTTAAAAGATGAGAGAGGTCTCTAATTTTCATCATAGGTGTACCTCAACTATGAGAGACAAAATAAGAAAAAAAAAATCCAGAAAATCACATTGAAGGATTTTTTAATGAATTAACTGGTAAATTCCTCGGTAAAATAAGTATTTGGTCAATAACAAAAGTTCATCTCAATGCTTTGTTATATACCCTTTGTTGGCAATGACAGAGGTCAAACGTTTTCTGTAAGTTTTCACAAGGTTTTCACACACTGTTGCTGGTATTTTGGCCCATTCCTCCATGCAGATCTCCTCTAGAGCAGTGATGTTTTGGGGCTGTCGCTGGGCAACACAGACTTTCAACTCCCTCCAAAGATTTTCTATGGGGTTGAGATCTGGAGACTGGCTAGGCCACTCCAGGACCTTGAAATGCTTCTTACGAAGCCACTCCTTCGTTGCCCGGGTGGTGTATTTGGGATCATTGTCATGCTGAAAGACCCAGCCATGTTTCATCTTCAGTGCCCTTGCTGGTGGAAGGAGGTTTTCACTCAAAATCTCACGATACATGGCCCCATTCATTCTTTCCTTTACATGGATCAGTCGTCCTGGTCCCTTTGCAGAAAAACAGCCCCAAAGTATGATGTTTCCACTCCCATGCTTCACAGTAGGTATGGTGTTCTTTCTCCTCCAAACACGACAAGTTGAGTTTTTACCAAAAAGTTCTATTTTGGTTTCATCTGACCATATGACATTCTCCCAATCCTCTTCTGGATCATCCAAATGCTCTCTAGCAAACTTCAGACGGGCCTGGACATGTACTGGCTTAAGCAGGGGGACACGTCTAGCACTGCAGGATTTGAGTCCCTGGCGGCGTAGTGTGTTTCTGATGTAGCCTTTGTTACTTTGGTCCCAGCTCTCTGGAGGTCATTCACTAGGTTCCCCCATGTGGTTCTGAAATTTTTGTTCACCGTTCTCGTGATAATTTTGACCCCACAGGGTCAATTTTGCGTGGACCCCCAGATGGAAGGAGATTATCAGTGGTCTTGTATGTCTTCCATTTTCTAATAATTGCTCCCACAGTTGATTTCTTCACACCAAGCTGATTACCTATTGCAGATTCAGTTTTCCCAGCCTGGTGCAGGTCTACAATTTTGTTTCTGGTGTCCTTTGACAGCTCTTTGGTCTTGGCCATAGTGGAGTTTGGAGTCTGACTGTTTGAGGTTGTGGACAGGTGTCTTTTATACTGATAACGAGTTCAAACAGGTGCCATTAATACAAGTAACGAATGGAGGACAGAGGAGCCTCTTAAAGAAGAAGTTACAGGTCTGTGAGAGCCAGAAATCTTGCTTGTTTGTAGGTGACCAAATACTTATTTTACTGAGGAATTTACCAATTAATTCATTAAAAAATCCTTCAATGTGATTTTGAAGCCTGTAGTCAGAGGTCATGGTCTCAGAGTGAACCTGTGTACCAGGTTTGGTGACCCTACCTTTCTTTGGATAAAGGATAAGGACCTGTACTTATTCAATTCAATTCATTTCAATTCAATTCAACTTTATTTATATAGCACCATTTCACAACAACAGTCATCTCATAGCACTTTCAACTGTAGGGGAAACCCCCCCAATTGCAGAAAGACCCCAGCAATCAGACGATCCCCTATGAGCAAGCGCTTGGCGATGGTGGAGAGGAAAAACTCCCTTTTAACAGGAAGAAACCTCCAGCAGAACCAGGCTCAGGAAGGGGCAGTCATCTGCTGCAACTGGCTGGGGGGTGAGGGGATAGAGAAGATGAAAAGAACAGATAGGTAGAGAGCAAACAGCACGATGGGGACTCAGTCTATGAGAGAGAATAAACAGATGTTAATGACCAGCAAAAAAACCCATTTCATTGAGAGTGAAGAAAGGAGTGAAGCCCAGTGCAATTATTGGAGGTCCCCCGGCTGTCTAAACCTAATAGCATGCATAACTGAGGGAGGGTTCAGAAACACATGATCCCTCCCTAATTGTAAGCTATATCAAAAAGGAAGGTTTTAACCCTATTCTTAAAAACAGAGATTGAGTCTGACTCCCGAAACCAGATTGGCAGCTGGTTCCACAAGAGAGGAGCTTGATAACTGAAGGCTCTGCCCCCCATTGTACTTTTGGAGATTCTAGGTATTACAAGTAATCCAGCATTTTGGGAGCGCAGTGCTCTGTTAGGATAATAGGGTAATATCAGATCTTTTAAATAAAAAAGGAGCCTGATTGTTTAGAGATTTAAAAGTTAGAAAAAGGATTTTAAAAGTAATTCTAAACTCTAAGGGAAGCCAATGAAGGGAGGCCAGAACCAGAGAGATATGATCTCTCTTTCTAGTACCTGTTAAAACTCTTGCAGCAGCATTTTGGATCAACTGAAGACTTGTTAGAGATGTTTTAGGACAACTTCATAATAAAGAGTTACAATAATCTAATCTAGAGCTAACAAAAGAGTGGATCAGTTTCTCAGCATTACTCTGAGACAAGATGCTCCTAATCTTGGCAATATTACACAAATGATAGAAGGCAGTCTTAAAAACAAATTTAATATGTGAATTGAAAAACAGATCTCGATCAAAAATAACTCCAAGGTTCCTCTCAGAGCTATTAAGAGAAAGAGTAACTGCATCCAAACTAAAAGTTTGATTTGGAAAGGTATTTCTAAGGTTTTTTTGACCAACAAGAATGACTTCAGTCTTATCTGAATTTAATAGCAGGAAATTACAAGTCATCCAAGCTTTGATTTCCTTAAGACAGGCTTCTAACTTGGCTAATTGATTACGATCATCTGGCTTTATTGACAGGTATAATTGTGTATCATCTGCATAACAATGAAATGTATACAGTGCTTCCTAATAATGTTGCCTAACGGAAGCATATATAAACTAAAAAGAGTAGAGCCTAGCACAGATCCCTGTGGAACTCCATGACTGAGTTGAGACTAAATTCGAAGAGACAACGCCTCAGTGCCAAGTCAAAGAAGAATCCTAGTCACAGTCCCAAAGCCGAAAGCAAACAGTCCCGAGAGCACCTTGCGGTAGGACCTGCCCTTCGCATACTACAACTAAACGTTGAAGGCCTATCTGCAGCCAAGCGAAGCCTTATTGAAGTCCTCGCCTTCCAACACTCGATTGATGTAATCTGCCTCCAAGAGACTCATATTGGCACAGAGGAAGCTGGCCGCTACACCATCAATGGCTTTGACCTCCTGTGCTATGTTCCACATGCCAAACATGGACGTGCCACCTATGTGCATTCTGACATAGTTGAAGTAAACCACCTGACAACAACACATTTCTCAGACACCATAACCATTGGTGGCTTTCATACTGTCAATGTATACAAGCCCCCTAGTGCCAACTGGGATCTGCAGGTCTTACCCACCCCACCCCACCCTGCCATCTATGTGGGGGACTTTAACAGCCATCACCCTGACTGGGGGTACCCAGCAGTGGATAGTGACGGGGAGGTACTTTCAGACTGGGCATCTAGAAATGATCTCGCTCTGATACATGACCCCAAACAAAGAGGAACCTTCCACTCTGCTAGGTGGAAGAAGGACTATTCTCCTGACCTGTGCTGGGTCAGCTCTTTGAATGGGACACCATATCCTACACAGATCCTCATTCTTGACGATTTTCCACACAGCCAACACCGGCCCCTGCTTGTACACATTGGCCTACAACTTCCAGTCATAAACAGCCCAAGGAAGATGCGCTGGAACTTCCACAAAGCCAACTGGAAGAAATTCAGTGAAACCCTGGATCGGAGTGCTGTTACCGTCCCACTCCACACCATCACTGTAGATGAAGCATACAACCGCTTCTGCAGCGCAATCTTCAAGGCTGCTCACACTGCAATCCCACAAGGCTACCGACCCCTCTATGTCCCATACCTGGACGGAGAAAGCACTGCCCTCCTACAATCCTATCAAACATCAGGTACCCAGAGATAGCAGACCATCTCATTGAATCGCTAAGTACAGCCCGGCGAAAGAAATGGGAGGAGACAGTTGCTGACTGGAGCTTTATCCACTCTAGCAGGAAATGTTGGAGCCTCATCCGTCGCCTAAGAGCTGCACAGAAGCCCCCTAGCCAAAGCCGAGCATCTGTCACACCCAACCAAGTTGCATCCCACCTACTGACCATCGCCAAAGCACCCCAAGACAAAGACATCAGAAGAGCAGTTACAACTGAGCTAAAAAAACACCAAAAAATGCCCGTAGAGGAAACGAACCCTGAACCCTTCGAGGCTGCTGAACTGGAGAAAGTCCTACAGGGCCTGAAATGTGGAAAGGCAGCAGGATACGACAACATCTTCCCAGAATTCATGAAAAATCTTGGCCCCCGAGCCCTAACCTGGTTGACACAACTCTACACAAGGATCATACAAACAAACTTGATCCCAAAGAAATGGCGGACAGCAAAGGTCATTGCCATACCAAAACCTGGCAAAGACCACAAACTACCAGCAAGCTACCGCCCAATCTCCCTACTCAGCGTTCCTTATAAAATCATGGAGCGCCTAATACTGCAATGTATTTCCCCAGGAATAGAAGAAATTCTAAGTGTGGATCAAGCAGGTTTCCGCAAGGACCGCAGCACAGGAGAACAAGTACTGGCCCTAACCACCTTCATCGAAAATGGCTTCAAGAGCAGACTGAAGACAGGGGCTGTGTTTCTCGATCTTACAGCCGCCTATGATACAGTCTGGCACAAAGGCCTCCTCCTGAAACTTACAAAGGTGATCCCTGCCTGGGCAATAGCAATTATAAAAACCCTGCTGACCAACCGAAGGTTCAGAGTCCACCTCGGTCAGAACATAAGCACATGGAGAACGCAGAAAAACGGACTCCCACAAGGCTCAGTTCTAGCTCCAACCCTGTTCAACCTCTACATAAACGACCTGCCCACTACAAAATCCCGCAAATTCATCTGTGCGACAACATCTGTTTGGCACTCCAAGCACCAGACTTTGAGTCACTGGAACGGGTGCTCACGGAAGGTCTTGCCAAAGTGGACCAGTTCTGCAAAACCTGGCACCTAAAACCAAGCCCAGCAAAAACCGTCTCCAGTGTATTCCATCTCCACAATGTAAAAACTGCCAGAGAACTAAACATCCACCTGAGCAGACTCAAGCTTAAGCACGCCTCAAATCCAACCAACCTTGGAGTGACCCTTGACAGGACCCTATCCTTCAAGGAACATTTAAAGGGGATGGCTGCTAAGGTGAAGGCACAAAACAACCTGCTCTGCAAGCTCGCTGGTGCAAAATGGGGGGGCGGCAGTCTCCACCCTGCGCACCTCAGCACTGGCCCTTTCATACTCTGTAGCAGAATATTGTGCCCCTGTCTGGTCCAGGTCATCCTACACACACCACGTAGACACCCAGCTCAACACAACCATGAGAACCATAACTGAGACAATCCGCTCAACACCACTCCCCTGGCTCCCTGTACTGTCAAACATAGCCCCCCCACACATCCGGCGAGCAGCACTAACTCAAAGGATGCTTCAAAAAGCGAAAGACTCTCCTCACTTACTAATCCATGCAGATATCTACACCCCACCCACTGCCCGACTTCCATCCAGACGGCCGATTTGGAAAAACCCTCCCCCAGCTGATTTCACCATCCAGACAGCTTGGCAAGTGGAATGGGAGACCAAGGAGGTCCCAAACAAACACCTGGTGACAAACCCCAACCAACAGGTCCCAGGCACCAACCTCCCAAGAAGACACTGGTCTACACTCAATCGCTTCAGGACTGGACATGGCCCCTGCTTGGCCAGCCTTCACAGATGGGGCAGTAGCCCTAGCCCACTGTGTGCATGTGGAGAGGAGCAAACAATAGAACACATCATAGAGGCTTGCCTGCTCCAAAGACTGGAAGGAGGATTACACACCCTCCATACAGCAAACCAGGAGGCAACTGCTTGGCTTGAGGACTTTGCATTCGCTAAATAAATAAACTGAGCTTTGAGCTGAAAGAAAACTCATTATTGACATGAACAAACTGGAACCTATCAGATAAATAAGATCTAAACCACTGCAACGAAGTTTCATTAAGTCCAACATAGTGTTCTAATCTATCAGGTAGAATATTATGATCGATAGTATCAAAAACTGCACTAAGGTCTAAAAGGACAAGTACAGAAACAAGTCCATTATCAGATGTGATCAGGAGGTCATTAGTGACCTTCAGTAAGGCTGTTTCAGTACTATGATGGATTCTAAACCCAGAATGAAACTCTTCAAATCAACCACTTCCCTGCAAGTGGTCAAATAATTGCATAGCAACAACACTTTCTAAGATTTTTGAAATGAAAGGGAGATTAGAGATTGGTCTATAGTTAGCTAAAACTTCTGGATCCAGTGTTGGCTTTTTGAGTAAGGGTTTAATTGCAGCAGTTTTAAAAGCCTGCGGTACATGGCCTAAAGTTAATGAAGAATTGATTATTTGAAGAATAAAGCTACCAATAAATGGGAAGGCTTCTTTAAATAACCTGGTAGGAATAGGGTCTAAAAGACAAGATGAAGGCTTGGATGAGGAAACTATTTTGTCTAACTCTAAAAGGTCAATTGGAGTAAACTGATCCAAACAGATGTCAGTTGAAGAAGCTGTAGTAGTTAGTGTATTTAAGTTAACGGTGGGAAGAATCTGACTGATTTTATCCCTGATAGAAGAAATTTTATTATTGGAAAAGTTCATAAAGTCCTGACTAGTAAGCTCTAAGGGAATGCTAGGATTGGCAGAGTCCTGACTCTTTGTCAGCCTGGCTACAGTGCTGAAAAGAAACCTGGGATTATTCTTGTTCTCTTCTATTAATACAGAGTAATGACTTGTTCTAGCTTTTCTCAGAGATTTTTTATAAATTAAAAGATGATTTCTCCAAGCTAAATAGATTTCATCTAAATTAGTGGAGTGCCATTTTCCTTCTAATTGACGAGTCTTCTGTTTTAAGCTACGAGTTTCTGTGTTGGACCAAGGAGTTAGAAATCTCTGATTAGACTTTTTCTTTTTTAAAGGGGCTACCATGTCCAGAGTCTGATGCAGAGAAGCTGTAACACTATCTACCATGCTATCAATTACAGAAGGAGCAAGCTGTCTATAGCTCATTTCCGTTGTGTTGACACATGGCATAGAGGAAACAATCTGCATAAATTTGGTAACATCATCTGAGAGGCATCTACTGTAGTAATATTTTTCTTTAGGAGCCAAATAGTCAGAAATAGTAAAATCAAAGGCTAACAGACAATGGTCTGACAGTACAGGGTTATGAGGAGACACTACCAGCTTTTCTATTTCTATGCCATATGTCAGAACAAAGTCCATGGTGGAGATAATGGGTAGAATTTCTTACTTTCTGAGAAAACCCCATCGAGTCTAATATTGAATTAAATGCCATATTAAGGCAATCACTATCTACATCTACATGTATATTAAAGTCCCCTACTATAATTATTCTATCTGATTTCAGCACTAAATCAGCTAAGAATTTGGCAAATTCGCATAAAAACTCTGAGTAGGTTGATGGGGGATGATAAACTATGGCAAATAAAATTGGGTTTAGCCTAAAATTGCTAAAATTCCCAATACTGAGGACCAGGTCCTCAAAGGAATTATAATGTGTTTTTTGCTTTACATTAACTAGTAATTTGGAATGGTAAATTGTTGCTACTCCTCCTCCACGACCAGAACTTCTGGGATTTTGACAGTTTAAATAACCAGAGGGAGTTGATTCATTCAAACCAACATAATCCTCTTGCCCTAGCCAAGTCTCTGTAAGGGATATTAAATCAATCTGATGATCAATTAACAGATCATGGACTAACAGAGACTTGGGAGTTAGAGACCTAATATTTAACAAACCGCATTTAATTTTTTTTAAATTATGAGGAGGAACAGAGGCCAAATCATTCAATTTAGAGGCTTCATGTTTAATTTGAGTTTTACCAACTTTTTGTTTAATCACTTTGGTATTCTTATACATTATTTTTTATTTGCTTTGGAGGGAGCAGACAATGATTCTCTGATGGGGAAGACAGGGGCTAAGTTGAGGGGTGGCAGATGAAGAGGAGCTGCAGAGAGGTGTGTAAGACTGCGACTCTGCTTCCTGGTCTCAACTCTTGAGTTGTCACGGTTTTGGAAATCTGGATAATTTCTGCTGCCATATTAGGCAGCATGCCACCATCAGTGTGTGAATGTGTGTGTGAATGGGTGGATAGCATGATCTGTAAAGCGCTTTGGTCATCAAGAGATGAGAATAAAAGCGCTATATAAGTGAGTGCCATTTACCATTTTACCATAAAAATGATGCCAGATTGTTAGATAAATGAGACGCGCCATCCAAAGTGGGATGGACGCCATCTCGTCTCATAAGACCATGTTTTCCCCAAAATGAGCTCCAATTGTCTATGTAGCCCACGTTGTTTGCAGGACACCACACAGACAGCCAGCGGTTGAAGGATAACAAGCGGCTAAACATGTCATCACTGGTCAGATTGGGGAGGGGCCCAGAGAATACTACAGAGGCAGACATTGTTTTTGCAAAGTCACACACCGATTCCACGTTAAGTTTTGTGACTTCTGACTGCTGGAGTCGGACGTCATTAATGCCGGCGTGGATAACAATTGTGGAGTATTTATATTTACTTTTAGCCAGCATTTTCAAATTTGACTCGATGTCGCCTGCTCTGGCCCCAGGAATGCATTTGACTATGGCCGCTGGAGTCTCTAGGTTCACGTTTCTGACTACAGAGTCACCAGTGATCAGAGTTTTTTCCTCAGCGGGTGTGTCGCTGAGCGGGGAAAAATGATTAGAAACACGAACAGGTTGGTGGTTAACCGGGGCCTTATATAGCGCTCTTTCTAGTCTCAAAGAGCTTCACTAGTACTAACCCTCTATTCTAAGGGCCTAAAGGAGACAGATATCTAGGGACAATTTAGAACAACCAATTAACCTAACATGTATGTCTTTGGATTGTGGGAGTAAACTGAAGTCCCCGGAGTAAACCCATGCAGCACATTGAGAACATGCAAACTCCACACAGAAAGGATCCTACCCCTGCCAGCCTGGGGATTTGAACCTGGAATCTTCTAGCTGTTAGGCAACAGTGCTAACCACTGCACCACCATGCTTTGCTGTTGAGATATAGTTCATAAGTCATTCTGAAATTGATCTTTGACTTTGCAATCCCAAAACTACAGTCACCCTTAAAGTGCTGATGACACGATTTTGACTGCATCTAATTTTGCAACACATAATTTCAATATGACGAAATAGGTTGGTCTGTGCAGTTCAATGTCAAACAGCTTGTTTTCACGCGAATATCCGACATTTCCAAGAGCGCCATGTCACCAGATGTGTCAGTGGCTGGAAAACCCCCCGGCCATGTTGTGACGTCAGTGGGAGAACACAGCGCTTGGCTGCCCATTGTACACGCAGGATGGAAGCGGTTGAAAACATCGACAATGGTTTCAGCACATGTAGTCTGGAATTGGTTTGTGCTGTCCAATCTTCAGACGATTATAGTTCAGAAGAATGGGATGACAATGAAGAATCTGGGGGCATCAGACCTTATAGGTTTGAGCCGTACCAAGCGGACATCGTGCCTAGCAAGTCAGACTCAGAAAGTGACAGTGGTGAGGCACACATGGCCGGCACAGCAGCAGCAACAAACACACGACAGGGGAACACCGAGTGGTATGCTTTTGTTACAGATATTGCAATAAAATATTTGTTCAAAAATATAATTTATTTCAACCCGATTTTTCAATAAAATCATAGCAGTGTATTTATAATAAAATTGAAACATCTACCTGATACTGTCAATACCCGCCCCCCCTCAAAAAAAAAAAATAAATAAACAAATCAAAAGATACTATTTTTTTTATTTTTGCAGGTACCAGTGTGGTCTGTGTGTGAGCATGACAACAGTGGAGGACAGTATTTTCTGTCAGGAGCAGGACAAGGTGAAGCAGAAAATTCCGTACGGTGCTATAAAGTGTATCACTGGTCATCACAACTTCCTCGCGGTGTGTCTGAACAAAGATGTGTTGGAAGTGGCCTACTTCACCTATAAACATTATGTGAATGTGGATTATGGGAACAATTGGAAGCGATAGACAGCTTACAGACAGTTCATCAGATGGTGCTACCACTACCTCGGTGAGAAAGTCCGCGTGCCAATACCTGCCTGTGTCATTCATAAGATCAGAGAGATCTTTCCACTACAAGAGGGACAATATGTCAGTTTTACTTATGCTGACTAACTACCTTTATGTTTTCATGGTATTGTTTTTCATTCAATAAATGTTTATCTGACCACAACTGTTGTCAATTTTTACAAGAAAATAAAATTACTAAATATTTATAGTGTGATACTTGAAAATCTCATAACTGTTGTCATCATTGGGACATTGCATGCAATCCTGTATCAATCCTGGGTATTTGAACAAGAGATAGAATTTTGCTTTATTTAGCAAATATAATATAAATTTATTTTTTAGTAAATTAGAGCATACTCGTGGCCATAACTTATCATTTTAAAGTACAATTATCTGTAAAACCCCTTTAGAAATTAAAATTATTCTCTGTGTTACTGATGGCAATATCCTTAAAAATAATGTATTCCCAATTATTTATGTCTCATAAAAAATGCAATTTTGTTTGTTATCATTGCTTATTAACTGCTTTTGTCTTGTATCAACTGGCATGTTATTTTCAACAATAGCAAGAAAAGCAATAGAAGCAACTGATAGTCCTCATTTTTTCAAGAGTTTGGTCACAGGGAAAACAATACTCATAACTGGTATAGCACACATGTACTACAACTATCAAAAATATTAAATTAATTATTATAACAGGAAAAAGTCCAAATTAGTGGCAATGAACACAATATAGTCAGTTGGTATCACGAACCAAGCCCATGTTTTCCCGTAGGCTCGGTTCTGACCGTTCTCTGTGGCTCAGGCATCGGGTTTATTATGTATTATCTTTTGAGTTCTCCCTCTCTCTTGATGGTCAGCTGGTTCCACTCCCAGTAATTACCTTTCCTGCTTCTCGCCCAGGTGCACCCAATCTCTCTGCCATCAGCATTGTATTTAAGTTACTCATATGCTGTCTTGTGTTGCTGGACTATTGTATTGTCAATTGAATCTGTCTCGGCCACGTCCCGCCGTGGTCTGCCCTCGCCACTGTACACCGTGGTTTGCCTGCAACACGTTTTGCCGTGTAGCCTGTAAGTGTACCCTGCTTCCGTTTTTGTATGTCTGCACTATTTTTGGAACTGTTGGTCTTTCTTTAATAAATGTGTTTGTGGTGTAACCCTGCATGCAAATCCGTCTTTCTACTTCTCCATGCGGTGCGTAAAAGCGCACTGGGAAAATCATGACAAATCCGATAAACTGGGGTCATTAACTCAAGTGGTTTACCCTCCAGTAATCCGTTTATTCAGTGCCTTAACCCCTAACCCCCTAAACATGAGAAAACTGATTACTGGCATTGTCAGTTGCCAGTAATCAGTATATTGTGACCATGTAACCGTGGTCCTTGTTCAAAATACAAACAGGTCTAAACAGGACGGTCTAACAGTCTAACAGGTCTAAACAGTAGATGGCAGCAATACGATATCTGGTTCCTAAAATGGCATTTGTTCTATGGTGATTAAGATATTTTTTGTCAGCAGCTTCAGTTTAGAACAGAGCAAAAAAGAAAACAAAATCAGGTTTTTCATGTTTTGTAAAAGATCAATGGTTTAATAAATGTAAATATTTCATAATGTACTTGTACTTCTTTGTACTAAATTTGGAGTTATCATTAGATTGTTCTGCTGTTATTTTACTGGTCCGGTCCACTTGACATTAGATCTGGCGGTATGTGGCCCCCAAGCTAAAACGAGTTTGACACCCCTGATCTAGACAGTGATTCAAGTTTGTACTTTTTTTCTACTACATTCTACTATTTCTACTGTTTTTGTCTTTGTTTCTTTGAGTACCAGCTAAAACTGAAAAACTGAGCTTATTATGCCCAGACAGATGACAGGAGAAAGGTGCTGCTCTCTGAGACGTCTTCCCTTCTGTTCTACAACCAGACAATGGAAGAGTCACATCCAGTCCATAGCCTGGTGAATTCAGGAAGGAGTTTTAACTCTGAACCAATATTCCAGCTGTGTGGCTACAGCTAACATTGCCATGAACACTGTGGCGACTGAATTAAGTTTGAGCAAACAGTGTGTGAGGAGAGTGCGGATGAGAAGCGGCGGGATGAAGATGGAAGTGATGGAGGTGCAGAGAGAGAGAGAGAGGAGCCCATCGATGAGCTGTGGTGACAGTGTGGTCTTTGTGGGAGCCGTCCTTGTGCAGGAGTGAGTCAGGACTCCCGCAGGTCTCAGACAGGAGTCATTAAAGTCATGTCAGTCATGATGGAGGTGTCTGGTGGGTGAAACGGTGCAGCTCAAGCCCACCCCATCCATGTTTTAGTAGTTTTCAAGGAGGATTTTCCTCAACTCACTGTTGGCCTACTGGGGAGCATATCTACTGAACTGTTGGTTGGAATTCATTTCAGTAAGGCTAGCTGGTGTATTTTCACTTACATTTAAGCAGTCAGGAATCTTGTGAAGAGAAGATACAGAGAAAGGGGCCAAGCAAGGTGAATTGATAAGAGAGCAGGAGCACGCTGAGGTGGATTTCTAGTCCAGGCACTGCTCTGTGTGGCTGGCCATAAAATCCTATTTATGAGACGGACAGGCGAGGTCACAGGACAAGTTGTTTTTATTTGAAAACATGTCCTCTAAAACCTATAAATGCCACCTCAGGACTGAACAAGACCGATAAATCAAGGGAGGCAAAATCTTCTGTGGACCCCTGCCTGGCAGCCCCGGTGTGCAACCAGACCTCGCTCCCATCTCATGCTTTACCAAGCTGGTAATCTCCACACCGTAATGCCAACACTTCAGCAGCACATAAAACTGTCACATCAGCACCCCACAATAACAATTAAAGTCTTCCAGGACCTCTGGCTCACACTTTGATTCCACTTCAGCAGACAGCACAGTGGCGGAGTGGTTAGCACTGCGGCAGCACAGCAACTCACCCTCGGCCGGGGGATCCTGGGTTCGATTCCAGCCCCCGACCAACAGTGATCTGTGTGGAGTTTGCATGTTCTCCCCGTGTCTGCGTGGGTTTACTCCGGGATTTCTCCGGTTTCCTCCCACATGCCAAAAACATGCAAGTTAGGTTAATTGGCATCAGACTGGGGATTCTAAATTGTCCCTAGGTATGACTGTGAGAGTGAATGGCTGTCTGTCTCTCTGTGTTGGCCCTGTGATGGACTGGCTATCTGTCCAGGGTGTACCCTGCCTCTCGCCCAAAGATGCTGGGATAGGCTCCAGCCCCCCGCAACCAGAAAAGGATTAAGCAGAAGAAGATGGATGGATGGACTTTCACTTGCAGTGAATCCACAGAATCTTTGGTATAAATCTGGGAAAAAAGAGAATTGCCCCCCCCCTCCATATCATCATAAGCCTTTCTATATCGTGTTACAGAACTGAAAAAAATGCATTTTAAGCTCCAATGCAAAGGATACATGCAAATTAAATATTTTGGGGGGAAATCTGGAAATTTAGGATTTTCTTTCTCATAAATTTGTAACTTTTTCTCCAAAATTTGGAAGTTTTTCTTTTTAATTTGTAGCTTTTTTCTCTTTAATTTGGAACTTTTTTTTCGTGTAAATTTGTGCCTTTCTCTGATTAATTTGCAACATTTTTCAAAGAAATATGCAACTTTTTTCTCATCAATCTGCAACTTTTTTCATATAAGTTTGCACCTTTATTCTTATTAATTCACATCTTTTTTCCTTGTTAATTTGCAACTTTTTTCATGTCAACTTGCAACTTTTTCTAATTAATTTGTAACTTTTTTCTCAGTAATTTTAAACTTTTTTTTCATGCAAATTTGAAACTTTTTTATCATTAAACTGCAACTTTTTTCAAGTAGGTTTGCACCTTTATTCTTATTAATTTGTTACTGTTTGATTAATCTGCAACATTTTTTAAGTAAATTTACAACTGTTTCTAATTTGCAGCTTTTTTCAGTAATTTGCAAACTTTTTTCATGTAAATTTGCACCTTTATGCTCATTTATTTGCATCATTTTCTAATTAATTTGCAACGTTTTTCAAGTAAATTAGTTACTGCTATTAATTTGGAACATTTTCATGTAAATATGCAATGTTTTATCTTGTTAATTTGCAACATTTTTTAAAGTAAATTTACAATATTCTCAAACTAATTTGCAACTTTTTTCATACAAATTTTTTTTTGGAACCTTTTTCATGTAAGTGTGCACCTTTTTTCTGATTAATTTGCCACATTTTTTAAAGAAATTTGCAACTTTTCCTCATTTATCTGCAACTCTTTTCATGTAACTTTACACCTTTATTCTTATTAATTTGCATCTTTTTTCCTTGTTAATATGCAACTTTTTTCATGTCAACTTGCAACGTTTTCTAATTAATTTGCAACTTTTTTCTCAGTAATTTTAAACTTTTTTCATGTAAATTTGGAACTTTTTTAATCATTAATTTGCAACTTTTTTCATGAAGATTTGCACCTCTATTCTTATTGCTTTGCAACTGTTTTTCTCATTAATTTGCGACATTTTCAAGTAAATTTCCAACTTTTTCTAATTAATTTGCTACTTTTCTCAGTAATTTGCACTTTTTTCATGTAATTTGCACCTTTATTCTCATTAACTTGCATCGGTTTTCTTGTTAATTTGCAATGTTTTTCATGTAAAATGGCAACTTGTTACAACCCGAGTGCTGGTTCCGTCCGCACTCAGATCTTATATCATCATTTCCAGGCTTTGACAGCAGTGGATTCCTTCTAGCTCCCCGGGCTCTTATTGTGACAGCGCCCGGTGGAGCTCCCTGCTGTCAGAGTCAACAGCTGTGCTGCATTCGGGGTCATTAGTGACCGGTGTTAAAAGCGGGCGCTGAATGCACCCCAATGCAGCAGTCTCTGTTAAGGTACGTTCTGTTAATCCTGTTATGATACGTCCTGTTAAGATACCGTCTGTTATTCTTCGTCTGTGATCCTACCGTCACATCGTCTGACACTTCGGGCGTTCCCCGGCTCTGACGCTGTTCATTCATCATATTGTAAGTTATCCTGTGATTGTCCTACCCGCACTGTTGTGTGTATTATTCTCTGTTCCTGCACTTCCTAATAAACATCACTGCAAT
This sequence comes from Pholidichthys leucotaenia, assembly GCA_020510985.1. Taxonomy (NCBI): domain Eukaryota; kingdom Metazoa; phylum Chordata; class Actinopteri; order Cichliformes; family Pholidichthyidae; genus Pholidichthys; species Pholidichthys leucotaenia. The sequence goes on along the minus strand of CM035846.1, from coordinate 55,435,741 downwards.
TCACTGGTGACTGCTGGCGTCTTATGGTGGCTCGTGAGGGCCACCGTGACAGTAGACTGCTGCCAGTACGTCCGGAGAGGGGTGTCGCTCCGAGACGCCATTCACCGTGAGTTTAGCAGTATTGGACTGTTGCTCTTACCTGTCTGGGTACCGTTGCTGAAGCATGCCGTCGCGGAGGTCCCGCACTCAGAGTCCGAGCGATGTCCTCGCAGACTCCCTCGAGTGCGTGGACGAAATCCTTAACACCGCCTCCCTCCTCGACTTCAGCAGCGACGTGCACCGGTACCTGGACCAAGCTGAGGAGGTCCTCAACTATCTCCCCCGCTTTGCCGACCATCCCGAGGTGAGCGTGAGGAGGTCGGCCATTGCTGCACAGCGCGAGATACTCCGCGGGCTGGAAGGAAATCCCGGCAGGAAGCCAAAGAGGAGGAAACGCCGTCCCTTGCTTCGGGATCCCGCTCCTGCCTCCGTTCCGGCCCGGGAATTCGTACCATCCAGAGGTCTTTCTCCATTCAGCACTACGTCACTCGGGATTCCTCCGGAGGAGCTGCAGCTGACAGCAATCAAGGTCCGGGACCGAATGGCTGCTGCTCGCTCCGCTGTGCATCCGTCTGTAATCATTAAGCATGTGACGGCGGCAGTTAGACTGGTGGAGAGGAATCCAGAGCTGCGTGATTTCCCCGAGTTCGACGCCCTCCTCGCCTCTGTCTCCGCACAGGAGCGGCGGTTCCCGGACCTCACCTTTGCTTCGCCTTCCACCAAAGACCGTCGTAACCTCCATAACCCTCCTCAGCATGAACCCCGTCCGGATCCAGCTCCAGGTTGCCGAAAGGGCTCAATCCCTCGCACAGCTGCCTCTCCTGCGCCTCGTCAGAGGGAATTTCCCGCAGCCTCATCTACCCCCAGGCCATCTCCCGCTCTCTCGTCAGCGTCCCGTGCCCGGCTCATTTCGGCTGTCGCCCCCTCCTCCTCGACGCATTCCCCGGCCGCTGTGTGTACTCCGAGTCCAGCCTTGGCGAGTCCTGTCCCGGAACCATCTCCAGCGGATCCACCTCGTCCTTCCAGGAGGCCCGCTGTCACCGTCCGGTGGGGAAAGGGAGGAGCAACGTCCGCTACAGCAGGCACCACTCAACCTTCAGGAGACAGGCAAGTCCAAGTTCATTCACACTCTCGTTATTGTGATTTGCTCTGTCAGACTCCTGGAGGTGGAGTTCGGGGTTCGCAGCTCCCGAAGCTCCCACCACCTGCTGTGGCTGAAATTATTAACCCCGCATCCTCTGTGTCTCCCTCCGCTGAGCGGTCCTCGATGCCAGGCCAACGTCGCTGGATGAGGAGGGGGGCCTGCGGTTCTGGAGAGCCTGGTTCCGGTTCCACAGCCACGTCGTGGGCGGAGGAGGAAGGCGGACTGAGGCGTGGAACCTGCGCCGACTAAGAAGCGTCCCCGGGGCTCCACGGACGAGCGGTCCGGTCCAGCGGATCAAGGGTCCCCTGCCACCACGCCGTGCGGGCCGTCGGCATGGGCTTCGGTGCCGGAGGATCCAGGAGCTGCGCACACCATCATGCCAGCTGCTGAGCCCGCCGTAGCTGAGTGGGAGCCTGAAGACGACCTCCTGCCGTCAGAGCCCGGATCGTCGAAGTCCTGGAGGGCGTCAGAACTCGAGATCAGGCAAGTGCTCTGTTTTGTCTTTCTTTACTCCATCTTAGAGCATTTTTGCCTGTCTCTTGGGGAGGCGAGCCGGGTGCGGCCACCCGCTACATCCGAGCTTGTCTCGCCAGGTTCTGGCGCTGCCGGTGATCTTGATCCAGGTTATTTTCTCTCTCCCGAGCCTTCTCCCAGGGTCGTCGGCACGGATCTGAATTCGCCCACTGTGCCAGAGGTTCTAGGTTCGGGGTTGGAGGTCGGTCCTGGTACGGTGCCTACCCAATCGGGGTCCGATGTGGACGCAACCGCGACCCAATCGGGGTCCGACGAGGGTGCGGCACCAGCAGTTTCCAGGTTCGGTGAGGGAGCTGCAGATCCCCTGCCGCTGGATACTGGATGGGCTCATCTCCATCATCACCATCGTCACCCTCCTCATTCTCCCGAGGAGCTCAACCCATCTCCACCCAGAGCCGTTGGGGTTCCGAACGCTCCGCCCGGTTCGCCCTCGTCTTCTCCTTCTCCAGCGAGACCGCCGGCTACTTCCCCCCTACGGTTCTGGTGGGCAAGCGATGCGGGTCGGCCGCCGGAAGGACTGCTGCGCCCCTTGGGCTCTCTGGGATGGCCACCCGACCCATTGGACCCCCTGTTTGGCGACCTGGTCCGGCCGCCTGAAATTTACTGTTTCCAGGGCATGGGACTGGGGTAGGCCACCCGAACTGTCCTTTTCCCCCCTGCCTGCATTGTGGCCGCTTGATGCCGGACGGCCTCCCGAACTTTCTGCCTCCATGCCTCAGAGCCAGGACTGCAGTCATTCCGGGTTTTTTGCATTGTATTCATGTCTGTAAACTTTTGGGATGTGCGGGGGGGCCCTGATATCTGTGATTTTGTATCTCACCCTTTTTTTTCCTTAGCTGTGATCGGTGTTTTTTTTTTTTTTTTTCCCTCCTCTGTCTAAGGTCCACTTATTGTTTAAAACCGATATATGTATTGCCTGTTGGGTTCTGTCCCTGTTACCCACACGTTAGGGAGTACTGGGGGTTTTTTTTCTCTCCACCTGTCTCTGTAATGGCTTTGTTGGTCCCCTGTTATCATTTTGGTTTTTTTGACTCTCTCCCTCCTGCCGGAGGTGATTGGGTGTTATTTGGCCGTTCAGGAGCTCGGCCTTGAGGGGGAGATACTGTTACAACCCGAGTGCCGGTTCCGTCCGCACTCGGATCTTGTATCATCATTTCCAGGCTTTGACAGCAGTGGATTCCTTCTAGCTCCCCGGGCTCTTATTGTGACAGCGCCCGGTGGAGCTCCCTGCTGTCAGAGTCAACAGCTGTGCTGCATTCGGGGTCATTAGTGACTGGTGTTAAAAGCGGGTGCTGAATGCACCCCGATGCAGCAGTCTCTGTTAAGGTACGTTCTGTTAATCCTGTTATGATACGTCCTGTTAAGATACCGTCTGTTATTCTTCATCTGTGATCCTACCGTCACATTGTCTGATGCGTCGGGCATTCCCCGGCTCTGACGCTGTTCATTCATCATATTGTAAGTTATCCTGTGATTGTCCTACCCGCACTGTTGTGTGTATTCTCTGTTCCTGCACTTCCTAATAAACATCACTGCAACTCACTGGTGACTGCTGGCGTCTTATGGTGGCTCGTGAGGGCCACCGTGACACAACTGTTTTTAACCATTTTTATGTAAATATGCAGAGTTTTTTCTTGTTAATTTTTAACATTTATTCAAGTAAATTTACATCATTTTCTAACTAACTTGCAACTTTTTTTCGTGTGAATTTGGACATTTTTCTCATTAATGTGGAACATTTTCTCCAAAATTCGGAACTTTTTCTTTTTAATTTGAAACTTTTTTCTCTTTAATTTGAAACCTTTTTCGTGTAAATTTACACATTTTTTTTTCTGATTAATTTGCAACCTTTTTCAAAAAAAATTGCAACTTTTTTTCTCATTAATCTGCAATGTTTTTTATGTAAATTTGGAACTTTATTCCTTAATTTGGAACTTTTTTCATGTAAATTTGAAACTTTTTTAATCATTGATCTGCAACTTTTTTTCATGTAGGTTTGCACCTTTATTCTTATTAATTTGCAACTGTTTTTCTGATTAATCTGCAACATTTTTCAAGTAAATTTACAACTTTTTTCTCAGTAATTTGAAACTTTTTTCATGCAAATTTGAAACTTTTTTTTAATCATTAATCTGCAACTTTTTTTCGTGTAGGTTTGCACCTTTATTCTTATTAATTTGCAGCTGTTTTTCTGATAATCTGCAACATTTTTCAAGTAAATTTACAACTTTTTCTAATTTGCAACTTTTTTCTCACTAATTTTAAACTTTTTTCATGTAAATTTGAAACTTTTTTTTTCATGTAGGTTTGCATCATTTTCTTATTAATTTGCAACATTTTTCAAGTAAATTAGTAACTGCTATTAATTTGGAACTTTTTCATGCAAATATGCAATGTTTTCTTGTTAATTTGCAACCTTTTTAAAAGTAAATTTATAATATTTTCAAACTAATTTGCAACTTTTTTCATGAAAATTTTGACATTTTTCTGATTAATTTGCACCTTTTTTCTCATTGTTTTGCAACAATTTTCAACTTTTTTTTTTTTAAATTTGAATTTTTTTTCTCTAAATTTGCAATTTTTTTTCATGTAAATTTGGTCAAGGTTTTTGCCCAGGCTGGGCAGAAAGCTCGACTCAGGCATGTGACGAGCAATTGACATGATTTATTAACAGAAATTAACTCAGCTCAGGGGCTGAAATAAAACAATAACGTGAACAAGGCAGACATAATATACAGACTGAAACCTGTTATCATGCCAGACACTGACAATGACGCAGCACCCAGGTGAGGGGCTGCGTCCCTTAAAAAAGGCAGACACTAATTAACCCGAACGCAAACAGCCATGAACAATAAGGAAATAAACAAGGTAAAAACCGAGCAGGACTACAGTCGAAATAAACACACATCAAGACAAACCCAAAACCAGAACAAAGAACATAAATGAGACTATAATAATGGCCAACTGGACTAACGCAAGGATAATCAAAACGTAACCATGACACTGATAACAAATAATAGTAAATACAGAAAATCCCAGAATAGGAACTTAAATCAGAGATGTGGGCTGGAAACTATGTCCTGGAGACATGGACTATAAACATGAGGTGAGGACATGGTTCCAACCTGACAAATTTAACCTCTTGCACTCCGTTGTACCGCGGGCGGGCAAGTCTCTGTGTCCCAGAGCGCACGAGGGCGCTCTCGTGCACCCTCGTGCGCTCTAGGATGCACGATGGAGCTGTGTCCAAGCGCGCTCTGAAAATAAAAGCTGCATTTCCTTTCTTCCACTGCAGACACAGCCGCGAACAGATTAGTTCATCTGATTGACCTCTCATTCGACTAATAAGAGCCTTGAATTGGGTTTCTGAAACCTTGAAGAACCAATGACTGAAAACCTAGCAAGAAGGACCCGCCTACCAAAGCTGTGAATGCAGTGAGCCAATTGAAGCAGAGAAGTTCGCGAGCTGTTTTTTGTAAGGCTGGGTGAAGACAGACTGCTGCAACAGATAAAAAAAGGACCCGCAGGAAGAACCGTCACAGACCCAGCAGCACGGAGACCATCCACAAGTGCTACCTGTGTGACAGGGACAGCCATTCGCACATCGGCCTCTTCAGTCACAGGCGGTGCTTTTTTTTTTTTTTTTATTCGAGCAGAATAGACGTTTAGGATTCTCTTCCATGGTCATCATAGACCGACGGAGGCCGACGACGAAGGTCGTAAATCATTCGCCAAAACCGCAATCATGGAATTATGTTTTGACCGGGTCGCGAGACCAGAACCACGAGCGGACCAGCGTCGCGTTCGTCTGACAATGAGGAAGAGAAGTTCGCCAGGACAATGCTGCTGTGAAGAGGTATAAGCTAAATTATTCTTTATCCCTGAAAATTGTAATCAAAAATGACTTTTGACTGATCGGTAAATTACAACTGTGCGGCGCATGAAGTCCGAAGTTCGTGCGCCGCGGTACACGGGTCGTGCGCCGCGTCCAGACCGTGAACGCCGCCCCCCCCCCCGCTACTCTTCTGTAGCGGGGGGGGGGAAGCCGCGGTGACTGCGCCGCTGTCGCCACATGAGTCTATTCCATCATGTAGCGATGGCAGATGTCCGTCCTCTGTCCCCCACCACACACACACACACACAGCCCTGAGTGTCACCTTTCATTAGAGCCCAAGATGAAGCTTCTATATTGAATCATTCAAAAGTTACAGACGTTTTTTTCAAACTGTGCCATTTGGCACAATTTGGCACAGTTCAAAAACGCCTGGGAACTACCTGAGGAAAAAGCTGTGTAATATATTCATTTTTTGTGGTATTGTTACAAAATTTTGACCTCAGCTGGATAACACTTGGTTCTACATTTCTGTTGCATTTTCCAGCCCGGATCTGAAGCTGTGGGTTATTTGCAAGCATTTGTATCCAAAAAAACACCCAGGCCAAATTTATTTTCTTCAAGTTCACTATGTTTAGATGACTGTAACTCAATGGCCGGAGCACTTAGAGAGATTATGACTGTTTTGCCAAAAAATTCAAAGTGTTTTCTTTTAAATGAGACCAACCCCATGAAGATGCTGCAAAGGGTTGAAGAACAGCTTTTGATTTACTTTGGGCACGTTATTTTTTGGCGTTTTTAGGGAAATTGACCGGAGTGCAAGGGGTTAACTAAACTTGAAAACGTTCACAGTAATGTCAGTAATGTTCAAACTTCCAGCGCCACACAAGTAGGCTGCCTCTTTGCAACAGCAGCTCAATTCTGAGTTTTTCTCTTGTTTTTTTATTTACTATCTGTTTTTTTCTGGTTAAACTTTCTGATCCTGCGACACCTTATCAATCACGGACACACAGATCACCGCACTGGTGCTGATATCAGTCTGATATCAAGCTCATATCCCAAATGTCTCCCGAGCCAGCGGACAAAGCCATTGTTTACAGCAGGAGATGGTACGGCAGGAATCAGCTGTTAGCACTTAACTGCCACACGGTGCTAACAGAAAAAGTCAACATACCAAGAGAAATCAGGCGGAAACAATGCGGATGTTGGGCTGGAGTAAGGCGACGAGCGAGGAACAAGGTTCAATGAAAGGACTAGCTGTTACAATCCCTGCTGTTTCCACCACTTCTGAGTCCGTGGGGAGCTCTTGAGAGATAGCTGCTATAAGGCTTCACCGCTTGACTTTAACCAGTGCAATCCATGGACTGTAGTCCCCAAATATTACCAGCAAGTGGACATTCCCACCCACAATAAAAGCACACGGATCATGTTTACTCCAACATATGCGGCATCCCGCCCCCACTTCGGGAAGTCAGCTCACATCTCCCTGCTTATATACCCAGCCTACAGACAAAAGCTGAAACAAACAAACCCTATTATTAAGCAAATTAAACGCTGGACTCCAGAGGCTGAGAGCACCCTACAAGACTGTTTTGCCTGTACAGACTGGGATGTGTTTAAAGCCGCAGCCACCCGGGAGGATTCTTCTGTAAATATACAGGAATATGCAGACTATGTGACCGGGTATATCAGCACATGTGTTGATACCATTGTACCCACCATACAAGTCAGGAATTTCCCCGACCAGAAGCCCTGGATCAACAGTCAGGTACGTCAGATCCTGCTTGCTCACTCTCTTGCATTTAAATCAGGCAATGAGGTCGAGTACAAAGCTGCAAAGTATGGACTGAGGAAGGCTATAACAACAGCCACGAGGCAGTACAGGGAAAAGATGGACAGCCTCTACTCCACTCCTGACCCGGGGCGCATGTGGCAAGGCCTGCAACACATCACAGACTACAAGAGGACCAGCAGCAGCACCACAAGCTCCAAAGACAGCCTGCCAGACGATCTCAACATCTTTTACACCCGCTTTGAGACCACCAGCTAAAGTGCAGAGAGGAGACACACACCCACGCACCCTCCCCCTCCACTAACAGTCTCACCAGGCCAGGTAAACAAAGCACTGAGGAATATCAACCCCCCATAAGGCGACAGGACCAGACAATATCCTTGGGCGGGCCCTCAGAGCATGCGCTGCCTAGGTGACTGACATTCTCACATCCATCTTTAACCTCTCCCTTAACCAGAACATAGTCCCCTCCTGCTTCAAAACCACAACCATCATCCCTCTCCCCAAAAGGAGCCCGCCAACCTGTCTGAATGTTTACACACTGGGAGCACTCATTTCAATCATCATGAAGTGCTTTCAGAGAGTGGTGCTGCCCCTCATTCAGGACAGCATACCGGATACCCTGGACCCCCTTCAGTACGCCTACTGGTCCAACAGGTCCCCCTCAAAAGCCATTGCTGCTACACTCCATTACTCTCTCTCTCTCACCTGGAAGATAAGGACTCCTACATCAGGATGCTCTTTGTCGACTACAGCTCCGCCCTCAACACGGTCAACCCCCGCAAACTCACCGACAAACTGTCTTCACTTGGCCTGCACCCCACCATCTGTAACTAGCTACTGGACTTTCTAACTGGCAGATCCCAGAATGTCAGGATGGGTAACAGGACCTCAGCCAGCATCATCACAAGCACACGTGTCCCACAGGGTTGTGTTTTCAGCCCCATCCTCTACAGCCTCTTCACCTATGACTATGTTGCCTCCCACAAGGACAATATCATTTTAAAGTTGGTGGATGACAAAGCAGTGATAGGACGCATCACTGGTGATGACAAAACATCCTACAGGAGGGAGGTGGCCAGCATGGTGTCATGGTGTGAGGACACCAACCTCACCCTCAATACGGACAAGACAAAGGAGATGAGAGTGGACATGAGGAAGAGGAGAAGGAGACCCCTTTGGCCGTGGTTCATCCGGGAGCTTGAGGTGGAGAGGGTGAGCAGCTTTAAATACCTGGGCATCCACATCAGCGGGGACCTTACGTGGACACACAACACCACAGAGCTGGTTAAGACAGCTCAACAGCAGCTGTACTTTGTGAGGAGGCTGAAGAAGTTTGGCATGTCCCCCAGGATCCTCAACAACTTCTACAGCTGCATCATTGAGAGCATCCTGACCAACTGCATCATTGCGTGGTATGGCAGCACTACTGCCCTGGACCGCAAACGCCTGCAGAGAGTAGTGAACAGTGGAAAAGATAATCAGGACTCCACTCCCCTCTCTGCAGAGCATCTACCACTGCAGAGTCCAAAGAAGAGCTGACACCATCCGCCAGGACCCCATCCACCCCCAGCACAGAATGTTCACACTTCTATCCTCAGGCCGGAGGTACAGAAGGGTGAAATGCAGGATAACCAGACTGAAAAACTTCTTTTTTTTCCCACTGCCATCGGACTCCTGAACAAATAACAAACTCCCCAAACTCCGCAACACAGCTTTGCAAATAGGAACTCACACACCGGTTGATAAATCTGCACATTGCTCATTCGTAGAGAGTACACAGTCTCACCCCGTCTGATGGCCATATCAAATCTGCTGCTAATTATCATGTACAGTCTACTGGTATTATCATTACAGAGAAATTCTCACACTGGGTGCTAATTTGTAATTTGTATACTCATTTGCACACTGCTCATTTGCACACTGTACATAGGCTTATGCCATCTCAGGTTCATATCATCTGATATCAATATACCGCTGTCCACTATAGTCACCCATGGAATTTCAAATTTCATTCTTCTTGTTTCCTCTAGTTATTCTGTGGTTTGGTTTTGTGTTATTACCTCATTGGTATTGTTGTGTACCTATTACCTTGGCATTTGTTCAGAGAGCAGAGTAAGAATTTCATTGCTCAGGAAATGTTACATTTCTGAACTGTGCTCGTAGATGTGGCTCTGCACACAGATTTGGCTTTTCCTTTGGCAGGAAATGCAAATGAAATAGTAGCTGAACTGGTAGTAAAAATACATTTTTAAAGGGTTTTGCTGTTGTGAAAGTACCAGCACTTGTGGATTTTACCCTCTGCCTGGTTTTTCATGCAGGAAGTCCTTGGGAGAACATCAGGGTTCTGATTTCACTTCTTCATTTGTCCAAAAGAACTGCAGATAATTTGCCATTATGGTGCACGGGTGTCTTCATGTGTTTTACGGAGGTTAAATCTTGTTAAAATGTGCTAGAGGTCATGGTGACGAGATAAAAAAAAAAACAAAAAAAACAGGGATGGATAGATGTTTGAAGAGGAAAGATTCAGACTCTGAACTGGGCTCTGAACTGATGGAGCGGCCAGCTTCGTAAGGCTATGTGTTATATATAAATAAAGGGCACTTTATTGTGAAGTGCAGTGTGGTGACATGGACGTCCTGTCACGTCACTGCACTGGCCTATGTAAGGCAGGAGGCATCCATTTTAGTCTCTCTTATGCCCAATGCCCACACTACATGCCATGCTGTATGCTGCTGCCCTTTATCTTCAATATAGCTGTGTTCACTTACTCATCTTGCCTCATCCTTGGCCAAGGTATTTTCCATACATAACATTTGGTGACTGAGGATTAACTCATGGAGGCATGCTTTACACTGCTGAAGCCTTTTCTGGAGCTTCCTGGCGAGCAACAGGTGCCATGGCCCGACTGGTTGGGGGCCTTTGAAGCTACACCCAGTTCTGTAATTTCCCAGTTTGGGATCAATAAAGTACATCTGTCTATCTAGCTCTGGATCTGGGGAAGCTGGATGGAGTGAAAAAGCGAGTGCTGCTTGTTCGCTTCCTAGGCTCAGAAGGTCAGTTTTTCAAATGCTTGGCCCAACGGATTGTTATGAAGAGGCTATTGAGATGCTAACCAGCTACTTTGCTAAGCCTGAAAACGTGGCACAGCACACAAAAACCCACCACCGTCGACGACAAGTTAAGCTAACTAACCCCACACCCTATGGAGACGGCATAAACGTTGCGAGCCCCAAAGGTTGGTCGGGACTGCAACATGTTGTGAAGCTAGACAGCGTGAGTGTACCCATGATGATAGCCACTGCCGCCACTCACTCCATAGTGAGTGAGGCCATGGTTTCGAGGCTCACCCCTGGCACCCTGATGTGGTGGAATTACCGTACGACGGGAGCTCCGGTGCCGGCAGGAACATTACATTTGCAGTGCAGTATGGCGAAAAAGTGATTCTAGCGTTCCCGTTCCAGGTGACACACCGGGGTGGAAATGTTATGGGGTGGGATTTATTCAGTGAGCTGGGGTTTACTTTCACAATCGGCGGGCAAACGGTCAGCAGCCCAGACCCAGTTCGCCCAGGCTTCGCTGACGTGGGTGTGGCCAAAGAGCACAGTGTGAACGGTGAATGTAATGTAGAGAGTAGATATAGCACAGGCAGTGATGATGACATGGAGGAAGATTCAATAGAAAACAGCAGCCCTCCATTATGCCAAATTAACTTCAAAATATCCATTTCTGTCAGGAGTCCCTGCCACGGTCTTCACGGAGTCTTCAGGTCTGAGCTGCACCTAATCCTGACTCGGCCGGCACGCGGCAACAAAGCCAAACAGCAGCAGTTTGTTTCAAAGCATGAGTGAAGAATTCAACATTGACAGGCGTACACATGATAGGGAGCGTGGAACTTCAGGTACGGCGGCGCTTTGTTTGCTTCTGTGCTTAAACACTCTGAAGCCTGATGGTGGATTGGTGGCTTTTCTATGCAGCGCCTCAAACTGACCCATCAGGCTGTAGAGCAGCGTGTTGCTCTGGATGGATTCTCCACAGAGGCCAGGAAGAAATTCGAGACCGCAGCTGTGTTGAGTGAGTGTCTGATTGTACAGTGGCCCAGAGAGACTGACACGCTGAAGCAACTGTGACCCTGTGATGGAGAACATGCTGTACGTACATGTTAGCATAGCCTCAGTCGCTCATTATTAGCCTGTAAATCAATCATCCATCAAAATGCCTAAAAGATCAATAAATTGCTAAAAATCAGACAACTTCTTGGTGCACCAATGACAAACCTCCGTGGTCACTTTATTTTGTCCCCACAGTCACTGATGTTTTGTTGTAAATATTAGCAGGTCATTTCTCTATTTGCAGCACAAAAATTTGCGCTGTGGTGCAGGTGTAGTGTGGCTGACTACTGATAGGAGGGTCAGGGGTTTGATTCCCACTCTGTCTGCAGTCTGCATGTCGAAGTGACCTTGAGCAAGACACTGAATCCCCAGTTGCTCCTGGTGGGTCAGGTCAGCACTGGTGTGTGAATGTGTGTGTGAATGGGTGGATAGCGGGATCTGTAAAGTGCTTTGGTCATCTAGAGATGAGAAAAAAAGTGCTGTATAAGTGAATGCCATTCACTATTTTCATTTAAATATCATTGAGAGATCACTGAGAGATAGATAAGATCATTGAGTTCCAACTGACCACGCAACAATCTCTCTGATCTCCCAATGATCTCTCAGCAACCTTTCAGTGAACGCAAATTTTTCCACCCCAAAGGTAGCGATGATTGAGAGATCACTAAGGGATCGCTGTGTGTTTGATGAAAGACCAACAGAGTTCATTGAAAGATCAATGACATTGCTGAGCGCTCGTTGAGAGGTTGTTGACAGAACACTTCCCTTTGGAGATCGTTTGACTCTATCCAAAACAGTCTCTCAGCTGTGGCGACAGTGGAGATAACTGGAAAATGATTGAGATATCTTGGCAATCATTGAGAGATCATTGAGAGATGTGGCTATTTTTTAATCTTGCAGTGATGTCTCAATGATCTCCATCCCTGTGTAAAGGGAGTAGATGAGCACTAGAAATCTTTCAAATATCTATCTATATACGTACACTACCGTTCAAAAGTTTGGGGTCACCCAGACAATTATTTTGTGTTTTCCATGAAAAGTCACACTTATTTACCACCATGAGTTGTAAAATGAATAGAAAATATAGTCAAGACATTGACAAGGTTAGAAATAATGATTTGTATTTGAAATAATATTTTTTTTTTCCTTCAAACTTTGCTTTCGTCAAAGAATCCTCCATTTGCAGCAATTACAGCATTGCAGACCTAACATGATTGCACAAGGGTTTTCTAATCATCCATTAGCTTTCTGACGCAATGAGCAAACACACTGTACCATTAGAACACTGGAGTGATAGCTGCTGAAAATGGGCCTCTATACACCTATCTAGATATTGCACCAAAAACCAGACATTTGCAGCTAGAATAGTCATTTACCACATTTGCAATGTATAGAGTGTATTTCTGATTAGTTTAAAGTTATCTTCATTGAAAAAAAGTGCTTTTCTTTCAAAAATAAGGAATTTTCTAAGTGACCCCAAACTTTTGAACGGTAGTGTATATATTGGGCGCATGTGCACGCAGCGACTGGCAGCGGGTGAAAAAAGTTCAACATCTTTGTCTCTGTTTTTATGCACTTTAATGTGTTTTAACGTAATTCTCTGTGCCGTTTTTGTCCTTGAAAGTTTGTGGACTATATAACGGAGAGCTCTTTGGTTCCATCAGTATGGATTTCCTTCTTGTTTTTGCACTGTGGTTTCTTTCTTACCGGTTCTTTGTCTGGGATATCAGCACGATCACGCCAGGAAGAATACAGTATTCCAGAAACATATTACTGCATTTAAGCATGGATAATGCAGCATCTGTGTTTGAGTCTGTGCCACAACTGCCAGACTTTATTTTAAGAGATTTCCATGGACACAGCGATGAAAAGAGAGACAAGATGAAGAAACGCGGAAAGTGTGGAGGCGTAAGATTAAACATGAGGAGGCGTCAGCTTAACTGCATTCCTCTTCCTTCCATTATTATGGAGAACGCACAATCCCTGAGAAATAAAGTGGAAGAAATTCAAGGAAATGTACGATATCAGAAGGATTTCAAGAACTGCTGTGTCATGGCTTACACAGAGGTGTGGCTTACGGCACATGACCGGGACCCGGAACTGTGCATTGACGGCTTTGGAGCCCCACTTCGCTTGGATCAGCAGGAAGAGGTAATGGGGAAACGTCGGGGGGTGGGGTATGTTTGTATATTAATAAACAGTACTGTACATCTGTCACGGTCAGAGAGCGCATCTGTACACCAGATGTGGAGCTTCTGTCCATGTCACTACGCCCTTTTTATCTGCCCCGCGAGTTTCCCCAACTTTTCATAACGACTGTGTACATTCACCCGAGGGCGGATGCTGCCTCCACCTCCAGCACCATCTTTGATGTGGTCCAGCGGTTGCAGTCGATTTCCCCAGAGGCTCCAAATTTTATCCTTGGGAATTTTAACCATGTGTCTCTAAAGAAGACACTTAAAAACTTTTATCAGTACGTCTCCTGCCCAACCAGGCAAGAAAAGACATTGGACCTGTGCTACGGATCCATAGAGAGGGCCTATAAATCTCTTCCCCTTCCTCCTTTAGGATCCTGAGATCACAACTGTGTGCATTTGCTGCCCACATATAAAACTGCTCTCAGAAGAGAGAAGGCGAAGACCAGAGACACAGACGTGTGGACAGAGGATTCAGTGCACAGCCTCCAGGAATGCTTTAACTGTACAGACTGGGAGATGTTCACACTGTCCTGCGGGGATGATTTGGACTCTTTGGTGGACGTCACATGCTCATACATGGCTTTCTGTAAAAATACGATTGTTCCACGTAAACGTGTCAAAATATATCCCAACCACAAGCCATGGGTTACTAAATCAGTTAAATCCCACTTACAGAAGAAAGCACTTGCCTTTAAACAGGGGGTTGTTTCTGAGCTGCAGGTTGCCACAAAAGAGCTGAAGTCCAAAATTTTAAGAGCAAAACAGAATTATAAATCAGAATTGGAAAGAAAGATGGCAGCAAAGAAGCTTGGTTCAGCCTGGGCTAGTATGAAAACTATTGCAGGCCTTCAGAGCACAGAGCGCAGTAATCGTGTGTTTTTAGATGGTTTTAATTCAGACACAGAGCTAGCTAATGCTCTTAATTGTTTTTATGGTCGCTTTGATTCCTTTGGTTTCAGCACAGAAACCCAAGATTTGAAACAGAAACTCAAAGACAGCACTTTTATATTGAGATGCAAGATGTTAAAAGGGCGTTCTGTGCTGTAAAAGTGAACAAAGGTTAGGGCCCTGATAATGTACACTACCGTTCAAAAGTTTGGGGTCACCCAGACAATTATTTTGTGTTTTCCATGAAAAGTCACACTTATTTACCACCATGAGTTGTAAAATGAATAGAAAATATAGTCAAGACATTGACAAGGTTAGAAATAATGATTTGTATTTGAAATAATATTTTTTTCCTTCAAACTTTGCTTTCGTCAAAGAATCCTCCATTTGCAGCAATTACAGCATTGCAGACCTAACATGATTGCACAAGGGTTTTCTATTCATCCATTAGCCTTCTGACGCAATGAGCAAACACACTGTACCATTAGAACACTGGAGTGATAGCTGCTGAAAATGGGCCTCTATACACCTATCTAGATATTGCACCAAAAACCAGACATTTGCAGCTAGAATAGTCATTTACCACATTTGCAATGTATAGAGTGTATTTCTGATTAGTTTAAAGTTATCTTCATTGAAAAAAAGTGCTTTTCTTTCAAAAATAAGGAATTTTCTAAGTGACCCCAAACTTTTGAACGGTAGTGTATGTGGACACTTGGTAAAGTCCTGTGCACATGAATTGAGTCCTGTATTTCACTACATTTTCAATAAGTCCTTACAGAAACAACATGTGCCTAAGATCTGGAAAGATGCTGTGGTTGTCCCCGTTCCAAAATCCAGCTGTCCTAAAACGGTAAATGATTTTAGACCAGTTGCTTTGACTTCAATTTTAATGAAAATTTTTGAAAAATTGGTCAGATTTGAGGTCCTAAAGCAGACTGAGCATGCACTGGATCCTTTGCAGTTTGCCTATAGGCCTCACAGAGGAGTGGAGGATGCCACTGTCACTCTGTTTAACATGCTTTTTAAACATCTGGATTTTAATGGGACACACGCCAGGCTTTTATTTGTGGACTTTTCTTCCGCTTTTAATACAATCCAACCTCATATATTAGTTGAAAGGCTCCTGCAACAATTTGACTTGAGTAATAATCTGGTGGGTTGGATTCTGGATTTTTTAACCAACAGGACACAGAGAGTAAGGGTCAATGGAACATTGTCTGACCAAAAGTGTTCTTCTACTGGCTCTCCTCAGGGGTGTGTGTTGTCACCACTACTCTTCATCCTGTACACAAACATGTGTCGGAGCAGACATGACAACAGACACATTAGATTGAGATTGAGATTGAGATTCAACTTTATTGTCATTACACATGTATGAATACAAGGTAACGAAACGTGACTTGGCATTTGGGCACACTCTGCAGAGCGCATCCAAGGCCTGGGCAGCCGCTAGGCGCCAGTCATAAAGAAGAAAGGAAAAAAAAGAAAAGAAATGATATGACACAATAGGCGAGAGAAAAAAACATGTTTTATCAAATTGACGCTTAATGAGTAAGCGAAATTTTGATTGAAGGCAAAAAACCCTCAATGCATATTTAGCAGACATTTAGTGGACAAATCACACAGCAGAGGGAGAGCAGTGTGTGTATATATGCATGTAGTGTTGTATGCATTGTGTAGTGTAAATGTAACAGTTGTTAGTGAGCAGCAGAGGGCGCCTCCTGGCAGTGGATAGATGTTATAATCATGTGACTTATAAACAAGTCCAGAGTCCAGAGTCTATCTCTCTCTCTCTCTTGCTTGCAGAAGGCACATGGGCATTGTCCTTGAGAGTCCAATCCGCTGACGACAAACAACTGATTGTTGATTGTATGGGTAGACATAAGAGCCGGTTCTTCCGCTAATCTCAGTCAGGAGGAATGTAAACACGGGGCAAACAAGGTCAAATCAAATCAAATCAGCACAGTGCACTCAGAGTAGAATTTTGTCCTCACCCGTGTAATTCTGTGCTTCCATTATATATGCAGGCTTAAACTGTTTTTCCATAGAGAGCACAGGGCTTCAGATGTATTCTTTCACTGAATCACTGTCATTCAGTTCACCGTTTGCCGCTACTCATGCCCTCCCCAACTGGTCGAATTTAATGAAGGAGCTGGCCGGGTCCGCTTTGAACAGCTCTCTCACTTTCCTTCAATTTCTGATGCATCAGGGAACTCCACAGCCACAAATAGAAGTCCTGAGATCATAACCAATAATGTTTCCATAGACGCATGGATTCCAATGTCCATGAGTCTCTCGTAGGTTCCAATTCTTGGGCTCCTCCTTGGCCCAATTCTTGTTGAAAAATAGTGACAATAGCACATTTAAGCCGCTTCCAAATCCATAATTTCCGTTTAGATTAAGATTCAGCAGAAGAAGAGCGACTAAACACAGACAAAAACGCAACATTGCAAAAGCTGGGAATAGATCAGGAAGGCAGGGGAGGAGGGAAGAAAAATGCGACTGCTCTCTCTCAAGGCAAGAAGGAAAAAGTAAAGTATGCTGATGATTCAGTTGTTGTCAGTCTCCTTCAGGATGATGAGAGTGGCCACGGCCCAGTAGTTGATGATTTTGTTCACTGGTGTGAGGATTCCTACCTGCAGCTGAATACGACAAAAACTAAAGATATGATTATTGACTTTAGGAGGAAAACTCCCAGGCACAAAGTCGCTGTACTAAAAGGCCAGACCACTGAATGTGTGCAATCTTACAGATATCTTGGGACGATTATTGATAGTAATTTAAACTTTGAAGAGAACTGCGAAAGGATGTGCAAAAAGGGTCAACATTTGCATTGTTTAAGGAAACTTGCACACTTCCAAATTGACCGAACCATAACGACAATGTTTTATTGGGCTTTTATTGAATCTCTTTTATCCTTTTCTTTAGTGTCATGGTTTGGTCAGATAAAACTGAAACAGAGGAAATCCTTGGATCAGGTAGTTAGATGGTCCAGTCGTTTGCTTGGTGAGTCACAGCTGAGCCTGACATCCCTGTACACCAGACAGGTACAGAGGATTGCTACCTCCATTTTAAATGATGACTCCCACTCTGCACTGCCACTTTCAGCTTCTTCCCTCCAGATGGAGGTTTCTTGTCCCAAAATGTAAAACCCAGCACTACAAAAACAGGTTTGTTCCTACTGCTGTCAAAGAGTTGTCAAAGAGTTGAACAAGATGTAGCAATATATTGCACATAATTCAGTTATCTATTTATTAATTTTTATTTTACATTGACTTATTTTTGTAGGTTTTTTATTTGGGTTCTAAATCTTTTATTGGGTTTTAGACATTTTTGAGTTTTTAATCTCTTTGACTAGTTTTTAACTTTTTAATATGACCGTTCTCTCTTATCTCTTTGTTTTTTCTCTTATCTTTTTGTCCTATGTCCTGATTGGTGGAGCCTTTGAGTACTTTTATCGTATTTATAGTCAGCTTCATGTGTGCCTGTTCATGTTGAATGTAATTGTGGTTTGTAAATATGGATGTCACCTGACTGCAAAACAAATCTACCTACAGGTACAAATAAAGTAACCTGAATATATATATATATATATATATATATATATATATATATATATATATATATATATATATATATATATATATATATATATATATATATATATATATATATATATATATATATATATATATATATATATATATATATACTATGTATATACTATGTATATACTATATACTGTATATACTATATAGTATATATATAGTATAGTATAATATATAATATATACTATATATGTATATACTATATATACTACTTTGGTCACCCAATAAACTCTCAATGATCCTTCAGCAATCTCTCCTGGTCTCTCAGTGATCTCTCAAAGATCTCTGTCGATCACCATGAAAATCTTACAATGATCTTTTTGAGGCTTAAGGAGGTCATTGAGAGACTGGGCCAATTTTTTATCTCTCAAGGGTCACACAACAATCTCTGTGTGTGTGAAGTGGTCCTACAAAGTGTAAGAATTTCACATAGCAACAAATGTGAGCTCATTCCTGACCGGTCAGTTTCCCAAATCAAAAAAGCTAGTCTTTGCCTATATTGTCCTCAGGGGTTCCAGACTAATATCACGGTAAAACAGCAGCGCCTTGAAGGACAAATTTACACAAATTCTGAATAACATTAAGCATCTTATCTCAGTGTTTCTAACTTTTTCTCTTTTCTTTTGATATTTCTGAGAAGACACTGCCTCCTTTGTCTCCTCTGATGATCCGCTGCTGTTAAATACACACATCACAACTACAATAACCAAGACTTTACCTAAACGAGCGTTTGAAACTGTTGCTAAAGTTGGCAGCTGTAGAGTTTCCAGAGCAGGATTATGGCAGCCCATGAATCTGGCTGCCGGGCAGGTGCAGGTTCCACGGTGAGGAGGACAAGTCACCACCGGTGTGTTCCCGACACGGAAAATTGGTCTGCAGGTGGACAGAGCTGACAGTCGGACTATATGGTGCTGATGGAGTGATCAGGTGGGCCAAACAGTTCAAAGTCAGCTTCAGATTCACAAAAGACACCTCAGAACTGCAATGACATTAGCACAGTCTAAGTGTTCTTCATTAATCCACGTGATGTACTCATTTAGCTCATTCCAAGCTGGCTAAGTAGGCGGCTGGCAGACTGGCCTCTGAAAGCCTTAGGAGGCCTGAAGAAGCCTCTGCCCCTCCTGAAGTGTCTCCAACTTCTGCTTGCCCGAAGCAGGACACCAGGTATTGGACTGTGAGACTGGAGTTTGTGCAACAGAGAGTAGGCGGTCCAAGCCAGACTCCAGGTTGAGAACAGACAGGGAGGTGGAGGTTGAGCAGAGATGGAAAGAGACGTTGTGGACAGGGAGGAGGGGACAGTGCAGCCCTCAGAAGTGAAAGAGGGGGAGTGCAAAGTCAGATGAGAAGGAGAACCCACATTCAGGTGGATTTCCTCCTGTTTTCTACTTCCATGAATACAATTTTGAAATCCAAATTAGCAAAGGCTGAAGTGCTGGGGTTGATGAGGTTTACCCCCCAATCTCTCAATGATCTAAAATCTCAAAAAAAAAAAAAGGCTGTTTCTGTGAAAATGTTTGGGACACTGCTGTAAGATTTTCATGGTGATCTACAGAGTTCTTTGAAAGATCCTTGAGAGATCATTGAGAGACCAGTAGAGACCAGCAAGCTTTCAGTGAAGTCTGTTGATCTTTCATCAAATGTTCGGCAACCCCTCACTGATTTCTCAACCATCTTTACCGTCAGGCTGGAAAAAAGTTTGGCATTCATTGAAAGATCACTGAGAAATCATTGGGAAATCGACAAGTTTGGCTGCACGGTGGCGCAGTGGTTTAGCACTGTGGCAGCACAGTTTTACCCTCGGCCGGGGGACCGCGGGGATCATGAGATCGTGGGTTCGATCCCAGCCCCCGACCAACAGTGAGCTGTGTGGAGTTTGCATGTTCTCCCCGTGTTGCGCGGGTTTACTCCGGGATTTCTCCGGTTTCCTCCCGCACACCAAAAAAACCAAAACATGTAGGTTTAGGGCGCTCGCACACGCAGCGACCAGCAGCCGGTGGCTTGTCACCAGACTGCAAACCAAGTCTACCTACGGGTACAAATAAGTCACAAAAAAAAAAAAAAAAAAAAAAAGTTTGTTGAGTGTTCAAGGCACAGTCAATGAGCTTACTGATCTACCAATGATCTCTTGGTAATCATTCAATGATCTCTCAGTGATCTTTCAATGAATGCTGAATTTTCCACTCCAAAGGTAAAAGTGGCTGAGCATTTGACTAAAGACTAATAGATTTCATTGAAAGATTGGTGAGAGATCATTGGGCTCAACAGCCCAAGGAGTTTTCGGGCTGTCCTTGACTGCTTCTTGACCACTCAATAATCTCATTGATCTCCCAATGATCTCTCAGCAATCCCTCACTGTTCTCTCATTGAAAAATTGCTGAGACATCATTGGGAGATCGACACAATTGTTGAGTGGTCAAGGAAGGGTCAAGAGGTGCTCAATGATCTCTTAGCAATCTTTCAATGATCTTTCAATGAACGCTGAATTTTTCCACCCAAAGGTAGAAATGGCTGAGCATTTGATGAAAGGCCAATAGAGTTCATTGAAAGATTGTAAAGAGATCATCGGGGGATCAAAGAGATTGCTGAGTGCTTCTTGACTGCTCAACAATCTCAATGATTTCACAATGTCTCAGCGATCTTTCAGTGAACTCTATTGGTCACATCACTGTCCATCCCGCCTGTCCTGATGAGTAAAAAAAAGAAGCATGGTTGTAATTTCACTGAAGGAGAGTCTGGAGGAATCCACGCCAACGGCCGCATCCCTCAGACAAACGAGGAAGAGGCCCCGTGGGACCGCTGTGGGACTTCAGAGGCGAATGTGGTCAAAGGCTGGCTGCATGGTGGCGCAGTGGTTTAGCACTGTTGACAGCACAGTTTTACCCTCGGCCGGGGGACCGCGGGGATCATGAGATCGTGGGTTCGATCCCAGTCCCTGACCAACAGTGAGCTGTGTGGAGTTTGCATGTTCTCCCCGTGTTGCGCGGGTTTACTCCGGGATTTCTCCGGTTTCCTCCCGCATACCAAAAACATGTAGGTTTAGGGCGCTCGCGCATGCAGCGACCAGCAGCCGGTGGCTTGTCACCAGACTGCAAACCAAGTCTACCTACGGGTACAAATAAGTAACAAAAAAAAAAATAAATAAAAAAAAAATAAAGGAAGGTTGGTGACCACGTTCCAAGCCAGTATGTCCATGTGGGCCCCATCATAGGTTTAAGCTTTCTTATGGGTCCACATGGGACAAACCATGTGTTTGCCCACATGGACTTTACCTGTGGTGCAGGTGACCAGGTAATCTGGTTACCTGCTTTAAACCCATCTGGGCCCCACAAGGGTTTAATATGGGTGGGTGTTTCAGTAACACTGACATCACAGAAATGTCACAAATTTATGAGAAAAATCGTGAAAATTTACAAGAAAAATGAAACAAATTTGCAAAAAAAAGTAGCAAATTTACTTGAAAGATGTGAAAATTTCCGAGAAAAAAGTGAAAATTTATAAGAAAAATATGACAAATTTACTCGAAAAAAGTAACAAATTTATGAAAAAAAAGTGAAAATTTAAAAAGCGACAAATTTATGAAACTAGAAAAGCACTCGGAGAGCGCAGACCTCCGCCAAGCGCCACAGTTCCCCCATACAGTGTTTGTGTGTACGTTTTCAGATTCCTTGACCATGAAAACATATGACTAGCAATTGGATTCACAATGATAGGATTAGTGGTTCAGTAGTTATTCACGAAAATGGCATTTTCCGTAATGGCGGTTTTCTTCTGGACGGTGATCTGAATCACCACCAAAATTTAATCATCTGTAGGATACCCTATTTCTGACAATCTGTGAAAAATTCATGAAAATCCGTCCATAACTTTTTGAGTTATCTTGCTAACAAACAGACAGACAGACAAACCAACGCCGATGAAAACACAACCTCCTTGGCAGAGGTGAAAAGTGAAAATTTCTGAGAAAAAAAGTGCAAATTTATAAGAAAAAAGTGACAAATTTACTCAAAGTAACAAATTTATGAAAAAAGTGAAAATTTCTGAGAAAAAAGTGAAAAAGTGACACATTTACAAACTAGAAAAGCACTCGGAGAGCTCAGACCTCCGCCAAGTGCCACAGTTCCCCCCATACAGTGTTTGTGTGTACGTTTTCAGATTCCTTGACCATGAAAACATATGACTAGCAATTGGATTCCCAATGATAGGATTAGTGGTTCAGTAGTTATTGACGAAAATGGTATTTTCCATAATGGCGGTTTAGCGCCACAGTTCCCCCCATACAGTGTTTGTGTGTACGTTTTCAGATTCCTTGACCATGAAAACAGATGACTAGCAATTGGATTCACAATAATAGGATTAGTGGTTCAGTAGATATTCACGAAAATGGCATTTTGCGTAATGGCGGTTTTCTTGTGGACGGTGATCCGGATCACCACCAAAATCTAATCATCTGTAGGATACCCCATTTGTGACAATCTGTGAAAATTTCATGAAAATCCATCCATAACTTTTTGAGTTATCTTGCTAACAAACAAACAAACAGACAAACAAACAGACAAACAGACAGACAAACCAACACCGATGATCACATAACCTCCTTGGCGGAGGTAAAAATAGCAGCAAATTTATGAGAAAAAAGTCACAAATTCAGGAGGAAAAAAGAGAAAATTTAGAAAAAAAAAGTCACAAATTTACAAGAAAAAGTAACAAATTTATGAAAAAAAGTGAACATTTCTGAGAAAAAAGTGACAAATTTACAAAAAAAATTGTAGCAAATTTTGAGAAAAAACTCACAAATTTACTCCAAAAAAGTGAAAATTTCTGAGAAAAAAGTGAAAATTTATAAGAAAGTGAAACATTTACAAAACTAGAAAAGCACTCGGACAGCGCAGACCTCCGCCAAGCGCCACAGTTCCCCCCATACAGTCTTCAGATTCCTTGATCATGAAAACATATGACAAGCAGTGGTTCAGTAGTTATTCACGAAAATGGCATTTTCCGTAATGGCGGCCACAGTTCCTCCCATACAGTGATTGTGTGTACGTTTTCAGATTCCTTGACCATGAAAACATATGACTAGCAATTGGATTGACAATGATAGGATTAGTGGTTCAGTAGTTATTCACGAAAATGGCATTTTCCGTAATGGCGGCCACAGTTCCCCCCATACAGTGTTTGTGTGTACACTTTCAGATTCCTTGACCATGAAAACATATGACAAGCAATTGGATTCACAATGATAGGATTAGTGGTTCAGTAGTTATTGACGAAAATGGCATTTTGCGTAATGGCGGTTTTCTTGTGGACAGTGATCCGGATCACCACCAAAATCTAATCATCTGTAGGATACCCCATTTCTGACAATCTGTGAAAATTTCATGAAAATCCGTCCATAACTTTTTGAGTTATCTTGCTAACAAACAGACAAACAGACAAACAGAAAAGCAAACAGACAAACAGACAAACCAATGCCGATGATCACATAACCTCCCCCTTTGGCAGAGGTAAAAATAGCAAATTTAAGAGGAAAAAGTCATAAGTTCATGAGAAAAAAGAGGAAAATTTAGAAGATTAGAGATTAGAAAAGTTGCAAATTTACAAGAAAAAAGTTAAAATTTCTGAGAAAAAAGTTAAAATTTACAAGAAAATACTGGCAAATTTACTTGAAAGAAGAAACAAATTTATGAGAAAAAAGCAAAAATTTATAAGAAAATACTGGCAAATTTACTTCAAAGAAGTAACAAATTTATGAGAAAAAAGTGAAAATTTATAAGAAAAAAGTGATAAATTTACTCGAAAAAGTAACACATTTATGAAAAAAGTAAAAATTTATGAGAAAAAAGTGACAAATTTATGAAAAAATAGCAAATTTTGAGAAAAAAGTCACAAATTTATTTGAAAAAAGTGAAAATTTCAGAGAAAAAAGTGAAATTTATAAGAAAAAAGTGACAAATTTCCTCGAAAAAGGTAGCAAATTTATGAGAAAAAAATTGAAAATTTATAAGAAAAAATGACAAATTTACTGGGAAAAGTAACAAATTTATGAAAAAAGTGAAAATTTTTGAGAAAAAAGTGACAAATTTACTAAAACTGTAGCAAATTTTGACAAAAAAAGTCACAAATTTATTCAAAAAAGGTGAAAATTTCTGAGAAAAAAAGTGAAAATTTATAAGAAAAAAGTGACACATTTACAAAAAAAGTAGCAAATTTATGAGAAAAAAGTCCCAAATTCTTGAGAAAAAGAGAAAATTAAAAGAAAAAAGTTTCAAATTTACAAGAAAAAAATTGTAAAATTATTTGAAAAAAGTTACAAGCTTAAAAGAATTTTTTTTTTTGCAAATTTACAAGAAAAAGTACAAAAATTTATTAGGAAAATTAGAAACAGCTGCAAAAAAACAAAAAAAAAAAAAGTAGGAAATGCATGAGTAAATAAAACCTATGAGAACAAAGTCCCAAATTTATGAGGAAAAGTGTTAAGTTTATATAATATATTTATATACTATATACAAAGTTCCAAATTTACAAGAAAAATGTCAAATTTATGGAGGAAAAATCACAAATTTACAACAAAATAGCAATTTTACAAGGAAAAGCTAGAAAATGTATGAGAAAAACTTGCAGAATTACAGTAAAAAAAAGTGGCAAATTTATGAGAGTTCCAAAATTAAAAGAAAAAATGAACCAACTGGCAAGAAAAAAGTCACAATTTTGCAAGAAAAACAAATTTACAAGAAAAAAAATTTGAAAAATACTTGGAATCAGAAAAACTAACAAATTTATATTAAAAAAAAAAAAACGTTGCAAGTTTACAGTAAAAAAAAAGTTTGAGAAAGTTTTCCATTTTCAAGACAAAATGATCAAATTAAGGGAAAAGGTCACAAATTTACAAAAAAATAGCAAATTTGTGAGAAAATATGTTGAAAACAGATAAATAGGTGAAGTCCATGTGATCAAACACAGATGGGGCCAACATGGAATCCATGGACAAACCCACATGGACCCAAAGAAGAACCAAGGTTTAACCTTTGGTGGGACCCACATGGACATGCTGGCTGGGTTGCAGCATTGGGATGTTTGTTTCTATTTGGGGTAATCAGGCTTTGAGGGCCGAACAGAGAGCAGAGCACTGTACAAAGTATGTGAAAGTGAGCTGTTGAATCACAGACCTGAAAGGCTTTGCTTGTCCACTGTTAAGATTACTTCCTGTAACACGGCGAGATCATTCCTCAAGCAACTGTAAATGGAATCTAGATTGATAAAAGATAAAGACCTCAAGAGGCTGATGTTCTTTTGTAGAGCTCACCAAATACCGGCGGCAACATGAATCACATCCCAGATCATGTCGGCACCATAACCTCCAACTTTGACATCCAGTACAGCAGGTAAAATAAGTGCTGCACATGTTTCCTGAGTCAATACATTTCTCATGGGGCTAATGTCATGAAATCTTCACCAAATGTCCCTAACAACCCATACAATCCACACATACAAAGAAATCAAGGCATAGATATCCATAAATTACGTTATGTGTAATGATATGAAATGACACAGGGAAAAAATATTGAACACGTGAAGAAGGATAGGTGGAAAGAGGCAAGGAAAGCCAAAACACCAGCTGAAACCTATCAGTAATTAGAAAGCAATCCTCACCCTTGTCAAGCCCAACTGATGGCCTATAAACAGGTGACTCATTACCAAGGTGTCTCATGGTGGTTAATAGCAAAGAGCTCTCTCAAGACCTTCCCAACCTTATTGTTTCAAAGCATACTGATGGCAGTGGTTAATTCTGAATGTTCCAGTAAGCACTGTTCTGGCCATAATCTGGAAGTGGAGAGATCATTTCACCATAAACCGTCCACACCCAGGTATTCCTCCCAAGACTTCTGACAGATGAGTGAAAAGAATTATCCAAAGAGCTGTCCAAGAGCAAAGGACCCCTTGTGGAGAGCTCCAGAAAGACCTGGAACAATTGTTTCAAAAAAAACAATAAGTAATGCACTTTTGTACGAAGTATTAAATAACCTGCAGTAAGCATGTTCAATACATTTCCCCTGTGTCATTTCAAATTATTACACATAACTTAATTTATGGGCCTCTATTTTTTAATTTTGTATGGATGGATTAGTTGGGTTGTTACCAAAGTCTGGTGAAAATTTCATGTCAGCAGCCTTTAGAAATATGTTTACTCAGAAAAATGGTGACGTGCTCAACACTTATTTTGCCCACTGTATCTAAATCCAAATCCTGACATGTTTCAGTAGGAACCTCTACCTGCTTTAAACTGAATGAAAAAAGCCACAGAAACAAATAGATATATAAATAAACTGAATTCAAGCTGGAACTCCATGGGGAAATTATTACTGCGCACAACTACTAAATTGGACGCTTGAAGGCTTTTATTTCTCCGACAGGCTTTGTTGCAAGAGTGGAGGGATTTATTCCAATTCATTTGGTGGGTCTGGCCCGTTTGTCAGTCGGTGGCCTGTTCAATCAAGCTTACTGACACAAGGAGTAGTGGCATGCAGACAGATGAACTCACACAAAGACAGGCTTGAAAATGCTCACTTGGTCATCTGGATGCCTCACGGGCAAATCAGACGTTCAAGCTAATAACCAGGAGAAAGACCTCAAAAGCTGTAGTCTTTTATTGTGCTGAGACACAGGGCTGAGCAATGTCTTACAAATGATTGTGGATTTAAGCAAGCTTTATTTTAAAGAGACCCTACCAGGGGCATCAGGGATGCAAACCCCCACTACCCATGGGGGGGGGGGGCATGAACCACATCTGTTATCAACAAAACTGTAATCAAAAAAATTTACTTTAAAACTTACTTTAAAAGACTTAGCTCTCAGAAAAATGCAAGGAATGAATGAACCAACCAACCAAAAATGCCAACTATTAAAGGGAACATTGACTGGATATTGCTAATCTTAGATGCTAGCTCCTAAAGTCTGAAGTGGCAGAGAAGTATGTGAGGGTGGTGCAGGACATGTATGAGAATAGCGAGACGGTGGTGAAGTGCACTGTAGGAGTGACGGATGGATTCAAGGTAGGGGTGGGATTACATCAGGGATCGGCTCTGAGCCCCTTCTTCTTTGCCATGGAGATGGAAAGGCTGACAGATGAGGTCAGGCAGGAGTCTCCATGGACCATGATGTTTGCAGACGACATTGTGATCTGCAGTGAGAGTAGGGAGCAGGTGGAAGAGAACCTGGAGAGGGGGAGGTATGCTCTGAAGAGAAGAGGAATGAAAGTCAGTAGAAGCAAGACAGAATATATGAGTGTGAATGAGAGGGAAGCAGGTGCAACAATGAAGATGGAAAGAGTAGCGATCGTGAAAGTAGATGAGCTTAAATACCTGGGGGCAACCATCCAAAGAAATGGAAAATGCACGAGAGGTGAAGATGAGAGTGCAGGCAGGGTGGAGTGGGTGGAGACGAGTGTCAGGGGTGATTTGTGGCAGAAACGTAGCAGCTAGAGTGAAAGGGAAGATTTACAAGACCGTAGTGAGACCTGCTATGATGTATGGTTTGGAGATGGTCGTGCTGACAAAAAGACAGGAGGTGAAGCTGGAGGTGGCAGAGTTGAAGATGCTAAGCTTTTCACTGGGAGTGACTAGGAGGGACAGGATGAGAAATGAGTATATCAGAGGGACAGCTCAGGTTGAGCGGTTTGGAGACAAAGTAAGAGAGGCAAGGCTGCAATGGTTTGGACATGTGCAGAGGAGGGATAGTGGAGATATTGGACAAAGCAGGGTTTCCTCTGGTAACATTTTTGTGTGGCGGCCTGCCTCCCTAAGGAAGTATGCCGCCACGCCTATGATATATTAATTTAAGAAAAATTAGATGTGAAAGAAACGCTCCGCAAGCGTGCACACGGACAATGCGCATGACCGTCACTCGCGCAGAAGAGCCCCGCCTGCCCAGCGCCCGCGTGACCGTTTCTTCATACAGAGAGTGTCTCTCTAGCGTTGCTGTCCAAGAGAAGCATGAGCTTATTAAAGACTTTAAACGCGGGAAAAAGTACAAGAGATAAGAAGCGGAGGAATTTATGGTGGTTTTAACCCCCTGGTAACTGGGACAACAATGAGGAGTCGCTTAGCTAACAGGTCTGATTAGGCTTCATTGCAGGGAAAGACAAGAGTGACTGATGAATCGCTGAGGATTTACTTCACCAGCTACTACAATATTAACTAATAATTTATGTTCATTATTATGTACCTGGCAAGTTAAGATGACCAAAATTCACAAAGTCAGTGACTTTAATCCGTCAGCAGCCTTCAGAGAAACTAAACATGCCAACATTTGGATTTCAAAATAAGGGAGGTTTTTCCTGCTGTCTGGTTGGTGAGGAGAGTTATAAAAAACTATAAATATATAGAAATATTATAACAGAAATAACTGCATATTTGTTCATTTAAGCTAATTTATTACTTTAAATATAATTTTAATAATTATATTTCTTTGACTTCAGAGTTAAAATTATTGTTCTGTTCTGGCTCTACAAAATTATGGTCGAAAATTTAAATTGCATGAGGAAAAAAGTAAAAAAAAAAAAAAAATCAAATTTATTTAAAAAAACAGTAATTTTTCAATAATCTGCCTTTGTCCATCAGACAGGCCTCTTCACTGTCCAGTTTTAAAACTCCTCTTAAAACCTATTTTTATTCTCTGGCTTTTAACCCAGTTTGAGACATTGATTTTATTTGTTCTTATTGTCTCTATTGTACGACTATTGATTTGTTTGTGCTGTTTTGTACTTTAGCTGTATTTTATTGTTTTTATATTTTATTTATCATTGATATACAGCACTTTGTGTCAGCTGTCGTTGTTTTTAAAGAGCTTGATAAATAAAGTTGGATTGGATTAAAAAAGATAAACATTAGCCATAAAATAATCCACAAATTTATGTCTCAAATGTACAAGAAAAGTCATAATTTTAAAAGAGAAAACTACAAATTTGAGGAAAATGATTGCAAATTTAGATAAATTTATGGAGAATAGTAGAAAACTATAAGAAAATTGTTATAAATTTTGGAGAAAAACCTCAAACCTTGAAGACTGAAGTCATTACTCAAGTTTGTAAGTAGGTGCTCTTTGTACCCTTAAATCAACTAGAAATTTTTGGTTGTCTACTTTTAATTATTAATTTCATAGCACTGCTTTTACATGAGTAGAATTTCTGGCTACTATACCCACCTCTGATCATATAATTTAAGTATGTGAGTATATTACTATTATGAATGTTTTTTTTCCGCTTCCCTTTCCTACTCTTCATCAATGGAAAAAAAAAGAAACACTAGAATTAACCCCTTGCACTCTGGTCAATTTCCCTAAAAACGCCTAAAAATAACATACCCAAAGTAAATCAAAAGCTGTTCTTCAACCCTTTGCAGCATCTTCATGGGGTTGGTCTCATTTAAAAGAAAACACTTTGAATTTTTTGGCAAAACAGTCATAATCTCTCTAAGTGCTCCTGCCACTGAATAACAGTCATCTAAACATACTGAACTTGATGAAAATAAAGTTCGCCTGGGTGTTTTTTTAGATACAAACGCCTGCAAATAACACACAGCTGTCAGATCCGGGCTGGAAAATGCAACAGAAATGTAGAACCAAGTGTTATCCAGCTGAGGTCAAAATTTTGTAACAATACCACAAAAAATGAATATATTACACAGCTTTTTTCTCAGGTTGGTCATTTTTGAACTGTGCCAAATTGTGCCAAATGGCACAGTTTGGAAAAACGTCTATAACTTTTGAATGATTCAATATAGAAGCTTGATCTTGGGCTCTAATGAAAGGTGATACTCAGGGCTGTGTGTGTGTGTGTGTGGGGGGGGGGGTTGTTTATTCATTCATGAATGAATGAATGAACAAACAAGCCCCCCACACACAAAGAAGCATGCCACATAAAAAATGTGTGGCTTTTTTTTTTTTACAAGAAAAAATAACCTACAGTGCAATAAAAATTATACTAAAATATCTGCAATGTAGAGGATAACAACTCCCCCCCCCCCCCCCGCTACAGAGGAGTGCGGCGAACGGTCTGGTCCGTGCGCCGCGGTCCGTCATGTGGCGATGACGCACAGTTGTAATTTACCGATCGGTCAAAAGTATTTTTATTACTATTTTCAGGGATAAAGAATAATTTAGCTTATAACACTTACCTGTCCACAACAGCAGTGTCGCTGGCGAACATCTGTTCCTCACTGTCAGACGAACATGACGCTGGTCCGCTTGTTACGACTCGTGGTTCTGGTCACGCGACCCGGTCAAACCATGATTCCATTATTGCGGTTTTGCGCTTCCATGATTGCGGTTTTGGCGAACGATTTTTCAAAACAAATAAGAACAGTAGTAATAAAAAAAGACTGGCGAACGCTACCGTTACACACAGCGGCTTACACAAAACAGATGTTACGCACGGGACGCACGCTTTCAATCGTCGAACTTCTCTGCTTCAATTGGCTCGTTGTATTCGCAGTCATTGGTAGGCGGGTCCTTCTTGCTAGGTTTTCAGTCATTGGTTCTTCAAGGTTTCAGAAACCCAATTCAAGGCTCTTATTAGTCAAATGAGAGGTCAATCAAATCTAAACCAATCAAAGCACTCCTTTGGATTTCTGTTCGCAGCTGTGTCTGTAGTGGAAGAATGGAAATGCAGCTTTTTTTTTTTCAGTGCGCTCTGAGACGCACAGTGCGCACTAGGACGCACAAGGACGCACTAGGACGCAGAGACGTGACCGCCTGCAGTATCCCGGAGTGCAAGAGGTTAAAATACAAAAAAATACACATTTTGGTTATTTATGTAAACCATGAAAATGAAATGCTGCAGAACAAAACATAACAGTTGGTACTTTCTAACCTGTTTGTATACCACCATAAACAGAGAGAGAACCTGATTTAGACAGGGCTCAGAGAGGGAAAGATGAGACAGAAGAGAGGAGCAAAGGAGAGGAAAGTGTTTAGGCAGAGGGTCCAGGTGTCAGGATACGGAGCATGGTTTGGGAACCGTGCTCATGCTCCTTTGGTTATTTCTGGTTATTTTCTGCTTTTCTCCACTTCTGTTTAATATTTAATATTTAAGATACCATCTGAGTTCGCTTTATTGTTTCTGTTTTAAGTCATCCGGGTTTTGTATCTTTTATTGGCCATGATAGTCTATAGTTATTATTGTATATTCTGTCCTCGTCCTAGTTGTGATATTTGTTTATTTCCAGCACCTTTAGTATTTCTCATTTTGTATTTATGCTCCTTCTGTGCTTTTGTTTTGACGGTGTGCTGGATTGCTTTCATTATCTGCTCAAGTCCACTTCCAGCACAGCTGTCATTAGGTTGGACTGATTTCTCCCTGCTCTGGTAGCTCACACCTGTCTTCAGTTGTAATTATCTCTCGTGTCCTATTTAAGAGCGGCGTTGTCTCTACCTGACGCCGCGTCCTAATACCAAGTTCAGACGGTTATTCCACGCCTGTCTCATCCTATTCCTGCTTCTTGTAAGTGTTTTTGTGTTTTGTATATTTTTGTATTCTTTATTATATTCACGCACAACTCACAGTTCAGCTCATGGGTCTTCCTCTTGCCCTGAAAGGCCAAATCATGACAGTAGGATGCAGCCAGTAAAAGACCCAGCTGCTGTGAGTTTGTGGATTTTTGTCCGTTTTTGTTTTTGTTTTTTTTTTCACTCACCTGTTTCTCTGGAGCGAAGCATGTCAGACTCTGCAGGTAGGCGCAGTTACCCGATGAGCCTGGGGTGGGAGTGCTGCAAAGCTCTCATGGAGATGGATGGGCTAAGCTCTGCAGTGCGCATCAGCCCTACCCCAAGGGATGCGCTATGGTACCTTGGCCTCGCGGAGGCAGCTGCTCGCCGGTGCTCTCAGCTTCGGGAGCATGCTGAGGGGGTGGAGAGGATTTCTCTGGTGGTGGCATTGCAACGAGAGAACAGTGGGATGGTGAGGAATTCCTCAAAGAGACCTGGGCCCATGCCGAAGGGGAGGCACTCCTGGGCCTCTGTAGTATTGGTTCCTCATCAGCCTCCGGCATCCGTTCCTGCTCCCGCTGCACCTGCTCCAGAATGCCACCATCCAGGGAAATCTCGCCAGAGGAACGCCTCCACCTCTCAGGCAGCAGTTTCTTCTTCACCGAGGCGGAAGACACCTGCAGCAGTGCGCTCTCTTCGCTTTTCTTCTCCGGCTGTATCGTCAGCTTCCTCCCTCTCTGCAGCTGCTGTTCCCTGCTTCCCCTTGGCGATTCCTCCCGCTGCTGAGAGGCCCACTATGTCTTTCCTGGCTCCACCCGTCTCCATGTCGGCAGGTGCGGCTCTTCCACGATCCTCTGAGGGGCCCATGACTACCATAGCCACGGAGAGGGATGACTGTAGACCAGCTGCAGCAGAAAGCATCATGTCCCGGGAACACAGGCGAGTGTTTTTTCATTTTCCATCTTTGACGCATGAATTATCTTGCCTGATTCCCAGTGATGAGGCTCAGACAGAGCAGCCTTTTGAGTCCTCACTGCCTGCTGCAGCTACACACCTTTTACCTGCTCTCTCCATGTCTCCTCCTTTACCCTGAGTTTCTGCCGGCCCCAGGATTGGGCTGCCGGACGTTGGAGGAGCCTGCAGCCCTGGAAGGACCTGGTTCCACCCCCGCAGCCACGTTCTGGATGGAGAGGGATTGCTGAGACTGAACTGATGCCTGCACTGATGAAGGAGCATCCCCGGGCTTCAGCTGAGCAGGATCCAGCACCAGCAGGGAGCCAACTTCCTGTTGCCACGCCAGGCGAGATACCTGTGTGGGCCACATCACCGGGGGGTCCCAGGACTGTATTTACCACCATGCCTGCTGTAGGGGCCACCGCAGCAGAGCTGGAGCGGAACCTCCAGAGGACCAGGCCCAAGAAACCATCACCTGGATCGAGGGAGTCCTGGATGGCGGTAGAGCTTGAGCCCAGGCAAGTGCTCTCCTTTTTCTTTGTTGTTTCTATTTTGGAGAGATCTTGCCTGGCTCGTGGTGGGGAGAGCCAAGTGCAGCCGTCAGCTGTACCTGAGCTCACCTCACTGGGCTCCACTGCCGCCGGTGACCCTGACCCTGTTTTTCTGCCTGTTTTGCCTGAGCTTTCCCCCAGGGTCACCGAGGATTGTCCAGCTCCACCAGAAGTCTCCGTGGGTCCAGACTCGCTGCCCGAAATCACCATGGGTCCAGCTCCTCCCGCTGAGGTTGTTGCGGGTGCTCCGTCCCAGCCCGGGGCCTCCGTGGGTGCTAGTCCTCCTCCGGATGAGGTCTTTGTGGGTGCTCTATACCAGCCTGCGACCTCTGAGGATGCTGCTTCCTCATTGGCTGAGGTCGTCGCGGGTGCTCTGTCCAAGCCCGGGACCTCCGTGGGTGCAGCACCTCCTCTGTCTGGGTCTCCGTGAGTGCTATGTCCCAGCCCGGGGGCCACTGTGGGTGCAAGTGTGGAGCCGCCACAGGTGCCGCTCCGCTCAAGCCCGGAGCCACCGTGGGTCCTGCAATGTCCCACTCTGGGACCACCGAGGGAGCTACAGGCCAGTCTGAGGGCGTCGTGGTTCCCCCTCTTCTACCTGACGCAGTCGTGGTTCCCCCTCCTCTGCCCGACTCAGTCGTGGTTCCCTCTCCTCTGCCTGAGACTGTCGTGGTTCCCTCTCCTCTGCCCGAGACCCTTGTGGTTCCCTCTCCTCTGCCCGAGGCAATCGTGGTTCCCTCCTCTCTGCCTGAGGTCATTGTGGTTCTCTCTCCTCTTCCCGAGGTCATCGTGGTTCCCTCTCCTCCACCCGACATCGTCATGGTTTCCCCAACTCCCCTTTTGTGCTCACTATTTACCCTTCCCATCAAGCAGCAGCCTCCTGGACCACCTCTTCTGTTCAGGTGGCTGAAAAACTCTGGGAGACAACCCAACAGACTGTGCCGTAGAGTTGGGTGACCCACGTTCTCTGGGAGGCCACCCAACTTGTTCCATTGTGCCATCTGGCTGGCCGGGGATTCTGGTCACCCGTTTGAACTGTCCAGCACCTTGGTCCAGGGGGCTTAGGGGCCTTGAGGTTTGTCTGGTGTTGGCCCTGAACGGGGTTTTGTTTCGTTCCCTCCTAGCCTGCTCCCCCCACTACCCACCCGGGGTGGGTTATAGTTTTGCTCCTATTGGGGGGGGGGGGTGTCTTTCTTTTTTCTTTTGATGTTACCTTGGGGTGTCTGGAATCCACCCCTTGGATGGGGGGCTCTGTCAGGATACGGAGCACGGTTGGGGAACTGTGTTCACGCTCTTTTGGTTATTTCTGGTTATTTTCTGCATTTCCCCACTTCTGTTTAGTATTTAATATTTAGGATGCCATCTGAGTTTGCTTTTTGTTTCTGTTTTAAGTCGTCCGGGTTTTGTATCTTTTATTGGGGGTGGCGGTGTCTCCACCTGATGCCACATCCTAGTACCAAGTTTAGATGGTTATTCCACGCCTCTCATCCAGCTTCTTGTAAGTGCATTTGTGCTTTGTATATTTTTGTATTCTTTATTAAATTCATGCAAAACTCAGAGTTCAGTTCGTGGGTCTTCTTCCTGCCATGAAGGGCCAAATCATGACGGTGGGACACGGCCAGTAAATGGTTGGTTGTACAATACTTCAAATGGTAAGTTCCATTATGCAATATGACTGTGCAAAATTTAAAAAAAAAAAGAAAAAGAAATAGTGTAAAATTAATGTATTCCTGTTACAATCGTGTCATGTCTTTTCTGCCCCCCCCCCCACTGCGCCAAGGTCTTTGAGCCAGTGGAAACACTGCAAAGGATGTTGAAGATGGAGCTGCCCGGCAGGAGGAAAAGAGGAAGACCACAGAGAAGATTCATGGATGTAGTGAAGGAGGACATGGAGAGAGTTGGTGTTACAGAGGAAGATGCAAGGGATTGGGTGGGATGGAGACAGATGATCCGCTGTGGCGACCCCTAAAGGGAGCAGCTGAAAGAAGAAGAAGAAGAAGAAGAAGAAGAAGAAGAAGAAGAAGAAGAAGAAGAAGAAGAAGAAGAAGAAGAAGAAGAAGAAGAAGAAGAAGAAGAAGAAGAAGAAGAAGAAGAAGAAGCAGCCAGCTCCTAGCTTGGATAGTGAGCCTACGCCAGCTTTTGTAAATCTGTCTTGAAGAATGAATGAACTGCGTCACTGGCGGATAGGGGTGTGTGGTTTCAGGGGCAGATAGGACAAGCACAGAAACATTTGTGAATGACTGAATGGTGATGCTAGGCAGATGCTAGTGTCAGTTAGCTGCTAAAAATAATGTCTAAGAGGGACATAGTATGTGGCCAAGTAGATGAACACATATTCCAGTGGGCTTGAATAAGACTTTAAAGAAAATAGTGATCAAAACCAGCTGGAGTGATAGTCAAGCTAATGCTAGGTGGCCTGTCCGACTGCCTAGCCTAGCCAGTGTTAATGGTT
Source organism: Pholidichthys leucotaenia (assembly GCA_020510985.1). Classification (NCBI taxonomy): domain Eukaryota; kingdom Metazoa; phylum Chordata; class Actinopteri; order Cichliformes; family Pholidichthyidae; genus Pholidichthys; species Pholidichthys leucotaenia. The sequence continues at coordinate 55,400,161 of CM035846.1, read as the reverse complement.
TTATTATGTCTGGATTTAGGGACCAGCAGACACGTTATTTGTGTTGAACGTTAGCTTTAATGAACTGCTAACAAACATGTGGAACCATATAGCAACAAGCTACAGTAGTAATAGGCTAGTGGGAGTGTGATACAGCAGGTGCAGGTTGAAGGCAGCGTGCCAAAGAGAGAGGCAGTCTCCTGCCGTTAGCCACTTAATATAGTCACGGTGTGATGACATCACGTCATGCGTGTGTCCCCACATCCGTGACGTGTATGATGGTATTTCAGCATGCCACATTTACTCCCCCCACCCCCCCACCCCCTCGAGAAAAAACAGAACTCTGCAGGTGATTGTTAACATTAGCTGGGTACCTTGATTGTGGCATATGGCTAACACAGCACAACATAGTCAGAACCATTTCATGTGACATAGCAGGGGGCTAGCTAACAAACATTGATGACCTGGTTATTGACAGGTGGTAAATTGCATGATGATAAGGCACAATAAATCACCAATGTTAGACTACACATATTGGTGTTATGGCACAATTTTGTAGTGTTAGCAACTAAATCCATAACCATAATTTACCTAAGGTTCAATGTACCATAAAATTATTTTTAAACTATTGTGTGAACCTGGGCAGCCAGGTAGACTGCTGGTAAGACCCTGCAAGGTTGAGTGGATTATTCTGCCATTGTTATGAACCATGCTCTGTTTAAACATTTTCACAGAGTCATTTTAAAGTTCAACCTCAGGAGAGCTCTGGCGAGCCCACGGTGGGCGCGGCCCTGGAGGTGCTGGTTGCGGCGGACCTGGGTGCCATCTTGCTGGAATCACTCTTCCATCAGCAAAGATCCAGTCCAGTTCCCACAGTGGCCGGGTTGGTTCCAGTGTCACATCTTGATCTGGAGCAGCTGCTGACCTTACCTTCCACAGATGGCTGGCATGCCATCTCGAACTATCGACCATCTGGAAGGTGGCTGGCCCCAACTGTGCCGTGATCTGCATCAGCGGGGACAGGAGCATCTGCAGGTCGTCTAGGTGTTCGGATCGTGGGCCTGAACCCAATCCAGCACCGTGAGTGCTGACCTGTTGGACTTCATGTGGCGCTTGTGCTGCTCTCTTGTCCCTGATGCTGGTTGCAGTTGTGGTTGCATGACCTTCTTGCCGATGGCAAGATGCACTTTGGGATGGCATTGTTCACCGGTGTCCTTGTTGGCCAAGGACTCTATCTCCTGCAGTTGTAAGGAAGCTCCATGAGGCTTATGCTGGGCAAGGATCTGAGTCAAGTTCGGATTATGATCTCTCATTTCTGATACTGGTCATGGCTGTGGTGGCGTGATGTTCTCATCGGTGGCAGGGTATGCTCTGGGTCGACATCATTCACTGGGGTTCGGTTTGGCCATGGACTCTATCTCCTGCAGCTGTACGGCAGCTCCATGAGGCTTATGCTGGGCTAGGATCTGAGTCGAGTCCGTGTTCTGCTCTCCATGCAGTGTGAAGCTTGGAGTGGCTGTACCCTCGTCTGGGTGAAACGTGCTCCGGCCATCAGCGGTCAAAGTTCTTCATGGTCGATGATGGTGAAATCCAATTTGTAAAAGAGATCGCACCCCAGGATGTTGTTGCCATGTGTCGCTACCTGGAAGGTGAATGCTGGGAGGACTTTGGACCCGTAGTGAACCGGAACCGTTAGCATGGTGGTTCCTATGAGGCTGATTCTGGTGTGCCCGTATCCGTAGAGCTCCACCGTGTCCAGCTTGATTGAATGCCTAGGTAAGAACCTCTTCACTGTGACCCAGTTCATCAGCAATCTTGTAGCGGCAGTGTCCAGTAGTAATGGCAGGCTGATATCATCAAGCCTCACTGTGCACCACTTGTACACCGAATTGCTAGTGTCCACTGCATGAATGGTTGTTGGTGAAGGCAGTCCAGCTAAGCTGGGTGGTGAGCTCTTTGTTGACCATGTTGAATGGCACACTTTGGCAAAATGGTTAAGCTTACCGCAGTGCTGAAATCTCTGCCCCCTGGCCGGGCAGCAGCGCACATGTGTTCGGTGCGCAGGGGAACTACAGTTACCACATCTTTGGTGTCCTATGATGTTCTGTTGTTCCGTGGTGTTCACCTCGGTGTTTTCCGCAAAGGTTGCAGCGTCAACCGGCTCTTCTGCCGGGGAAACTGCATGAGCTAGTGGAGTTAGTTGCTTCAAAGCCTCTAGCTGTGATGTTAGCTGGGCGGCCTCCTCCAACTGGAATGCTAACTCCACTGCCTTCACCAGCGGCAGGTCATCCGGCCCCATTAACAACTTCTTCCGAAGCCGCAAGTTGGTGGTGTGCTCTGCTAGCTGATCCCACACCATCTCGCTTTCTAGTTGTGCAAACCTACATGTACTCGCTAGACAGCGGAGGTTGGCGACAAATTGCTGAGTCATCTCTCCCACTCTCTGTCGGCATTGGCAAAACCTAATTCTTCATGCCAACATACTCTTGGGTGTCGCGAAATGTTCAGCTAATAAGGTGACACATTTGCTATAGGTATCCACCAGGCCTAGTGTTCTGAGCACACACTGTCCCTTGCTGCAGAGACTAGATATTAGCATGGTGCATAGCCAAAGCTTGTTAGCTTTAGCTAAGTCCATAGCCAACACATACATCTCAAAGGCTTCAAAGTAGCGAGGCCATGGAATGGGTGGCTCACCTGGGGTGGTGAGGAACAGGGGTAGGGGTGCCAGACATGCTTCCGTCTTCCAGAAAATGTTGTATTTTCCTCCAGAAGACCAAATTTACCTCGTCACCAATGTTATGTCTGGATGTAGGGACCAGCGGATATGTTCTTTGTATTGAAGGTTAGCTTTAATGAACTGCTAATAAAAACGTAGAACCATATAGCAACAAGCTAACAATAGGCTACTGGGAGTGTGGTACAGCAGGTAGCAGGTTGAAGGTGAAGCGCCAAAGAGAGAGGCAGTCTACCGCTGTTAGCCCCTTAATATAGTCACGGCATGATGACATCACACCATGCGTGCATCCCCACGTCTGTGACATGTATGGTGGGATTGCAGTATGCCACAGGTTTGACTTAGCATCACAGTGAAAATATAACAAAATAAGTCAAAATAAGCTGAATTCATCTCTGATTTTTCACCTTGAACTTATTTTATTGTTAATTTGCATCATTACCTCCGCCAAGGAGGTTATGTTTTTGCTGGCGTTTGTCTGTTAGCAGTATTATGCAAAAACTACTGGATGGATTTTGATGACTGTGACATAGTGGAATTGGGCCTTGGGGGCTGCCGTAGCCTGGCCGGGGTGGAGCAGAGTGATGTCAGGTGGGCTACGGCTGGGGATATAAATATAAGTGAACTTGGTTTGAATAAAGAGACATTGTTACTCCAGCTTCCTCTTGACTCTCCGTTATTTAGATGTAACATTTTGGCAACGAGGTGAAAAATGACGACGTGGATAGGGCAGATGCCAGTGTTTCTAGAGCACCCGGGCTTGCCGGCAGTTCCATGGCTTTGATGGAAGCAGAGCTTCGATACATATATGACAGCAGCGGGCCTGGGGTCGGTCAGCGAGAAGAGACGGAGGAGTGTTTTGATCCAGTATCTCGGCACTGAGAGACAAAGAATTTTTTTTCAGGCAGTGCCGGGGCAGCTCGCTGGAGGAAGGTCTGAGGGTCTTGGACGACTTATTTCGTGATCCTTCCATGGTCTCGAGGAGACGGTGGGAATTCTTCGAGAGGCGGCAACGAAAGGGTGAGTCGCTAAGCTTGTTTCTACTGGAGCTCCTTAGCCTAGCACGGAAGTGCGACTTCGGGGCGGGAGCTTATGGAATGGTGAGGGACAAGCTAGTGCATGGCGCCAGTTGCTCGCTTCTAGCGGCTAAGTTGCTAGTAGCTACAGAGCCGAAATCATGGGAGGAAGTGCTGGAATTGGTAAAGAGAAAGAACAAGAAGTGGACAAAAGAGAGAGCGGCATTACGCATGGGATAACCCGGAAGCCCAGCTCAGGTCCACGCTGCACGAATGGGGAAAGGCCCGTTGAAGTGGTAAGCACTCCAGCTGGAAGGGGTTGACGTGCCGCTCATGGTAGATTCGGGGGCTGGGAAATCCATCCTGAGTCTACCAACCCCACGAAGCAAATTAATGGTGGAGTGGTGAGGCTTTTTGGCCACAGTCATGCGGAGATTGAAATGGTGGGCACAGCGGACTTTGAGGTAACCTGCAGGTCAAAGAGGGTCCCTAGCTTTACTTTTCAAGTAGTGCATCGGGGAACCGACCTGCTGGGAGTTGACCTGTTGGGACAATTGGGTTTTTCCATAACGGACCCGGGGGGTTCACAGGTGCTATCTGTGGGCTCAGACTGGCACCTCCGCTGGCCGGCGCTATTTGAGGGCTTGGGCCACACTGAAGCATTTTATTATCGGTGTCTTGTTAATGAGAACATCACACCAAAGATACAGCCTTTGAGGCACCTTCCACCGGCACTGCGGGATGAGGTGACAGCGGAACTGACCAGACTGCTGGAGTCTGGAGTCATCGAAAGGGTTGACACTTCCCCGGGGATCTTGAATCTGGTGGTGGCCAGAAAGAAGGGTGGGAGCATCAGACCATGCATCGACCTCAGGGCTGTGAATAAGGCGGTTATCCCGGATAAGTATCCAATGCCCACTATGGAGGAACTCGTGGCAACGTTCAGCAGGGCAAAGATATTCTCAAAACTGGATCTGCGGCAAAGTTACCTGCAGGTGCTGCTACACCTGGACAGCAGGAATCTGACAGCCTTCATGACCCACATGGGGGTGTTCTGTTATACCAGGATGCCTTTCGGGCTGAGCTCAGCGCTGAGCTGCTTCCAAAAGGTTATGGTGACCATGCTAGTTAGCCTGAAGGGAGTGGTTGGGTACCTAGATGACATCGTGCTGCATGGGGCGTCGGGTGAGGAGCACGATGTCGTCTAGGTAAAGAGGTTAGAAAGAGTCTTGGAAATGCTGCAGGAAACATGGGGTCACGTTGAATGGTGAAAAATGTATCTTGGCGGTGGATGCAGTGGACTTTGTGGGGTTCCAGCTGTCTGGAGACAGATTGACGCTTTTGGTTTCGAACGTGGAGGCGGTGCTCCGCCTCACGGACCCATCCTCGCAGGCTGAGATCTCTTCGTTTCTGGGGATGGTTAACTTTTATGGACGGTTCATTCCCAGGTACTCGGAGACAATCGAGCCACTCAGGGCGCTGCTGAAGCAGGATGCACCTTGAAACTGGACTCCGGCCTGCTCGGCAGTAGTGGAAAAGTTAAAGCGGCAGCTCACCTCACCACCGGTTTTGGCTCATTTTGACCCAGACTGTCCTACAGTAGTGACCTGTGACGCATCCGGTTCCACCCTGATGGCAGTGATGTTGCAGGTGCAGGATGGTACGGAGCGTCTGGTAGCTTTTGCGTCAAGGTCTCTGTCGGAGGCTGAGAGGAAGTATGCTGCTGGTGAAAGGGAAGTGCTGGCCTGTGTTTGGGCCTACAAGAGGTGGGATATCTACCTCTATGGGCAGCGCTTCACGTTGAGAACGGATCACCGAAAGCTGACGACTCTGCTCGAGACTTCGGGGTCAGGCCACAGGCCGCTAAGGATCCACAGATGGTCTGAGAGATTGAGGGCTTATAATTTTGAGACGAAGTACACTTCGGGCAAGGACAACGTTGTAGCGGACCTTCTGTCTAGGGTCCCAATGTGTGCTTTGGTACCGGATGTGGGGGCGGTGGACTCAGTCGAGATGGAACTGGCCCACGCCCTGCATGGGGCACTCCGGGACATTGTGTCTCCTCAGGAACTTAGAGTGGTTTTGGAGAGTGACCAGATGATGAGGAGATTGCACGCAGCGATCAGGGAGGGCTGGCCGACAGGAGCGTTGGGAGAGCTGGCCCCATTCCATCGGTTTAGGGATGAGCTTAGCTGCTGGGACGAAGTGCGCGTGGCTAGAGGGCATTGTGTCGTCATCCCTGCAGCTCTGACAGGATGAGTGTTGGACATGCTATTTGAGGGTCATCTTGGGGTGGTCAAGGTCAAGCAGCGTAGCAAGGACTCTGTTTGGTGGCCAGGGATTGACAAGGACATAGAGACAATGGTTAAGAACTGTGTCCCGTGCCTGGAGAGCGGGAAGACTGGAGGGCCTCCACCTCCTCCCCTGCAGCCAGTCACATTCCCTGCTGGACTCCGGGATCACATTGAATTGGACATCTGCGGAGAACTGCACGCAGCCCCCCCCCCCCCGGTAGCAGGTTCCTTGTGGTAGTGTATGACCTGTTCTCTAAATGGCCGGAGGTGCTCCCAACTGGCTCGGTGACAACTGAGGTGATCACGGCTTTCCTGACATCATTGTTTGCCAGATGGGGGACCCCAACTTCAGTCACCACTGACACTCGCCCGCAGTTCATTTCTGGGGCTTTTGAAGAGTTCTTGAGAGCCAGAGGGGTCGAGCACATCAAGACGGTGGTGTATCACCCGTAGGCTAACGGGGGGGGGGGGGGGGGTGAGAGAATAAACAGGACGCTTAAGAATGGTCTGAGGGCTCACCTGGCGGATGGGTTTACGCTCGCTGACGCCCTTTACAGCACCCTGCTCCATTATAGGGTATCGGCGCATGCCAAGACAGGACGCTCTCCGGTGGCACTGATGCTGGGACAGGAGTTACTGCTTCTGGTGAGGCAACTGGGGCTTGCACAGAGAGAGGAGAGTGAGGACTCAGGGGAGCTGAGGGGCCGGGTCACTGACCGCCAATGGAGAATGAAGGAAATGTTTGACAGGAAACATCGAGCAAGAGGGCATGGCCTGGAAATAGCAGATAGGGTCTGGATTAAGCACCCTGTCCGAGCCCACAAACTTCAGCCGCTGTGGGTTGGACCACGAACGATCGTGAGGTGAAGGGGGTCTGACACTTTCGAACTGGACGATGGGTCCCGATGGCATGCAAGTAGGCTACGGAGGTCCCCACCAGAGGTGGCAAGTGACCCCGCCATGGACAATTTCAGTGACAGTTGGGACTGGAGGGTGCGGACGGAGGCCAACCTTCAACCGGAGCCGACGGTGCCGGAGGCAGAGTGCCCTCGCGAGGGACGCCCGGCTAGAGAGCGTCAGAAATCCAAGTACTTAGACGATTTTGTGACCAGTGTGGTTGAGAACGGCTCTGCCGTGTAAAGAAGGGACTTGTGTACAACATAGTTGGACTCATTGGTCTGGAGTGTTTATGGTTGTTTTCCTGTTTGAATGTTTTGTTTGTGTTTTTGATTTTCCAATGGGGTGGGGGTGGAATAGAAATAGTGGAATTGGGCCTTGGGGGATGCCGTAGCCTGGCCGGGGAGGAGCAGAGTGATGTCAGGCGGGCTACAGCTGGGGATACAAGTATAAGTGAACTTGGTTTGAATAAAGAGACAATGTTACTCCGGCGTCCTCTTGACTCTTCGTTATTTAGATGTAACAATGACGTTTTTACCAGCGGTTGTCCTTGGGCTACAGAGGAATCCATTAGATTTTGGAGGTGACCCATGAGTGCATACCTCCACCAAGGCCCTATCTTGCAATGGATAGAGGGATGGAGGCAGGGAGGTATGGACACATGGATAGACAAAGGGAAGGAGAGAAGGAGCCTTGGTGGAGATATGTGCTCTGTGAGTGCTCCTCTAGTTTTGCTTCAAATTTCTGTCTTCATGCTTGCAGCGGAGCTCGCTAGCACAGGCCCCGTTAGCGGTCCTCCGGCTCTCCTCAGCAGCGAGGAGACTGGGTGGGTGACGGTGAGAAGGAAGCCTAGTCGCAAAGCCCCGGTACACCTCCGACCTGTTCACGTTTCTAATCGTTTTTCCCCGCTCAGCGACACACCCGCTGAGGAAAAAACTCTGATCATTGGCGACTCTGTAGTCAGAAATGTGAACCTACAGACTCCAGCGGCCATAGTCAAATGCATTCCTGGGCCCAGAGCAGGCGACATTGAGTCAAATTTGAAAATGCTGGCTAAAAGTAGCTGTAAATACTCCACAATTGTTATTCACGCCGGCATTAATGACATCCGTCTCCGGCAGTCGGAAGTCACGAAACTTAATGTAGAATCGGTGTGTGACTTTGCCAAAACAATGTCGGACTCTGTAGTATTCTCTGGGCCCCTCCCCAACCTGACCAGTGATGACATGTTTAGCCGCTCGTCATCCTTGAACCACTGGTTGTCTGTGTGGTGTCCTGCAAACAACGTGGGCTACATAGACAATTGGAGCTCATTTTGGTGAAAACCTGGTCTTATGAGACGAGACAGCGTCCATCCCACTTTGGATGGTGCGTCTCATTTACCTAACAATCTGGCATCTTTTTTATCCAAATTTCCAAAACCTTGACTACTCAGAGTTGGGACCAGGAAGCAGAGTCGCAGTCTTACACGCCTCTCTGAAGCTCCTCTTCATCCGCCATCCTTCAAATTAGCCCCTGTCTTCCCCATCAGAAAATCACTGTCTGCTCCCTCCAAAGTAAATAAAAATATAATATATAAGCATCACAAAGTGATTAAGCAAAAAATTGGTAAAACTCAAATTAAACATGAAGCCTCTAAACTGAATGATTTGGCCTCTGTTCTTCCTCATAATTTAAAAATTAAATGTGGTTTATTAAATATTAGGTCTCTAACTCCCAAGTCTCTGTTAGTTCATGATCTGTTAATTGATCATCAGATTGATTTAATATCCCTTACAGAGATTTAGTTAGGGCAAGAGGATTATGTTGGTTTAAATGAATCAACTCCCTCTGGTTATTTAAACTGTCAAAATCCCAGAAGTTCTGGTCGTGGAGGAGGAGTAGCAACAATTTACCATTCCAAATTATTAATTAATATAAAGCAAAAAAAACACGTTATAATTCCTTTGAGGGCCTGGTCCTCAGTATTGGGCACTTTAGCAATTTTAGGTTGAACCCAATTTTATTTGCCATAGTTTATCATCCTCCATCAACCTACTCTGAATTTTTATCCGAATTTGCTGATTTCTTAGCTGATTTAGTGCTGAAATCTGATAGAATAATTATAGTAGGGGACTTTAATATACATGTAGATGTAGATAGTGACTGTCTTGATGTGGCATTTAATTCAATATTAGACTCGATTGGGTTTTCTCAGAAAGTAGGAAATTCTACTCATTATCTCCACCATACGTTGGACCTTGTTCTGACATATGGCATAGAAATAGAAAATCTGGTAGTGTCTCCTCATAACCCTGTACTGTCAGACCATTGTCTGTTAACCTTTGATTTTACTATTTCTGACTATTTGGCTCCTAAAAAAAAATATTATTACAGTAGATGCCCCTCAGATGATGCTGTTACCAAATTTATGCAGATTGTTTCCTCTATGCCATGTGTCAACACAACGGAAATAAGCTATAGACAGCTTGCTCCTTCTGTAATTGATAACATGGTGGATAGTGTTACAGCTTCGCTGCATCAGACTCTAGACTTGGTGGCCCCCTTAAAAAAGAAAAAGTCTAATCAGAGATTTCTAACTCCTTGGTTCAACACAGAAACTCGTAGCTTAAAACAGAAGACTCGTCAATTAGAAAGAAAATGGTGCTCCACTAATTTAGATGAAATCTATTTAGCTTGGAGAAATCATCTTTTAATTTATAAAAAATCTCTTAGAAAAGCTAGAACAAGTTATTGTTCTGCATTAATAGAAGAGAACAATGGCTCTGTAGTAATGGCTCTGCATTAATAGAAGAGAACAATGGGGCGGCAGTGGCTCAGGAGGTTGAGCAGGTCGTCTAATAACCAGATGGTTGGCGGTTCGAATCCCGCTCTCCCCAGATATCCTGCCGTTGTGTCCCTGGGCAAGACACTTCACCCACATTGCCTCCAGTGTCTATAACACTGGGTATGAATGTGTATAAATGTATAAAAATGTTCGGTGGTGGCCGGAAATTGGCTGCCACGTTTCCGTCAGCCTGCCCCAGGGCAGCTGTGGCTGCAGAAGTAGCTTGCCACTACCATTGTCTGTCTGGAGTGAATGAATAATGTACCTATTTGTAAAGCGTCTTTGAGTATATATGATAAAGCGCTATATAAAATTGATGCATTATTATTATTAACAACAATAATCCAAGGTTTCTTTTCAGTACTGTAGCCAGGTTGACAAAGAGTCAGGACTCTGTCAATCCTAGCATTCCCTTAGAGCTTACTAGTCAGGACTTTATGAACTTTTTCAATAAAAAAATTTCATCCATCAGAGATAAAATCAATCAGATTCTTCCCACAGTTAACTTAAATACAGTAACTACTACAACTCCTTCAATTGATGTCTGTCTTGATGAGTTTACTCCAATTGACCTTTGTGAGTTAGATAAAATAGTTTCCTCATCCAAACCTTCAACTTGTCTTTTAGACCCTATTCCTACCAGGTTATTTAAAGAAGTCTTCCCACTTATTGGTAGCTTTATTCTTCATATAATCAATTCTTCATTAGCTCTAGGCCATGTACCACAGGCTTTTAAAATGGCTGTAATTAAACCCTTACTCAAAAAGTCAACGCTAGATCCAGGAACTTTAGCTAACGATACACCAATCTCTAATCTCCCTTTCATTTCAAAAATCTTAGAAAGAGTTGTTGCTACGCAATTATTTGACCACCTGCAGGGAAATGGTTTACTTGAAGAGTTTCAATCTGGGTTTAGAATCCATCATAGTACTGAAACAGCCTTAGTGAAGGTCACTAACGACCTCCTCATCGCATCTGATAATGGACTGGTTTCTGTACTTGTCCTTTTAGACCTTAGTGCAGCTTTTGATACTATCGATCATAATATTCTACTTGATAGATTAGAACACTATGTTGGACTTAATGGAACTTTGTTGCAGTGGTTTAGATCTTATTTATCTGATAGGTTCCAGTTTGTTCATGTCAATAATGAGTTTTCTTTCAACTCAAAGCTCAGTCATGGAGTTCCACAGGGATCTGTGCTAGGCCCTACTCTTTTTAGTTTATATATGCTTCCGTTAGGCAACATTATTAGAAAGCACTTTATACATTTTCATTGTTATGCAGATGATACACAATTATACCTGTCAATGAAGCCAGATGATAGTAATCAATTAGCCAAGTTGGAAGCCTGTCTTAAGGAAATCAAAGCTTGGATGACTTGTAATTTCCTGCTATTAAATTCAGATAAGACTGATGTCATCTTGTTGGTCCAAAAAACCTTAGAAATACCTTTCCAAATCAAACTTTTACTTTGGATGTGGTTACTCTTTCTCTTAATAGCTCTGTGAGGAACCTTGGAATTATTTTTGATCAAGATCTGTCCTTCAATTCACATATTAAATTTGTTTCTAAGAATGCCTTCTGTCATTTGCATAATATTGCCAAGATTAGGAGCATCTTGTTTCAGAGTGATGCTGAGAAACTGATCCACGCTTTTGTTAGCTCGAGATTAGATTATTGTAATTCTTTATTATCAGGCTGTCCTAAAACATCTTTAAAAAATCTTCAGCTGATCCAAAATGCTGCAGCAAGAGTTTTAACAGGTACTAGAAAGAGAGATCATATCTCTCCGGTTCTGGCGTCCCTTCATTGGCTTCCCATAGAGTTTAGAATTAAGTTTAAAATCCTTCTTCTTACTTACAAAGCTCTAAACAATCAGGCTCCTTTTTATTTAAAAGATCTGATGCTACCTTATTATCCTAATAGAGCACTATGCTCCCAAAATGCCGGATTACTTGTAATACCTAGAATCTCCAAAAGTACAATGGGAGGCAGAGCCTTCAGTTATCAAGCTCCTCTCCTGTGGAACCAGCTGCCAATCTGGATTCGGGAGTCAGACTCGATCTCTGTTTTTAAAAATAGGGCTAAAACCTACCTTTTTGATATAGCCTACAATTAGGGAGGGATCATGTGTTTCTGAACCCTCCCTTAGTTAAGCTGCTAATAGGTTTAGTCAGCCAGGGGACCTCCAATAATGCACTGGGCCTCACTCCTTTCTTCACTCTCAATGAAATATTTTTTTTTTTGCTGGTCATTACATCTGTTTGTTCTCTCCCATAGATTGATTCCCCCATCGTGCTGTTTGCTCTCTACATGTCTGTTCTTTTCATCTTCTCTGTCCCCTCACCCCCCAGCCAGTCGCAGCAGATGACTGCCCCTCCCTGAGCCTGGTTCTGCTGGAGGTTTCTTCCTGTTAAAAGGGAGTTTTTCCTCACCACCGTCTCCAAGTGCTTGCTCACAGGGGATCGCCTGATTGCTGGGGTCTTTCTGCAACTGTGGGGGTCTCCCCTACAAGTTGAAAGTGCTATGAGATGACTGTTGTTGTGAAATGGCGCTATACAAATAAAGTTGAATTAACGCCAAACCCTGTTCACTGTACATACGTATGTCTGGTTTTCCACATTTAGAGATATGGACCTGTCAGGAAGAACCTCTCTTTTCTCCTTATTATTCTACATTTAACTTCTCATTACAGTTCTGTGTCAGCCCTTGCCTTGAAGAGTTATACAGGATTGACACTGACTTCAGATGCAGTCCGTTGCAGATGCAGTACGGATGGACCCTTTCGTCCGTCTCTACCAGCTCCGTTTGTGTTTTGCAGCGGCATGGATGAGAACAGAGTTGAAAATATAAGATTGTGCGAGAATTATGCAAAATAATACGAGATCTTGAGAAAGGCCCGAGTGTAACCGAGATTAACCAATCACAATCACGTGATAACAACAAGGAAGTGTGATGTAGTGGCTCTCACCTGCATTTTTGGGCTCTAAATAAAACGTAAGTAGCCCGTTAATTTTAATTCTATGAAGAGTTTGTATGTTAAGACAAGCTTTTACCTCCTCTGACACAGTGGTAGAGGAGTAGACCTCAGAAAATAATAGATGATCCTTAAATTATTTTTAATGAACAAACAGTTATTAAATACTGTGAGATACCGTCGGATTTCCTTGCGGATTGGATCTGGCATCTGTCAAAAACAGACTTGTTGTGTTTCATTAGCGAACCGAATTTGACAAGCCAGATTGGCTTTGCAGTGGTCCGGATGAGATGGGAATTAGAAAATTGATAAGAATTGGAACTATATGCTGCGGAGGCCAGATCACAGCCATAACGGACTGCATCCGGAGTCAGTGTAAATCCTGGGTTAGTTACAATACAGTTAAAGTGAAAAGTATCAATAGCAGGTAGTATATCGTGCCAGTCAGGGTATTTGGTGACAAGGATTAAGTGTGGGCCCCCGAGCCCTCCCAGTTTTCTTATTCCACTCTCAGGCTACTGAACTTGAGCAGCCCTGCTCTACTTCATTCTATACCAATATACTGTATGTATTTTAAAAATTAAGGTGATGAAGACCTTCAAACAAAGGAGGTTGGATCTCCTCACCACGACCATGGCAAGATTCACAACACCTTATCATTAACAGTGCTTTTACAAATGATGCCCCAAACCAAAACAGCAGGATTACTGTGAATTTTACTCATTTTGTCATCACGCTTAAATGGCACAAAATCTACAGGAGCTTATAATTACTGCAATTCAGCATAGCAAGGTTGGAAATGTAGCTTGGCTTTAAATCATTTTTAATGAGTATTACTTAAACAATGCGCACGCGCGCGCGCGCACACACACACACACACACACACACACACACACTTCCGTAGAACATTGGGACATCTGTAAAGGGAAATGGTTTCAAGTTTATCACTCCCTGCAGTCATGATACCTGCAGAATTTTTGTTAGAAATAATAAATACTCTCAACGCTAGCTAGGGTGATCTTGGGATGTGATGAGCAGAGAGCATTTTGTTTAATGTGTAATGAAAGGATTAGACATTTTGGGGCCCTTTAAAGTGCATATTGCAGTTCCAAAATTTAGAACATTTTTTCATAATGTGTCTCAGAAGAATATGGCTAAATTTCAATTTTGGTTTAAAACACTTAAAAGAGGAATTTTGATTTGAAGTGTCAGTTTTCAGCTCTGCTTGTTCCCAAAATGTGTCATATTATGTAATGTAAAGAAGACGTCTGCAGCAGCTCTCTGTATAGCAGTAGTGAGAGTTATCCTAGTAGTAGCAGTAGTATTAATTACTACAGTATGTGTCTGCAGGTCGCACCAACGTTGGGGTCATCAGGACACAGCTATCAAATTTCTCCGAGAAGAAACTTTAACTTCATGATGAAGGAGCTCAAAGTGTTGTCTGATTAGAGCTGCTCCTGCTCACCTCCAGCTTTTACTTCACTTTAGCTATTTTAACATTATCTAAAGTGTACAAATGAAGAAAAAGGGGAATTTATGGAGACCAAGACTGTAATGATCAGCAGACACAAAAAAGGAAAGGCATTTAGGAGAGAACTGTGGCGCAGAAGCTAACGATGCTAACAGGTAACGGGGCTGTGAATGGTGTTCCCCAAAGACAGGCAGGACACGAGAGATCAGGAAGAGGAACGGGGGGACTGTGTGTTTTTGAAGGACAGATAATGCAACTGTGTGTATTGTTGCTAAGCATTTCCCCCAGCTCAGTAATACTACATTTAACATTAGCTAAACTAACTGATGATTGTCACTAGGCTCATGAATAGCAGACTAAATAACAGTTTGACTACTCCAACCACAATTTTTAAGGCAGCCTTCAAATGCTGTCACATATGTGAATGATAAATGTACAGGATTTTCCATAGCAGTAGCTATCATAAGCCAACAATAATCATCATCTAAACAACTCATCATAATAGCTTTGTGGTTTTCCACTGGTTTCCCTCACACCACAGATTAACACACCTGGCTGGTGGCCGTTATTTCTCCTGATCCTTCTCTGCTCCTGGCCTCCATGATGTCTAAGCCCTGATTTCCACTGACTCCAGGTGTGGTCCATTACAGCTGCAGTATGATTTGAGTCTTGCGGCCCTCCACACCAACTGCGTTTGTGTTTTGAGGTGGCATGGATAAGAACAGGCTTTGAATTACAACATCATGTGAGAATTATATAAAATAATGTGAGCGCTTGAGGGAGACCAAGGATGACCAGCTGGGAGGACCAATTTCGATCACATGGTAACAGCAAGGAAGCAGGATGTACTGGCTCTAAATCTGGACTTGTGTGCTATAATAATGTGTAAGTAGCCCATCCAATTTAATTCTTTCAGGTGTTTGTATGTTATGTTAAAGTTTTTATCTTCTTTGACACAGTAGTGGAGGAGTAAACCTCAGAAAATAACCTGAAATAGTTTTTAAATACAGTAGAAAACTGGATCCATCAAAGATAGACTCTTTGCATATCTTTAGCGATCTGGTTCCAGCAAGCCAGATTCGTTCTGCGATGACCTGGACCAGTTGGGGAGTACAAAAAACTACTGCATATTTCCCATAGCCGACGGTGACCAGGTGGTCTATGGATTGCCTCAGGTGACATCATGACCAGGCTGCTGTTTTTGAGGAGGCACTGACACTCTGCTGCAGTAATGGCTTTGGAAGCTCTTCTAAAGTATAGACGTTTCTCAACATTGTGATTAACCTGGGGACTTCTCCCTAACGACTCCATGGAACTCATAGACGTGTCCACCATACTTCTGTTGAATAAGATCCCCCAGCAGAAAACAAAGGTACACACGCACAGAGACACACGTGCACCACGGAGATCATTAGAGTTGTAGAAAGGACCGTGATGTCCTGGTGTTTCATCATTTAGCGGCGGGGGGCTAACAGCTCATCGCTCAGTGTGTCCTGGAACTGCCTAAAACACAAACACGCATGTGCACACTCGCTCGTTCACACCAGCGAGTCAGCAGGAAGTTTCCCCTCTGTGTGGTTTTAAACACATTTGCTATGGGAATTATGGACTGGCCCAGTAAGGCTCCAGTTTAATACATTAGGAAAAGATTACATTACAGCAGCAAAATGAATTAGCTACATGAATATTCAATTTGATAAAGTGTGGCTCGGCAGATGGGAAGATGAACAATTTCTTCAACCTTTGGGCTACAGAAATTTAGTGATGTGAAATTGTAATGCCCTGTTTAATGGAAATGTGATCCTTCTTTGTTATTATTGTATTACAGCTGTGTCCCACACACCAGCATTAGGGCGGGGGGGGGGGGGACAAGTACTGAAATGCTGTACTATTCCCTGACATGCTGTTGGGTTGCATATCACATCACAGCAGGGCTTTAGAGCTCTCTTCGAAAAAAGGATCATAGAGAGACATAATATAAAAGAAATGTATTAAACTACAGCCTCCAAACGGGGCAATTCATTGTTGTAGTGGTGAGCACTGTTGCCTCTCAGCAGAAATATTCTGGGCCGTTCTCTGTGGATTTTGTATGTTCTCCCTATGTCTGCATGGATTCTCCTTGGGGTCTCTAACTTCCTCTCACAGCTAAAGTGACCCAAATAGGATGGAATGGTTTGTATTTTAAAAACGTTTCATATTCTATGGCCTCAGATCTACTACAGATCATGAATATGTCTCTGCATTCAGGTGTCTTCCCTTAGTGCCTTAAAACAGCTGCTATCAAGCCATTTCTAAAAAAGAGCAACCTCGACCCCTCACTTATGAACAGCTATAAACTCATATCAAACCTCCCCTTTCTTAGTAAAGTAATAGAAAAAGCTGTTTTTCAACAATTGTACGACTTTCTGACATTAAATAACTGTTTTGATGTCTTCCAGTCAGGTTTTTGGCCACACCACAGCACTGAGACAGCTCTAGTTAAGGTCCTTAATGACATCCACTCCAATACAGATAATGGAAACATTTCAGTCTTGGTTCTACTGGACCTCAGTGCTGCATTTGATACGGTCAACCATAACATTGTACTAGATTGGCTGAAAAACTGGGTGGGACTTTCTGGTACAGCACTTAGCTGGTTTGTGTTCTATTTAAAAGACAGGGACTGTTTTGTGTCTATAGGTAACTACAATACAGATAATGGAAACATTTCAGTCTTGGTTCTACTGGACCTCAGTGCTGCATTTGATATGGTCAACCATAACATCGTACTAGACTGGCTGAAAAACTGGGTGGGACTTTCTGGTACAGCACTTAGTTGGTTTGAGTCCTATTTAAAAGACGGGGGCTATTTTGTGTCTATAGGTAACTACAACCCCTCATGGATCATCACGTGATTGTGGTGGGGTGTGTGCATGCCCTAGTGTTCCAAGAAGCTATGTTGTCCGGGGCAATTTGCGTCTGGTAGGGTCACCCAAGACAAACTGGTCCTGGGTGAAGGGCCAGACTAAGAACGATCCAACAGACTCTCATGATAAATATTAGAACAAGGATTCAATGTACCCCCCCGGTATGGGGTTACCGGGGCCCTACCCTGGAGCCAGGGCTGGGGGAGGGGTTCGATGGCTAGCGCCTGGTGGCTGGGTTTCTGCCCGTGGGACCCGGCCAGGCTCAGCCTAAAGGAGTTACATGGGTCCGCCCTCCAGTGGGCTCACCACCTGCAGGAAGGATCATGGGGGTCCGGTGCTATGTGGATTAGGTGGCAGTCAAAGGCAGAGACCTTGGCAGACTGATCCCAAGCTTCCTAAACTGGCTTTTGGGATGTGGAATGTCACCTCTCTGGTGGGGAAGGAGCCTGAGCTGGTGCATGAGGTTGAGAGACACCGGCTAGATAAAGTCGGCCTCACCTCAACACACAGCTTAGGTTCCAGAACCAGTCTCCTGGAGAGGAGCTGGAGCTTGGCCTACTCTGGAGTTGCCCCGGGCGAGAGGCGACAAGCAGGGGTGGATATTCTTGTATCCTCCCACCTTGCTGCCTCTATATTTGAGTTTTCCCCGGTGGATGAAAGGGTTGTTTCCTTGCACCTTCGGGTTGGGAAACGGGTCTTGACCATCATTTGTGCCTATGCACCAAATGATGGGTCAGAGTACCCACCCTTTTTGGAGTCTCTGACTGGGGTGCTGGAGAGTGCTGCCCTTGGAGACTCCACTGTCCTGCTGGGGGACTTCAATGCGCAGGTGGGCAACAACAGTGAAACCTGGAAGGTGGTGATTGGGAGGAATGGCCTGCCCGATCTGAACCCAAGTGGTGTTCAGTTACTGGACTTCTGTGCTAACCACAGTTTGTCCATAATGAGCACCATGTTCAAGCATAAGGGTGTCCATATATTCACCTGGCACCAGGACACCCTCGGTCACAGGACAATGATTGATTTTGTTATTGTGTCATCAGACCTACGACTGTATGTCTTAGACACTCGGGTAAAGAGAGGTGCAGAGCTGTCAACTGATCACCACCTGGTGGTCAGTTGGATCCGATGGCAGGAGAGGATGCCATTTAGACCTGGTAGACCCAAACGTATAGTGAGGGTGTGCTGGAAACATCTGGCTGAGGCCCCTGTCCAGGAGGTCTTCAACTCCCACCTCCGGAAGAACTTCAACCACATTCCGAGGGAGTCTGCAGACATGGAGACTGAATGGGCCATGTTCTCCACCTCCATTGTTGAAGCAGCAGCCCAGAGCTGCGGCCGCAAGGTCATCGGGGCATCTCGTGGTGGCAATCCCCGAACCAAGTGGTGGACACCAGTGGTGAGGGGGGCCATTAAGCTGAAGAAGGAGTCCTATCAAGCTTGGTTGGCTTGTGGGACTCCCAAAGCAGCTGAGGTGTACCGGCAGGCCAAGTGGAGTGCAGCTCTGGTGGTTGCTGAAGCAAAATCTCGGGTATGGGAGGAGTTCGGTGAGGCCACGGAAGAAAACTTTTGGTCAGCCTCGAAGAGATTCTGGCAAACTGTCCGGCGGCTCAGGAGGGGGAAGCAGCTCCCTGTCCATACAGTGTATGGTGTGGATGGGGCGCTGCTAACTTCGACTGGGGATATCGTTGGGCGGTGGAAGGAATACTTTGAGGATCTCCTCAATCCCACTGATACACCTTCCACAGAGGAAGCAGGGCTTGTGGACGAGGGGGACGACTCGCCAATCACAGGGGCTGAGGTCGCCAAGGGAGTTAAAAATCTCTTTGGTGGCCAGGCCCTGGGGGTGTACGAGATACACCCTGAGTACCTCAAGGCCCTGGATGTTGTAGAGCTATCATGGTTGACATGCCTCTGCAACATTGTGTGAAGGTTGGGGGCAGTGCCTTTGGCATGGCAAACTGGGGTGGTGGTTCCTCTCTTCAAATAAGGGGACCGGAGGGTGTGCTTCAACTTTAGAGGGATCACACTCCTCGGCCTCCCTGTGAAGGTCTATGCCAAGGTACTGGAGAGGAGAGTCCAGCCGTTGGTCGAACGTCGGATTCAGGAGGAGCAATGTGGTTTTTGTCCTGGCCGTGGCATATCAGACCAGCTCTTTACCCTCTCAAGAATCCTCGAGGGCTCGTGGGAGTTTGCCCAACCAGTTTACATGTGTTTTGTGGACTTGGAGAAGGCATTCGACCGCATCCCTCGTGGTTTTTTGCGGGGGGTGCTTCGGGAGTAAGGGGTATCGGGCTTGTTGTTACAAGCTATTTGGTCTCTGTATGACTGTTGTGAGAGTTTGGTTCGTATTGCCAACACTCGATCGGACTCATTCCCAGTTAGAGTTGGACTCTGCCAGGGCTGCCCTTTGTCACCGATCCTGTTCATAATTTTAATGGACAAGATTTCTAGGCACAGCAAGGGAACGGAGGGTGTCATGCTTGGTGACCACAGGATCTCATCTCTGTTGTTTGCAGATGATGTTGTCCTGTTGGCTTCATCCAGCAATGACCTACACTTCTTACTGGGACGGTTCGCCGCTGAGTGTGAAGCGGCTGGGATGAGAATCAGTACCTCCAAGTCCAAGTCTATGATCCTCAGCTGGAAAAAGGTGGATTGTCCTCTCTGGGTTGGGGACAGGCTCCTGCCCCAAGTGGAGGAGTTTAAGTATCTTGGCGTCTTATTCACGAGTGAGGGAAGAATGGAGCGAGAGATTAACAGACGGATCAGAGCAGCATCTGCAGTGATGCGGACATTGTACCGGTCTGTTGTGGTGAAGAGGGAGCTGAGCTCTAAGGCAAAGCTGTCGATTTTCCAGTTAATCTAGGTTCTTGACCTCACCTATGGTCACAAGCTTTGGGTAATGACCAAAAGAATGAGATTGTGGATATAAGCAGCTGAAATGAGCTTTCTTCGTAGGATCGCTGGACTCACCCTCAGAGATAGGGTGAGGAGCTCAACCATCTGGGAGAGGCTCAGAGTAGAACCGCTGCTCCTCCACATTGAAAGGTGCCAGTTGAGGTGGTATGGGCATCTGATTAGGATGCCTCCTGGACGCCTCCCACTTGAGGTGTTTCGGGCACGTCCCACTGGGAGGAGACCTCGGGGCAGACCCTGGACTCATTGGAGAGACTATGTCTCCCAGCTGGTCTGGGAACGCCTTGATATCCTCTTTGAAGAGCTGGAGCAGGTGGCTGGGGAGAGGGAAATCTGGGCTCCTCCGCTTGAACTGCTGCCTTCACGACCCGGACCTCCGGAAAAGTGGTAGAAGATGGATGGATGGATGGATGGATGGACGGATGGATGTACACGAAATGTGCTATACAAATAAACTTTCCTTGCCTTTAGTGGAGTAACTCCTTCTG
Organism: Pholidichthys leucotaenia; assembly: GCA_020510985.1. Taxonomy (NCBI): domain Eukaryota; kingdom Metazoa; phylum Chordata; class Actinopteri; order Cichliformes; family Pholidichthyidae; genus Pholidichthys; species Pholidichthys leucotaenia. The sequence continues at coordinate 55,379,647 of CM035846.1, read as the reverse complement.
GCCTGACGAAATCACCCTGGGAGTGCTCAGATCTCCTGTCCGTTCAGCAGCCTAGATGCAGACCCATTTAGAATTTGCTGAAAGTCAACTGCCAGTGGACTACAAGGAGTAAGGTTTTCCCTGAGATAATAAATGCCCTACCTGAGGGTCATTGTGAGTGAGTTTGGTGAGAATCGAGGTAATTGCCTAGGAGTAGTAGTGTCCAGATCTCCTGACCTCTGACCTTGACAATGACCTTGAGCACAACTTGCTTACCTGAGCATCAAGGCAAATGTCTAGTAGGAGTAGCAATTCTTGTGAAATGTGGACAGATGGATGGACGGACAGATTGACAGATGATGGATGACAGACCCCACGTCATCGCATAGCTACTTTTGGCTTAGCTGGAATGAGCTAAAAAGACCACAGTTTTTCAGTGAAATTGTTCATAAATTTGGTGACCTCTAGTGGTTGTGGCCCACACCATTATCCCTAACCTTAACCAAGAAGTTTTAGTGACAGACCGTTAACAATAGATATAATTTGAGCATGTATAAAAGTATATCAGCAACCCAACAGTCAAGCAGAAATATTGGAGCAAAAAAAGGGGAACAGATGGATTTCAATCCTGGATGTCTGCATGGCAGTGATACTGTGACTTCATCAACTATCCTCCACCACCTTGGTACTTAGATTCAATAACTTTTGAAATGAGGAATGGCTGTGAGAGGTGTTGAGCGAACCATCTTTGAGAATGTGCATATGGATGTATTCTGAGGTGAGAAATTAATATCTAACAAAGTAATTTTTATTAATGTTCCAAGGAGTACAGCTGTGGGAAACCTATAGTTTCTGTTTAGATGTCCCTGCCCATAGTTGGCGCTATAATAATTGGTTTTAAGTTTTTGCAAACATCCCAAGAACGGCTGGGCCTAGACTCAAAATTCCTTCATCATTCTATCGTCTGAAATCTTCCATGACTTTTCTCCATCGATCTTATGCTTTAAAAATGAAGTTTTCGGCATCATATTTTCAAAAATGTGAAAGTAAAATAAACTCCTTAAAAAGTTATTCATCCAAATTGCTTGAAATTAAGTATGAATCATCTCTTTTACCTCACGGACCGGTAACATGTACAATGTTCATGATCCGGCAGGGGCGGTGAGGTGGGGGTAGGTTAACATAAACAGAACACATCAGTATAACAGCAAATCACACACTCACCTTCAATGTGGCATTCTCATAAAAGGGTCACGGACTGACTCTTAGTCTGTGGGTCTTTTGTGGTTGGAAAGTAATGCTCAAACTCTCTAACTCCAGACTGATTTTTATTCATTTTGGCTGACTAGCTTCACTGCTAACTATTGAAATAGTTATGTGTCAAAACCGTGCAGAAAGACAGGCAGGCAGGAAGAGAATATCTGGTAAATTTTCAAAGTAAAACATTTCCACAATCAGCACAGAAGAATAGAATGGATTATTTGTTTCTGTGGCTCTCTGTAACCTGGTACCAAGAGGCCCCAGTGGTAGGGGACCACAGATGTACAGATACTAATAAGAAAAAATTGTTGAATTTATCAAAATATGTCAATCAGTTTTGATTTTACAGGCAATTGAAGTCACAAAGTTTCTCTTTTGCCTGATTGTTCTGATGTATCTTCTGAGGTAGTGATCCAAACTTAATGAAACTTCACACTCACAATCACAATATGTGCAGTGTTCTTCAGAATCACAGCAGATTTCATGCAGTTTTGTATGTGCCAAAACTAATCTTGATGAAACGTCTGTCAGCCCTTATGACTTGTCAACGGGACATTTTGAGAAAGTCAGACTGTGAACGGAAGCAGTTATGTCAGGGGTTGGGGCGGCAGTGGCTCAGGAGGTAGAGCGGGTTGTCCAATAACCAGATGGCTGGCGGTTCGAATCCCGCTGTGCCCCAGATACCCTGCTATTGTGTCCCTGGGCAAGACACTTTACCCACCTTGCCTCCAGTGTCCATAACACTGGGTATGAATGTGTATAAATGTTCAGTGGTGGCTGGAGAGGCCATTGGCATGGACTGGCAGCCATGTTTCCATTAGCCTGCCCCAGGGTAGCTGTGGCTTCAGTAGTAGCTTGCCACTACCATTGCCTGTCTGGAGTTTTCCCATTGTTTCTCCATAATGTTTTATTACATCCAAGAAAAGGCCAACATTCCTCTTCTTCTTCTTCTTCTTCTTCTTCTTTTAGATTTGATTGGCGGTTGGCAACCAGCTTACAGGTGCATTACCGCCACTGACTTGATTATCATCACTCTATATCTTTGTATAAGGGGTTCTGAACAATTCCTTATGTGTGAAAAAAATTATCCGTCCTTGGACTGTGTCCTCGGCGGTGTCGGTTGGCAACCAGCTTATTCACTATATTTAAAAGTAGAAAAGTATCCCCACTAAAACAATCTATACATCTAACTAACACATAAGCCCAGAGGAAAAATCCTGTATTTAATATAGAATAGTCTACAAGGCTGCTTAATTCTCATATAAAAGGGTGTTCTTGATTAAACTGAAACTAACTTCAAAGCTCAGAAATGGAGCAGTTTGGTTAATAAATAATTTAAAAGTGATTGTTGGAAAAGCATTTTTTTTGTGAGCAGGCCTTGTGAACCCACTCCTAATGTGAAACTGTAGTAGATCTTCAAAGCAGACAGGTGCTTGACCCTGCAGAGCACTTAAAGCAAAGCCATTAATTGCATTGAGAGAAATTTTGACTTTAATGACTGAGGAAGGACACGCGGTGCACTTAAAATAGTTTGTTTACATGGCTTAAAAGCTCTTTTCAACATTTTTCTACTTGTCACTGAAGTCCATGGACCTAATGAAAATGTATACAGTGTAAAGGTCACATATCACTTCTGTTAAGTTTGAAAAAAATACTGTGCATAAGCAGAAGGAGATTAGACTACTTTTAATTACAGACTTATAATATCCAAAATAATAATAACCATGAAAATGGAAATAGAAGAGATGGCAGTGGACACTTTAACCAGATTGTTTAACGCAATCTTGGAGAGTGAGAGGATGCCTGAGGAGTACAGAAGAAGTGTTTTGGTAGCAATTTTCAAGAACAAAGGTGATGCTCAGAGCTGTAGCAACTACAGAGGCATAAAGTTGATCAGCCACACTATGAAGATATGGAAAAGAGTTGTGGAAACCAGGTTAAGAGGAGAGGTGACAATCAGCAAGCAGCAGTATGGTTTTATGCCAAGAAAGAATATGACAGATGCAATGTTTGCTCTAAGAGTGTTGATGGAGAAGTACAGAGAAGGTCACAAAGAGTTGCACTGTGTCTTTGTGGAGCTAGAGAAAACATATGATAGGGTGTCAAGAGAGGAAGTGTGGCACTGTATGAGAAAGTCAGGAGGGGCAGAGAAGTATGTGAGGGTGGTGCAGGACATGTATAAGGACAGTGAGATGGTGGTGAGGTGTGCTGTAGGAGTGACAGATAGTTTCAAGGTGGGGGGTGGGGGTTACATCAGGGATTGGCTCTGAGTCCCTTCTTGTTTGATATGGCAATGAACAGGCTGACAGATGAGGTCAGGCAGGTGTTTGTGTTTATGCTTGCAGACAACACTGTGATCTGTCATGAGAGTAGGGAGCAGGTGGAAGAGAACCTGGAGAGGTGGAGGTATGCTCTGGAGAGAAGAGGAATGAAAGTTAGTAGAAGCAAGACAGATGCATGAGTGTGAATGAGAGGGAGGCAGGTGTAACGGTGAAGATGCAAGGAGTAGAGGTAGTGGAAGTAGATGAGTTTAAATACCTGGGGTCAAATATCCAAAGCAATGGAAAATGCACAAGAGGGCTGAAGAAGAGAGTGCAGGCAGGGTGGAGACGAGTGTCAGGGGTGATTTGTGACAGAAGGATAGCAGCTAGAGTGAAAGGGAAAATTCACAAGATGGTAGTGAGACCTGCGATGATGTATGGTTTGGAGACGGTGGCACTGACAAAAAGACAGGAGATGGAGCTGGAGGTGGCAGAGTTGAAGATGCTAAGATTCTTATAGGGAGTGATTAGGCGGGACAAGATTAGAAATAAGTATATCAGATAGACAGCTCAGGTTGAGCGGTTTGGAGACAAAGACAGGCAAAGCTGAGATGGTTTGGACATGTGCAGAGAAGGGAAAGTGGATATATTGGACAAAGGATGTTGAAGATGGAGCTGCCAGGCAGGAGAAAAAAAGGAAGACCACAGAGAAGATTCATGGATGTAGTGAAGGAGGACATGGAGAGGGTTGATGTTACAGAGGAAGATGCAAGGGTGAGGGGGAGATGGAGACAGATGAGCCACTGTGGTGACTCCTAAAGGGAGCAGCAGGGGGAAGAAGAAGAAGATTCAGATCCAGTAAAAATTTCCATAGTCATAATGGATGTTTAAAAGAAGTCCAGGGAATAAGATAAGACAAGGAAATGGGTCAAGAAGAACCAAATCAAAGCAATAATATATCTGTGGCCATTGCTCTACTTTCAAAACACCGCTCTCAAGAGGCACAGTAGATTTATATCTTCTAAATCTATATCTGGGGCCAGGCAGACGCATGCTGTCACCACTGCAGGCAGGCAGCTATCATCTTCTTCTTCTTCTCTTGGTTACTGGTGGATAGCAAACAACTGAAAGGTGCATACCCCCACCTACTGTACAAGAGTGTGTAACATTATGTCATCTGAGCCCGACCCCTAAATTCTATGACTTAATCCTGTGTTATTTAAAAAGAGAAAAGAGCCCTTCTCGTGATTCTTATTGCCTCTCCATCTCCATCTGTTCCCAGAATCGCAGTTAAATCCCATTCCCTACCGGCCTCTCGAACTTCATTTTCCATTATCTGTCTTTCATTTCTGTATTTGTGACAGTGTAATAAGATGTGCTCGACATTTTCTTTTACTCCACATTCTCTACATTTGTCACTTTCACTTTTCCCCATGGTGAATAAAGTGCCGTTTAAACCTGTGTGATCCAGTCTGAGTCTTGCCATGATGATGTCTTCCCTCCTTTTGGTTGTTATGAAATTCTTTATTGCAATAGATTTTTGTATTTTGTAATATGATCTGCCTTTATGATCTTCATCCCATCTTTTTTGCCATAGCTCAGTTCCTTTTTTCTTGATTACTGCTTTCCCTTCACCCTTTCCAAGAGACAATGGTATAGTTATTTCTTTTCCAAGAGCGCTTTTTGCTAATTTGTCTGCACAGTCATTCCCTTTCAACCCTTCATGTGCAGGAACCCAACAAAACTGAACTTCTCCACCACCCCTGTGTACCCTAAATAAGCTGTGATATAGCTCAATCACAAAGTCTTCCCTTGTCGATTTTAATGTCTGTATGGCTTTTAACGCTGCAAGTGAATCCGTGCACACCACCACCCCCGGTCTGACCTCCTCCACCCACTGCAAAGCAATAATTATTGCCACCATCTCTGCTGTAAACACGGATGTATTGTTGGAGAGTCTTTATGCGATGGTCACTTTAAATTCTGGGATGTATACTCCAACTCCAACAGAGCCCTCTTTATTCTTTGAACCGTCAGTACAGAGCTGTAAGAAGTTATAGTAATTGTTCCTGAGGTAAATGCTTGTTTTAACACCAACTTCACTCATATGCCAATCCTTTTTCCTCAATAGCAGACTAGTGTCTACTTCTATTCCCGAAAACAACCAAGGGGGAACATTACTCTCTGGACTGGTGTTAGCTATATCAATTGTGTGCAGGCCATACATTCTGGTCCTTCTTTCAACTGTCCACCCAAATCCATGTCCCTGGAAATTAGAGTATTCCCAGCAGTCTTGTAGTGTTGTTTTTGAAATATTTGCTTCATCACTTTCTTTCAGCTTGACACACTCTCTCTCTCTCTCTCTCAGTCAGTGAAGCGACTGAACTGAGGTGCATTCTTTGGAACTATAACAATCTTTCACTGCCATATTTTATGAGCCAGGTTTGTTGATGATGGCTGCCTAAAAAGCTGTGTCCAGCTACAGCTTTTTAGGCAGCCATCATCAACAAACCTGGCTCATAAAATATGGCAGTGAAAGATTGTTATAGTTCCAAAGAATGCACCTCAGTTCAGTCACTTCACTGACACAGAGAGAGAGAGAGAGAGAGAGAGAGAGAGAGAGAGAGAGAGAGAGAGAGAGAGAGAGAGAGAGAGAGAGTGTGTGTGTGTGTGTGTCTGTGTGTGTGACGCCCCCCCCCCACCAAAAAAAAAAAAAATGACATGCTGGAACTTCTTACAGACAGATGGTTGTAGAGGCTGGCAGTGCCAAACAAGAGGCAGTCTCACATTCAGATTCTCCAATTAGGACATGGCTTCCTAGGTCAGGACAGGCGGGAAGCCAGGAATGCGAGCAAAGAGTGAAATGGACGCACAGACACAGCAGTCCCACAAATGGGGAAACAAAATGACGGAAGTTTCTCCTTTTTTTAAACAACCAAATTTGCAACGAAGGCTATTTCAGAGTGTTGCGATGCGGAAAATGTGGTGCAACTGTGCAGACAATCCACTTGTCAAATGTCCACGCTGATCAGGTGTAAAACTAAAAGCAGCATTAATTATAGCCAGTCTCAAAATAACTAATCAGCAAAACACAGCAGATACAGTATTAAAAGTCAAATTTCCTCTTACCTTCATGCTTCCAGATCAGCCCATAAATTATCCATAGAGCCCATTTTTGTGACTGTATGTTTCCAGCATACAGTCTATAGGCTTCTGTAGCTTTTATAATCCATAACGTCATGTATCCAGCCTGGAGGCCGATAAGGCAATGAAAGACTTGGTCCACCCCTATTCCCCATTAGCAGCAGGTCCATCCAGACCAGAGGCTGTCATTTTGACAGAAAAGCTTTTAAAAATTCTGTCATAATCTATTATTATCTATCATTTCAATTGACTTTAATTAGATCACCCTCAGTTTAATCTGTCAAATGACAGACAGCTTTCACAATTTTCAGTCACTGATGAAAAAAATCCATCAGTGAAGGACAATTTTCAGCTAATGCAACCTCTGAGTCAGACAAACATCATTTCTGCCTCTGCGCTGCTACCCTTCCTCCTGTCTCCACAGGGCTGCCCACATCCAAAAGATTCCCCCCCTTATTTTTCACCAGTTTAAATAAATTCAGTTATCTGCCCCCCCCCCCCCCAATAGATCTCCACCTTATTGTGGTGGAGGAGTCTGTGTGCCCAAATGATCCCAGGAGCTATGTTGTCGGGGCAACATAGCTCCAACATGTTCCAGCAGTACATTGCACCCGTCTGAGACAGGAGGACACCCTTCACCAGCATAGGGTATGACAGACTTTAAAGCACGTTTCCAGGACATCATAGGACGGCCTATGATCTCTGCCTCATTATCATAGCGCGTCCTATGAACTCAGGCATCATAGGACGACTCGCCATGCCTACATGACGGAAAATTTGTAAGATCATAGGACGACTCGCCATGCCTACATGACGGCAAATGTGTAACCTTGACGAATGCCAGTCTACACTACAAATGTGTAAAATGCCAAGCAAAGTGCTGATTTTCTCTGGGTGCTCCGGTTTCTTGGTTTCTATGGGCATGCACGGGCCTTCCTGAACAGGGTCAAAAGCCACTTTTTCAGGATCATGCCCATGAACTAGAATTATGACACACCTATCCCTCAACCAGTGGTCTGAACAAAGAAGAAGAAGACCCACCAGATGGAGAGCAATAGAATGAGGCGAACTGCTGCACGTCAGAAAAGATGCCGTGAACATGAAACACCTCAGGTTCTACCAGTACGCCGCAGGCATGACTGTGAACAACACAGCTGTCTGAGACAGGAGGAGACCCTTGAGTGGTCTGAACGAAGAAGAAGAAGACCCACCAGATGATGTCTATATGACGACACATAGACAGAGCACATGACTCCCTACAAAACATATATACAGTATAGACACAGGTAAGCAATATAACACAGAACAGTGACAGGCAGGAGATGAAGTAACAAGCAGGGGCAAACAGCCTCAGATGGCAGGGCATATTTTGTGTGATTTTTATGTTTTGCTGCGTACAAAAGCTGTTGCATGTGATTGCCACTTAGTGCTGTGTTGCTAGACCAACTGTCCTGTAACTGGCAAGAATTCTGTTCCAATGCATCCCCTCTACGGGCATGCACAGGTATGCACTAGTTATAATAAAAAGACATAGTTGTATTGACCATACATTGGGGCTGGGCAATTCCACCTTCAATCACCATCATAGTTTATTGAACCTTTCTGGTCAGTTTTCATTTTTTTTTTCCTCCTCTCTTCTCCCTTACAGTTTACTGACAAGGTTCATAATTATTAAGTAATATTACACAACAGTGTGGTATCATATCACTGTGTGCGTAGTAAACGAGCATAACAGAACAGGCCTATTGTAATTTCACAAACAAAAAAATTAAACATTGTCCAGTGTTGAAGTTACTGTGTTTACATACCGTGTGGGTCATGGGGCTGCAAGGATATCCTTGTCTGCCAACCAGAGTTACGTCCGCACACACTCCAAAACCCGTCTTAAACCGCACACTTTGCTCGCTTTTTCTTGGCGTCTTCAGATGAAATAATGTCAGTCATCACATACTATGTGGATTTCTTTTCGTTTCAAGCTGTTTCACTTTTTCTGCAGTGTTTGGTGATGAGTGTACTGCTTCCATGGTGTTGAGGTGTGAGGCCATGCACGTAACTCCACGGACACATCTTAAAGGGGCAGTACATGAAAAAGCTCAATATTAATATAAAAAATAATTTTCAAAAAATACCTGACTCTAGATCGTGATCCGGATCACCACCAAAATCTAATCGTCTGTTCCCCATGCCATTACACACCTTTCCTGAAAATTTCATCAAAATCTGTTCTTAACTTTTGGAGTAATGTTGCTAAAAGACGGACAGACAGACAGACAGACAGACAGACAAACCCACAAACCAATGTCGGCAAAAACATTACCTCCTGCTCCTGGCGGAGGAAATAATAAACACAACTTTTTTACTGTCCATACTTGAAGAGTTTGTTTGCAAAAACCGATAAATGCTACTTCCATGAAAATTTCCCTCTTTACATCAAACAACTGTTAACATTACCTACTTATAGAAGTTAAAATTGTTTTTTTTTTCTCAAAATCTGATATGTCCTATGTTATAGACACTACAAATTCAAGTTTTTTTTTGTTTTTTTTTTCAAAAACTGATAAACAGCGGGAGTCTTCTTTATTTTTTATTTTTTTTTACAAAAGCAGATAACTCCACAGGGCAAATCAGCGCTTGGTATTTGGGTCACGTGACTCATCTTGGTTGCCTTCCCAGTCTGCTCACTCTGACTGATTTCCCTGGCTGTGTTCAGAATGTTCACTCACTCCCTCCCTCCCTACTCACTATATAGTGAATTTAGATATAGTAGACTATACAGTAAACTCAATATAACAATAAAATTAACCACTTTCGGACACTACCGGGCTTGTTTTTGTGGCACGTTAATGACGTCATTACGTGAGACAGTAAAACATAACAGACTCAAGGTGGTAAAAAAATGAATACCTGCATGTAATTTGTAGTAAATATGTATTAAATCAAATCATTTTTGCTGAATTATTAAATATAAATATCTTAAGGTAGTTTATGTTGTGATGTGAAGCTCTTCTCTCACTGCTCCGTTGGCTGCGCATTCACTATATAGTACACTATATGGGGAAGGAGTGAGCATTTGAAACACAGCACCTGCTTGCTGTGAGTGATTTCCCTGCCAGTTCTTTTTGTAAAAGAATGGCTAGTGGACTTATCTGTTTTTGCAAGAAAAAAGTATTAATTTGTAAAACTGTAAAAAGTTGCCAAAAACTATGAGTTGATGTTTGATTTTTTTTTGCTTTATTACATCTGAGATACTCATATTTCAAGTGACCATGTCTTAGAAGCTGAATTGGAAATACTAACACCTATAAACCAACAGATGAAAATGTTGTTTTTCTCAATATTAAACCAATTGGACTTATCTGTTTTTGCAAAAGAACTCTTCACTTTCATCGTGAAACTAGTGGCAGTGGATCCGGGGTCTGTACAAGGACCGGCAGGATCCAGCATAAGTTCAGCCCTGACTGGCACTCTGCAGGATTCTTTAGGATATGCCACCTTTAAACAGAACATACAAGTTTTCTGCGATTCATTTACATGTGTACATTTAGATGTGTTGTGAGTGATAATAATAATGGATTGCATTTATATAGCACCTTTCAAGATACCCAGAGTGCTTTACAATGAGTCCATTATTCATTCACTCCACAGACAATGGTTGTGGTAAGCTACTACTGTAGCCACAGCTGCCCTGGGGCAGACTGACGGAAACGTGGCTGCCAATCCGCGCCAATGGCGTCTTCGACCACTACCGGACATTTATACACATTCATGCCCAGTGTCATGGACACTGGAGGCAATGTGGGTACAGTGCCTGAGTGATTTAATATCCTTCAATGTCTTGTACCAATTTTTAAAAAATCGACTGAAAGCGGTACATGTGGCAGCAGATGGCACAAAGACGAGGACAAAAGCTGAGTTCTTGTCAGGGACCTTTCCATTGTTTTTAATTTGTTTTGTTGTGTCTTCTGCTGTTTTGTTTAGGCACTAAAACAATGGATGTTGTGTATGGATGATCTTATGCCTGACAGACGGCAGAAGATGTCCTTTCTCTGTATTTAGTGGCACATTCGGCTGTTGCTGTGGTATTAATATAATAACACAGTCCAAAGCTGTCAGATGAAATAACACAAGTATGATGAAAACCCACTATATCTTCCTGATCCTAACCAAGTCTAATCATAACCCTAATAAAGAATTTCTAGCTCATAAACCTAACTAGAAAAATGGAAGGAAAGACAGCCACAAACTTTTCAGCATGAAACACGTGCACTAGAGTCTCATTATAAACCCAAACTGTCAAAGTTCATACACCGCTGCATTGTGTATTTCGAGGGATGACAATTCTTTTGATGGCAACATGCCACACACCCAGAATGATAAAGGGAAGGACATCATGACCTGGGTTAGAATACGCCCCTTAACAATATTAAAACACTTTGTTCCAAAAGCATATTTAATCTACAGCGAGCTTCTCTGACATTTTGGGAGTATGATGGTTCCCCATCCCTTGTTGCAAGTCAGGCTTCAGTAGCCTCAGCATAAGAACACTTGAACCCAATATCTCATTGATGACATTTTAACAAGGGAGGGATATAAAAAACAAACTGCATGTTAACAATTATTTTAAAGCAATACCCTGTGTGTGACTCTGACTAAATACAGTCTTTCTCAGCATGCCACATTGTGATCTTACAATTGCTAAAACCCTAAAAAGCTCATTTAGAAACATTTAGCTCAATGTGATGTAAGAGAGGAGTGCTCTGATGCACACTTTTTCAGTAACTCTGATGGCTGCGCTCTACTTTCCTCGGTGGAATGCCAGCATGAAAGCTTGAGCCCCAGAGGACCCAGGGTTGACATTTTCAGATTTTGCTGCCCCACTTTGGTTTGGAGGCAAACGTAGTGGGAACTGTGGGATGTAAATTTACTGTATTTTAGACTCCAATGTCAACTATCCAAAATGTATGTCCTGACAGAAGGCTATGGCTCAAGTTTCAATAATTAAAGCAGCAATAATGAATAATTGAACCAATTTTTACCCTTGTGGTAGATGTGGTGTACGTTACTGGGTCAGTAATACACAGAAGACAAGCCTCTCTTCAGTTGGGATAATATGGACATTCGAGATTTGTGGGTCAATGAAGAAACTGTTGCACACTGCTTGAAATTACAAATTACGACACTCCACATATGCACAGTACATATCTATATGCAACACAAGTAGCATTATGTGTTCAAATGAGAATTTTCAACCCTTAAAAATGGTGAACATTTATTTTACAAATGTATTTACTGTGGGGGAAATAAGTATTGAACATGTCAATATTTTTTCTCATTAAACATATTTCTGATTGAGCCACTGACCTGAGATTTTCACCAGATATCAGTAACAACCCAAGTAATCCATACATACAAAGAAATTAAGGCAACTGTGTCCACAAAACAAGCTAGATTTAATAAAGTGGAATGACACGGGGAATAAGCATTGAACACACTTGGTGAAATTCATTTAATATTTAGTAGAAAAGCCTTTGTTGGTAATAACAGCTTCCAGATGCCTCCTGTATGGAGAAACTAGGTGCAGGCTGTTGTTACCCGCTCTTTTCAAGGGCTATTGAAGGACACCACACGCACACTGAGGTTTCTGCACATTTATTAACATAAAGACAGACACAAACGTTAACATACAAGAACTAAACTATAAGGTGCATGGCACTAACAAACAAGTACACCATGGTAAACGCTGGAAGAGAGTGGAGCTCAACGTCCAGGGAGATATTAAGCCAGGGAACGCCTGGCCAAGGGCGGAATCCAGCCGGAGCTCTCCCAAAGGCTACTTGGACTCACGGCTGGAATGAAGGGAAACACATACCTGGACGGAACTCTCCTACTCTCCTCAACAGCGGCCCCAAACACACTCAGGATGAAGCACTCAGCTCCTGAGGACGGGGTAACATGGACGAAGGACACAACAAACCCCAGAGGTTTGATGTGCCCTTATAAGCAGTACATAATTAGTGACAGGTGTGGATGCATGAGTGGAGAAAAAAACAGAAGGAATAACAGGTGTGCGGCTCTGACCAGTCTGACAGCTGGAAGCTGCACAGCACTGTCACAATAAAACATAACCAGAAACCATAACAAAACAAACACAACAGAACCCCAAAAGGTACCTAATAATACTACAGATACAAAAAGACAAGAATTAAACAGGAACCAAACAAAACAAACACAGAAAACCAGACAGGAAACTGGGCACGGTGCCCACCGTTGCCCTAGGATCATGACAGAGCCCCCTCCTCAAGGCGTGGAACCCAGACACCCCAGGGTAACATCACAAAAAAAAAAAAAAAAAAAAAAAAAAACCACAGAAGACCCCCCCCCAACAAGAAAAACAACCCACTGTGGGGGGGGGGGGGGGCAGGCATGGCGGGATCAAACAAACAAACAAAAAAAAAAAAAAGAAAAAAAAAGAAAACACTCATGACCCACAACCTAAACACTACAGTGGTCCAGACTCCAGGGACCTTGGACAGGGACTAAGGCAGTCCGGGTGGCCTACCAGAGTCCCAAAACAACCGGAGCATAAGGCAGAACACGTCCAGTGGCTGCCCAGAGCACCAGAACCACCTGAACAGACGGCAAAATCCATCAGGTGGCCTCCCAGAGTACATGAGCCACCAGTCCGCCGAGCACAACACGCTCCCCCCTCCCAGGCAGCGGCAGCTGGAACCCAGGCTGGAACCCATCAGCATGGGGGAGGCTAAACCGGTGCAGTGGCGGATTGGCCTCCAACAAAAACTGCTGGCCAACAGTGGGGACCGGCGATAGTGGTGGTCAGCCAGCGAAGAGGCCAGACGAGGGAAGAAGCTGTGCCATGGGGACCTCCGGTGAGGACGGGGAGTCCCTGACAACTTCAGGTTGAGGCATGGCACCCATGGTGGCCCTGGACTGGGGCGACGCATCCATGGTGGCCCCGAACTGGGACATAGTACCCATGGCAGCCCTGGGCTGGGGTGTAGCACCCACGGTAGCCCCAGACTGGGCTGTAGCACCCACAATTCCCAGGCTGATATACAAGACCACCAAGCCAAGGAGGTGGTAAACCAACAAGACCCCAGGCTGAGGAGCTGCACCCACAGTGGCCCTGAACTGAGGCATGACTGGTCCCACGGAGGCCCCAGACTGGGGCATAGGTGAACCCACGGAGGCCCTGGACTGGGGCGTAGGTGAACCTGCGGAGGCCCCAGACTGGGGCGTAGCAGCACCCATGGAGCCCTCAAATGGAGGGGGAGCAGCACCCACGGAGACCTCGAGCGGAGGGGGGGCGGCACCCACAACGACCTTGGGAGAAGGCTGACACACACAGAACACAGACACCGGGTCAGAGTCACCAGCAGCAGTAGAGCCCAGAGAAGAGAGCTCAGGCGCAGCGGACGGCTGCACCCAGCCCTCCCCACTGAGAGCAAGGCAAGATCTCTTTAAGACAGATAACATGAAAACAACAAAGAGGACTTGCCTGAACTCAAGCTCCACTGCTGTCCAGGACTCCGGCAATCCAGGCTGCACCGTCTCAGCCTCCACCGTCCGGGCATCTCTACCCGGAACAACCACCTCACGGGAAGGAAAGGTAAAACACACCGGAGAAAAATCACCGGCAGCAGTGGAGCCCATTGAGGAGATCTCAGGAACAGAGGACATCCCCAACCAATTCTCCTCACCCCGAGCCAGACAAGAATTCTCAAGAACTGCAGGTGCAAAAACAGAACTGAGTACTTGCCTGGACTTGAGCTCCACCGCCGTCCAGAACTCCAACGACTCTGCTGCGGCGACCCCTGCTGCAGGCATGGTGGTGGATGCAGCCGCAGTCCTCCAGGTGTGATAACCGATGCAGGTGGCTCTTCCGGCGTGGCGGCTGGAACTGGAGGCCATCTTACCACTGGCGCTAAGTCCCGTGCAGCTGAAACCTGGGGACATTGCGTTGTAGGCACAGGTTTCAGATCACAAGGAGCGCTCTTCTCCCATCCAGCACATGGCTACAGGCTGGAACAGGGCACTTCAGGACCGCAGGCACCTCCGTTGCCCGACAGCTTCACTCCAGAACCAGCGGGTACCCAGGGAATACAGGAGGAGAGACAGGAGTAGCAGGTGAGGTAATGATGTCAGCAGCAGGCGGAGAGGACTCAGTGAGCTGCAGTTGCTGAGCCTCACCATCGGAAATCAGGCAAGATAACTCATTTTCAGGTAAGGGAGAATGAAAAAACACTTGCTTGCATTCCCCGGGCACGATGGTTGCTGCTGCTGTAAGCCCAGAGTCATTCCTCCCAGTGGCTGCAGTGGGTGTGGACCCCCCTGAAGAAGATGGAGGAGCTGACCTTGCAGACACGTCTCCGGCCAAATCAGCTGCTGTAGTGGGGGAGTCCATTCTCCTTCTCCGGCGTGAAGCAGCTGGGTGGCGGTGAGAAGCTGGGCATGTTTGATCCCGGGGACATACTGTCGGCTCAGGAACAGACGGGGATGAGCTTCCTACCAGCCCGCGGGGCATGTGCCACAGGTTGGTCACCAAAACAAAGAGAGCTATAAGCTTAGGCCAGCTCCATAGATGGGGAAATACCTCCATGAGCTGAGCCGCCCTGTCCCAGCATTGCAACACCTCCTCGGGATTGTGGCAGGAGTCAGCATCCACGAGGATGTCCTCCAACAACTCAGCTGCCCAACACTCCACCTCATCCAGTCCGAAACTCCCGCAATCCGTGTGGCCAGTCATGCCAACAGCGGACTAAAAACGGGAGAAAATAAAAAGGGAAAAACCAAACAGCAGAAACACACAGTGGCTGGTGTCTGCCTTGTTTGTGTCCTTCTGTCGTGACCCGCCCTTTTCAAGGGCTATTGAAGGACTCTAAAGATGGATAAAATGTCACAACATTGGCTGTATTGTTAGATTTGCTCATTTGTTTGTGGTTTTACAGCGTCTCTCCTCACGCGTGCTCCTGCAGCGGGGTGCTTTCAGGCAGGTGGGCTTTTTTCAACGCAAACTCGGCACTCTGTACACACGGTCAGGACAGAGATGCAAGGAGACGTCCACCGGCGGACTGGGGGAGACAGAGGAAGGGACATTGTGGGAAAACTCGCAGGTGAGTGTTTTTTTATTTAAATCACCCACTCTGCTTTTTGCTGACGTGTTCCATTAATACTCACTATAAACACGGAAGTGAGCATGGTGCAGCGATGCATTTGATTGGTTACACTGAGTGCCTGAGCACCACTCAGGGACAAATTTGATTGGTGAAATTGGCAGAAGTTGACAAGGATTGGCCAAAATTGCAGGAAAGTTGCGGTGATTGGACAAAGTTGCAAGGTCGGGCAAAAGATGTGATGATAGATTGATGTTGTGTGAATGTGTGTTATCATAACATCAAATATGGATATAGATAAGGATTTAGAAATATGGACATTCCTTGTAATATCCATTGTATACTACACTGGTTAAAAACTATTTCAAAACTAGTGGAAACAATGCCATCTATTGTTTGTGTAGCATAAGTACATGCAGTGACATGGGAGAAAGGGAAAGTTTGAGAGGATTTCTGATAAAACTTATTTACACATCGACCCTCACATTACCATGACCCTAGCCCAAGCTAGAAGTCTAAGGAATGCTTCACCCTAACCATGTCCCTAGCCTTAACAATGAAAAATGTGTACTGAATTTAAAAAAGTGAAATCCAAAAGCCAAGCTGAAAGTGAATACAGACTGGACTTTACTAAGGGTTGTTGAGTGGAAATACCTTAAAATTATGTGTCCAAAATAATTTTGATGGTACATCAACCTCTGACCAGGTGAATGTCACTTCCACCATAGCCTGAGCGGACCTGCTTCACCTGCTTTTTAAATACTGCAAGTCATGAATATTTTTTCATCATATAGCTTCCAAAAGAGACTCGGTTAAAAGTGATGAGGCATTCTGACACCAGAGTAAAGAATGGGGTTTTTGTCGTTCAGTGCAAAATAAGAAAAAAATTAGTGGTGCTGAGAAAACCAAATCCCTCATGAAGAAATAATTATCTTTCCCAAGGGGTGTCAGTAACTGTGGAGGGCACGGCAATAAATGACAAACGTGGCTGCAGGCTCTTTAAAATTGAAGTGAGTCAAGAATACCCTATATTCAATCTGTCTCCAGATTGGCAGGTTACAGATGCAAAAATTAAGCACATCGTGACTGGGTACACCATGTCAAAAGTTTGAGCCATTATTCCAGCACCACACACACACACACACACACACACACACACACACACACACACACACACACACACACACACACGTCTGATATTCTGTTGGCCCTTCTACTTTTGGCCAACTTATAATGTTTCCAAACCTATATTTTGCAAGTGCATGATGACAAAATCAGCATTCATGTTGGATCATTTCTGTGTTCTGGGATTGCCCAGATGGACGTGTCCAGAGTTCCCCACCTGGGAGGTGTCTGGGAGGCATCCTGGTCAGCCGGGTCCTTTAGAAGTGGAGGGGCAGCGGTTAAATGGGGGATAACTGAGACGCTCATGTTGCGTATCTCACGGAGGGATGGTTGCTGGAGGATGCTGCACCTTTTTTGGGTTGCGCTGGGGTTTGTAAAAGGCTGCCAAACAGTTTGCCAAATAGTTACAAGCATTTGCAAACAGCAGTAAACAGTTGTATCACGTTTGCAAATGTAAAGTTAAAGTGATTAAGGCTGTTTTTAACCTCAACATGTTTTGGCCACGTCCTGCAGCCTTCCTCAGAATGGTCACGTGATGACGTGAGGTGTCTAATCAGCTGTTTTATCAAGGTTTGCCAAACAGCTGAGGACAACTACGCCCCCTGCTGTCTGCCGCCTGGTGGAGGACAGCATCCCCGGTATGAGACAGGCTATCGGATCCCTCATCCTTGTTGATGGTTCTTGGGGTCCGTTTTCTGATCTCGACGGCTCCCCTTATCCAAGCGGTGATATCTGTTGCTCTCTGTGTGGATGATATTTGCTTCTTCCCAGTCCATAATATCATTTTCTCTTTTGCAGCGATCAGATATGGCAGATTTCAAGTTCTGTTGTTTGGCTGTTGCTTTTGTGCTCGTGTGTGCCCAGGGCTGGCATCGCCCAGACTGTCCTGAACAACCCAGGTAGCAATGATAAGACCTCTGGCTGACCTCATTGCCCTGGGCCAAGATCGCCCTGCCTTCAGACGATTGGCCGCAACGGTCACTTAAGTGGCCAGGCGAGGATTAAGTAAGTTAAGTGTGCCTTGCTATTGGCTCTTTTTCAGTCTTTCCTGTGTTGTAAGGCATGTCACTAAAGTTCTTTTTGGTTTGCTCAGTAGTAGAATACTCACAAATGTTTAAAGTGTAGTATCTCATGGAGTGGCAAACGCTGATGAATGTGACAATTTTTGGACTTGAAGGCTTTTCTGATAAATGTTGGTCAAAATGGAGCCAAACTCAAGCTAGTATATCATGGAGTGGTGAATGCTGTGGAGCTATTTGGCAACTGTTTGTGGAAAAATATGTTTGCAAAAGATTCAAAATTTTTTGGCAACAAGAAAAACTGTTGGCAACTGTGATGGATTTTCTTTATATTAATTAATGTCCCTTGTGAATCTGGTGAATGAATAGATGCAGAGTCAAAGATGCCTTTATGTATTATTTACTCTTGGTCATGCAGCAGTTCTGCAGAAATGCTCACAGTCAAAATGGTGTGGGCAGATTTTATACCTTGGATCAAACAGCGATAACATGTTATAAGAATGTTCTGTAGGAGTACAGAACCTAGCTGTCTCCCAAGACAGGCCAGAGTCTCAATGTCTGAGGAAGAAACACAATGTACTTTGTCTAGAAGCATCATAACAGGAACACAGTGTAATAGCAATTGAAAAAATAAGGAATTTTTTCACATGACCTTAAAAACTTTGGTGAACAGCCCAAAAAGTTCATTGTTCATAAACATCCCTCAGCGTTCGCCACTCTGTGAGATACGGGGGAAGAACCTTTACAACAAAACTGCTTGTGACCATAAAAACTGTGTGCAAGCTGTTTTGCAACCTTCATAAACCCTGAAGAAAAGTTGGCGAATCCACAAATCACAATGTTTGTCAGTATTTGATGCTCCATAAGATACTACGACAAAGGTGAACCCTGCCTCATTTCAGATGCCCGTATCCACAATCTCAGTCTCTCTAGTAAGCCAGAAAGGCCAGAGTGGGTTTATTTCCACACATTTGTTTGTCTTTCAGTTGAACTGCTCAGGTTATTGGTCAAATTAAAGGTGGTAACAGCTCAGAGATTATTTACTGTGGGCTCATTTTTTTACATCATAAAGACCTGCTGTGTTAATGGGGGTGCGTTCACTTTTAACATCCACTGTAACTGTTTAGGTTTTTGCTGCTGACCTCGCCTACCAACTGGACCATTAAAATCTGTACCACTGCAGTACGTTTTATTTGTCTCACTGCTGGACCTCGATTATGCCTCCCTCTCATCAGATTCTTAATCAGTTTTTGAGGTGGGATACCATTGGAGGAGCCATTTCTCACTACCGGCTAAAGTCAGTGGGGTCCATGGCTTGATGGCGTCTCACAGCTTGACTGCAAGAGGGCTCTTCATCCATGTTCTCTGTGAGTGTCCACCACAGGTATCGCAGAGATTGCAGATTAGCAGAGCATTTTAAAGAGGTAGGCACTGTTGCGGGCTCTTTTTCCTGCCTGCACCATTGATTAGGGCTGAATAAGAGTCCTGTTGCTGAATTACTGGTTTGGGTTTATGTTCTGAACTTTATCATTCTGTTGGATTTTCTACTTTTTGGATCGCGTCCACTAGCTTCAGACCAGCAAACTTCAGGATAGGTTGCTCAAACATAGTCATTTTTTTTATCCACTTTGAAAATTGAACATACAGTGTGCTCATACGTCATCAAGTAAGAAAGCAACCACTGACAAACAGACACAAAAATTGTTCTTTCTTATTGGACATGTGCCTCTGTAGTGTCCACATGGACTTTTTCAGTATACCCATTGTAAATTTTAAACTGTGACTCTTTAAAATGATTTTTTTTTTTTTAAAGTCTTTCTGGCAGGCTAATGTCCAGACTGCAACAGCAATGCTATCATGGCTTGTTCTTGTTTGTTGCAAAATTAACCGCTTGACTTCTGCAAAAAAGATGCAGCACTTTCTCTGAGTAAGCATAGCCAGATTCTGAATGAGAAAGAAGTGACTCTACCTGTGAAAACGAGCATAGAACACAAGGATTAAAAAGGCCGCATAAAGCAAAACTGGTGACTGAATCAAATACAGTATATTTGGTCCATCACATATAATCCTAATCAACAGGTAATTTATTATTTTTAAAACAGGGAATGGGGTATTCACCACTTCAGTATAAGGGACACATGCATAATTGTAAATTTGATAGCAATTTGCAAGAATAAAGATGCAAAGATACTAGAAAAGATGCAAAGATTTTGAAAGTTGCAAAATAGATTGTAATTACAATGTAATTGAACAGAATAAAAATGTAATCAGCATCCAGATGAGCATTGCAAATTTGCGAGAAAAAAAAAGTTGACAATTTATGAGAAAATTTAGCAAATTTTTGAGGGAAAAAAATGCAAATTTATATGAAAAAAGTCACAAATTTACAAAACCTTTGCAGACCTACAAGAAAAAAGTTGTAATTTTTATAAGAAAAAAGTTGCTAATCTGTGAGAAAAAAAGTTGAAAGTTTACAGGAAAAAATTGTTAATTTTTGAGAAATAAGTTGCAAATTTATCCAAAAAACATTAAAAATGTATGACATAAAAGTCACAAATTTACAAAAAAAAAAAAATGCAAATTTACAAGAAAAAAGTTTCAAATTTATGAAAAACATCATAAAAGTTTATAGGAAAAAAGTCACAAAATTTATGAGAAAAGTTAAAAAATTTGAGGAAAAGTTGCAAATCTTTGAGAAAAAAACTGAAAGTTTATAGGACAAAAACTGCAAATTTACGAGAATTTTTTTTTTTCAGAGTTATGAGAAAAAGGTTACAAATTTATGATAAAATATTTGCCAATTTACAGGAAAAAAGTTGCAAATTTACAAGAAAAAAGATGCAAATTTATGAGAAACAAGGTGAAAATTCAAAGGAAAACAGTCACAATTTATGAGAAAAAAAGTTCAAAAATTTTGAAGAAAAGTTGCAAATCTACTAGAAAAAAAGTTGAAAGTTTAAAGGAAAAAATGCAAACTCAAGAATTTTTTTTTTGCAAAGCTATGAGAAAAATGCTGCAAATTTATGGTAAAAACAATTGGAAAGAATTACAGGAAAAAAGTTTAAAATTTATGATGAAAAGACAAACTGGTCCTGGGTGAAGGGCCAGACTAAGAACGATCCAACAGACTCTCATGATAAATACTAGAAGAAGGATTCAGTGTACCCCGCCCGGTATGGGGTTACCAGGGCCCCAACCTGGAGCCAGGCCTGGGGGAGGGGCTCGATGGCTAGCGTCTGGTGGCTGGGTTTCTGCCCATGGGACCCAGCCGGGCTCAGCCAGAAGGAGTTATATGTGTCCAGTGGGCTCACCACCTGCAGGAGGGATTATGGGGGTCCGGTGCTATGTGGATTAGGTGGCAGTCAAAGGCGGAGACCTTGGCGGTCTGATCCCAAGGTTCCTAAACTGGCTTTTGGGACGTGGAATGTCACCTCTCTGGTGGGGAAGGAGCCTGAGCTGGTGCATGAGGTTGAGAGATACCGGCTAGATATAGTCGGCCTCACCTTAACACACAGCTCAGGTTCCAGAACCAGTCTCCTGGAGAGGGGCTGGAGCTTGGCCTACTCTGGAGTTGCCCCGGGCGAGAGGCGACGAGCAGGGGTGGGTATTCTTGTATCCCCCTACCTTGCTGCCTCTATGTTGGAGTTTTCCCCAGTGGACAAAAGGGTTGTTTCCCCGCGCCTTTGGGTTGGGACATGGGTCCTGACCATCATTTGTGCCTGTGCACCAAATGATGGTTCAGAGTACCCACCCTTTTTGGAGTCTCTGACTGGGGTGCTGGAGAGTGCTCCTCTTGGAGACTCCATTATCCTACTGGGGTACTTCAATGCGCAGGTGGGCAATAACAGTGAAACCTGGAGGGGGGATGATTGGGAGGAACGGCCTGCCTGATCTGAACCCGAGTGGTGTTCAGTTATTGGACTTCTGTGCTAACCACAGTTTGTACATAACGAACACCATGTTCAAGCATAAGGGTGTCCATATGTGCACTTGGCACCAGGACACCCTAGGTCACAGGTTGATGATCGATTTTGTTATCATGTCGTCAGACCTGTGACCGTATGTCTTGGACACTCAGGTAAAGAGAGGTGCAGAGCTGTCAACTGATCACCACCTGGTGGTGAGTTGGATCCGATGGCAGGGGAGGATCCATTCAGACCTGGTAGACCCAAACGTATAGTGAGGTGTGCTGGGAAGGTCTGGCTGAGGCCTCTGTCCAGGAGGTCTTCAACTCCCACCTCCGGAAGAACTTCAACCACATTCCGAGGGAGTCTGCAGACATGGAGTCTGAATGGGCCATGTTCTCTACCTCCATTGTTGAAGCAGCAGCCCAGAGCTGTGGCTGCAAGGTCGTCGGGGCATCTTGTGGTGGCAACCCCCGAACCAAATGGTGGACACCAGTGGTGATGGGGGCCATTAAGCTGAAGAAGGAGTCCTATCAAGCTTGGTTGGCTTGTGGGACTCCCGAAGCAGCTGAGGTGTACCGGCAGGCCAACAGGAGTGCAGCTTGGGTGGTTGCTGAAGCAAAAACTCGGGTATGGGAGGAGTTCAGCGAGGCCATGGAACAAAACTTTCGATCGAAGAGATTCTGGCAAACTGTCCGGCAGCTCAGGAGGGGAAGCAGCTCCCTGCCCACACTGTCTATGGTGCGGATGGGGTGCTGCTGACTTTGACTGGGGATATTGTTGGGCGGTGGAAGGAAAACTCCGAGGATCTCCTCAATCCCATTGATACGCCTTCCACAGAGGAAGCAGGGCTTGTGGACGAGGGGGACGACTCGCCTATCACATCGGCTGAAGTCACCAAGGTGGTTAAAAATCTCTTTGGTGGCCGGGCCCCGGGGGTGGACAAGATTCACCCAGAGTACCTCAAAGCCCTGGATGTTGTAGGGCTGTCATGGTTGACACGCCTCTGCAACATTGTGTGGAGGTCAGGGGCAGTAACCGGGGTGGTGGTTCCTCTCTTCAAAAAAGGGGACCAGAGGGTGTGATCCAACTTTAGAGGGATCACACTCCTCGGCCTCCCTGGGAAGGTCTATGCCAAGGTACTGAAAAGGAGAGTCCGGCCGTTGGTCGAACTTCGGATTCAAGAGGAGCAATGTGGTTTTCGTCCTGGCCGTGGCACATCGGACCAGCTCTTTACCCTCTCAAGAATTCTCAAGGGTTCGTGGGAGTTTGCCCAACCAGTTTATATGTGTTTTGTGGACTTGGAGAAGGCATTCAACCGCATCCCTTGTGGTTTTTTGTGGGGGGTGCTTCGGGATGTATGGGGTATCAGGCTTGTTGTTATGAACTATTCTGTCTCTGTACGACCGTTGTGAGAATTTGGTTCATATTGCCAACACTTGATTGGACTCATTCCCAGTGAGAGTTGGACTCTGCCAGGGCTGCACTTTGTCACCAATCCTGTTCATCATTTTTATGGACAGGGTTTCTAGGAGCAGCCAGGGAATGGAGGGTGTCATGCTTGGTGACCACAGGATCTCATCTCTGTTGTTTGCAGATGATGTTGTCCTGCTGACTTCATCCAGCAATGACCTACAGTTCTAACTGGGACGGTTTGCTGCTGAGTGTGAAGCGACTGGGATGAGAATCAGTACCTCCAAGTCCGAGTCCATGGTCCTCAGCCGGAAAAAGGTGGATTGTCCTCTCTGGGTTGGGGACAGGCTCCTACCCCAAGTGGAGGAGTTTAAGTATCTTGGGGTCTTATTCACGAGTGAGGGCAGAATGGAGCGAGAGCTTGGCAGATGGATGGGAGCAGCATCTGCAGTGATGCGGGTGTTGTACCAGTCTGTTGTGGTGAAGAGGGAGCTGAGCTCTAAGGCAAAGTTGTCAATTTACCAGTCAATATACGTTCCTACCCTCACCTATGGTCACGAGCTTTGGGTAATGACCGAAAGAATGAGATCGCGGATACAAGCGGCTGAAATGAGCTTTCTTCGTAGGATCGCTGGACTCACCCTCAGAGATAGGGTGAGGAGCTCAGTCATCTGAGAGAGGCTCAGAGTAGAACCGCTGCTCCTCCACATTGAAAGGAGTTAGTTGAGGTGGTTTGGGCATCTGATCAGGATGCCTCCTGGACGCCTCCCACCTGAAGTGTTTCGGGCATGTCCCTCTGAGAGGAGACCCCGGAGCAGACCCAGGACTCGCTGGAGAGACTATGTCTCCCAGCTGGTCTGGGAATGCCTTGGTATCCTCTGGAGCTGGAGCAGGTGGCTGGGGAGAGGGAAGTCTGGGCTTCTCTATTGGAACTACTGCCTCCGCCACCCCGGATCTCCGGAAAAGCAGTAGAGGATGGATGGATGAATGGATCGTAAATCTATGAGAAAAGGAAAGTTGAAAGACTCTCACCTAAAGCAAGTGCCCCCTGTACCTCTAAACAACTCCTATCTTTAAAAAAGGAAGGAAAAAAGATGTATAGACTTACTGTAAGACAAAATTAGAAAACATCGGAAAAAAGCAGTACATCAACATTTAAAAAGTGTCAAATGTGAGTAAAAAAATCTGCAAATTACTAAGCAAAAACTTCAAGAAATAAAACAAAATTTTCCAAGAAATAAACGTGCTAATTTTCAGAACAGAGTAAGGTCCTTGTCTTCATCTGTGACAGCTTTGTCACAGCAAAGCTTATCTTTGACAGCAGATATGCATCATTTGGTCTGGTCAAAAAGTGCTTTAGTGTGGATGCTATAACAGAGATGTGGGGTCTGCAGGATTGGAATAATTTGTTTTTTCCACCCCAAAAAAAATCATTATTTTAGGGATAAATGCCTTATTTTACTTTGTTTTCTGACAGTTGCAAAGTTGCTTAGAACAAAGAAACGACCCCACATGAGCATGCACACACCATTCAAAGCAAAGACTTCCAGTTTATTTTACGTTTTCCATTTTTTTTTTCATCAGATGTCAACATCTGTCGCCTTGTTGCACGAGCAGAACATTTTGGGATGCTTTCTGGAGAGGCGATGATGGGTGGAGATTGAATGGAAGTGATAATGGCAACTGAGACAACCAAGGTGAAGAAGATGGACGATAATGACACAACGACAAGGAAGGAATATGTGTTCTGGGTACACGGAGATGGAGAATGGAGAGAAAGAGAGCTCAGAAATGGTGGAAGAGCAATTGAGAAGGCAAAGACTGCAGTAGTCAGTGCTGAAAACAAAATGGGCCGTTACTGTGCTGCTTGTGCCCAAAAAAGATTCCTAAACAAAGGTAGTCTGCCACCAGGGGGAACGATAAGAGTATAAATGTCTGCACATGTGAGAGCACGCATAAGGATAACAGCCCAGAGATGAAGCAAAAGGGTGAAGACAGGACATTTAGAGGACCAGGGGAATACAGAGGAAAACAAACAAGTTTAAAAAAAAAAATCAAGGGCCCAGTCGAGATGATAAGAAGGACACTTGCAGCACACATACAAACAGAACGAGAGCTTCATCCAGGTGCCCCTCTGATAGAAGACTAATTTGTGTTTTAGGTGCACAGCCGAGTCCCCAGCATCCCAGCAGTCCTCCACAAAACTCACATCAAACACAAGCTTTAGCAATTCAGCCAAGTCAAGCGTTGCCAAGAAGTATTTTCACAGCTGTGTCTCTGTCCCATGATGTTGGAGTGTTTCTGCTTAGGTCCCCTTAGTGGCTCTTGTGCGATGGGACATCAGCAGGCTTAATGTGAACCGAGAAATAAATAGACATGAGTTTGCGGCAGCGGCGGCATACTTGGGCATGATCGGCATGCTCCTTGTGTTTCGTGACTGGATCCACACAGACGGTATTACATTGGCCTGGAGTTTTGATGAGCTTCTAATGGGAGTTTCTTCTGCAGAAAATGTTTTTTTTATGTGACTTTCTGCAGCAGTTAACCTGATGCAGCAAATCTGTGGGTCGACCAAACTCAAGACTGTGTAGATAACAGAACTGTAGCATCAATTTTACGTTACTGTGTGTATTTAAGCAATATTACACTGGAGGTTGTGCGGTATCAATGAATATTTAACTGCAGTGATTCGTTGTATGCCCGTCCTGAAACGGAGGATTGAAGACATTACTGCAGTTAAAATATTCATGATACCGCCTGACCTCAAATGTAATTTTGCTTTTATACAACAGTTCCACAACCACAGTTTATTAAATGTAATTTATTTAATGATAATTTTCTGTTTAAGCAGTTATTTTAATCCACTGAGGAAAACAGTCCCTTTTAAATGTACCCATTTAATTGTTGCTAAGCACCTCAATGAGCAAAATATAGGAAAGAATGGAGCTATTGTCATTTCATGCACATGCAACCAAATTAAATATTGTCCAGTGCAAAAGTCAGTGTTTATAATACGTACCAGTCACCTGTTGAGTCGGGTTTGTGGTCACCCTGACATTGCGCCAGTGGCTAGTTAGTATGCTAGCGATGTGGCTTTGGTACACTTTGCTCACTTTTTCTTAGCATTTTCATAAGAAGTAAAGAGTCCATCACCACTAAGGTATTATGGTTTGCTAATTGAGATAATAAATCCAACTATAGCTTGTCTATTTTTTTAACAGACATAAAATATCTTGAGGATGTTTACAAAGGTAGGACTTCTGGGTCATATGAATTCTTTTCAAACAGCACCTCACTGTGGAAATTAAGGTAGCCAAAACAGTATTAAAATTCTCACATATCTATAAGAAGGCACTGACAGAGTTGACCATAAAAAAAGATTACTAATTAAAGTTTACTAGAACACCTTTGAAGCGGAGAGATGCATATCCAGTGAAATGTCAGAGTGTAATTATTGGGGAATCTAGTAACTCCTGGAATCCCTATTGTCCAATAAAATTGCTCATTCAGAACAAACTGTTGTATAAAACATATATATTGAAGTGAAATTGAAACTGAATTGAACTGAAATTAAATTGAATTGAATATAAAACATTTTGGTGTTAATTGTTGGACATTGTGATGTAAAGCAATGAGAACCTAACAAATCACTACAAAACTGACCTATGTCCTGTACAATTCAATTGAGAAAACAAACACATTTGTTTGGGGAGAAAAACATTTTAAAAATGTACAATAACCTGGTTGCATAAGTGTGCACACCCGTAAAAAAGGCTTTTGATTTATTTACACCAGTCAGTCTTTTCTGGTAGGAGTCCATCAGCATGCCACATCTCAACTTGGCAATATTTGATCACTCCTCTTAGCAAAAGCATTCAAATCTACCAGATTGCACGGGCCTCTCTTTGGTCGGACCAATTCAAAACTTTAATTTCTTCTGCTGAGCTGATTTTTTTTTTTTTTCATTACATATGGAACACAGTGATGACAGTCATTAAGAAGTGGAGAAAATATGGGACAACAGTGACATTATGGAAACTGAACATCCCTTCAAAACTTAAAAAAAAAGATAAAAAATATAAAAACCAAGAGGAATACAGCAACACTGAAGGAGTTATGGGAATTTTTGGCAAGACTGCTGTGACTAAAATTTCCATATGTCTGAACAAGCCACTCTTCATCATACTGAAAATGCTCAAATTCCAGGACCTGCTCAACTCTAAACTTGTTCAGTTCCTGTACAGAATCAAAAATCAACAGCTGCCAAACAGTATCCAAAGGTTTTTTTCCAGCAGACGGGAATTATGTACACAAAATCTCAAAGGAATATGCATGTTCGAAAAACCTGCCATAATAACTAATGTTAAACTTCACTGTATTTCATCAGAGGGTGTTAATATATGGAATAGATGTAGTGAAGAAATGAAAACACGTAAAACAATAGGTAGGTTTAAATAAAGGTTTAAAAATGACAAGATGGGCGGCGCGGTGGTGGAGTGGTTAGCACTGCGGCAGCACAGCAACTCACCCTTGGCCAGGGGATCTTGGGTTCGATCCCAGCCCCTGACCAACAGTGATCTGTGTGGAGTTTGCATGTTCTCCCCGTGTCTGCGTGGGTTTACTGTGGGATTTCTCCGGTTTCCTCCCACATGCCAAAAACATGCAAGTTAGGTTAATTGGCATCAAACTGGGGATTCTAAATTGTCCTTAGGTATGAATGTGAGAGTGAATGGCTGTCTGTCTCTCTGTGTTGGCCCTGCGATGGACTGGCGATCTGTCCAGGGTGTACCCTGCCTCTCGCCCAAAGATGCTGGAATAGGCTTCAGACCACCCCCCCCCCCCCGCCCCCGCGACCCGAAAAGGATTAAGCGGAAGAAGATGAATGAATACTTAAAAGATGCAGATTAGAGGAAGGGATGCTGTAAATGCCATGTATTTGTATTGAAGAAGAAGCCATTTCTGTTGTCATTCAGTCCATACAGCCAATCCTATACAGTAGAACAAAATTAAGTTTTTCCTATCTAAAATGCTAATCACATGTAGAATCAGAGGGGTCGCTGCCATAAAAAACTTCTCCTTCCCCCATTCTATTACACTGAGCACCAAGCTAGAAGGTGGGGAAGTACCATTTTTATATGGTCTTTGGTATGACCCAGCCGGGATATGAACCCACAACCTCCCTGTTGTGGGGCGGATGCTCAACCAACTAGGCCACCCCTCCGGTATTGTTATTCACATCCTGGTGTTGGTAAATGTGTTTGCTGACCAACTTTAATTTTTGATAATACTGTATATGGTGGAGGATGCGGTGATCTTCCTCCTTCACCGTTCTCTGTCCCACCTGGAGAAGCCCGGGAATGCGGTGAGAGTCATGTTCTTTGACTTCTCCAGTGCTTTCAACACCATTCAACCGATGATCCTGAAGGACAAGCTGCTGTGCGCAGGGGTGGACCAGCACCTGTCATCATGGATCCTGGACTACCTCACTAACCGGCCTCAGTTTGTGAGAACCCAGGACTGTGTGTCCGACACGATCATCGGTAGCACGGGGGCCCCCCAGGGAACGGTTTTGGCTCCCTTCCTGTTCACCCTTTATACTGCGGACTTCTCACACAACACAACACACTGCCATCTACAGAGGTTCTCTGACAACTCTGCGATCGTCGGCCTCATCTCTAACGGAGATGAAGCTGAGTACAGAGGACTTATCCAGGACTTCGTGGACTGGTGCCATTGGAACTGCCTCCAGATCAACACGAGGAAAACTAAGGAGCTAGTGGTGGACTGCCGCAGGCAAGGACAACCCCTCACAGCACCAGTAAATATACAGGGAACAGACATTGAGATGGTGACATCCTACAAGTACCTGGGTGTTCATTTGAACAATAAACTAGACTGGTCACACAATACCGATGCACTCTACAAGAAGGGACAGCGCAGGCTGTTCCTACTGAGGAGACTCAGGTCTTTTGGTGTACAAGGAGTGCTGCTGAAAACATTCTATGACACGGTGGTGGCATCAGCCATCACTTTTGGAGTGGTCTGCTGGGGCAGTGGCATTACAGCAGCCGATAGGAAGAGACTGAACAAACTGATCAAGAAAGCTAGCTCTGTCCTGGGGCAGCACCCTGACCCAGTGGAGGAGATAGGAGAGAGAAGGATGGTGGCTAAACTGTCATCTCTTCTGGAGTCCGAGTCCCACCCTATGCAGGACATACTGAACGCACTGAGGAGCTCATTTAGCAGTAGACTACATCATCCTAGGTGCACAACCGAGAGGCTTCGCAGGTCCTTCCTACCTACGGCTGTCAGACTGTATAACCTAAGCAGGGCTGCTCGCAGAGATAGCAACAAAATGTGACGACCTAATAGTATTGAATGCAAAAGACGAAATAGACTTACCCAATGGTCCCCTCCAGTATATACAACTAGGACAATATCGGTCGCTACAGAGGGTGACAATATGTATGGGTACATATTCATACTATGTAGGATAACTAAGTAGACGGTTATGCTGTTTATTCCATCTTGCTACAATGCTCCGCACTTTGTATATATATTTATATATTTATGTGTATGTATGTATGTATATCCACTGCTCTTATTTATATCTTCCGTATCTTCTTAATTACTGCTCTGAGGGCTGCTATCCCTGTGCTGTTGCATTCCTGGAATTTCCCCCTTGTGGGACTAATAAAGGCTTATCTTATCTTATCTTATCTTATATGTCCCAGTTACTTTTTTGTTTGTTTTCTTCTTTGTTTGTTTTTAAAATACCAAATCCTTGGAATTAATGACTTTATCCTTGGGAAAGAGGGTTAGAACTAGATAAGTTCTGTACTTCATCCTATTCCCCTTTTGACCATTGGAGAAGGATTTTTTTTTTTTAATTGTTGTTTGTGTTTTGCATTTTTTTTTTATATGGCATTCAAGAAACAACTATAGAGTAGAGTACAGAGGGAAACACATCAAGTCCTACAAAAGCATGTGGGACAAGGTTGAACTTTGTGGCCACAATTCCAAATGTTATGTTTGGTGCAAAAAGAACAGTGCACATCACCGAAAGAACACCATACTTATTGTGAAGCATGGTGGTGGTAGCATCATGCTTTGGGGTTGCTTTTTCTTCAGCTGGAATTGGGGACGGAATTATAAGCAGCTACTAATATCAATTAGTTTTAACCCCAAAACCTTATGATGTCTGCTAGACAGCTGAATGTGAAGATTTTTGTCATTGTTGTCCCATTTTGTCTCCACTTCTTCACGGCTGCCTTCACTGCGTTTTATGGTATATGTACTGCAAAAAAAAAAAAAAAAAAAAAAAAAGTTTCACCAGAAGAAAATTAAGGGTTTTTTTTTCATATGGTAAGGAGTGTTGTGGACTTTTGTGCACATCTAAAAATATGACTGCCTATACTAGCAGCTGCCATTTTAATTGGTAGAATCAGCATTTGATATAACGAAGACTTCAAAGTGAATTCTGTGATGGGGAGTGGGCCAGAGTTTTTACTGTTTTTCCCAGTTTTGTCTTGTGGATTGTGTTTTATGGTCACTTCCACCTTTCACTCTTTTAAACTGAGGCAAAACTTTATCCCTGTGCCTTTTAGAACGTCATAAAGTAGGTTGACTCACAAGTACAATTTTTAATTCAATCCATATCCACCAACTTGCATTAAAATTCCCCCTCAAGTGCACTCGCTGCCTAATTTTTTGGAATAGGAGGTCACAAAATTACCAAATGGGTTAAGAAGAAGGGGGAACTCGGCTTGTGGCCATTAACATTAACACACAATCAGCACAAGGCCACTATATCTGATGTAGGCCAACACAGAATTAGAGCATCGGCAGTCACAGTCTGTCACTCTCCCTCCAACCTCTTCCCCTCTCATTTCAGCTCTTTCATCTCTGCCTCCTTCTCTTTCTCTCTATGTCTTCATGTCCCACCCCATATCCATTTTGGACAAGCTGTTGCAGAAATGTGGCTACAACCATATCCAGGGGACCTGGGAGCATTATCATGAACTGTTTGACACTGGGCCTTTAATCAGATTTCCTAGGAAAGTCATTAAATAAGAACACCTTTTGAAGGCACCACATTATGTCTACTGCACTGTGGCAGAAATTACCAACTAATGAAATCTAAAGAGCATGCATCTCATTCGATTAGCTTAAACTCATCTTGAATGTCAGAACTGGTGATAAATAGCATGAAATGATGCATGTAAAGGTAACTGCAGATGATGACTAATGTCATGGTCCATACTCCTATGCTAGTGTGCAGCTCCTGGTGTTCATTTGCAGTGAAAAACTGCAATTTTTATCATCTTTATGGGATATGTGTTTTAGATCTTGAGGACTAAAGCACACGTGAAGTACGTCCAAAGGGCAAGGACCATGGGTGGATATTTCTTTTCACTGTTGGGGGGACAATAAACAGGCTATTTTCTCAAGGGTAAAGATTGAGGGGGACACTAAAGGCATTATTGTAGTCAAGGCTAGGGCTGCAAGTTGGCATTGTCAACAACGTCAATCATAAAATTTGACAATGTCAAACATATTGCCAATGCCAATCAAAAACTTGTCAACACAGATTTTTATTGTCGATACATCATTTAATTTTGAAGTTTATGTGCATGCCACAGAAATGTTCAGTTTAATCATTCCAGTGAAGAAGAGGAGCACATCATGGCGACATGGAGGGAAAATCACAGAGAAGGCCCAAAGTTAGGGAGGATTTTACCAAAAATAAATAAATGAAACTAATTAAATGTAGACTGTGTAAAGCAGAGTTCTTATATCACAGCTACACTACAGTGATGCATTCCGCGCCTCCTTTCTATTCCCCCGTCTCTGGCCACGTGTCAGAGAACCTCTGCAGTGCTCCACTCAGTGATGAATGACTGAAGTCAGGCTATTTGTAAACACCACACCGGTAAGGTTAGCGAGTTTTAACGAGTAAAGTTAGCACTTCTTATTTCAATGAGCAACTGTCTCAGCTTTAGAAAACTGACCAGACTATTAGTGTGTGCTGTTTAACTAGTTTATCTGCTGTTGGACAATAATCTCTCAGGATGATGGTTGCTGACAGCTGAGCTGCTTCAGTTATGCTGGCTAATATGCTAACTGCAGTAAAAAGTTGAATTACAGGAGCAGCTTACTCGTTTTTATATTCTCTATTATTGTTGCGGTAATACCAGCCTTCATTCTGAATATTAATGCATCTCGATTAATTAGAATACCATGAGCTGTAATTTAATTTAAAAAAGATAGCCACAATCATCACAAATAAATTAAAACAGTATGATGAATATTTCACTGTATGTGCAGTGAAGACTCACATTCCTGCACTGATATTTAAATTGTCTGTAAACTTATTTTGGACTGGAAGAAGTTCTTTTAATTTTCATCTGAAGCCTAATTAAACTTTTAAACTTCTAGACTCAGCAAGGTTTCAAACAGGATGGACTAGCTTGTTATTTTCTTTTCATTTTTCTTTTTTTTTTTTTACTTTAATGGAGTTAAATATTACTCTAGTTTGTTTATAACTTGCAGAGTTCAAAGCCCTTTATGGAGTAGCAGAGGCTGCTATTTGAGTTTTTGCACTTTACGTTGGGGGTAAAAAGACTGCCCTTTAGCATCTATTCTTTAATTGTGCTGCTACAAACACTTCTAATTAAGCTGTCAAGTTCAAGTTTCCAACTCATGTTTGATGGGTCATTATTTTATTTAGTTATGGGAACTTTTATAATAAGCTATATTTTATTAAGGCAGAGACTGACACCAATGTGATTTTCACAGGTGGGCAGGCTTAAACAGGCGAGGTAAAGCATGGCCTGGAGCCCCAAACAGGAGCCATGCTAACAGGAAGCTGAGATGGTGGATATGACAGTAATAATGGTGATTTGTCGATTATCCATCCATCCATCCATCTTCTTCCGCTTCATCCTTTTCGGGTCGCGGGGGGGCTGGAGCCTATCCCAGCATCATTGGGCGAGAGGCAGGGTCCACCCTGGACAGATCGCCAGTCCATCGCAGGGCCAACACAGAGAGGCAGACAACCATTCACTCTCACAGTCATACCTAAGGGCAATTTAGAATCCCCAGTTTTTTTGATGCCAATTAACCTAACTTGCATGTTTTTGGCATGTGGGAGGAAACCGGAGAAATCCCGGAGTAAACCCACGCAGACACGGGGAGAACATGCAAACTCCACACAGATCACTGTTGGTCGGGGGCTGGGATCGAACCCAGAATCCCCCGGCCAAGGGTGAGTTGCTGTGCTGCCGCAGTGCTAACCACTCCGCCACCGCGCTGCCCTAATTGAAAAAAATAGTCGAGCCGTTATCTAGATGGACAAAGAAAATTTTGTCACACAGAATAAAAACTAAACCAGCATCCATATGAATGTTGCAAATTTAGAAGAAAAAAAAAATTGAAAATTTCTGAGAAAAAAAGGTTACCAAGTTATGAGAAAAAAAGTTTTACATGTATGAAAAAAGTTGCAAAATTACGAGAAAAAAGTTGCAAACTTATGAGGAAAAGCGTTTTAAACATATAAAAAAGGTTACAGATTTACAAGAAAAAGATGCTGCTCTAAAAGAAAAAAAAGCTATAAATTTAGAAGTAAAATGCCGCAAATTTATGAGAAAAAATTTGCATATTTACAAGAAAAAAAGGGAAAAATTTTGAGAAAAAAAATTAACAAATTTACCAGAAAAAAATGCAAATTCATGAGAAAAAACGTTTTAAATGTATAAAAAAGGTTGCAGATTTACTAGAAAAAAATTTACAGAATTAAAGGGAAAAAGTTGCTAATACATGAGAAAAAAATGCAGGTTTACAAGAAAAAAGTTGCAGATTTAAAATTGATGCTTCCGATGCATGTTTTTCTCTTATGTAACATGATATACTGTAGGTTGAGGAGGGACATGCCCCCCGGTCCCCCTATTGATTCAAGCCTATGGCAAGGACCTTTACAGTATTCTGTATAAGAATATTGGATTTTGTAGATTTTTTTTTTTATGTACAGTGTGTTTCAAGATGTGGAGGCAGAGCATCCACTCCACAACCGGGAGGTTGGGTTCAAGTCCCGGCTGAGTCATGCCAAAGACCAAATAAAAATGGAACTTCCTGCCATCCAGCTTGGTGCTCAGCAAAAACGGAACGGAGGATGGAAATGTGGGCGGCAGTGGCTCAGGAGATAGAGCTGTTGTCCAATAACCAGAGGGTTGGTGGTTCGGATCCCGCTCTCTCCAGACGTCCCATCATTATGTCCCTGGTCAAGACCCTTTACCTACCTTGCCTCCAGTGTCCATGACACTGGGTATGAATGAGTATAAATGTTCGGTAGTGGTCAGAGGGGCTGTTGGTGTGGATTGGCAGCCACGTTTCTGTCAGTCTGCCCCAGGGCAGCTGTGGCTACATTAGTAACTTACCACTATTAATACCTGTCTGTGGAGTGAATGAATAATGGACTCACTGTAAGCACTTTGAGATATCACTTGACATGTAAAGCACCATATAAATCTAATCCATTATTATTATTATTATTATTATTAAGAAGTCAAACAGCCATGCATGCAGAGAAGTATGCTTTGAGCATATGGTGGGACTGAAGTATTATACTCTCAAAATTTCAACTTACAGCAAGTTCTCTGTCCTTGTAAAGCAAACTGACCTGGCCCACTGTAATGTATTCTTCCTGATCCCTGCACAGACATTTTCTGATAACACCAAAGCTGCTGCTTTGACCATGGTGCTACAAAAACTCTGACACTAGGCTGTGTACTAAACTTCGTGTTCTTTGATTCCCTGATACTATTTCTGAATTCAAGTAGCAAAGCGTCAAGGTTTCACCCTGTGAGACCCGGTGTGTTACTGCAGACTAACTAACAGCTGCTGGCTTGGTGCTGTCGCTTTTCAGACATTTTTGTGCAACAAGATGAATTTGAGCTTTTACTAACAGTAGAGAACCACAGCTTCAGAGAAATGTCTGGTTTACAAGGCAGTAATGTGATGTGAGAAGAACAGTCATTGGAAACTCGTTTTAGGGGCTATGAAAACAAGACAATGTTTTCACTGAAACTATCAATCAGTCAAATCAAAGCTTTATTTAGAGTGGGGAAAAAAAGTATTTAGTCAGCCACCAATTGTGCAAGTTCTCCCACTTAAAAGATGAGAGAGGTCTCCAATTTTCATCATAGATATACTTCAACTGTGAGAGACAAAATGAGAAAAAAAAATCCAGAAAATCACACTGAAGGATTTTTAATGAATTAACTGGTAAATTCCTCGGTAAAATAAGTATTTGGTCAATAACAAAAGTTCATCTCAATACTTTGTTATATACCCTTTGTTGGCAATGACAGAGGTCAAACGTTTTCTGTAAGTCTTCACAAGGTTTTCACACACTGTTGCTGGTATTTTGGCCCATTCCTCCATGCAGATCTCCTCTAGAGCAGTGATGTTTTGGGGCTGTCGCTGGGCAACACGGACTTTCAACTCCCTCCAAAGATTTTCTATGCGATTGAGATCTGGAGACTGGCTAGGCCACTCCAGGACCTTGAAATGCTTCTTACGAAGCCACTCCTTCATTGCCCGAGCAGTGTGTTTGGGATCATTGTCATGCTGAAAGACCCAGCCACGTTTCATCTTCATTGCCCTTGCTGATGGAGGGAGGTTTTCACTCAAAATCTCACGATACATGGCCCCATTCATTCTTTCCTTTACACGGATCAGTCGTCCTGGTCCCTTTGCAGAAAAACAGCCCCAAAGTATGATGTTTCCACCCCCATGCTTCACAGTAGGTATGGTGTTCTTTCTCCTCCAAACACGACAAGTTGAGTTTTTACCAAAAAGTTCTATTTTGGTTTCATCTGACCATATGACATTCTCCAAATCCTCTTCTGGATCATTCAAATGCTCTCTAGCAAACTTCAGATGGGCCTAGACATGTACTGGCTTAAGCAGGGGGACACATCTGGCACTGCAGGATTTGAGTCCCTGGCGGCGTAGTGTGTTACTGATGTAGCCTTTGTTACTTTGGTCCCAGCTTTCTGCAGGTCATTCACTAGGTCCCCCCGTGTGGTTCTGGGATTTTTGCTCACCGTTCTCGTGATCATTTTGACCTCACGGGGTGAGATCTTGCGTGAAGCCCCAGATCGAGGGAGATTATCAGTGGTCTTGTATGTCTTCCATTTTCTAATAATTGCTCCCACAGTTGATTTCTTCACACCAAGCTGCTTACCTATTGCAGATTCAGTCTTCTCAGCCTGGTGCAGGTCTACAATTTTGTTTCTGGTGTCCTTTGACAGCTCTTTGGTCTTGGCCATAGTGGAGTTTGGAGTCTGACTGTTTGAGGTTGTGGACAGGTGTCTTTTATACTGATAATGAGTCCAAACAGGTGTCATTAATACAGGTAATGAGTGGAGGACAGAGGAGCCTCTTAAAGAAAAAGTTACAGGTCTGTGAGAGCCAGAAATCTTGCTTGTTTGTAGGTGACCAAATACTTATTTGACCAAGGAATTTACCAATTAATTCATTAAAAATCCTTCAGTGTGATTTTCTGGATATTTTTTTTCTCATTTTGTCTCTCATAGTTGAGGTATACCCATGATGAAAATTGGAGACCTCTCTCATCTTTTAAGTGGGAGAGCTTGCACAATTGGTGGCTGACTAAATACTTTTTTCCCCCGCTGTATATAGCATTTTTTATACATATATTTGCTGCACAAAGTGCTTCACACACTGAAATAAAATACAATCACCCCCCCCCCACACACACACAAACAAACTTTAAAAAAAACTGTTTTATCAAGGTCAAAGTCAGGACAGTGGTCTACCAGGAAATTTTAGAGCACTTCATGCTTCCCTCTGCTGACAAGCTTTATGGAGATGATGGTTTCATTGTTCAGCAGAACTTGACACCTGCCCACCCTGCCAAAAGTACCAAAACCTGGTTGAATGACCATGGCATCACTGTGATTGATATGCCAGAAAATTATCCTGACCTAAACCTCATAGAGAATCTTTGGAGAACTGTCAAGAGGAAGATGAGAGACACCAGACCCAACAAAGGAGACAGGCTGAAAGCCACTATCAAAGCAAGCTGGGCCTTCATAACACCTCAGCAGTACCAGAGGTTGATCACCTCCATGCCACACAGCACTGATGCAGTGATTCATGCAAAAGGAGTCCTAAACAAGTATTGAGTGTCCACTTTTCAGTTGGCCAATATTTCTATTAAAAATCCAATTTTTAATTGATTTTATGTAATATTATAAATTTTTGAGAAACTGAATTTGGGCTTAGGTATAAGCCATAGCCATCAAAATTAAAAGAAATAAACACTTGAAATATATCACTCTGTTTTCAATGAAACTATATAATACAGATGTTTCAATTTTTAAATTGAATTACTGAAATAAATCAACTTTTTATTGGTCAGTGTGTTGTAACTTTTGTAAGAGAAGAAGCCCAAATAAGCCTTTACAAGCCATAAAAATCATGACTGGAGGAGCATCATGGAAAGCTGAATGTCAATCCTTTTTCTTCTAGATTGCCTACTTGCAGAATTTTGCATCATTCTGCTAAAATTTTTTGTGTATTTGATGATTATTTTATTTGCAAGGTTGCATGGATCTTAAAAAAAAATCTTCTATTTTATCCTCCTGAAACCTGGGATATTTATTTTGTCTACTACTGTGGAGATAATTTTTAAAATCCTATCTCTGATAAATACGCATCACTCTGTCTCTTAAAGCAGACAGCTGGAGCTTTAAAATAAATCACATGTGGGGGCAGTGACCTTGCCACCTTCTGTGTGCTGCCTGTTAAATATGGCTGCTGTCTCAAAGGCATATTTTAAAGGTAAAACAAAAGTAAGCATGATATTCATAACTAAGTTTGTCATAGGTTATGTTTTAATCAGTGGTGAAAGTCAATGCAAATGTTTAATCACGATTAATCTGGGGGGATTGTGTGGTGATTAATAACAATTAATTGCAATTGCTATGCTTTGATCGCCAATTTTTTTTCCCATACAATGTACATTAATTTGGTCATTTTTCAAGTTTTTTTATACTGCAACTGCATGTACTATTTCAGCATGTCAAAATAATCACAAATGCTACCCACAATATTCTCAACAAAAACCTTTGAAGTACTGCTTGTGCAAAACTGACGATGTGTAAAAAAAAAAAAAAAAGGCCCAGATGTATGAGGAAAAATTCAGCAAATTTATGTGGAAAAAGTAGTAAATTCATGAAAAAAAAAATCACAAATTTAGGTTAAAAAAAACTTGCAATTTTATGTGAAAAGTCAAATTTACAGGGGTAAAAAAAAAAAAATCACATTTATCAGAAAAATAGTTTAAAATTTCTGGGAAAAAATAGCTAATTCATGAACAAAGTTACAAAATTAAAAGAAAAATGTTGAGAATTTATTTGAAAATACTCCCAAGAAGGAAAATTTAAATAAGGTATTAAAGTTATTATACAGCAAGAGGAGTCTAAATCCGGTATATAGATACATCCATATATATACCGTCCATCTCACAGCCAGGAGTTTGTGGGTTTCAGGAGTTTGTGGGTTCAAGCCCCTGCTGGGTTGTACCAAAGACTATATAAAAATTGTACTTTCTGTCTTGTAGCTTGGTGTTAAGCATAAGGAATGTTGGTTACCCAGCCAGGAGGGGTGCCGGGGTACTCCTAGTGCTTTTCCTAAACCAGGTGAACGGGGAGGGTTAATCAGGAAGGGCATCCGCCATAAAAAAAAATATATATATACAGTATATATATATATATATAAGATATAAGGTGATGATACGCTGTGGCAATCCTGAAGGGGAGCAGCCATAAGAGAAGAGAGAAAGAGCTGTTCACTGAACACTGAAATGACTACAAATGACACATTTTATGGCTCATTTCAATCACTAATCACTGGTAACATGCACGATTATGCAGACAAGTACTTGTGAACTGGTGTTAAAACATAAAGATTTCGGCAGAATTAAATTCATTTAAATATTTCACCAAAAAAATGAACGCTTAGAATTGACTGTATGCTTAGAGATTTGCTCGTCATTAAAACATGTCCTGATGGAAAACACTTCCTTCCACCCTTTCATCATTGAGTTCATATGCCTTTATGTACAAGGCCACAAGTCAACTTTTAAAGCATGTGCCTGTTTTAAGATGTTCCATCAGTGAAGTGCCGAAGTAGGAACAAATAGCCTCTCTTTGCTCTGGTGACAAAGACCAAATTTCCCTTTACAGAATAAAAGGGGTAAAATGAAAGAGATGGACAGTTCAGTTTGTAATCACAGCTCCTTGCTCACAAAGGAGGTGACGTCCTTGACAGACAAACCAGTGGAGACAGGCCCCCATCTGCTCGTCTTGTCGAACCTATTCCCTCTGCTCTGCATCTCAGCATCATCCATAGAGCATTTGATGAGCAGGTGATGCCTAATTCAACAGTAAGCCTAGCAAGATGTGGAGCGCCATAAGAAGTTATCCACAGAAGGGACACAGCTGTGATTGGCTGCAATTAATCTTTTGAAATTGCTAGTTAATAGCAATAAATTACACATTTTTTTCAATACAGTGTACCTTAAATTGGTAAATTTTCAAGTTTTTCATACTTTTATTAGCATGGGAGTGGACAAAGGAGCTTCCTTTCTGCAACTGCAGGTTCATTATTGACATGTCAACATAATGACAAATACTACCCAGAATATTCTCCACATAAAACTCAGAACTATTGCTTGCACAAAACACAATAGGCAGGGCATACCGACCTCATTGTAACATTACTGAGAATACTGACACAATTCAGTGTCCAGCTTTACTCTTGTTAACAGTAGATCAGAACAGAACAACATGTATGGTTGCTGCCATTATTTCTTTGCATTGAGCCAGCTGCCCAGACAGACAAGCCTGTTTAGATTTTCAGATGACAGAGCAGCTTGCTTCTTCAATAATAGAATTAAATAATAA
Source organism: Pholidichthys leucotaenia (assembly GCA_020510985.1). NCBI lineage: Eukaryota > Metazoa > Chordata > Actinopteri > Cichliformes > Pholidichthyidae > Pholidichthys > Pholidichthys leucotaenia. The sequence goes on along the minus strand of CM035846.1, from coordinate 55,339,416 downwards.
TATGCAATAATTGTACAATAACAGAGAAAATCACTTCAGTTAGGAGCTTTTAACAATTATACACACACATAAAGGAGAGTTTAATTTTCCTGCAGTGCCCCAGCAAGGTCTCCAGCCCCTTCAGTTTATTCAGCTCAGCTGCTGTTAGCATCATTGATTGCTGACACAAGTCAAGTAGTCTTCATATAGCAACCTGCACAATATAAACACAGTCATGCAAGGCACTTAACAGAAGAGCCCCCAGCAGCTGCATGTTTGTGCACCACCATTTCCTGAACAGCAGGCCCATGTTTTACAAATGAAAAGACAAAGAAATCAAAAACCCACATCCACAGTTAATCACAATTAAGCCGGTCCGCACACCAAGGTGCTTCTATACATCTTACAGAAAGACAAACTTTAAGCTTGAGGTGTTTATAGTTAGGATTAGGTAAAAAAAAAAAAAAAAAAAAAAGAGCCGGTATCTCAAACACTTTTTTTTTTTTTTTAACACAACAGATGCAGCCTTATAGAGAAAACTAATTATCAAATTTGTAACCGAGGAGGATTTACAGACTGAAACACATCCCTAGATTTGATGCTTACCTTTGCTGAATGATGAAAAAAATTGCTGTGGAGCCCCAGATACTTTAAATCCAGCTTTGTGCAGCTCCCCAGCCAGCCCACATCCCATTACATCACTACTTTTTCTTACTCGTATTGCTTTTGCTAAAGTTATGACTGAAGACTCCTAATCAAATATTCAAACCAGATGTTAGTAAGTCATTTTTTATTGCAGGCAATTACACAGGTTATTTATTTATGACTCTCTCATTCTTTCAACTTAAAAAAAACGAACACAAATATTTATTGCAGATGGAATCTGGTTGTCCTATGCACGAGGTCTAAATTGATCACAATCAAAGGGTTGTTGAGTTAATTGTGATTAACTTGTTTAACGCTTTCACCACTAGTTGTGATATTTGACGAAAGAGGGAGTGCCCTATTTTCCTCAACTTCACTATGCACCCTATGTCTCCCATTACTCCTGACAGCTTCTCGTACTATAAAGCGAAATGGGACAAGGTGGTGGATTCACCCCAACATGATTCAGTCTTTTCCACATGGACTGTTCCAGTGAGCATCACGTTATTAGATAGGGGAGTTCAGCTGCAACAGCCCGGACAAGTTACTCATCAATTTTATCTGTCCCAGCTGATGTGGCCTAAAAGGAGGGCCTTGGCTTTTACATTGCACTGTCAGTATAGAAGAGCTGTGGAAACCTATTAAAGCAATTAAAGATAGGGAATGCAGAAGTAAGTCAACACAGCAAAGAGACGAAGGCAAAAAAAAAAGGGTAAAAATGGAAGTTGGCGTACAGATATATGAAAAAATGAGAAAAATAGAGTAATGGAGACAAAGAGAGAACTCATCTTATTCCTCATTACTTTTGAGAGCCTCCTTCATCGATACAGAGTGCAGCGGTGTTTTATAGTGAGTACAGACAGAAAATAGAAAAGGTGTGGGGAAAGAACAAAGAAGGAATGGAACAAAGAGTGCATCTGATGTGGAATGGACACCACAGAACCCTGCTGAGTCAGTGTTGCATGGCTGTCAAAGCACACTCATTTTTATGCAAACACACATCTTTCTTCATCTAAGAAAACTGTGATACAAACCGAACCTGAGTGAGCTGTAATCCTTTAAAGAGGCTCAGCCACCTGTACTTTGAAATAAATGTGTTCCTCTAGCACGTGTGGCTTTCCTGAAGAGAGAGTGAGTACCGCTGTCCTCGCTCATATTTTTCCAGTCTGTCGGCGGGGGACGGGACTGTGAAAACCCCAACAATTGGCAACCTCGTACCACAGCTCAGGGCCAAAGGGGGAGGAAGAAGAGCAAATCCCCCAAAACACCGTCTGGATGAGCGGCTGTCCTCCTCACCCCACTGCAGGCAAACGCTGGTGAACATTCATCAATGTGATCAGAGCCAATGTTCATCAAGTGGCCCACAATCACTCTCAGGGTGCAGACGTAGGATTAAAAGGACCTCAGTGGAAGACTGGTGAGATGGTCCATTTTTTATCTCTTACGTTTTTTATTTTACAAACTGTCATGTCATGTGAATTAATTGTCTGATTTTATACAACCTAAAAAAGTGCTAGGTGTTTTTTCCACATTTATGGTTTGGCTGTCAGGTAACCTCTCTGACCCCAGAGAAAACTGGCTGCCTGCAGGATGACAACAGGAAATTAGTCAATGATGGGCAAGAGCTATAGATAGTGAGAGTCTGCTATGTAATTTGCCTCCTGGGGCCTGCAGCATGTAGAAGACAAGGCTGGAGCCTGAGGGACTCCCAACAAACCAGGTAAGTCTGCACCTGTAGACTGTCGCAACTGCTGAGCAAAGTAGCTCTTTATAATAAGCGTAGCACTATGCCTAGAGGAAGGTCTTAGATGATCAAATAAAGTTTCACAGTATAAAAGCCTAATACTTAATGCAGTGTGGGCTTGAGGATACATGTATATTTGTGGTGAGTTCTACTCTGTACTACAGTGCACATGTGTAAAAATGCATGAGCATGCTAAAAAGCTAATCTATCAACTTTGTAAACTCAGCTATCGTACCATCGCTGCTGGTAAGCCACAGTGCTAATATATTTTGAAGCTTCAGAAAGACAAGCAGAAAAACTGAACTGTCTTAAATGGTGGTGATGCAGTGAGGCTGAAAGTTAACTGGTTTCACTTTACAAATGGTAAATAGTCCCAACAGAAAAATAAAGCAAAAGTTGTGCATTTAACTTGTCTTGTTTTAGCACTGCAGCAAATGCTGAAAAAGGTAACTGGTTTTTGCAACTAAATTTAACTTTCATATCCATTTTCAATAAACCACCATTGATTTACTGAAGGAAAGATATTTTCAATTGAACTATAGTTAGCCCTTACTGTTGTGTGTGGGTTTGGTCCTTGAGGCTTGCTGTAGCCAGCGACGGATGCACAACGTGGTGACGTTAGGCGGGTTACGGCCATTGTATATGTTTTGCCTGCTGGTAATAAAGTTCAGCTCGTCGCTCGGCATAGAACGGCTCACGTCTTGCTCTTTTGGTACATAACATTTGGCGACTGAGGATTAAACCATGGGGGCATGTGCAAGACCACCACCTCTGTTCCTGGAGTCACCCAGTGTGCCAGCCACACTGTGGCGCCGCTGGTTGGAGTCTTTCGATGCCTATATCGTCGCGGCCGGCCTGGGCGGTGCTGACGAGGATAGACAGAAGAGTGTCCTGATTCATTGTTTGGGCAAAGAAGGACAGTGAGTGCTTCACACGCTGGGCAGTATGGGCTCCTTGGACAAGTGTTTGTGTCTAATGGACGAGTTCTTTGTTGACAAGTGTAATGTCATGGCACAAAGATAAAGATTATTTTACTGCTGCCAGCAAGCGGGTGAGTCCACGCAACATTATCTTATGGAGCTCCATAACCTAGTGAGCACGTGTGCCTTCAGGCCTTTGGAGAAAGAGTTAATTCGTGACAAGCTAGCATATAGCATGAGCAACGAATGGTTAAAGGAGAAGCTACTGCTAATGAAGGACAATTTCACGCTAAGCCAAGTGATGCAGATGGCTAGCCAAATTGAATCCACCACCCAGCTAGGTAAGCAAATACTTGCTAATGAACAACTAGCTGACCAAGTTCCCTCTCCACGCCAGGCTGATAGCAACCCAACTAGCTACCCGGGGTGGTCTTCCACACGGAGGCAGACTGTGACACAGGCAGGAGTGGGAACCCAGAGACTGTGTGGCGGCTGTGGCTCTTCTCATCACCGGACGGGCTCGTCTGCCTGCCTTGCTAGGGGGAAAAAGTGCTACAACTGCGGTCAAGCTAACCACCTGGCTAGAGGTTGCACCGCCACCAACAAGACAGTGGATGCAGGACTCATGGGTGTAGCCTCTGTATGTATAGCAGGTGGCAAGAACTGACTGCTAAAATGGTACGTTGTGCAGCTCGACAGAGTCGACGTGTCGCTTATGGTGGATTTAGACGCCGCAAAGTCCATATTGAGTGTGTCCACAGTAAGAAACCTTTTCCCAAAAAAGACAATTGTAGCAGGTGCTGTTAACATGTTTGGCTATGGACATGCGAAGATTGGCATGGTGGGCATGGTCAGTTTTTCTGTGATGTGTGAACCAAAGACTATTCGCACATTCATCTTTAAGGTTTCGAGCTATGGGGATGACTTGTTGGGTACTGACTTGTTGGGAGAGTTAGGGTTCTCCATTATGGACCTGGAGGGCTCCACGGTGCTAACAGTTTCACCAGCCTGGCATGTTTGCTGGACGGCGCTGTTTACGGGCCTGGGCTACATAGCAGCTTTCAACCACCGTCCGCTCGTTGACCCGGGGGTGATACCCAAAATTCAACCGCTTCGCCGGCTGCCCCTCACCCTGCGGGATGACATCACAGCAGAGCTGAATAAACTTCTAAGCACTGGCATTATTAAGAGAGTGGACGCCTCGCCGTGGATCTCAATTATTGTGGTGGCTAAAAAGAAGTCAGATGGCATCCGACCGTGCATCGACCTCAGAATGGTAAACAAAGTGATTATCCCGGATAAATGTCCACTGCCCACAATGGAAGAGCTCACCGCAGTGTTCAGCGGCTCCAGGGTGTTTTTAAAATTGGACCTCCATCTGGGTTATCTGCAGGTGCCTCTCCACCCGGCCAGCCACAACCTGACAGCATTCGTGACCCACATGGGCATTTTCAGATATACCCACATGCCTTTTGGCCTTAGCACAGCACCGAGTTGCTTCCAAAAAATAATGTCCATGATCCTTGCCAGCCTCAAGAGTGCGTTGGTGTATCTAGACAACATTGTGGTGCATGGGGCGTCATGGGTGGCACACGACGAACGTTTGGAACAAGTGATGGAGGTGCTGCTGGAACACGGAGTTACACTGAATGAGGAAAAGTGCATCTTTATCGAGTTTGTGGGGTTTCAGTTGTCTGCTGAGGGCCTGAGCCCCCTGCACTCAAATGCAGAGGGGGTCCTGGACTTCCGGATTCCATGACACCCACACAAATTTCATCATTCCTGGGCATGGAAAATTTCTACGGATGTTTCATTCCCCATTATTCAGAGACTATTGAACCTCTTCGAGCCATCCTGAAGCAGAACACTCCGTGGCAATGGACCCCGGCCTGCTCAGCAGCTGTCGCTAAGCTGAAATCTCAGCTCACCTCCCCGCCGGTGTTGGCCCATTTTGACCCTCAAAGCACCACTTTTGTGACTTGTGACACGTCTGACTCAGCAGTGGGGGCAGTCATGTCTCAACTTTAGAATGGTATGGAGTGCCTGATGGTGTTCGCATCGAGGTCCCTCACATCGGTGGAACAGAGATATGCAGCGGGCGAGAGAGAGGTGCTCGCATGTGTTTGGGCATGCGAACGGTGGCACATTTACCTCAATGGATGCCGCTTCACCCTGCGCATGGACCATAGGGTGCTGACGGCCCTGCTGGAGACAACCGGTTCGGGACAGGTTCAGGTTCAGGTTACTTTATTTGTACCCGTAGGTAGATTTGTTTTGCAGTTGGTGACATCCATATTTACAAGCCACTAATTACATTCAACATAGACACAAACACAGGCACACATCTTACAAAATAGGTAAATATAAAATATGTACAATATAATTTTTATAGCTTGTTCAACTCTTTGACAGCAGCAGGGACAAAGCTGTTTTTGTAGCACTGGGTTCTACTTTTTGGGACAGCAAACCTCCGTCTGGAGGGAAGAAGCTGAAAGTTGCAGTGCAAAGGGTGGGAGTCATCATTTAAAATCGAGTCGGCCATCCTCTGTACTTGTCTGGTGTACAGGGATGTCAGGCTCAGCTGTGACTCACCAAGCAAACGACTGGACCATCTGACTACCTGACTACCTGATCCTTGGACATGGACCAATGCGGATCCACAGGTGGGCAGAAAGACTGCGGGCCTACAACTTCGCTTTTCAGTCCACTCCAGACAGAGAAAACATGGTGGCAGATCTCCAGCCCCATGCCACACTTAACACCGTGCAACCTGACGATTGTGATTCCCTGGAGGCAGACCTGATCAACACACTATATGAACCCCTCCAGAGCGTGGTGTCCTTCCAGGAACTCCAGGTGGAGTCAGAGTGGGATCCAACCTTGTCTCAACTGCGCTTGTTCATCAGAGGGGGGTGGCCCACGAAGATGCAGGGTGATCTGGCACCTTTTCACAGGGTCAAGGACAAACTGAGCTGCTGGAACAACGTGTGTGTGGCGAGAGGATATTGCACAGTGGTTCAGGTGTCGCTAAGGGCTCGCGTTTTGGCCATGCTCCACGAGGGCCAGCTGGGGGTGGTTAGGGTGAAACAACGCTGTAGGCATTCGGTTTGGTGGCCAGGTATTGACAAGGACATTGAGACTATGATAAAGAACTGTGTACCATGTTTGGAGAGTGGAAAAACCGGGGTACCACCTTCCCCACCCCTATGACCGCTACAATACCCGGAGGGCCCCTGGAAGCACATCCAACTGGACATCTGCGACGAGTTACACACAGCCCCCGTGAAAAGCTGTTTCCTGTTGGTGGCTTATGATCTGTTTTCAAAATAGTTGGAGGTGTTGCCCACTAGTTCAGTCACAACCGACGTGGTCACCAATTTCCTCGAGTCACTTTTCACTAGGTGGGGTGTTCCAAGCGCCATTACGATGGACAATGGGCTGTAGTTCATCTCGGGGCGGGGGGGGAGTGTTTGAGGAGTTTTTGGGTGAAAGTGGCATGGAGCACATTAGAACCGCGTTCTATCATCCTAAGGCTAATGAGAGAGTTGAATATTTCAACAAGACATTAAAGAACGGACTACAAGCACACCTGGCGGATGGCATCACATTCCTTGATGCCCTTCAGAACACGCTCCTCCATTATAAAGTGTCGGCCCACACCACAACGAGGTGTTCCCCAGCAAAGCTTATGCTAGAATGTGAATTACATCTTCCCCTTGATCGGCTGCGGCGCCCCACGACCCCTCCCTTCGGCGGATACAGAACCACCAAGGGGCCAGGTCCTCAAACAACAGCGGAGAATGAAACAGTGCTTCGACCGGAAGCACAGGGCGAGGACTTATGGACTAGGTGTAGCGGGCTGGGTTAGGGTCAGGCACCCCAACCACACGCACAAGCTGCAGCTGTTCTGGACAGGCCCTCTGCAAATCATGAAGCCGCTGGGTCCGGACACGTTCCGCTTCTCGGATGGGTCACGGTGGCATTCTAGCCGCCTTAGGAAATCGTCACCGACCCAGGATCCGAGGGCTCCATCGGACGAGACAGACTGGGCTGTCTCAAATGTCAACATCTCGCTCCCCAACATCTCGTCAGTCAAGGCTGGGCCTTGACTGACGGGATGTTGGGGAGCACCCGGGTATGGCTGACGGAACCTGTAGCAGGACCTCTATCGGTGAGGGGCTCGGCAAGGAACCATCAGAGGCCATGGTACCTGAAAGACTTTGTTGTGGGACTTGGGTAGTCAGGACGTGTTGACCAATAGGTGGCAGAATAATCCACCTCCACACATGGGCATGTTGGCAGTCCACCCAGATGCTCAGTTAGCCGATTATTTTTTGTGTGTGTAAGCAAAATGTTTGTTTTGCTTGTGTTAATTTTGTGGGTGTTCAGTGTGCTAAATTTTGGGTGGGGGTTTATTGGCTGTTAGTTGTGGTTCTACAGTTTGTGAAGGGGGGTAATGTTGTGTGTGAGTTTGGCCCTTGAGGCTTGCCGTAGCCAGCGCCGGATGCACAACGTGGTGATGTCAGGCGGGCTGTGGCCACTGTATATGTTTTGCCTGTTGGTAATAAAGTTCAGTTCGTTGCTCGGCATACAACGGCTCATGTCTTGCTCTTTTGGTACATAACACTTACCACTAACGATTAGCAGCCTAACCTGAGGATGTACAGAAATAAAAGATGCACACAACTTAATATGACTACATATCACAATCTATTATTCTGGAGTATACTTAATTTAGAAACTTACTGGGTTTTTAATCATAATCTAATTTCAGTTTCTATCGATTACGTTCTGCAAACTACACTGGGAAAGCAACCACATCCTATATAACATTGCAAACCATTCCTTATAATTAAATATTGACTGTGATAAATGAAAATCCTGGGTTTTTTTTAAGTGGCTACGATGAATAAGATTCAGGTGAGGAACTCATCCTATCGCACGAGCTGAATCTTTATTATCTTTGTCTGCCAAGGGGAAACCTGTCCCAGAGCTGTGACATTGTTATCCAACACCACTTCCATTAGCATTGCTCAGTTTAACTCACAGGTAATCAAGAATCTACTCATTTATCATTGACCCTGTTTATAAGCATACATTAATTTGATAATTAGCAATAATCAGATTATTGTAATAATCAGATATGATGTGTTTACAAGCACTTTATTGATTGTTTTGTAGGGGGAAAAGTCCTCATTTACCTTCTATTCTATAAATAGTTTAGTTAGTTGCTGCCCTTTTCTCATAAATTTACAGTTTGTTTTCTTGCAATATGCATTTTTTACTTTTGTCGTGTCATTTTTTTCTTTAAAATTTGTGACTTTTTCACATACAGTAAATCTTGGAATTTTTTTTCTCATAAATTAGCAGCTTTTTTTCCCCTTTTATTCCTTGATGGCCCCTGATACGGGGGCTGCACAGGCACATAACAGCAGCCCCAAAAAGGAGCAGGGAAGAAGAGGTTAGCAGATCTTTTCTCATAACTTAGCAACTTTTCATGTAAATTTACGACTATTGGGTAATTTCCTGGGTATTGGTATTAAGTTTGAAATTCTAGCTTGGTGATAACACTACAAGGTTTTCATGCACTGAATAAATAGATTATGGGGCAATATGTACATCAGGTATGCTTATCTGCTTTCTCATTATCCAGTAATAGCCTTTATCCTGTAAAAGAATACCACATTCTTCTGTTTGCATGACTATTAACAGTCTAATAATTGGATAACTCCAAAAATCCAATTATAACGCAGGGTTACAAAAATAATTTTTTTGTAAGTTGTCTGTGTTTTTTCAACTGATTTAAGACAGTCTTGCACCACTGAATCCGAAAATGACATCCGTTTCTCTCAATCAGGTGCTAAGTAAAAACCTGTACTTACTTAGTACTTACTTAGTACTGTGCATGTACTTACCTTTATATAAAGGTAAGTACATGTAAATTGAATGTTACATCATCATTGTTCAAAATTCAGAGAATTTCAAGACATAAAAAAGAATTTTGTATCATTTAAAACGAAAATACCTGTACATGTAAACAAAAATGTATAAAACAACATGTAGCCATAATTCAAAAAGTTGACCTGATTGAACAAAACCAATGTGATTTTTGGATTCAGCACATCAAAATTGTACTAAATCAGCTAAAAAAAAAACTTTGACAATAAATTTGGTGTTGACCAGTGTAATCAATTTCAATTTTATTTTATTTGATATGGACAGACAAATGTATTGGACAAACCATACACGTTGCTTAACCTGTTGCACTTCGGTGTACCGCGGGCGGGCACGTCTCTGCGTCCTAGGACACACGAGGGCGTCCGAGTACGCACACTGTGTGTCCTAGGAGGCACTGGAAAAAAAAAAACAAAACACCTGCATTTCCGTTCTTCCACTATAGACACAGCCGCGAACAGAAAGCCAAAGGAGTGCTTTGATTGGTTTAGATGTGATTGACCTCTCATTCAATTAATAAGAGCCTTGAATTGGGTTTCTGAAACCTTGAAGAACCAATGACTGAAAACCTAGCAAGAAGGACCCGCCTACCAACGGCTGCGAATACAGCCAGCCAACTGAAGCACAGAAGTTCAAAAGCTGTTTTTTGTAAGGCTGGGTGACACACAGGCCTTTGCCAGTCTTTTTTTCTAACTACTGTTCTTATTTGTTTTGAAAAATCGTTCGCCAAAACCGCAATCATGGAAGCGCAAAACCACAATAATGGAATTATGGTTTGACCAGGTCGCGAGACCAGAACCACGAGTCTGTAACAAGCAGACCAGTGTCACGTTCATCTGACAATGAGGAAGAGAAGTTCGCCAGCTACGCTGCTGTTGTGAACAGGTAAGTGTTATAAGCTAAATTATTCTTTATCCCTGAAAATTGTAATCAAAAATGACTTTTGACCGATCGGTAAATTACAACTGTGCGTGGTAGACCGCGGCGCACCGTGACCGCGGCGCACCGAGCGATGTCCGTCCTCTGTAGCGGGGGGGGGGGGACAACCCCCCACACACACACAAATACACAGCCCTGAGTGTCACCTTTCATTAGAGCCCAAGATGAAGCTTCTATATTGAATCATTCAAAAGTTACAGACGTTTTTCCAAACTGTGCCATTTGGCACAATTTGGCACAGTTCAAAAACGCCTGGGTACAACCTGAGAACAAAGCTGTGTAATATATTCATTTTCTGTGGTATTGTTACAAAATTTTGACCTCAGCTGGATAACACTTGGTTCTACATTTCTGTTGCATTTTCCAGCCCGGATCTGAAGCTGTGTGTTATTTGCAAGCATTTGTATCCAAAAAAACACCCAGGCGAAATTTATTTTCTTCAAGTTCACTATGTTTAGATGACTGTTACTCAGTGGCCGGAGCACTTAGAGAGATGATGACTGTTTTGTCAAAAAATTCAAAGTGTTTTCTTTTAAATGAGACCAACCCCATGAAGATGCTGCAAAGGGTTGAAGAACAGCTTTTGATTTACTTTGGGCACGTTATTTTTTGGCGTTTTTAGGGAAATTGACCAGAGTGCAAGGGGTTAAGTGTTTTAGCAATACATGCTAATTCATGACACTAGTAATTAGGAGGCTTTTGGAAAAAGAATAAAAGAGAAAGTAAAACAAAGAAAAATGTTCAAGAACATTAACATAAACAGAGGATTAAGATGTTAAGATCTGGAAAATGCAGAGAGAGCAGTTGTCATAAGATGACCATGGAGGGGGGTCCGCCATGCTCAGCCTTTCTGTCATTCTTCACGTTGTTGTATTCCTGTTAATTTTTGCATTCTAGGTATTTGATAATCTGTTGTTTGGTTGGGGTTCAGGTTTCTTTATATTATTTCATCGTCTAGTTTTTTTTTTCCCGTTGTAGTGTTGTCATTTATATATTTCTTTACTGTCTCATTTTCCAGTTTATTTCCCAATGTTTATTGTTTGTTCTCAGTCTAGTTCTTGTCTTGTAGGGGTATGTTTGATTATGTGTTCTCTCTCCCTCGGCTGCAGCTGTCAGCAAGCACTTCCAGGGTTTACTCTGGTCATGGGTGGTGCTCCAGTCAGCTATCATTCCTGTCTCCTCTCTCCGCTCATGTGATTCACCGCTGACTTGGATTGGCAATCACTCTCACTGCCCACTTATAGACAGCTTCTCTGCTTGCCAATCACCGTGTCCTAAAATCCAGTTCAGATGTTGATTCCACGTCTGCTCTCATCCTGGTTCCTGCCTTGCCTTAGTTTTGTAAGTGTTTTTTCTTCCTTGTAAACTTTGTGTTCTTTATTAAACTCGAACAACTCACAATTCAGCACCCGGGTCTTTATTTCTGCCCCGAGGGGCAATTCATGACAGTAAGCCGCGGCCAGAAGGTGATCCAGCTGCTGTGCGTTTTTTTTTTCTTTTTTTTCCCCTCTCCACTCACCTGTTTTTGTGTTCTCTGGAGCTATCAGCAAGTCCCCAGCTCATACTGACTCAGTAGGTGGGCATTGGTACCCGATGAGCCTGGGGTGGGAGATTTGCAAGACGTTAATGGAAATAGACGGGCTAATCTCCGCTGCTCGCCGGGCTCCTACTCCAAGAGACGCTCTCTGGTAACTGAGCCTCGCAGAAGCGGCTGCTTGTCAGAGCCCTCAGCTCACGGAGCATGCTGAGGGAGTAGAGAGGATTTCACTGGTGGCAGACCTGCAGCGAGAGAACAATGGGATGGTGAGGAATTCCACGAAGAAGCCTGGGTCTGCACCGGGGAGGCGTCCCTGGGCCTTGGTACTACCGGCTCTTCACCAGGCTCCAGCTTCAGCTCCAGCTCCAAGACGCCGCTATCCAGCTACAGGTCACTGGAAGTACTCCTCAGCCTCCCTACCAGCAGCTCCTCGTTCACCGTGTCAAAAAATTTCAGCAGCAGTTTCAACTTCTCGCCCAAGCTTCTCTTCGCCGGCTGTCCCATCAGCTCCCTCCTCCTCCGTTGCTGCTGCTGCTTCCCTCATCTCCACAACGTCTCCTCCTGCTGCTGACAATCCGGCTGTCTCTTCCCCAGCTATGCCTGTCAGCGAGTCTGCAGGGGTGGCTCCTCCATCTTCCTCAGCGGGGCCCACAATCACTGCAGCCACTGATTGGGATGACACTCTGCCTGCTGCAGCAGACACCATCATGCCCCGGGAATACTGGCAAGTGTTTTTTTCATTCTTTATTACATAAAAACAAATTATCTTGCCTGATTCCCAGTGGTGAGGCTAAGCTATTGCAGTCCACTGAGTCCTCGCCACCTGCTGCAGACAATATTTCCTCACCTGTCATCTTCGTGTCTCCTCCAATTTCCCCTGAGTGTCTGCCGGTTCCGGGATTTTGCCGCCGGACGATGGAGGAGCCTGCGGTCCTGGATGACCTGATCACAGCCCTGCAGCCACGGTCTGGATGGAGGGAGACTGCTTCCAGCAACCCAAAGCCTGTGCCAATGACAGAGCGTCCCCTGGCTTCAGTTACACAGGATCCAGCACCAGTGGTGAGCCGACCTCCAGCTGCCACGCCGGATGAGCTACCTGCGTGGGTCGCTTTGCTTGGAGGTCCTGGTACTGTATCTTCTACCATGCCTGCTGTAGGGGCCGCCGCAGCAAACCTAGAGTTGGACCTCCAGAGGACCGCTAACGAGGCATGTCTACCTGGATTGACGGAGTCCTGGACGGCGGTGAAGCTTGAACTCTGGCAAGTGCTCCTTTTTGTTTTCACTCTGTCAGTTTTGGAGAGATCTTGCCTGGCTCTTGATGGAGAGGGCCAGGTGCAGCTGTCAACTGCACCTGAGCTCACCTCGCCAGGCTCCACTGCTGCTGGTGACCCTGACCTGGTGTCTATGTCTCTCCTGTCGGAGTTTTTCCTTAGGGTCACCGTGGATCATCCAACTCCGCCGGGAGGTACCCATGGGCCCAGCCTTGTTGTCCAAGGTCCCCGTGGGTCCAGCCCCTCCAGTTGAGGTCTCTGTGGGTGCTTTGTCCCAGTTGGGGACCTCCGTGGGTGCTGCTCCCCCTCTGGCTGAGGTCTTCGCGGGTGCTTCGTCCCAGTCTGGGACCTCTGTGGGTGCTGCGCTCCAGTCCAGGGCCTCAGTGGGTAAGGCTCTCCCTTCATTTGAGGTCTCCGTGGGTGTGGCTTCCCCTTCATTTTAGGTCTCCGTGGGTGCTGCACTCCAGTCTGGGGCTTCCGTGGGTGATGCTCCCCCTCCATCTGAAGTCTCCACAGGTGGTCCGTCCTTGTCCCGGACCTCCGTGGGTGCTGCGCCCCAGTCCGGGGCCTCCATGGGTGCAATGCCTCCATCCAGGCCCCCGTTGATGAACCGCCTCCTTAGCCTGGTGCTTTCACGTACCAGTCACTCCCTCGTGGGTGCTACGCCCCAGTTCAGGGCCACTGAGGGTGCTGCTACGGCCCAGTCCAAGGCCACCGTGAGTACTGCCATGCCCCAGTCAGGGGCCTCCGAGGGTGCTGCACCTCTGTCCAAGGTCACACTGGGCCTACTGTCCGGTCCCACCAAAGGTCCATCTCCTCTGCCCGAGGCCATTGTGGGTTCCTCTCCTCCACCTGAGGCTGTCGTGGGTTCCTCTTCTCCGCCTGAGGCCATCATGGGTTTTCCTCCTCTGCCCGAGGCCGTCGTGGTTTGTTCTCCGCTTGAGGTCGCCGGTGACCATCAGTCTTCCTCATCTGATTTCTTCGTTGCTGTGCCTTCCTCTCCATCAGGTTTCCATCTCCTAGCTTCTCTGGTCCGCGGTAAGCACTGGTTCTAACTGCCGCCTCCAGGGAGAGGTGCATGATGCTCCGTGGCCTGTTGGCCCAGGGATGGGGTAGACCGCCCGACAAACTCTCTTTTTTGCTTGGGTGGCTTCGGAGTTTAGGAAGGCCTTTTGGTGGCTCTAGAGACCTGGTAGGCCACCCAACCTTTTCGACCTGATGATCTGGTGGAGCTGGGACTTTGGTAGACCAACCGAGTTGGACTATTATTCCTGTTAATATCAGTCCACTCTTGTATTTCTTGTTCAGTGTGTGAGCCGTGGTTCACACAAGTTCCTTGTCATTCCTGGTTTGTTCCGCTCCCTCTGTGCCTGGTTCCCCCCCCCCCCCCCAGGGTGAGTCATGTTCTCTTGTTTTTTGTTGGGTAGGTCTTCTGTGTGTGTATGGGGAGGGGGCTTTTTGTTCCTTTCTCTTTTTTGCTGTTACCTTGGGGTGTCTGGAATCCACCCCTGGGGGGGCTCTGTCATAAGCTGAACATGGACAGGGGTCCGTCATGCTCAGCCTTTTTGTCATTTTTCACATTGTTGTATTCCTGTTCATGTTTGCATTCTAGGTATTTGATAAGCTGTTGTTTGGTTGGGGTTCAAGTTTCTTTGTATTATCTCATCATCTAGTTATTTTTCCCGTTGTAGTATTGTCATTTATATATATTTTTTTACTGTCTTGTTTTCCATTTTATTTCCCAATGTTTATTATTTGTTTTCAGTCTAGTTCTTGTCTTGTAGGGGTATGTTTGATCCTGTGTTCTCTCTCTCTCGGCTGCAGCTGTCAGTGAGCACTTCCGGGGTTTACTCTGGTCATGGGTGGTGCTCCTGTCAGCTGTTAGCCCTGTCTCCTATCCACTCATGTGACTCACAGCTGACTTAGATTGGCAATCACTCTTGCTGCCTACTTATAGACAGCTTCTCTGCTTGCCAATCACCGCGTCCTAAAATCCAGTTCAGATGTTGATTCCAGGGCAGTCATATTAGCATACATTAACGTTAACATTAACTTTCATAAATTAGTATAAATTAGCACCTGGTGGTGGCAGTGTTATTTAACATTCATAAATTAGCTATTTTAGGGCAGCGCTGTGGAGCAGTGGTTAGCACTGCGGCAGCACAGCAATTCACCCTTGGCCGGGGGATCCTGGGTTCAATCCCAGCCCCCGACCAGCAGTGATCTGTGTGGAGTTTGCATGTTCCCCCCGTGTCTGCGTGGGTTTACTCCGGGATTTCTCCAGTTTACTCCCACATGCCAAAAACATGCAAGTTAGGTTAATTGACATCAAACTGGAGATTCTAAATTGTCCTTAGGTATGACTGTGAGAGTGAATGGTTGTGTGTCTCTCTGTGTTGGCCCTGCGATGGACTGGCTATCTGTCCAGGGTGTACCCTGCCTCTCGCCCAAAGATGCTGGGATGGGCTCCAGCCCCCCCCCCCCCCCCCACGACCAAAAAAGGATTAAGTGGAAGAAGATGAATGAATGTTGATTCCACTTCTGCTCTCATCCTGGTTCCTGCCTTGCCCTAGTTTTGTAAGTGTTTTTTTTGTTCCTTGTAAACTTTGTGTTCTTTATTAAACTCGCACAACTCACAGTTCAGTGGCTGGGTCTTTGTTTCTGCCCCAAGGGGCAATTCATGACACCAGTTGCATGTATCCATATACACAGATATACTGTACATATACATACATACATACCCATGTCATACATATAGATACTACATACAGTGCTGTGAAAAAGTATTTGCCCTCTTCCTGATTTCTTATATTTTTGCATATTTGTCACACTTAAATGTTTCAGATCATCAAACAAATTTTAATAGCAGACAAAGATAACCTGAATAAATACAAAATGCAGTTTTCAAATGATGATTTAATTTGTTAAAGGAAAAAAAAAATGTCCAAATCTACCTGGCCCTATGTGAAAAAATACCCCCCCCCCTCCGGTTATATCATGAATTAAATGTGATTAACCACATTTTTTTTGGAAAGCTGAGTTCAGTTTCAGTAGCTACACCCAAGCCCTGATTA
This sequence comes from Pholidichthys leucotaenia, assembly GCA_020510985.1. Classification (NCBI taxonomy): domain Eukaryota; kingdom Metazoa; phylum Chordata; class Actinopteri; order Cichliformes; family Pholidichthyidae; genus Pholidichthys; species Pholidichthys leucotaenia. The sequence continues at coordinate 55,323,352 of CM035846.1, read as the reverse complement.
CTGCCAGATCTGATGAATCAAGAAATCATTTAAATAGGACCTTTCTGACAACCTGAAGTAGGCTAAAAGATCTCAAAAAGCAACACATCCCACTGTGATCTAAAGAAATTCAAGAACAGATCAGAAACAAAAACCCAGAACGTCTAAAGAACTGCAGGCCTCACTTGCCTCAATTTGGACACTGGTAAATGATGGACCAATAAGAAAAAAGACTGGACAAAAATGGCATCCATGTGAGAGTTCCAAGACAAAAAACACTGCTGGATAAAAAGAACATAAAGGCTGATCTCACTTTTGCCACAAAATATTTTGATGATCCTCAAGACTCTGGGAAAAATACTCTGAGACAAAAGTTGAACTTTTTGGAAGGTGTGTGTCCCATTTTAGCTGGCATAAAACTAACAGAATTTCATAAAAGGAACATCGTATCAACAGTCAGACATGGTGGTGGTAGTGTCATGTTCTGGGGCTGTTCTGCTGTTTCAGGACCTGGACAACTTGCCCTAATTGGCAGAATCATGAATTCTGCTCTCTACCAACAAATCCTGAAGGAGAATGTCTGGCCATCAGTTCATGAAGCCCTCCAGTGTGACTGCATTTAAACAATTCTGCACAGAAGAGTGGGTCAAAATTCTTCAACAGCGATGTAAAAGACTCACTGCCAGCTGTTGGCGCCAATGGTGGCACAACCAGTTATTAGGTTTAAGGGCAGTTAGGGGGCAGTTGTCATGAACCGAGCCAATTTGCTTTTCAGGCTCAGTTCTGAACTTTCTCTGTGGCTCAGGTTACCTGTGTATTTATGTATTGTGTTATATTTTGAGTTTCTTGTAGTTTCTATTTTTCCTTGTTTATTTCCATACCTGTAGCCACTGCGTACTGGCTGGCAGCTGTGAAGCAGCCTCCTTTGGCCTACACTCGTGTGGGTGCTGTCTGACACTTGCCGGTCTGACCATGCCCCCTCTCCCATGACAGCCAGCTGGTTCCGCTCCGGTAATTGCCAATGCAGCGCTGGCCCGGTCGGGGTCCACCAAGGGTGCAGCATTGGCCCAGCCAGAGTCCGCAGAGGACGCTGCATTGGCCCGGTCGGGGTCCACCGAGGGTGCAGCATTGGCCTGGTCGGGGTCCACTGCAGGTGCTGCAGAGCTCCAGCCAGAGTCCACCGCAGGCACCGCAGAGCTTCAGCCGGAGTCCACTGAGGATGCAGCGCTGCATCAGCCGGAGTTCACCATGGGTGCAGCTGTGACCCAATCCAGGACCACAGAGGGTGCTGCTGGTCAGCCTGAACACGCCGGGGCCTCCCCTCCTCAGCCTGATGCCGTCATGGCCTCCTACTCCTCCCTGTCTGATGCCATGGGGGATCCCTTCCTACGGTCCGGTCACCCACCAGTGAGCCTCCCGGTGGACAGGCCACCTCCTGCTTCACCCCTCCAGTCCTGGTGGCTCAACAGCGCTGGCCAACCGCCAGAAGGACTGAGTCTATGGGTCAGGTGGGCCGTATTTTCTGGCAGGCCACCGGACTCTGTTCACCGGACTGTCTGCTGGGCCTGGGACTCTGGGTGGCCTCCTGAGCCTCCACACCTTGCGACTTGGGGGGGTAACTGTGTTTTCTGTTGTGGGCCCTAGGTGGGGTTGTTTTGTTCCCTCCTGACCTGTTTCCCCCACCTCCCACCCTGGGTTGATTATTGTTGTTGTTCAGGCCAGGGAGGGGGTGGGGGGGCAGAGATTTCTTTGGGGGGGGGGGGGTTCTGTCATGAACCGAGCCGGTTTGCTCTTCAGGCTCAGTTCTGACCTTTCTCTGTGGCTCAGGTTACCTGTTTATTTATGTATTGTGTTATCTTTGAGTTTCTTGTAGTTTCTATTTTTCCTTGTTTATTTCCATACCTGTAGCCACTGCATTCTGGCCGGCAACTGTGAGGCAGCCTCCTTTGGCCTACACTCGTGTGGGTGCTGTCTGACACTTGCCGGTCCAACCACGCCCCCTCTCTCATGACAGCCAGCTGGTTCCACTCCGGTAATTGCCTTTCCCGTGCTTCACCCAGGTGCACCCAATCTACCATTGCCAGCAATGCTTGTAATTAAGCAGCCCTTTGTCAGTCAAGCATTGCTGTACTATTGTATTGTCATTGGTGTCTGTTGTGCCACTGTTCACTGTGGTCTGCCCGCTTCACGTACTTCCGTGTAGCCAGAAGTGTATCCTGTTTATCATTTTTGTATGTCTCCACTTTTGGGAACTGTTGCTTTCTTTAATAAATGTGTTGTGGTGTAACCATGCACTTAAATCCATCATTTCTCCTCACTCCTCCGTGCACTGCGCAAAAGCGCATGAGGACGGTCATGACAGCAGTTACTTTATCACATAGGGCCAGGTATGTTTGGACAGCTTTTTTCCTTTAATAAATGAAATCATCATCTAAAAACTGCATTTTGTATTTACTCAGGTTATCTTTGTCTAATGTTAAAATTTGTTTGATGATCTGAAACATTTAGGTGTAACAAATATACAAAAATATAAGAAATCAGGAAGGGGGCAAATACATCACAGTACTGTATATACAGATGCATGCACATAAAAAAGAACAAATGTCATCATGTCATGATCACTCAAATTTTAATGCAATCATGCATGCACTGTTGATTTGCAGAAAGCCATTTTTGAGCTCTTTTAAAAAAAAAAAAAAAAAAAAGTTTAGTGTGCATGTAAACATAGCTATTAACTTTTGACAGAAATCATTGTATTTACATAATCTCTCAAACTAGGTTACAGTAATGCTAATGGATTTTGCATTATTATCTTAAAAATTTGGATTTTTCCTCTGTCAATTAAGAAAAGATAAACCGGTAATGCTATTTTTTTCCCTATGACAAGGGGCTGAAAAGTTCATAGTGGTCAAATTTGACCAAATGAGGTTTATTTTTTTAGCATAGTCTGCCCCTTCGGTCCACACACTTCTTCCATCGGTGTTGTAGCACTTGGATCCCTGCGGTTGAAAAATAAACCACATTTGGTCAAATTTGACCACTATGAACTTTTCAGCTTATGAAATTTTAAGTCCCTCCCCCAGTAAGATAAAAACTAGGTAAGTCTGCATCTCCTTACTGTCACAGGTGCAAATCATTGTAGTTCATCATAATATGCATAGCCAAGGTATGCCATAAGCACAGTTTCGCGGTCAGTAATAATAATGAATATGGAAGTGTGGGCTGGTGGACATGAGAGTTGTCATGAGTTTTATACTCTGAGCTACAATGCAATCTTTCGGGATGTATAAATGCATTAAAAGTTAATATTGTGGGGAGCAAGGTGTTAGACTTCTCCACCCAGAGATCAATGGCCCAAGAGAGAAGAGGTCGTCGGGGGGTCCAGTAATGACTAGGCACCCCCCGGGGAGAGGAGCAGATGCGGGGCCGCCAGGAGAGGAGTGAAGTGCGGCACCTCTGTAATATCATGTTAATGCGCCGCACAGGCTTTGTTATGAACTAAATGTGAGGTCGGAGCCCCGGGCCACCATGCATGTAATTAAGGGTATAAAAGTGAGATGCACAGTGGCCTGGGAGCTCTTTTTGTGATCCTGATCTGTTAGAGGGAGAATAAAGTCTGTGTTGATCCAACTTGTTGACCGCACCACACACTGGCCCAAAGCGGTGTCGCTGGCTTCTACTACGTCCGTGGAAGTGGCGCGCACTTTTTTGTCAGCTTGGGTGGCACGTTTCGAATCTCCATCGGACATCACATCCAACAGAGACCCACAGTTTGTTTCGGAACTCTGGTCCACGATGGCCCAGAGCCTGAGGGTCAAAATTCACCGCACTACCGCGTACAATCCCCAGGCTAATGGGTTATGCAAGCATTTCCATAGGTCACTTAAAGCAGCGCTCAGAGCTTCGCTCATGGACACAAATTAGGTAGACCGCCTGCCTTTGATTCTTTTAAGGCTGCGCTCCGCACCGAAGGAGGATTTGGCAGCCTCCCCAGCAGAACTCGTTTTTTCCCAACCGCTGCGGATCCCCAGAGAATTTTTACCTGAAAACCCCACGCCCGAGGCCTAACCGCCCACGCATTCTCTATGCAACACAGAGGTGGGGAGTGTACCGGGCCCGGCCCACCATTGTTTTCCCTGCACATTTGTCCCAAAAAGTTTGCAGATTGCAAGTTTTGTTTTCGTCAGGCACGATGCGCACCGGACCCCGCTGTGCCCACCATACAACAGGCCGTTCAGAGTGTTGGAACCTGGGGCAAAACATTTCATGTTAGGCTTGGGGGGACGTAGAGAGACCGTCTGCATTGACAAGCTAAAGCCGGCTTCTGTGTTGGCAGACGAGCAGGTGGTGTTGGCCCAGGCTCCCCGGCGCAGACGTCCCCGTTGGGGGCTCCGCAGGTTGGTGATTCCTCAGCAGGGACCAGCACTCGCGAAGAGGATGTGTTTTCTCCCCCTCCCCTTTTCCCCCCACAGACCGGCGTGCCCTCCTGTGCGCCCCGTCAGCAGGGCAGTTCGACTGGATTGGCGACCCCGGCTACAGCCGCTATGGACGCCGGCTCAAGCCCAAGGAATGGGGGGGTTAAGGCCCATTCTGGGTGTTCGGGGGGGGGGGGCGCAAGGTGTTAGACTTCTCCACCCAAAGATCAATGGAACAAAAGAGGAGAGGTCGCCGGGGGGGTCCAGACAGAACAGTAAAGGCTAGGCACCCCCCGCGGAGAGGAGCAGATGCGGGGCCGCCAGGAGAGGAGTGAAGTGCGGCACCTGTGTAATATCATGTTAATGTGCCGCACAGGCTTTGTTATGAACTGAATGTGAGGTCAGAGCCCCGGGCCACCATGCGTGTAATTAAGGGTATAAAAGTAAGATGCACAGTGGCCTGGGAGCTCTTTCTGTGATCCTGATCTGTTAGAGGGAGAATAAAGTCTGTGTTGATCCAACTCGTTGCCTCGCCTGATCATTCCCTCTACAATATATCAATAATGCAAACACAATATTGCTAATGGAATTTTGCATTATTATCTTCAAATCGTGGATTTTTCCTCTGTAAGTTAAAAGAAAAGGACAAACAGCTAATGCTATTTTTCCCCAAGTTAAAAACCAGTTGAGTCTGCATCTCCCTATGGTTACAGCTGCTGAGCAAAGTAACTCTTCATATGCATAGCCGAGGTATGCCACAAGCACAGTTTCACAGTAAATAATAATGACTATGGCAGTGTGGGCTGGTGGACATGAGATTTGTACTCTGAACTACAATGCACATCTTTAAAGATGCATGACCACACTAAAAAGTTAATATATCAATTTTAAAAACATGACATTGCTAATGGCATTTTGCATTACTGTCTTCAAAACTTGAATTTTTCCCTCTGTCAATTAAAAAAACAACAAACAGCTAATGCTATTTTTTTTGTAGGTAAGTATACACCTCTATACTGTTACAGCTGCCAAGCAAAGCAGCTCTTCATAATATGCATAGCCAAGGTATGCCAAAGTCAAGCACATAGTTTCATGGTCAAAAATAATAATGAATAAAGTGTGGGCTGGTGGACGTGAGATTTCTACTACAATGAACTACAATGCAAAGCTTTAAAGATGTACAAACACACAAAAAAGTTAACATATCAATTTTGCAAACATGATACTGCTAATGGCATTTTGCATTGTTTTATTTTATTATTTTTTCCAATTTAAAAAGAGCATAAATGTGACCTACCCATTAAACCTGTGATTCTCATCAAATTTCAGTCCAAGACTAACAGACCGACTTTATGGTCTTACATCGACAGCACTAATGGTAATTTCAGTTTAATATTGCTCTGTTTGCAGTTCATAGCCATTATTGGCTGAAACAGATGTTTATAGCTGGGCGAGTCATCTGAAAACTAAGCATTAAGAAACCAGCTGCATGTGTTTTGGTTCACTGATTCACACCGAACAGGAAAAGTATTGCTTCAGCTGCAAGAGCAAATCATTATTCTGTATGTTTTCAGGGGATGGATGTTGTCACGCATCACTAAAAAAAGATTTAATGTCTCCATATTCAGCCCCATGATTGAATGACTTACCTTAAAGGAGCAGACTGAGCTGAAGAACCAAAAATGCTGCGATCATAGGTTTTACTACCTTTAATATATCTTATATTGTTTCATTTTTTTTTTATTTGGAGAACATAACTGTCAAATCTGTTTGAATGAAAAAAAGTTTTCATACCAAGAAGCACACACTCTGAAATACTTACCATTGTAAAGACACATGCATTGTTTCTGTAATGTCAGAATTTCAGAAGCCAGTAATTAGTTTTGACTGTTTTTCATTTTGATTATTTAATCTACTGCTACTCCATGTGGCTAGAGGCTCTGATGGAATTTCATCACTCTGTGAGATTTCTAACATCTGCTGAATCAGCTGACATTGAAGTAGCATACACATTACATATCCAGCACTGTTTTGTTTGCAGCTCAGCTTTATCAAATGTAGACTGTTTACCCACTAGGGTTAGAAGAAATAAGCTGAAAACTTTTTTTTGTCTCCATCAGTTCTCTGCTAGTTTCTAACTCTTTGTATCTTGATATTCAGCAGGCAGTAAAAGACACAATTTCAGAGCTTTTCTATAAGCAGTAAAGATGAACGAGAACAGGAAAGCACAGAGATACAGAAATGAGCTGTTAGGAGCACTTAACCAAAACAGATAAAAGCAGCTTAACCTCAATAAATTACAAATTTTACCACATGCTTCCACACATGTATGTAATGTGCGTGGGTGATCAGGCTAACTGTACAAAAAGCTTAAAGGTCCCATCCACTGCATTTTTTCCTCATGTTTAAAGCTCCCACAGGTCTTAATAAAATGTTTGTAATGTATTTTGGTCAAATTACCTCTAATTATTTAATTATTGCAGCATCATTATGAATCACCTTATGCAGCCTTCTTGAGAATGGCTGGTTTCAGTGCATGTCTCTTTAAATGCCGAAGAGCCACATTTAACGCCACCCTCCCTGTTTTGTCATTATTGCTAAAGTTAGCTGGCTAGTTCCTAGCTTGGGCCACTAGCCTAAGCTAACAAACAGAATAAATGTAATAATACATCCCTGGTGGACAGAGGTGTGTGTTTTCAGAAGTCAAGAAGATATGGCCCATCTCTGGAGTACAATAAGCACAGAAACATTTGTGAATGAATGGTGTTGTCGATTTTCTTTATATTAAAAATTGTCCCCTATTGATCTAGTGAATAAATAAAGTGCAGAGTCAAAGATGCCTTTTCTGGGTATTTATTTGCATTTTGGTTAGTTTCTGACCAAGCAATTTAATTGGACAATAGGGATTCCAGGAGTTACTGTAATCCATGATAATTGCACTCCAATTTAACTGGATATGTATCACTCCGCATCAAAGGTGTTCTAGTAACGTTAATTACTAACATATTTTCTATCAACTGTCTGACAATTGCAGTACTGTTTTGGATACATTAATTTCCACTGTGAGGTGCTGTTTGACAAGAAATTATACATCTGTGACCCGGAAGTCCCACCCTTTTGAACAGGTCTACCTAAGCAATTTCACATCTGTTTAAAAAAGTAGGCAGTGCTAGAGTTTCATTTATTGTCTCGATTAACAAACCACAATACCTTTGTGGTGATGGACTCTTTGTTTCATCTGAAAATGCAAAGAAAAGCAAACAAAATGTGCTAAATCGCTAGCATGCTAACTAGTAGCTACCGGCTGACTACCAATGGTTGTGGCGACTACCGACTTAACCCTTTAACTGCCCGGAAAAAATGGCAGGAAAACAGAGTTTGACCTCAAAATGTCAAATGATTATAGCTTCACAATGGTGAAAGTTAGAGGATAACTGTTAATTGGAAAAATGCTGCAAACGAACCAAAGGTCATGACCGGCCAATTTGCATCCATGCATCTTGCATAATTTGACCTACTTTACATATGACAACAATGAAATATTCATAAGACAATTCCTTCTAAATGGTAAAAGGTAGACACACAGTACCATTTGGAAAAATGTTGCAGACGAATCAAAGGTCATGACTGGTCAATTTGCACCCATGCAACTTGCATAATTTGACCTGAAATACCAATGGTCTTTGAGTTACACCCCCCTCCTTTGTTGTTGCAGACATTGCAAGGTAAACACAGACACACGCACCGATGTGAATACATTAATATGCACCTACCTATGCACCGAATATGCACCTACATGCTACAACTACATTCATTGTGAGACATAGAAAAATAAAATGAATAACAGTTTACAGCAACTCAGAATGGAGGGGACGTCATCTATGGTCACGGTAACATGATTTGGCACATATACGGAACCAACGCTATCATATAACAGTTATAGTGAGGCACACACAGCAATAACACTAACAAAATATGGATAATGTGGATTATTCACTGTATTTTCCATATTGTGATGTTGTAAGGTTCACAAAGTAAGGAGGCAGCTGTGGCACACACACACAACACAGAACTGAAGGAAAGTCATGAAAAAAACCAGCAGAAACTCCGCAGGTTTTTTTCTCACAATATGCATCTACATGCTACAACTACATTCATTGTGAGAAATAGAAAAATAAAATTAATAACGCACAGTTTACGCCAAAATATTTACCTGTTTGTTTCAACGGTGATCAGCCTCCAGAAGTCATCAGTCCAAAGCAAATTCAGAAAATCAGTGGGGCAAGCCAAAGACATATCTCCGTCTCCACGATATCCACATGGCTCTTGAAATGGTTTGAGCCATGGCTGATACGTTTCTTCATCTGTAAGGAGCTCCCAGGCATCATTGTCCAAACCCCCAGTAGGATTTCTACTGCTGGTTGTTGCTTTTTGTCCCCGCCGTGCGCCACACATGGCGCATGGCGCACAACGGGACACACTGGGTTCTGAGCGGCCCGGTCCACCCAAACTTCATCCACGAACTGTTCTGGGCCTTTTCGCCCTGGGGCCACGGTTCCGCAAAGCAGAACAATCTTGAGGAGAAGCCCCTGTGCCATTTTCGGCGTGACTCGACACAGAAAAAAACCTCCGGTCTCACGCGCAGGACTGCCGTTTTCCTCACTTTCACCGGACTCACTTGGCACATAATCCGAGCTGCAGACTTCATCAGATGAAGAACTGTGGCTTGGCTCTTCCTCCGACCTGGGAGCAGCCCACAGCAGATCTTCAAGACCAAGCGTTCTTCTCGCCATCTTGTCTCGTCCGTGTCAAACCGCAGAATGAGCTCGGTCCGTCTTCAACGGGAGATTTGAACAAGAAGTTGCATTGCATCATATCCGTTTTTTGTGGAAAGCAAAAAGCTCTTCCTGTATAACGTCTTATAGTGTTAAAGGTTATTACTTCTCTGACTATTAAGCAATACTGCCTTATGACCTGACAGGTGCCATATGACACCTAGGGCAGTTAAAGGGTTAACCCTGCACTTGACAATATTTAATTTGTTAACGTGTGAAATAACAATAGACATCTTCATGCTAATTGAGATGCTTAGCAGCAGTTACTGGATACCTTTAGAAGGGACTATTTTTTTCTCAGCAGCGCAAAACTTACTCTCGTGTAATATTGCTTAAACAAACCACGCTTGGTAAGCTAACTCCCTAGTAGCACTGTTAGCTGTGAGGTACTGCCTTTGGCACCACACTCACCTACATGATATGTATCTGTCTGTCTGTTTGCAGACAGACAGATAGGCTGGCCAATAATAAGAGCTACCAGTGGATATCAAGGGTGGGAAAAAAATCTGAAAGAGTTACATGGGCTGCTCAAAAACAGAATCAGTACAAAAGTGGTGTGTTTCTTCTAAGAGAAGCAAGCATTTTGATGCTTTTTTGATCATCACATGACCAAAAGACACATTTAAGAAGGTTAAAACCTACAAGAACACAATTTTTTCAGTGAATGGCACCTTTAGCTTAATAAAACTCTTTCCCAGTCCCCATGTTAACTCACCTTTCTGATGGCGCAGAACAGCTTCCCGTAGCAGAATACGATCACCACGAAGGGAACCATGAGGCAGAACACAAACAGGCAGATGATGTAAGACATGTTATTGGCTGTCTTGGATGTCCAGTCAACAGAGCAAGTGGTCCCGGGGCCCTCTGGACCGTAGTGGCTCCAGCCAAAGAGGGGTGGCAGGGTCCAGATGAGGGAGTAGGCCCAGGAGAGGGTGATGCCTAAGGACGTCTTGTGGTAGTTGGAGGCATCTGCCTCTGTGGGGGCCATCATGGTGCTGTAGCGCTCATAGGAGAGGACAGCCAGGGAGATCAGGGAGACGATTCCTGCATCGTAGACAGGACACACACATAGAGTGATGCAATTATCTCTGTAAATGAGATAAAAATATATTTCTGAACAGGTATTTTATGAAATTAGATAGTATTCTTCTTCTTCTTCTTTTGGCTGCTCCCTTTAGGGGTCGCCACAGTGGATCATCTGTCTCCATCTCACCCTATCCCTTGCATCTTCCACTGTAACACCGACCGTTTCCATGTCCTCCTTCACTATATCAATTAATCTTCTCTGTGGTCTTCCTCTTTTCCTCCTGCCTGGCAGCTCCACCTTCAACATATTTGTCCAATATATCCACTATCCCTCCTGTGCACATGTCCAAACCATCTCAACAATGCAAACAATGCATCGTTAGCACTCTTTCTTGGCATGAAACCGTACTGCTGCTCACTGATTGTCACCTCTCCTCTTAACCTGACTTCAATAACTCTTTCCCATATCTTCATAGTGTTGCTGATCAATTTTATGCCCCTGTAGTTACTACAGCTCTAAGCATCACCTTTGTTCTTGAAAATTGGTACCACTTCTTCTCCACTCCTCTGGAATCTTCTCACTCTCCAAGATTGTGTTAAACAATCTGGTTAAAAAGTACACTGCCATCTCTCCAAAACATCTCCATACCTCCACAGGTATGTCATGTGGACCATTCGCCTTTCTATTCTTCATCCTCTTCAAAGCTGCCCTCACTTCCACCTTGCTAATCTTTGGGACTTCTTTGTTTACTATCTTTCCTTCATCCATCCTCTTCTCTCTCTCATTTTCTTTATTCATCAGCTCTTCAAAATACTCCTTCTGCCTTCTCAACACACTCTCGTCATTTGTTAGTACATTACCATTCCTGTCCTTAATCTGCCTAACCTGCTGCACATCTTTTCCAGCTCGATCTTTCTATCTAACCAATTGATACAACTCATTTTTTTCCTTCCTTAGTGTTTAGCTTCTCATTCAACTCACTATATGCCTTATCCTTTGCCTTGGCCCTCTCTCTTTGCCATGTGCCTAGATTCCAAATACTCCTGTCTGCTTCCTTCATCTCCCTGAATACCCCACTTTGCTAACATCTTCCTTTGATTACTTTCCTGTACCTCCTCATTCCACCACCAAGTCTCCTTGTCTTCCTTCCTCTGTCCACTGGATACACCACATACCTTTCTACCCGTTTCCCTCAATACGTTTGCTGTACTTTCCCAGTCATCTGGTTATTCTTCCCTACCACCCAGAGCCTGTATCAACTCCTCCCTTAACTCTGTGCCACCTCCTTTCTTCTGTAACTTCCCCCACTTCATCTTTGGCTCTGCCTTCACTGTTTTCCTCTTCTTGCTCACCAAAATTATCCTACAGACTATCATCCGATGCTGTCTACCTACATTCTCCCCTGCCACCACCTTGCAGTCTCCTATCTCTTTCAGATTTCTCCTTCTGCATGGGATGTAGTCCACCTGTGTGAACCTTCCTCCACTCTTGTAAGTCACCCTATGTTCATCTCTCTTCTTAAAGTATGTGTTCACCAAAGCCATTTCCATAATTGCAGCAAAATCCACAACCATCTGTCCTTCCACATTTCTCTCCTAAAGTCCATACCTACCCAGAACCTCCTCATCACCTCTGTTCCCTTCACCTACACGCCCATTAAAGTCTGCACCAATCACCACTATCTCCCCTCAGGAACACTCTCTACCATTTCATCCAACTTGTGGGGCATACGCACTGACAACATTCACCATCACACCCTTGACTTCTCATTACCCAAAACATTATAACCCAAGACAAATACAACATAACTTAACCCTTTGAGAGTGAGATTTTGTGTGCCTCTAGTGGCAGAGCGCGGCGCTGTGCCTGTCAACTAATTCTGACATCCCTGTACTCCCCAGCTATACTGACAACTTGTACTGATCGTGGTAGTTCAAAAGGTAGCAGACACGCGTTGGAGGAATCATGGCTGACATGTAATACACCAAAGAAAAACTCCTTATTTCCTTTTCCTGTAGTCCCTTCTTTTAGCTCAGAAAGCTAATATGGCCGCCGTCCATCGTCATGCACCGTCACTTAGACAGCTTTGTACACGGAAAATAGCCACGGGATACAAATGAAATTTATGTGGTATAATCATAAGACTTTGTAGATGTGATAGAGAGCGTAAATGACCGACAGAACGCAAAATAACGACCACGATGGATGAAAACGCACTGACCACAGCAGCGAGCGAGTCCCCTTAGCCGCCGGCAAGTGACAAACTCCTTTGTTTTGTTTTTTTCCTTTGTACTGATTTCTTGTTCATATACTTTAAAGATAAGATGATAACGTACCTCTGTACAAAAAACGGTATCAAAAGACTGAACCATTCTTTGTGTAAATATGTCTTAAGTCCGCTTTTGACTGAGTTCTGTAATTAAATATAGCTGCCACAGCATTATGCTAATTAGATGTGTAAAATCACTCCTATCTGAAACTTTGGATCATATTTTACATCTTTCTATTTGACAGTAAGCCATTATCTCTTACCACTTTCAAGTTATAGCCTTGGAAATCTGAACTATTTTATTGTCAAAAAATATTTACCACTCTTGGCCACGAAGGGTTATGTCGCAATTCAGCAACAGTCACACTCAATTGGGGTAATATATGAATCCACATTACCAATGAACCCTCAGCCTAGGCGAAACTCAAATTGTAACTCTTTTGAATGCTTAATTTTTAGCTTAGCACATCCATCCTGGAGGTCAGAGCAGCCTGTTTTATTTACCACAGTATATTGCCCTCTCAGTGCTTCTTTTGCTAAATTTATGTCTGAATTCTCTGAGTTCTTAACAACCTTAGATCTTAGTTCAGACAAGATTATCACAGCTGGTAATTTTTAATATTCATATAGACATTGATAATGATAGAGTGTAGCATTTCTCTCTCTCTTACATTCAACTGTTTTTTCTCAGTGTGTTAGTAAACCAACTCATCACTATAATCACACCCTTGACCTGGTCTTGGCCTATGGTGTAGAAATCGATGAGCTGCTTGTCATCCCTCAAAATCCTACACTGACTGACCACTATTTGATAACGTTCAAATTTGTGCTATCCGATTTCACAGCATCAAGCAGAAATATAGTTACCAGATACTTATCTGATTGTGCCGTGGCTCGCTTTAAAGAATTAATCCCTTCAGCACTTACTCAATTACCATGTCTCAATATAGCAGACAGCACTGACTACTTGAATCCATTAGAATTAGACCTTTTAGCTGGTAGTACTGCAGCCTCACTGCAGACAACACTTGACTTCATAGGCCCTCTTAAAAAGAAAACTATTAAAAATAACGGGACTAGCTCCAAGGTACAACTCCCACACCTGTAAGTTAAAACAGAAAGTTAGATCCTGTGAAAGGCTCTGGCATGCAAATAAGACAGAAGAATCTTGTTCAGCCTGGGATGCCACCCTTACCACCTGTAAGAAATCTGTCCGTAGTGTTAGGCGACAGTATTATTCATCCTTGATAGAAGAAAATAAAAACAACCACAAATTTCTCTAACACTGTGGCTCAGCTAACCAAGAGCCAAAATGCCATAGATCCCTACATCCCTCCAACTCTTAGTGCTGACGACTTTTTGAATTTTTTTAATGATAAAATTGTCAGTATTAGGAATAATATTCCAAAAAAATACCCACCCCCCTAAAAATACCAAGCCTCTACCTAACACCGCTGTGCCCACAGGCTCAGAACTCCACTTTTCTAAATTTTCTTGTATTAATCATTCTGATCAAGCCCTAATAGTGTCAGCCTCTTAAACCAACTACCTGTCTTTTAGACCCAATTCCCGCTAGACTAGTGAAGGAATCGCTATCTCTGATTAGTCCAGTTCTTTTGAACATAATTAATATGTTATAAATATACTTATAAAAATGTTGTAAAAATACTTCCGGCGCCACACGAGTCGGCTGCCTTTTGCAACAGCGGCTCAATTCTGAGTCTTTTTTTCCCTTCCTCTCTCTTTTTGATCCGTTTTTTTCACTCCATTTATATCACGGACACACAGATCATCCCAAATGTCTCCCGAGCCGGTGGACGGAGCCACTGTTTATAGCAGGAAACGATACAGCAGGGAAGAGCTGCTAGCACTCAACTGCCACCCGATGCTAACGGAAAAACTCGACATACCGGGGGAACTGAGGCGAAAACGCCGTGGTTGCCGGGCTGGAGTAAGGCGGAAGACAAAAAATATAAGATACACCCTCCCTTCCATCTATTGTCATGGGGAATGTATGGTCGTTACTGGGAAAGGTAGATGAGCTAGCGGCTATCTCCCGCTACGATAGCATATACCGGGAATGCCCTCTCCTTTTGTTTACCGAGACGTGGCTAACTGAACTAGCAGCAGATGCTAACATTGAGCTGGAGGGTTTCCACACGATACGGGCAGACCGAACACCAGACAGTGGCAAAGCCATGGGCGGTGGAGTGATAATGTATGTTAACAACAACTGGTGCAGACCGGGACATATCACTGTTAAACAACGACACTGCAGCAAAGACATTGAGTTGCTAGCTGTTAGCATGCGGCCTACATATCTCCCGAGGGAATACTCACATGTGATCTGCATTGTTGTTTATGCAAATCCGACAGCGAACGCTGGGACAAAGCGTGACGTCATCCATTCAGTAACCAGCAGGCTGCAAACAGAACACCCAGATGCTCTTCTCCTCATCTCAGGCGATTTCAACCATGTTTCACTATCTCCCATTTTACCCACGTTTACCCAGTATGTCACATGCCACACTGGAGGCAATAAAACACTGGACTTATTCTACGCAAACACTAAGGAGGCGTACACCTCATTACAACTCCCCCCACTCGGGAGATCGGATCACAACTTGGTTCATCTCCGGCCGGTGTACAAACCCCTAGTGCACAGACAACCTCCGGCCATGCGCACAGTGAAGTTATGGTCTGAGGAGGCAATGGACACTCTAAAGGGCTGTTTTGAAACCACCACCTGGAAGCAGCTCTGCGATCCACATGGTGAGAGCATCGATGGCCTCACTCACACCATCATGGACTACCTCAGCTTCTGTGTGGACAACACCGTTCCCACCAAGACCATACGGTGTTGCTCAAACAACAAACCCTGGATCAACCCTGAGATAAAAACACTTCTGAGAGAGAAGAAGAGGATATTCAGGTCAGGGAACAGGGAGATGCTGAAGTCCGTACAGAGGGAGCTGAGGAGAAAGATCAGAGAAGGCAAGGACAGCTTCAGGAAGAAGATGGAGGGCAAGCTGCAACAGAGCGACATCAGTGGGGTCTGGAGAAACCTTAAAACCATCTCTGGGCTCCAGAATACCTCCCCCCAGGCCACGGGGGGCAGGGAGTGGGCGAACAATCTGAATCTGTTTTTCAATAGGTTTGACCAACCGCCCTCCCCCCTGACTGCACAACAACCACTGCTGCCTCTAAAGACATCAAGTCCTGCTGCCCACTCCCCACTCCACCAACACCCCCCCACTCTCAACACACAGACCCCCAACCTGACCCTGACCAAGACCCAGGTGAGGACGGAGCTGAGGAAGATCAAGGCGAGGAAGGCGTCGGGACCGGACGGTATCAGCGCAAAACTCCTCAAGTCCTGTGCAGACCAGCTGTGTGGGACTGTGGCGTACATCTTCAACCTGAGCCTGAAGCTGGGGAGGGTACCACAGCTGTGGAAAACATCTTGTGTGGTACCTGTACCAAAAACTTCCCACCCCAAAGACCTGAACAGCTACAGACCGGTGGCCTTGACGTCCCACATGATGAAGACCCTGGAGAGACTGCCTCTTGCTCACCTCCGCCCCCTGGTGGGACCAGCGATGGATCCACTCCAGTTCGCCTACCAGCATGGCATTGGGGTGGAGGATGCGGTGATCTTCCTCCTTCACCGTTCTCTGTCCCACCTGGAGAAGCCCGGGAATGCGGTGAGGATCATGTTCTTTGACTTCTCCAGTGCTTTCAACACCATCCAACCGATGATCCTGAAGGACAAGCTGCTGTGCACAGGGGTGGACCAGCACCTGTCATCATGGATCCTGGACTACCTCACGAACCGGCCTCAGTTTGTGAGAACCCGGGACTGTGTGTCCGACACGATCATAAGTAGCACGGGGGCCCCCCAGGGAACGGTTTTGGCTCCCTTCCTGTTCACCCTTTATACTGTGGACTTCTCACACAACACAACACACTGCCATCTACAGAAGTTCTCTGATGACTCTGCGATCGTTGGCCTCATCTCCAATGGAGATGAAGCTGAGTACAGAGGGCTTATCCAGGACTTCGTGGACTGGTGCCATCGGAACTGCCTCCAGATCAACGCGAGGAAAACTAAGGAGCTGGTGGTGGACTGCCACAGGCAAGGACAACCCCTCACACCACCAGTAAATATACAGGGAACAGACATCGAGATGGTGACATCCTATAAGTACCTGGGTGTTCATCTGAACAATAAACTAGACTGGTCACACAATACTGACGCACTCTACAAGAAGGGACAGCGCAGGCTGTTCCTACTGAGGAGACTCAGGTCTTTTGGTGTACAAGGGGCTCTGCTGAAGACATTCTATGACACGTTGGTGGCATCAGCCATCACTTTTGGAGTGGTCTGCTGGGGCAGTGGCATTACCGCAGCCGATAGGAAGAGACTGAACAAACTGATCAAGAAAACTAGCTCTGTCCTGGGGCAGCGCCTTGACCCAGTGGAGGAGATAGGAGAGAGAAGGACGGTGGCTAAACTGTCATCTCTGCTGGAGTCCGAGTTCCACCCTATGCAGGACATACTGAATGCACTGAGGAGCTCATTTAGCAGCAGACTACATCATCCCAGGTGCACAACTGAGAGATTTCGCAGGTCCTTCCTACCAACGGCTGTCAGACCGTACAACCTAAGCAGGGCTGCTCGCAGAGATAGCAAAAAGACGTGACAACCTAACAGTTTTGAATGCAAAAGATGCAATAGACTTATACAATGGTCCCCTCCGGCATATAACTAGGAAAATACCGGTCGCTATGGAGGGTGAGAATGTGTATGGGTACATAATCATAATCATACCATGTAGGATAACTAAGTAGACGGTTGTGCTGTTTCATCCCATCTAGCAACAATGCTCTGCACTGTGTGTTTATATATTTACATATTTATTCCATCTAGCTACAATGCTCCGCACTGTGTGTTTATATATCTACATATTTATTCCATCTAGCTACAATGCTCCGCACTGTGTGTTTATATATCTACATATTTATTCCATCTAGCTACAATGCTCCGCACTGTGTGTTTATATACTCATATATTTATTCCATCCAGCTACAATGCTCTGCACTGTGTCTATATATATATATATATATTTACAGTAATATGTACATATGTATACTAGCTGCTCTTGTTTTTTTTCTCGCCTTCTGATTGTTGCTCTGAGTGTTGCTATCCCTGTGCTGTTGCAATCCTGGAATTTCCCCATTGTGGGACTAATAAAGGCTTATCTTATCTTATCTTATGTCCCTATTGACAGGACATGTACTGCAGTCATTTCAAGTGGCAGGAATTAAACCTCTACTTAAAAAACCTTCACTTGATTCTGGGATTTTGGCTAATTATAGACCAATATCTAACCTCCCCTACTTTTCCAAGATCCTTGAAAAAGTAGTTGCCAATCAACTATACACCTTTTTAGAAAAAAGTTCTATATTTGAGAAATTTCAGTCAGGTTTTAGGAAACATCACAGCACAGAGACAGCCTAAGTGAAAGTTACTGATGACATCCTTATGACATTTGACAAAGGACTTGTCTCTGTCCTTGTCTTATTGGACCTCAGCGCTGCCTTTGATACCATTGACCACCATATTCTGCTAGAGAGACCATTGACCACCATATTCTGCTAGAGAGACTTGAACAGTAAATTGGCTTGAATGGAACAATGCTAAGATGTTTCCAGTCTTTTCTATCAGACCGTTCCCAGTTTGTTCATGTCCATAACAAGTCCACTACTCAGACCACTTTTAGCTATGGAGTTCCGCAGGGATCAGTACTTGGACCAGTATTGTTTACATTATACATGATGCCTTTGGGAGACATTATGAGGAAGCATTCTATTCATTTTCATTGTTACGCTGACGACACTCAATTATATTTATCCATCAATCCAGATGATCCCAGCCGGTTGGGTTTACTCCAGGAGTGTCTTAAGAATATCAAAACCTGGATGAACTACAACTTTCTATTGCTGAATACAGAAAAAAACTGAAGTCATTGTTCTTGGCCCCAAACATGCTAGAAGTACTCTTTCTAGCAAGATAACAACACTAGATGGCATTGCACTGGCTTCTGTGTTTTCTGTTAGGAATCTTGGAGTTGTCTTTAACCAAGATGTGTCTTTCAGCTCTCATATACAGCAAACCATTAAGACCGCCTTCTTCCATCTGCGTAATATTTCTAAAATTAGGTCCATCCTGTATCATAAAGAGGCAGAAAAACTTGTCCACGCCTTTATCACTTCTAGACTTGACTATTGTATCTCACTTTTATCAGGTTGCCCAAATAAGTCCATAAAGGTTCTCCAACTCATTCAGAATGCAGCTGCACGTATCCTTATGAGAACAGGGAGAATAGCTCACATTATTCTAGTCTTAGCTTCTTTACATTGGCTCCCGATAAAATATAGAATTGAATTTAAAATATTGCTCCTCACCTATAAAGCCCTTAATGGTATGGCGCCTTCTTACCTGCAAGAACTCATAGTTCCCCATCATCCAACCAGAGCTCTACGCTCCCAAAAATCCAAACTACTAGTGGTCCCCAAGGTATCTAGAAGTAGATTGGGAGGTAGAGCTTTCAGCTATCAAGCTCCCTTCCTGTAGAACCATCTTCCCAATTCAGTTTGGGAGGCAGACACTCTCTCTTTATTCAAGAGCAAGTTGAAATCTTTTCTCTTTGATAAGGCCTTTAGTTAGAAATGTTGCCCCTGCCAGGCCTTCTCTCGCATGTGCAGCCTGGCCAGGCTTGGTACTGGACTGTTTGGCTTTGAATGTTGTATTCGTATGTTTGTTTTGAATGTAGCTACTCAACCGAGCTGGTTGAGGCGGGTGGCCGTCCTCTATGAGCTATGGTTCCCCTCGAGGTTTCTGCCCGTTAAAGGGAAGTTTTTCCTCGCCTGTGTCGCCACAGTGCTTGCTCTTAGGAGTCTCTGCTGGGTTCTACAAACTGAGAGTGTGGCCTAAACCCACTCTTTTCTGTAAAGTGCCTTGAGATAACCTGTGTTGTGATTTGGCGCTATGTAAATAAAACTGAATTGAATTGAATAGCTTCAAACTCATGACTCTGTCTGAGTCCCTCTTTACCTCCTGAACACTCTTCACATACTCTTCCTTCAAGATTACTCCTACTTCATTTCTCTTCTTATCTACACCATGGTAGAACAGTTTAAATCCCTCTCAAATGTTCCTAGCCTTGTTCCCCTTCCATCTGGTTTCTTGAACACACAGTGTATCTACCTTTCTTCTCTCAATAATATCAACTAACTCGCTACCTTTAGCAGTCATTTACCCTACATTTAATGTCCCTACTCTCACCTCCACACTTCTACCTTTCCTTTTCTCTCTTTCCCTCCTAACACACCTTTCCCCTCTCCTCCTCCTCGATCTTTGACCAACAGTAGCCCAATTTCCACAGGCACCCTGTTGGTTAACAGCATCGGTGGTGGTCATTGTTAAATCGGGCCTCGACCGATCGGGTATGAAAGTCTCATTCATCATGGTCCACATGTTTGATTTGGCAAAGGTTTTACATCAGATGCCCTTCCTGACACAACCCTCCCCATTTACCTGGGCTTGGGACCGGCATTAGGAATACACTGGCTTATGCACCCCCTGTGGCTGGGTTACTATATGAAATTAGACAGTAATGGGAAAAAAACAAACAAACAGGTATGCATATTTACAGGTACATCTCCAAAAATTAGAATATCATGAAAAAGTTCAATATTTTTTGTCACCCATTTCAGAAAGTGAAACCTATATATTATATAGATCCATTACGCAGAGAGTGATATATTTCAAGTGTTTATTTATTTTAAATTTGATGATTATGGCTTCCAGCCTACAAAAACCCCAAATTCGGGTAGATCGGGTGGATCCCTCCTCTTTGGATGAATTGATCACACAGTCTGTGGCCTTAGCTAACCGGTTCCTGGAGTGCGCTAGGGAGCAGAGGACTGCTGCTTGCTTACCTGCCACGCGGCCAGTTCCTCCGTCCCCTCGTGCTGCATCCACGACGGCGCCTCTGGAATCGATGGTCCTGGCAAGGACTCATCTGACCCCAGAGGAGTGCCAACACTGGGAAAAGCCATGATTATGAATGTATTGTGGGGTCACTGATCATACCATCTCCAAATGCCAAATTTGGCCAAAAGAACTGGCCCGTCAGTAACCATAGGGGGTCTGGCGGGGGTTCTTCTTGAAATCCCCGCATCTGTTTTACACTTCCGGCTCTAGTCCAGCTACCGGAAGCCGAGTGTAAAACCTCCACTCTGGTGGATTCCGGGGCGGAGCAAAACTTCATTCACCTGGAATTTGTTCAAAAGTTTCAGATTCCCACCAGGAACCTCCCGACACCTGTCAATGTTTCCGCCTTATCTGGCCGTAGTCTTGCAGTAGTGACCAGGCAAACTAAGCCCATTTTGGTCATTTTGTTTGGTAACCATCGCGAGACAATTCAGCTTTTTGTGTTGCCACAATCTTCCGCCTCCATGATTTTGGGGTATCCATGGCTTCACAAACATAATCCAATAATTAACTGGGCCCAGGGTTCTAGCTCCTCCTGGAGCTCATTCTGTTTGTTGTTGTGTCTCTGTTCTGCTGCTTGCTCACCCTCTCTCCCTCTCTCCTCCCCTTCGGCTGAGCCGACGGATCTAATCTGCATGTCCGAGGTTTACCATGACTTAGGGGAGGTCTTTAGCAAGTCAAGGGCCCTCTCTTTGCCACCTCATCGGTCCTATGACTGTGCTATCAACCTCCTTCCAGGTGTTCGGCTGCCATCCAGCCAGATCTACAGTTAATCTGGGCTGGAGAGGGAAGGGATGGAGAGCTAAATTAAAGACTCCCTTAGCGCCAGACTTATTCGCCTGTCGTCCGCTCCTCTTGGCCGTGGGGTTCTTTTTCGTAGGCAAAAAGGATGGGACTTTGTGAGCTTGCATTGATTATCACAAGCTAAATTCGATCACCGTTAAGGATAAATACCCATTCCCACTCATTAATTCGACCTTTGAACTCCTCCAACAGGCGTGGGTATATACTAAGCTCGATCTCGAGAATGCGCATCATTTGGTATATATCTGTGAGGGGGATGAATGGAAGACAGCGTTTAAAACTCATTTGAGTCATTTTGAATATTTGGTCATTGCCTTTGGTCTGACCAACACCCCCGCTGTCTTCCAGCGATTAATCAATGATGTACTCCGGGACATGGTAAACAATTTCGTTTTTGTCTACTTACATGACATATTGATTTTCTCTTGCATGCTGGAGGAACATGTGGTCCACGTGCAGACTGTCCTGCAGCGGCTGCTTGAGAATCAGCTTTTTGTGAAAGCAGAGAAGTGTGAGTTTTCCACCTGCTCCACTTCTTTCTTGGAGTTTACCATGGGCAGGGGCATGTTAAAGGCCGACCTGGAGATGATTCCGGCAGTAGTAAACTGGCCTACTCCCCAAACCAGGAAGGAGCTCCAACGCTTCCTGGGTTTTGGCAATTTCTACCGCTGGTTCAGCCGTCATTATAGCAAAATCGCTCTGCCCCTTACCCAGCTTACTTCAACCAAGAGCCCATTCAAGTGGTCCGAGGCTGTTGAGCGGGCTTTTGCCAAACTCCAGAAATTTACCACTGTGCCTATTTTGACGCAGGTAGACCCACAAGCCCAGTTCGTGGTTGAGGTGGATGCTTCTGATTCGGGGGTGGGCACGGTGCTCTCACAATGTTCCGGCTCCAACCAGAAGCTCCAACCAGAAACTCCACCCGTGCGCGTTTTTCTCTCACAGGTTGACCCCAGCCGAGAGAAATTACGACGTAGGTTACCGCAAACTGCTGGCCATTAAATTGGTGCTGGAGAAGTGGAGGCAGTGGTTGGAGGGAGTGGGTGATGGTCTGGACCGATCACAAAAATTTAGAATATCTCAGATCGGCCAGACATTTGAATGCCTGGCAGGCTTGGCGGGTCCTGTTTTTTTCTTAGATTCAGTCTCTCCATCACATACCACCCAGAGTCTCACAATGTTAAGCCCGATGCTCTCTCACGCCAGTTTTCCTCTGACTCCTCCTCCACTCCTTCTCCTGCAGTCGCTGCCTCCCTCCCGGACACTATCCTGCCCTCTTCCTGTATTTTGGGTGCCCTTACTTGGGACATCGAGCAGAGGGTCCGGCAGGCCCAGTCGGTGGAACCTGTCCCCGAGGGAGGCCCGCCCAACAGGCTGTATGTGCCCTCCCCCCTATGCAGTGACGTCATCCAGTGGGGGCACACAAGTTTTTTTGCCTGTCATCCCGACATCACCCGGACTACAGAACTTATTCAGCGTGTGTTTTGGTGGCCTTCCCTCAGGAAGGATGTGAAAGACTATGTGAAGGCCTGCCACATGTGCGTCGCCAATAAATCGGACTCTTCTCCACCTGCCGGTCTCCTCTGTCCATTCCCCATCCCTTCCTGTCCCTGGTCTCATATCGCCATTGACTTTGTTTCGGGCATCCCTCCATCTCAAGGTAACACTGTCATTTTCACCATTACTCATCGCTTTTCTAAGGCCATTCACTTGGCTTCCCTTCCTGGTCTTCCCTCTGCTGCCGAGATGGCCAATCTCCTATCCATCCATGTCATTCAGCTACAAGGCATCCGCATAGACATTGTTTCAGATCGAGGACCACAGTTTACATCACGGGTCTTGAGAGCATTCTGTCGATCCCTGGGTACCTCCGTTAGCCTCACATCTGGATATCATCCCCAGAGCAACGGTCAGGCAGAGAGTGCAAACCAGTCCATGGAGGCCACCCTGAGGTGTGTAGCTTCCTGCAACCCAGCAACCTGGAGTTCCCACCTGACCTGGGTGGAGTATGCACTGAACTCTGCCATCTCCTCCGCCATGGGGCTGACACCGTTCAAAGCCGCCATGGGATACAGGCCACCGCTTCTACCCATGATGGAGAGGGAGATCGTGGTACCTTCTACGGAGATCCACTCCCGTCGCTGTCACCGCCTCTGGAGGTCCACTCAGGCAGCTCTTCAGCGATCGTCTGAGCGGAATCGCCTGTACGCCAACCATAGGTGTGCGGTGCTGCCTAAATACTCCATGGGCCAAAAGGTCTGGTTATCCGCCAAGAAGGTACTGGTGAAGGGGGGATTCTTGGAAGCTGTCCCCTTTCTTTTTGGGCCCGTTCCTGATCTTCCACATCATCAATGACGTCACTATCCGGCTGAAGTTGCCCCCATCTCTCCGTATCCATCCCACTTTCCACATTTTGCAGATCAAATATCTCTCTCCATCAGCCCCTTGTCCCCTCCTCCAGAACCCCCTCCACCCCCCCGGATCATCGATGGACATACCACCTACACCGTCCAGCAGATTCTGGATGTGTGCCATCGAGATCGGGGGCTGCAGTATCTGGTGCACTGGAAGGGTTATGGTCCAGAGGAGAGATCTTGGATTGTGTCATCCTACTTCCACAACAAGGGCATGGTTCGGGCTTTCCACTTTGCCCATCCACAGAAGCCCGGGTGTCTGCCAGGAGGCGTCCCTTGAGGAGGGGCACTGTCATGATCAGGCGAGCGTACCTCCCCCCTCCCTTCCTGCTTCTGGTTTTCCTGGCTCTGGAGCTCATCAGCGCACCTGCGTGATTACACACCTGCTGCCTCCTGATTCACCAGCTTATTTAAGGGCCAGAATGTGAAGAGCTCTCTGCTGGATCATTGGGTTTGTGCCGCCTCGCAACGATTGTTCTTGTTGTGTGGTAATTTAATTATTTTGCTCCAAGTTGTCTTACCTCCTCCTCTCCTCCTCTCAGGTTTGCTGCCACCTCCAGTGGTGCGTCTCCGGAGCTGTGTTTGTACGCTCGCCTAAATCATCTCCCCTCCAAAACAACGGCTTCTCCACCCAGGTTCTTCAGCCCTTCCTCTTCCTTCCCTGCAGCCTCCAGATCCCTTCAACTTTCCTACACTGGAGTTCACTGCTGGGCTCTCTGCCAGTATCGTAAGACTCATTACCTCAGTTGTCATTTTCCTGTGTGCCATTCTCATCACTAATCATTTCTCTCCTCTCTTTCCTCCTAGGCTGCATGTGGCTCCAACGTGCAACTGTTTTCCTGTATATAGTGTGGCGTCTTGGTTGCGGGTTTCATTAATTGTGGTGTGTGTATTTATTCCTTAAAGTAGCGTGCTGTGTATAGGGTTTTTGGGTTTTTCATTAAAGTGGTGTAACTTTTCATCTGTGTCTGAGTGTTCTTTTGAAGTTGGTTGCCCTGCATTTAAGCCTCCTTAAAACACCAAATTATGACACAGAGCCTTGGCAGAAGTATGCATGGAGTGTCACTTTAAAAGATGTGGACCTAAACTCCACAATATTTAAATTAAACATAAATTTATGTTAAGGATATACAATATATATAGACACATATGAGAAAAAGATGGAGCAACACTGAAAATTGGTGCAGGACACTGGTTTTTAACTTACTGTGTAGTATTGGCAGCAAAAAATGCAGTACACAAGCAAACATGAGACCGCTGTATTCTTTTTGTGTGTGTACCGACTGTGTTTCACATTTAATAGGATCATAAATAAAAAACTGAAGTGTGCAGCCTTTCCAAAAGTTTATTTTCTCAAGAGGGGAAAGCTTACTATCTGTACACTCGCCTTGTAAAATCAGAAGTCTGTTGAGCGGAGTGATGAGTCGGAATCTGGACACCAAACCACATATCTGCAAATGTGTCCATTTTTTACTTTGGATTTTATAGATTTGAAAACTGACTAGAAATATGCATGTTCCTTTAGTTCTTACAAAAATGATGGCATCTTTAGTCATTTTAGGTAATTTATAATTGTATTTAAATGAAAATCAGCACTGAAATCACTGTTCTGGCTAAGGAAATATTAAATTTGTTACTGTCAATTTCTTCTTCTTCTTCTTCTGCTTGCTGCTCTCCTTAGAGATCACAACATCTGCCTCCATCTCACCCTATCCCTTGCATCTTCCTCTGTAACATCAACCCTCTTCATGTTCTCCTTCACTACATCCATGAATCTTCTGTTATCTTCCTCTGTTCCTCCTGCCTGGCTGCTCCATCTTCAACATCATTTGTCCAACAGAGAATGGGTGCGTGACATCACCCAACAGAAAAACCACAAGGAATTGTGAGAAAAGTGTTCAGCCTGTCTGTGTGAGCAATGAATGCAGTTAGCCTGCATGTCTACCAAATGCGGGGGTTTTTTTTGTTTGTTTTTTTCTGCTGTGGGTGACTATTTTCTGTTCATTTTCTATGTAGTCCGGCTTTTAATGCGCTCAGTGCCCTCGGGACAAAAATGCTCTCAGCAGTCAGCGCTGAGCTCACGGTGCTGAAAGCTGAAAAAAGTTCAACTTTCAGAGTGCTG
Organism: Pholidichthys leucotaenia; assembly: GCA_020510985.1. NCBI lineage: Eukaryota > Metazoa > Chordata > Actinopteri > Cichliformes > Pholidichthyidae > Pholidichthys > Pholidichthys leucotaenia. The sequence continues at coordinate 55,297,428 of CM035846.1, read as the reverse complement.
CAGCGCTCATCAGCGGCACACTTCTCTCGCCAGCCGATCACAGTTGGCTTACAAGTACACCATGATCAATATATAAAAGCCAAAGCTTGGAGGGACGTGTATTTTTTTACCAGTTTGATGTGATTTATTCCAGTGAGTGGAGCGTTTCAAAGCAAAATCTGAAATCCCCTGCACACTTTGAGTGACAGGTCAAGCGGTTGCCAGGATACCAAGCAGAGTACTTTTTTTTTAATATGCACATGAAAAGTGCTCAGGAAAACAGGTTGAGAGCATTTTTAGTTTCCCTGTGGACACGCAGCCTTACTAAAATGACACTGAATATGTTAAATGTTTCCAAACACAGGAAATGTAAATATACATGTAAAACATCATACAAAATCCAGGTTGACACAAGAAAGTGAAAACACTTATTTCCGATGTGGTCCTTTCAATCATATTATTATTCTTCCGAATACCACGCAACGTTAGAATAGGGAAGTTTTGTTGCATTATCAAATACAACAACTGCTCTCACAATTGGCGAGGAAAAAGATTGATAACGGCGCTTTTTTTTTTTTTTAACTTCCCGACTTGGAAGAAAAGTGGAGAGAATGGGTCTCCAAGCTAAAAAAAAAAAAAAGAGGCATGGGATGAAATGGATTGCAGCAGTCAGTTCTGACAGTATTCCTGCGCACATGGTCGTGTGTTCACTGTGGTGATCTGTGCTGTGCTGCCTTTTTTTCTCCCAAATTATCTTCACAGCCGCGGACACACCTGCTCCTCCTAATTAGTAGCTTTTATAAGGAGGGGTGCTTTTCCATCTGAACGGAGACGTCTACACTCCTCCAGGAAGAGACTTTGACGCCTGAATCCTCCCTCAATGACTTTTGGAAGTTTCGCCTTCCTGCCTTCTAGTTCTCCTGGAAGTCTAGTCTTCCTGCACCAGCGCTTCAACGCATGGGAGTTTCATCTCCCCAACTCAGCTGGAAGCATTACTTGGATTTCTGCACTATTGCACCTGCCTCTCTTCTCTCTCCTTCCCCTGTGCACAGGTGGACCAGCCCGGTGGCGGACCTCCTCCTAATCCTGGTGGCAGACCTCTCTGCTGTGGGCTCCCTTCTCCACCTTTGTGTCCTGCCTGTTTCTGCACTCACCCACAAACAGCCAACACGCACCAACATCAGCCAAGCCAGCGAGACTCAGTGGACTGGTGAAGTATTACTCACTTGTCTGAGCATTAACCATCGTCTCACCACTGTAAGAATTGTTTCACCTCTCACAGTTCACCAAAGTGGGTCAAGAACTAACTCTCCTGTCCTTCCTCTCTTAAGGGTTGCCTGACTCGTCCTGCTCGGCCTGCTCCTGCCCACACATCCACTCACGCAAACACACTCACATTCATACTTCAATAAAAGATCACTGTGGTTTATTTGAGTCCATGTCTGTCCGTGGGTTTTTCTACAAACATGTCATTCACGGCATTTTCACCAAGGTAACTTGTGATTTAAAAAATATTTAGAAGTGCAGAAAGATGTCCCTTCACCAGAGCAGCCGTCTTGCACGCCATGAGCTTTGGCTACACCTCAGCCACAGCTCTCTGTCATCTCTCAATAATGTGTAAAAACACAGGGCAAAATCAAATGATGTCCTCACATCATCTCTGCTATTCCCAATTTGTCTTGCTAATCTGGAGCAGTTTTTTTTTAATGGGAGCTTTTCGTGTTGCTGATTTTCTTTGATTTTTTTTCTTGATGTTGTGATTACTTGTTGCCTTCATTACACATGGATTTAGTATCAGCTGGTGACTGAAATCCACAGAGACTGTTTGGTATTATTAAATTAGGCAGATTCTCCTCTTTCAGGGAACTTTGAAAATGTCACTGTCCCGATTTAGGATGATTTTACAGCAGCTAATTATATCGGTACTTTTTTTGGGTGCGCCAGCTCGATCAGCTGATTGGATCCACTTCCTCCAGTGTTCTGACATTTTGGCATATTTTTTTTTCCCACAATATCTTTATTGAACCTTTTTTTTTTTTAACAAACATGATACAAACAATCAAACACTAACACTAAAGTACTACCAAAAAAAAAATGCACTAAAAACACCAACAACCACCAACAAAATCAAGTCTTCAACAATGCTCCTCTGTTTAGTCTAGACAATCCAATACATAAGTATACATATTATGTTCACCAGTTTGGAATTTACAAGGTCCACACACATCATTCACCTTCTTCTTCAAGAGTTATGTTTAAATTTTTTACATAATCAATAAAAGGTCTCCATATATTCTCAAACACAATTTCCTTTGATTTCAGTATATATGTTATTCTTTCTAATGGAAGGTTTGTTAACATCTGTCTTAACCACTGAGTCACACCTGGTCTATGAGTCTTTTTCCATAATAGTGCAATACATTTTTTGGCATTAAGCAAACTGAGGTCTATGAATGTTCTTTCACTTTTATTAAAATTATGCTTTTCTGGGTACAGACCCAACAAAAACAGTTTAGGATTCAATATGATTTGTTTTGAGATTATTTTTTCAATTGTTACCCTCACCTCTTCCCAAAACATTCTTATTAATCTACATTCCCATAAACAATGAAATAGGGTTCCTTTACTTTCCATGCATTTTGTGCATGTATCTGGTATATTTTTGTTATATCTATTTAACTCCTCCGGTGTAACATACATCCGCATTAACCATTTGAAATGTATCAATTTAAGGCGTACATTTATTGATTTGGTTTGAGCTTCTGTACAAGCCAATTCCCATTGTTCCTCTGAAATTTCAGTTTGCAGATCTTCTTTCCAGTAGTTTAATCTTTTCAGTGAATTTTCACTTGAAGATAGTGTCAATGAGTTATAAAACTCTGAAATAATACCCTTTCTTTTACTATCTTTCATCATCATTTTTTCCAAGGATGAGTAAATAGGTCGAGTGAGAGCTTTATTTTGATTTGATCGAATAAAGTTTCTAAGTTGAAGATATTTAAAAAAATGTGTTCTATTGAGATTAAATTTGATCCTCAGCTCTTCAAAAGACATTATGTTATCTGCACATGGCAAATATAAATCCTGAATCTTTTGTATCCCTTTTAAATTCCATACTTTAAATACAGCGTCCGCTCTCCCTGGTTTAAAATATTGATTACCCCATATTGGACTAAATTGTGACAATAACTGTGGTTCTTTTAAATAGTTTTTAGCTTCACACCATATTTTGATCATATGCTTTACAAATGGATTTTTAACTTGTTTTTGTAATTTTTTTGCCGAATCTGAGTATATGAATATGGGAAGAGGTAAAGGTAAATTGTATGATTCCATTTCAGTCCAGTGAGGGAGATCATTTGATGAAAAATAATATGTCATAGACCTCAGTTGTGCCGACCAATAATACAACATAAAATTTGGACATTTCAGACCTCCAAGATCAAATGGTAAATATAATAAAGACAGACGTAATCTAGCCCTCCTGTTGTTCCATATAAATTCCACTAACTTTTTTTTTATTCTTGAGAATAGATCTAAAGGTGGTGATAAGGGAATGTATTGAAATAAATAAAGTATTTTAGGTAAAATATTACTTTTAAGTATATTGATTCTCCCGATCATCGACATTGGTAGTGACATCCATCTCTGAGTTAATTCATTGATATCTGACATTAAGGCTTCATAGTTGACACTGGCGACTGATTCTAGCTTAGGCACAATTTGGATTCCTAAATATTTAAACTGATTTACAACATTGAATTGATTTACCTCAGGGGCTGGGTAATTTCTCTGGGTCTCATTTAGCATTAATATTGAAGATTTAGTTTTATTTATTTTATATCCTGATATTTCCCCAAAATTCTTTATTAAATTCAACAAGGTTGGAATTGATTTTTTTAGATTCGACATAAACAAAATTATGTCATCGGCGTACAGGGAGATTTTATGTTCTGTTGGTCCAACTTTAATTCCATATATTTGTGAATGTAAACATATCGCTATCGCTAAAGGTTCAATTGCCATAGTAAACAGTAAAGGTGAAAGTGGACAGCCTTGTCGACATCCTCTATTGATTTTTATTGGTTTTGAAATATTATTATTTGTTAGGATTTCTGCTGTAGCATTATTGTATATTATTTGAACCCATTTTATGAAATTATTTCCAAGTCCAAACCTTTGTAGGACTTCAAAAAGAAAGGGCCATTCAACTCTATCAAAGGCCTTTTCGGCGTCCAGTGATAGGAGAGCTGTATCCGGTGCTTCTTTATTAAAATAAATAATATTAAATAGTCTTCTTACATTATGGAAGCCTTGTCTACCCTTTATAAAGCCATTCTGATCTCGATTAATAATATTTGGTAAAATTTCTTGTATTCGTCTTGCTAAAATTTTACAGATTATCTTAAGGTCGGCGTTTAATAGGCTTATTGGTCTCATATTTTCACATTTATTAGAGGGCTTACCTGGTTTTGGCAGCAGTATAATTAAGGCATTATTTATGTATGATGGTAAATTATTATTTTGAAATGCTTCTAAAACCATTTCCAAAAAAGGTTTTATTAATTTATTCTTAAATTTTTTATAAAGGTCAACTGGAAGACCATCTGGTCCTGCACTTTTTCCTGATTTCATATTATCAATGGCTAGCCCAACTTCTTCTTGACTAATTTTAGACTCCAATATCTCCCTGTTTTCATTTGGAATACACGGTATAGATAGTTCGTTCAAAAACCCATTTAGTTTTGTTAAATCAGATTCATTTTTGGTATCATATAATTTTTCATAGTAATCTCTAAAGGCTCTGTTAATTTCTAAAGGATCTATAACTACCTGTCCGTTACTTATAATACTGGTAATTGGTGTTTTAATTTCTAATTGTTTAATCTGCCATGCTAATAATTTTCCTGATTTTTCACCTTGTTCATAAAAAGATTGTTTCAATCTTAGAAGACTCGAGGCAGCTCTATTCGCTGATTTTTTGTCGTATTCAGCTCTCAAAATCAGTAATTCATTCTCCAACCTTGGGTCACTTCCTGCATACACTTTTTCCTGAAGACTTTTTATTTTATGTTCCAATTTAGCTCTCTCCTCTCGAGTCTTCTTAGATTTTGATCCTGTATAACTAATAATATGTCCCCTAATAAAAGCTTTGAAAGCCTCCCACTTTACACATGCTGATGTTTGTGTAGTATTGATGTCAAAGAACTCATCTATCTGTTTTTCTATATACTTGACAAATTCCTCATCCTGAAGCCATTTATGCTGAAATTGCCATCTACCTGATTCCTTTGTCAATTTTTTATCTACATATATTAGACAACAGGGTGCATGATCAGAGATCACGATGTTATCATAAAAGCAGTTTTGAATCTTGGACCTTAATTCTGTGGAAATCAAAAAATAATCAATACGTGAGAATGTCTTGTAGGTACTGGAATAACAAGAATAGGCTTTAACTTGTGGTTTCATTTCTCTCCATATATCTAACAATCTCAATTCTTTCATAAAATGATTAATAGTCATCCTACATCCAATGTGCGTGCAATCCAGTCCTGTTGATCTATCTATACCTGGATTCAATGTACAATTAAAATCCCCTGCTATTATATGTTGCCCTGTAAGTGATGATAAGATAAGAAATAAGTTAGCAAAGAACTTCTGATCATCTATATTGGGACCATATAAGTTCACAAGATTTATATTTTCTAATAGCAAAGAACCTTGAATGATTACATATCTTCCAAATTTGTCTCCAATTACATTTTTCACTTGAAAAGGAACTGATTTATGTATGAGAGTCATAACTCCCCTGGCCCGGGATGAGAATGATGAGGTGAAGACACTTCCTTGCCATCTACTCCTAATTCTTTTTATATCCTCCTCTATTAAATGAGTTTCTTGTAAAAACACAATTTTTGAACCCATGTCTTTTATTTTATTCATAACTTGTTTAAGTTTTTTTAAATTTTGTAGACCTCTGCAATTCCATGAAGTTAAATTAAGATTAACACTTTGGTTTATGATCAATAGAGAGTTTGGGATTACCTTGCAGTGTAAACATGCTCATACAGAGAAGCAAAAACATGAGTGGTTGAACATTCATCCTACAAACTACACACAAACAAATTTCCCCTTCCCACACTTGTGGGAAACCCCCCAAAATCAAAAGAAAAATTCCGTCTCCCGATATAGCCATCGACCGCTCCACACCCACGAGGAACAGCCAAAGCCACTCCTTCTTCATCCTCCCAATCACCCTAACTCTACTGCTTTTAATGACGTAACATTAACTCTCCTCTGTAGTTTTCCAACTTAACTCCAAAATTTTTAACAACTTTGTACATCATAGTTTTTTTTTGTTTGTTTTGTTTTTGTTTTTGTTTTTTAATATATAATACAATCTATATTTTGTAAACTTACTATTTACTTCAAGTCAGTCAGATGCCTGTGCAAATGCTTAATTATTCTACCTTATATTTTGTTCATGCTTAGCTCCCACCAGTCTCTTCTTCTTCTTTGATCTTCTTGATGAACTCCTGCGCCTCCTCTGGGGTCTTGAAGATGTGGGTTCTGCCCTCATACGTGGTCAGCAGTCTCGCAGGATAGATTACACCATGACGAATCCCAAGGTTGCGCAGCTCCTTACGTATGGGATCAAACTGCTTCCTCAATTGTTGGATTCCTGTGGCCAAATCTGGGTAGAACCGCACCTGCTGGTCCTGGTGTTTAATCTCTCCTTTAGCTCGTGCAGCATTGAAGATCTTCATCCTGTCTCTGTTGCTAAGAAACTTCATAATTAAGGTCCTCGGCGGTCCCTTATCTCTCCGTGGGCCAATACGATGTGCATTTTCCAGAACCACTGCTGATTGCAACTCCTCGCTGCCCAGCACCTCCGGAATCCACTTTTCCAGAAAGGAACATACGTCCCGACCTTCTGATTCCTCTGGAAGACCCACCAGCCTCAAGTTATTCTGTCTCGACCGAGATTCCAAATCCAAAATATTATTTTCCAGAGATTTATTTTTTTTTTCCAAAGTGCGCACCTTTAATTGAAGACGGGTGACGTCATCTTCAGCACTAGCGAGACGGAGCTCCATCTGCGCCGTTCGTTCTACACAGTCACCCAATTCCTTTCTTATTCCTTCCAACGCTGTCATAATCCCATCAAATCTAGAGGAAAAGTCCGCTCTCATTGAACTCATGGCAGCCATCAGCGCATCTGCGCCTCTCCCCGCAGACATCGCACCGTTGCCAGCCTCCTCCGCCATATATGGAGTTTTATTTGCTGCGTCACAGACCTGAAAGTCCGTTAATTTGGACTGTTTCGGCGGCTCGCTTTTTCCTTTACCTGGTTTTCCAGCCTTAGGCTTCGCCGACATATCCTCGCCCAGACGCTGGGATACGTTCTGTCCCAAATGAGAGAGTTATTTGACGATTTTTTTTCTCCAGGAGCAGAGCAGAGTGAGACACACCCGTCCTACGTGGCAGCCATAACCGGAAGTGACATTTTGGCATATTTATCAGAACAACACTGGACAGCTAATGTTACAGACTGCAGTAAAAGATAAAAATCTTTATCCTGTAGCTTGAAAGTGCTCAGACACATCCCCGACAGTTCCCATTATACGGTGTTTTTTTTTTGGGGGGGGGGGGGTCCAGTGCACTATATCAGGGGTATCCGACTTTCAAGCGCTCTCTCTTTTTCTGTAATTTGCAGATGTCAGTTTCGTTTTTATAATATGCAAGGGAACATAAAAGAGTTTCAGACTTGCATTGCAATTTTTAAAAAAAATCATTGATTTTGCCGTTAGAATCGAAACTATTGGTCGTGTCCCCTCATTTTTCCCAGTTTTTGTGTGACATGAAAATCGCATCAATTTCAAAGTACTGTAAAGTGATCTCTGAGTAACTCTTTCTACTCATTTACGCAAGAGATAACAGAGTTGTAATGCAAATTCAAAATAAAACATTCCCCAATGTGATCGGATCTATGGTTTTTGTACGGCGACCCCTGCAAATTTACTCGTACGACGTAAATTTCCGTGTCCCCGAATTTACGCAGCAACATGCAAGTTATTTGGTAAAGTAACCAGAAAACAGGAAGTGCTGATGCTTTTCACTTTGCACCTTTCAAATTCCAAACCATACACGTAAAAAAGAGATCAGTCTTTGTGAAGCTCAGATGTAGAATATTTCAATAAAATCTCAAACATTTATGACACATCGAATATGGTGTCCTTTAAAAAATTTATGTCTTCGGTCTTGGTCGGCCGCGCGCAGCCCCGTCTGGCGAGGTGACCGCCCTGGGAAAGCACTTTTATTTTCTCTACCCCGGATGTGCTCAACCCATGTGGAGAGGATTAACCGTGGTCACTTTATATTGAAGTTATCGAAGGTCCAAACTTCCGTGTCCCGCATTTACACCTTTTGTGATTTTACGTCTTATCCAACAAACAGGGAGAATTTGAAGGTATGTATACACGTTATCACATCTTAATATGTCATGAAAATGTAGCTGTTGATGAGTTTTGATGCGTGAAAAATACTGGAAGTGTTGAAGTTGTTTCGTGTAAAACGTGTGCCATTGCAAAGTGCATTGGCACACAGGGAAACAAAAGTCCGAGTGTCCCGTTTACGTCTCCATTTACAAGTAGTTGAAGTGAGCGTTCATCCTCAAGAGTTCCTGAACGCGAATGCTGTTACGAAAATAGTTAATAGTAATAAACCTGGCACAATTGGATAGTGATTAGTCAATTTCATGTGCAGATTTGATCAATTTTAAATTTTGCCACCAATGTCACACATTGGACCCCTAATAAATAAAAACACCCATATACGCTGCAGGCAACAGCAGAGCTCTGTACACTGCAAATACGCCATTATATGGTAGCTGTAACTTAGAAACCTGTTCAATAAGTTACACATGAGTTCAAAGAGCGTTACTCATATGTTAGAAATTATTTTTGGTTACGTTAGACATTAATCTCAATGTATTTCGACTTTGTAGAAACAATTCCTGCTTACCTTTGTGCTAAATGACGGTTTTCTGGTCGTTCACCCAGAATATTTGAGGCGGCTGGATCCATCCATTGGTGAATTGAAGATGAGCCTCTAATGATTTATAGTTTTTCATTTGCTCATGGGTTTATGCGCTCACTCCACAAATCAGGAAGGCAAACACATCTGACAGCTGAGGCAGTTGGTCGAGATCCGTGGTCCATTTCTTGTGCTTGTATCGGTCTATCCCGTTTATTTCTTAAATGTTTTAGAGGTAGCGCTCCTTTGCTTCCTTATTCAGCTTCTCTGAAAAAGGAATTTGAATTTTCTGTTCGCTCCATTCCATTGCAGTATGTCTGTTCACGTTAGCAGCTGCCTAGACTGCAAGTAAACAAAAAAGCCGGACCATGATGATGGCGACAACGGCCCAGAATGCACCGCGGCATGACGTCAATGCCCATTCTCTGTATGTCCACTATCCCTCCTCTGCACATGTCCAAACCATCTCAGTCTTGACTCTCTTACTTTGTCTCCAAACCGCTAAACCTGAGCTCTCCCTCTGATATACTCATTTCTAATGTTGTCCCTCCTAGTCACTCCCAGTGAGACTCTTGGCATCTTCACCTATGCCACCTCCAGCCCTGCCTCCTTTCTTTCTGTCAGCACCACCGTCTCCAAACCATACATCATAGCAGGTCTCACTATGGTCTGATAAATCTTCCCTTACACTCTTACTGCTACGTTTCTGTCAAAACTCACCCTTGACACTTGTCTCCACCCACTCCACCCTGCCTGACTCTCTTCACCTCTCTTGTGCATTTTCCATTGCTTTGGATGGTTGACCCCAGGTATTTAAACTCAGCTGCTTTCATTACCTCTACTCCTGGCATCTTCACCGTACACCTGCCTCCCTCTCATTCACACTTATGTATTCTGTCTTGCTTCTACTGACTTTCATTCCTCTTCTCTTGAGAACATGCCTCCACCTCTCCAGGTTCTCTTCCACCTGCTCTCTACTCTCACTACAAATCACAATGTCACCTGCAGACATCATGGTCCATGGAAAAGAAAGATTACATAGAATAAAAGTTGAAAATGAGCATTCAGAAATTACAAGAAAAAAAAGTTGCAAAATTAATGAGAAAATATTTGCAAATATACACGGGAAAAAACTGCAAATTCACTAGAAAAAAGTCACAATTTTATGAGTAAAAATTTGTAAAATTACAAAAAGCTGAAAATCATTGAGGAAAAAAGTTTCAAATTAAGAGTGAAAAACAAACACAGTTTTACAAGAAAAAGTTGCAAATTTGCAAGAAAAACTGTACATTTATGAGAAAAGTTGCACATATTTTTTTTCATTCATGAGTAGCATTTGTGACCCGTGCTGGCAAAATGAGTCACTTTGAGGAAATTATCAAAACTTAGGTAATGTTTTTTTCCATATTCTGTACTGAAAGACCTTCAAAATAAAATTTAATTTGCGGGAAGTGTGCAAAAACGGACACGGAAAAAGCCAATTTGTTTATTATTTTGGCTAGGTTTAAAACTTGCGTTTGATCGGTCTGGAGTTACATTCTCTGCTGAAACATTTATATTTTTAGAAAGTATAATTTGTAAGCTTTACAATAATACCAGGCACTCACGGGGGTTTTCCCGGGACTTGCTGCTAGCAAACAAAGAAAGAGTCATGATTTATGACTTCTCCTGCCTATAGCTCGCAATGGCGCGATGCACATTCCGACCTATTTTGCCAGCAAGAGTCACATTTGTGCTTCAAATGTATAGAAAGCTTTATGGTAACATTGGAGGCACAATTCTTTCTTTTTTGCAGGTTGGCCTCCCTCCCTGCTTTTGATTTATGCCCACAGCAGCAGAGCCCATTGTTCACTCTATGATTCCTAATGCTTATTGATTCTGAAGTGCAATTAAGGAAGTGGACACTTCTCTAAGAAAGAGGGCTCGACCTTTCACTGAATGGCCATCACACTCATAAAAAAAAAAAAAAAGACGAAGGGGTCAATGAGAGAAAGCAGAACCAAAACTTCACTTTAACAACTGAAAGTGATGGTTTTGCAGAATGTTTCTGTGCCTGCTCGTGCGTGTGTGTGTGCATGCGTACGTGCGTGCATGCAGGCATGCATTGTTAAAATTCATTCAGAAAGCTGTTTCCACCCCATCCTGCCCCTGCCTAGAGTCCCTGTAGCTCAGTGTATTATGCTTCTCTGTTTGCCCTCACACATTGAACTCGTGTTGCTTTTCCTGCACAAACTGCTTTGCTCAGGGCTTTTACTGGCTCTGTTTCTGCAATACAACAAAGTCAACACAGTTTTACAGCAGCCCACTTGTGTTTTTTTGTTTGAACTGGGCTGACTCACAGCAACCCACCCTAAATCTATTTTCCATATTTTTTGACAAAAGATTGGTGCTTAGTGCTGCTCTGTGTTATCCCCTTTTAATGCCTCTATGCCCTCTCTCTTTGAGAGTGGAAATGAAGTGCAGGGAAAGAACTGTTATCTCACTGCAGGAGGAGCAGCTGAAGTCATATTTCAGCTGAAATCTGAAGTGATACCGTTTTATAGGCAGGGTGCCATCGATAACAAATATCGCTGTAGTGCAACAGCAGCCCTTTAAATCCCCTCTTCCACTCACTAATGTGCTGTGAATGTTTGACCTTCACTGCTCACAACGGCAAACATTAAAGGCCATTCCGCTTTATCTAATGTTAGAAATAGTGCATTCTCAATTTGGGCCACAAGAAAGTCTGTATCCCAGCAACAAGGAAACTCTCACAAGGTGGAGCACCAGCAAATATATAAAGAGTTAAATACAATACTTCAATTAACATTACATACAGCAAGGAAAATAAGTATTGAACACGTCAACATTTTCTCATTAAACATATTTCTGATGGAGCCATTGATCTGAGATTTTCACCAGATACCATTAACAACCCAAGTAATCCATACATACAAAGAAATCAAGGCAACTGTGTTCACAAAGCAAGATATATTTAATAAAGTGGAATGACACAGGGACTAAGAATTGAACACATGATGAAAAAAAGGTGCAAAAAGGCATAGAAAACCATGAAACCAGCTGAAATCCATCAGAATTTAGAAAGCCATCCCATCTCCCATCAGCGTAAATTAATTTCAGTTGGTTAAGTCCTGACTGATAGCCTTTAAAAAGGTATGTGAATATGATATTGTCACACCACAAAGAACTCATGATGGGTATAAGCAAAGAGCTCTCTCTAGACCGTTGCAACCTTATTGTTGCAGAATATAATAATGGCACTGGTTACAGGTGCATTTTTAAACTGCTGAATGTTCCACTGAGCACTATTGGCGCCATCATTCGGCTGTGAAAAACAAACAAAAAAAACAAAACAAAACATAATTTTACCATAAACCGGCCATGACCAGGAGCTCCTCACAAGATTTCTGACAGATGAGTCAAAAGAATTATCAGAAGAGTTATCCAATAGCCAATGACCACTTGTGGAGAGCTTCAGAAAAACCTGGAGTTAACAGGTACTGTTGTTTCATAGAAAACAATAAGTAATGCACTCAACCAACATGGGCTCTATGCCTACTCACCTCACAAGACTCCATTGCTGAAGAAAAAGCATGCTGAAGCTTGTTTAAAGTTTGCTGCAAAACATTTGGGCAAGCCAGTAAAATACTGGGAGAATATAGCCTGGTCAGATGAGACTAAAACTGAACTTTTTGGATGCCACAACACACAGCATGTTTGGAGGAGAAATGACACTTCACGTCAGTCCTAAAACACCATACCAATAGTGAAGTTTGGAGGTGCGAGCATCACGGTGCGGGAGTGTTTTTCAGCACATGGTACAGGCAGACTTCTTATAATTGAAAGAAAGATGAATGGACAAATGTGCAGAGACATGTTTGATAAGAACCTGTTGCCATCTGCCAAGATGCTTAAGATGAAACAAGGGTGGTCATTTCAGCAAGACAATGATCCCAAACATACATCCAAGGAAACTCTCCACTGGCTCCAGAGAAGGAAAATAAAGCTGCTACAACGGCCCACTCAGTCACCTGACTTGAATCCAAATGAAATTCTATGGAAGGAACTGAAGATCAGAGTTCATAGAAGACACCCACGGAACCTTCAAGATTTGAAGACAGTTTGTGTGGAAGAATGGGCTAAAATCACTCTTGAGCAATGCCTGCACCTAGTTTCTCCATACAAGAGACATCTGGAAGCTGCTATTACCAACAAAGGCTTTTCTACTAAATTTTAAATGAATTTCACCAAGCCTGTTCAATACTTATTCCCTGTGTCATTCCACCTTATTAAATATAACTTGTTTTATGAACACAGTTGCCTTGATTTATTTGTATGTATGGATTACTTGGGTTGCTACTGATACCTGGTGAAAATCTCAGGTCAATGGCTCCATATTAAATATGTTTGAGAAAAATGTTGACATTGTGGGGGGCAAGGTGTTTGGCTTCTCCACCCAGAGAGCTATGGACCACAAGAAGAGAGGTCGCCAGGAGGTCCAGACAGAACAGTATGGTTGGGCACCCCCCGGGGAGAAGAGGAGACGCTGGGCTGCCAGGAGAGGAGTGAAGTGTGGTACCAGCGTAATGTTATGTTAATGCACCGCACAGGCTTTGTTATGTAGTAGTTATGATGTTGGAGCCCTGGGCCACTATGCAAATGATTAAAGGTATATAAGTGAGTTGCACTGTGGCCTGGGAGCTCTGATGTGATCCTGACTTGTTAGAGAGAAAATAAAGTCTGTGTTGATCCAGCTTGTTACCTTGCCTTGATCATTCTCTCTACACTGGTGACCCTGACGTGCCATGGAAGGCGAAACGAGCACCCCGGAGACATCCTGGAGAGGAAGCACCAGCGCTGCCTGCACTGTTTCAGTCAAGCTCCCAGATTTTTGGCTGCACGACCCATCAGCATGGTTTTTACACACGGAGGCCCAGTTTGCTCTCCACGGGGTAACAGCAGACGAGACAAAGTACTACTACATGGTCGCTATGCTGGATGCACGCACCACACAATAAGTAGCAAGCCTGTTCCAAGAGCCGCTGGTTCAAGGAAAATACGAGGTGCTCAAAAAGATGCTTATCCAGCGCTACACACTTTCGGACTGTGAAAGAGCGGAAAGGCTCCTAACACGTTCTGAGTTAGGGAACAGATCGGCAGTGGAATTGATGGAGAGCATGTTGGCATTGATGGGCAGAGATGGCGAGCCGTTCCTGTTCACCCACCTGTTTCTCAGGAACCTCCCAGCTGCAGCAAGGGCAATCCTGGCAAACTCGCCACTGCTGGCGGTGAGGAACTACCACGCACTAGCGCAGGAAGTGGCTCACATCATCCTAGTGACCAGAACCTTCGCCATGAACGCAGTGGCACTGGAGCCCAGAGGGGCTGCCAGTGAGATCGAGGAGCTGCTGGTGGTGGCTGGAGCAGATGCCAGGAGAAGCAGGAAGAAGATGACCTGCCACTATAATCGCCGCTTTGGATTGGATGCACGGCGATGCTTGTCACCGTGTCAATTCAAGCGGTCGGGAAACACCAAGGCCAGCAGTCAGTAGCAGCTGCGACCACTGGTGACAGAGACAAGCTGCCATACATCACAGACACATGTTCGGGGAGACGGTTTCTGGTGGACTCTGGCTCCCAGAAAAGCCTCATCCTGCGTTCAACTCAGACAGGGTGGCAGGAAGTAGCGGCCCTGAGCTGGCGGCCGCCAATGGAACAGACATAGAGACATTTGGTGAACAGACACTGACTATATGTTTGCATGGGCACAACTTCCAGTGGACTTTCATTATTGCTGTATGTGCCTCCCCCATTTTGGGTGCAGATTTCCTATGTGCTCATGGTTTATTAGTTGATGTTGCTAATAGACGACTGGTGGATGTGGTCTCTTTTGATTCTCTGCCCTGTAAAGCTCGAGGAGCCGGGTCAGCAACACTAGCCAACGTTACAGCTCCAGGGGGTAAGTTCCAACAGTTACTCGCCCAGTTCCCAGCACTCACGGTTCCGATGTTTTCAGCAGCTAGAACCAAACACGGGGTGGAGCATTTTATCACTACCAAGGGACCGCCCATATTCGAACAACCTTGGCGCCTGGACGCAGCTAAACTGGCCAGCGCACGCAAGGAGTTCGCCAACTTGGAGAGATTGGGCATCATCAAGCACTCAAACAGCCCATGGGCAACCCCGCTTTACATGGTGCCTAAAGGCGATGGGTCGTGGCGACCATGTGGCGATTTCCGGTGATTGAACAATGCTACTGCACACGGTCGCTACCCTATCCCCTATATCCAGGATTCTTCCATGCACCTGGCCGGGTCATGCGTTTTATCCAAAGTGGATTTGGTCCGTGGTTACCACCAGGTCCCGGTGCATCCAGAAGATGTCCAAAAGATGGCAGTAATAACCCCGTTTGGCCTTTTTGAATTTTTGTGCATGCCTTTTGGATTAAAAGGCACAGCGCAGACTTTCCAAAGGATGACGGACGCAGTGCTGCGCGATTTGCCCTTTGTTTTTGTCTACCTGGATGACATTCTGGTAGCCAGCATGTCCAAGGATGAGCAAATTGCCCATCTCAAGATGGTTTTCCAGAGATTGGAAACGCACGGTTTGATAATCAACCCAACAAAGTGCCAGTTCAGTGCAACATCGATCGATTTTTTTGGGCCACCACATTTTGCCGGAGGGCACGACCCCGATACCGGACAAGGTGCGCTGTGGCAGACTTTCCGTGTCCGCAGATGGTAAGAGCACTTCAGGAGTTTTTGGGAATGGTTAATTTTTACAACCATTTCCACCCCCGCGCAGCCCAGCTGATGCAGCCGTTCTACAACTCGCTTATAAAAAAGAAACCTGTGGACAGCATCGACTGGACTCCCGAGCGGGGTCGGGCTTTTTTGAATGCCAAAACAGCGCTCGCAAAGGCCGCGTTACTAGCGCACCCACATCTGTCTCACTACGGATGCATCTGACTTGGCTATAGGGGCAGTGGTGGAGCAGTGCATCACAGGTTCATGGCAGCCTCTCGCATTTTTCAGCAGAACTCTGTGTGACAACGAGCGCAAATACAGCACATCCGACAGAGAGTTGCTGGCTCTCCACCTAGCGATACGCCATTTCCAGTTCTGGCTGGAGGGGCGCGACTTCACTGCATTTGTAGACCACAAGCCGCTAATGTACGCCATGGCCAAGGTCTCGGAACCGTGGTTGGTCCGGCAGCAACAGCAGCTGGCTGCAATCTCAGAGTTTATGACCGACATTCGGCACGTTGCCAGTAAACTGGCTCTGAGCCCCTTCTTGTTGGGAACCCCTCTTGGGCTTCCTGTGGTAACGTATTGTCACTTCCTGTGTTGCTGGCTGTCTGTGTGGTTTGCACTGTGGTTAGCTCTCCTCATTCTCCTGAGGATTTTTGCCTTTAATTGTATTTTCAGCGACACACCCGCTGAGGAAAAAACTCTGATCATTGGCGACTCTGTAGTCAGAAACGTGAACCTAGAGACTCCATCGGCCATAGTCAAATACATTCCTGGGGCCAGAGCAGGCGACATCAAGTCAAATTTGAAAATGCTGGCTAAAGGTAACTGTAAATACTCCACAATTGTTATCCACACTGGCATTAATGACATCCGACTCCAGCAGTCGGAAGTCACAAAACTTAATGTG
The DNA here is from genome assembly GCA_020510985.1 of Pholidichthys leucotaenia. NCBI lineage: Eukaryota > Metazoa > Chordata > Actinopteri > Cichliformes > Pholidichthyidae > Pholidichthys > Pholidichthys leucotaenia. Next base: position 55,280,751 of record CM035846.1, on the reverse strand, counting down.
GAATAGGTGTGTGACTTTGCAAAAACAATGTCTGTCTCTGTAGTATTCTCTGGGCCCCTCCCCAATCTGACCAGTGATGACATGTTTAGCTGCATGTCATCCTTCAACCGCTGGCTGTCTGTGTGGTGTCCTGCAAACGATGTGGGCTACATAGACAATTGGAGCTCATTTTGGGGAAAACCTGGTCTTATTAGACGAGACAGCGTCCATCCCACTTTGGATGGTGCGTCTCATTTATCTAACAATCTGGCATCATTTTTGTCCAAATTTCCAAAACATTGACAACTCAGAGTTGGGACCAGGAAGCAGAGTCGTAGTCTTTCACGCCTCTCTGCACCTCCTCTTCATCCACCACCCCCCAACTTAGCCCCTATCTTCCCCATCAGAGAATCATTGTCTGCTCCCTCCAAAGTAAATAAAAATATAATGTATAAGCATCCCAAAGTGATTAAACAAAAAGTTGGTATAAATTGAATGAGTTGGCCTCTGTTCCTCCTCATAATTTAAAAATTAAATGTGGTTTGCTAAATATTAGGTCTCGAACTCCTAAGTCTCTGCTAGTCCATGATCTGTTAATTGATCATCAGATTGATTTACTATCCCTTACAGAGACTTGGTTAGGGCAAGAGGATTATGTTGGTTTAAATGAATCAACTCCCTCTGGTTCTTTAAACTGTCCAAATCCCAGAAGTTCTGGTCGTGGAGGAGGAGTAGCAACAATTTACCATTCCAAATTACTAGTGAATGTAAAGCAAAAAACATGTTATAATTCCTTTGAGGGCCTGGTCCTCAGTAATGGGCAATTTTTACTTAATTTACTAGTATTAGTAAATAGTATTAGTAATTACTAGTATTTACTAGTAATTACTAATTAATTATTCTGTAGGGCCTACAGAACACATGCACAACAATGGCAAAGTATTTGCATTTCTTGTACCAATTAAGAAGTGAAATTAGATAATTTCCCACAAAAACCTGAACGTACCAGGGCACACTGGTTGAAAAACACTGGATTAGAACACTAAGTTGGACTTAATGGAACTTCGTTGCAGTGGTTTAGATCTTATTTATCTGATAGGTTCCAGTTTGTTCATGTCAGTAATGAGTTTTCTTTCAACTCAAAGCTCAGTCATGGAGTTCCACAGGGATGTGTGTTAGGCCCTGCTCTTTTTAGTTTATGTATGCTTCCGTTAGGCAACATTATTAGAAAGCACTGTATACATTTTCATTGTTATGCAGATAACACACATACAGTATATACCTGTGAATGAAGCCAGATGATAGTAATCAATTAGCCAAGTTAGAAGCCTGTCTTAACCCCTTGCACTCCGGGCAATTTTCCTAAAAATGCCAAAAAATAACGTGCCCAAAGTAAATCGAAAGCTGTTATTCAACCCTTTGCAGCATCTTCATGGGGTTGGTCTCATTTAAAAGAAAACACTTTGAATTTTTTGGCAAAAAAAACATAATCTCTCTACGTGCTCCGGCCACTGAGTTACAGTCATCTAAACATACTGAACTTGAAGAAAATAAATTTGGACACAGTGTTTTTTTGGATACAAATACTTGCAAAGAACACACAGCTGTCCGATCCGGCTGGAAAATGCAACAGAAATGTAGAACCAAGTGTTATCAAGCTGAGGTCCAAATTTGGTAACAATACCACAAAAAATGAATATTTTACACAGCTTTGTTCTCAGGTAGTTCCCAGGTGTTTTGGAACTGTGCCAAATTGTGCCAAATGGCACAGTTTGGAAAAACATCTGTAACTTTTGAATAATTCAATGTAGAATCTTCATTTTGGGCTCTAATGAAAGGTCACACTCAGGGCTGTCTGTGTGTGTGTGGGGGGGGGGTTGTCCCCCCCCCCGCTACAAAAGACGGAGTTCGGCCCTCGCTACATGACGGATTACACTCCTTGCATGTTTTCACAGCGCCCCCCCCCCTCGCTACTGTGTGTGTGTGTGGGGGGGGGGGTTGTCTCCCCCCCTCGCTACAGAAGACGGCCATCGCTACATGAAGGAATACACTCATATGCTTCCCCCCGCAGACCGGGTGGCGTTCGGACCGTGAACGTCCCCCCCCCCGCTCCTCTTCTGCAGCGGGGGGGGGGGGCCTTTACGGTCCGAACATGGCAAATGAGCTGTTTATCGCGGCGCACGCACTTCGTGCGCAGTACAGTTGTAATTTACCGATCGGTCAAAAGTCATTTTTGGATTACAGTTTTCAGGGAGAAATAATTTAGCTTATAACACCTTACCTCTTCACAGCAGCAGAGTCCTGGCGAACTTCTCTTCCTCATTGTCAGACGAACGCGACGCTGGTCCGCTCGTGGATCCCGATCAAAACATAATTCCAATATTGCGGTTTTGGTGAATGATTTACGACCTTTGTCGTCGGCCTCCGTCCGTCTATGATGACGGAAGAGAATCCTAAACGTCTATTCTGCTGGAATGAGTGCAGGTCCCACTTGTGGGTGGTCTCCATGCTACGGGGTCTGTTGCAGATTCGTCCAGCGTCCTTTGTTTTCATCTGCTGCAGCAGTAAGTCTCTCTTCACCCAGCCTGAATTTCTGTGCTTCAATTGGCTCCTGCATTCACAGTAGGCGGGTCCTCCTTCCTAGGTTTTCATTCATTGGCTCTTCAAGGTTTCAGAAACCCAATTCAAGGCTCTTATTTGTCGAATGAGAGGTCAATCAGATGAACTAATCTGTTCGCGGCTGTGTCTGCAGTTTTTTTTTTAGTGGCGCTTGGACGCCAACACCACCTACATCACCACAATCTGGACTATGCGACGCAGAGACTTGCCCGCCCACGGAACAACGGAGCGCAAGTGGTTAAGGAAATCAAAGCTTGGATGACTTGTAATTCCCTGGTATTAAATTCAGATAAGACTGAAGTCATTCTTGTTGGTCCAAAAAGCCTTAGAAATACCTTTCCAAATCAAACTTTTACTTTGGATGCAGCTACTCTTTCTCTTAATAGCTCTGTGAGGAACCTTGGCGTTATTTTTTATCAAGATCTGTTTTTCAATTCACATATTAACTTCGTTTCTAAGACTGCCTTCTATCATTTGCATAATATTGCCAAGATTAGGAGCATCTTGTCTCAGTGATGCTGAGAAACTGATCCACGCTTTTGTTAGCTCTGGATTAGATTACTGTAACTCTTTATTATTAGGCTGTTCTAAAACATCTTTAAAAAGTCTTCAGTTGATCCAAAATGCTGCAGCAACAGTTTTAACAGGTACTACAAAGAGAGATCATATCTCTCCACTTCTGGCCTCCCTTCATTGGCTTCCCATAGAGTTTAGAATTAAGTTTAAAATCCTTCTTCTCACTTTCAAAGCTCTAAACAATCAGGCCCCTTTTTATTTAAAAGATCTATCCTATCATCCTAACAGAGCACTATGCTCCCAAAATGCAGGGTTACTTGGTAATACCTAGAATCTCCAAAAGTACAATGGGAGGCAGAGCCGTCAGTTATCAAGCTCCTCTCCTGTGGAACCAGCTGCCAATCTGGATTCGGGAGTCAGACTCGATCTCTGTTTTTAAGAATAGGGTTAAAACCTTCCTTTTTGATATAGTCTACAATTTGGGAGGGATCATGTGTCTCTGAATCCCCCCTTAGTTATACTGCTAATAGGTTTAGACAGCCAGGGGACCTCCAATAATGCACTGGGCTTCACTCCTTTCTTCACTCTCAATGAAATATTTTTTTTTGCTGTTCATTAACATCTGTTTGTTCTCTCCCATAGATTGAGTCCCCATCGTGCTGTTTGCTCTCTACATGTCTGTTCTTTTCATTTTCTCTATCTCCTCACCCCCCAGCCAGTCACAGCAGATTACTTCCCCTCCCTGAGCCTAGTTCTGTTGGAGGTTTCTTCCTGTTAAAAGGGAGTTTTTCCTCTCCACTGTCACCAAGTGCTTGCTCACAGGGGATCGCCTGATTGTTGGGGACTTTCTGCAATTGTGGGGGTTTCCCCTACAGTTGAAAGTGCTATGAGATGACTGTTGTTGTGAAATGGTGCTATATAAATAAAGTTGAATTGAATTGAATTGAATTGAATTGAATTGAATTGAATTAAACTCGACGTGGTGGCAGACTGCCTTTTGTGTGCATTGGTCACCCCGGTCTACGTGGGAGTAGATTTTCCCGCCATGGCCGCAGAGCAAGCCGGGGATGCGGACATTTGCGCGCTCCAGTCTGAACCAACAGGGTTAAGGCTGGAGAGCAGGGTACTGCAAGAAGGGTGCCCTCCCCTACTCTGTGACGTCTCCACAGGCTGCCCATGCCCGGTGGTCCCGCACTCTTGGCGCCGTCATGTTTTTGAGTCGGTCCACTCCCTTGCGCACCTGGGAGTGCGCGCTACAGTGAAACTAGTGGGGGTGAAATTTGTCTGGCTGCGTTTGCGTAAAGAGATCAAAGAGTGGGTGGCAGCTTGCGTTGCGTGCCAACGTGCACAGGCACACCAGGGCTCCTCTTGAGCCGTTCGAAATCACGGCTAAGAGGTTCAATCTGCTGTATTCTGTGCAGTTTGCACAACCTAAAGGGATTTTCAGGATTTTAACATAATTAATCTTAACAGCAGTGCAGCAATGACTGTGGGACTAAGTTGGTCGTAAGTTATCAATTGGCCATTATTGGCCTTACAGCACTTCACCCAGAAAAAAACTCTGCCCCATCAGATAAGGGGAACATGAATCGTAATGAGCAGGCAGACTGAGAGTTTGGTGTGTTAACTCGGTATTATGAATTCTGATTAACCTCTTAAAACACTGGTGTTTCACCAGTGGCACATTTCAAATTTTCTGCGGCCACTCAGCGAAGAAAGAATTTGATTTTCTTTGCGTACACTAAATTTAGGGAAATTGGCTGGAATGCTAAGTGGTTAAAAGAAAAGTTTCAGATCTAAAAGAAAAAAGTTGCAGATTCACAGGAAAAAAGTTGGAAATTTTTGAGAAAAAAATTGCAAATATATAGAAAAAAAGGTTGCAAATATTTGAGAAAAAGTTTAAAAATTTACAAGCAAAAACTTGCAATTTTTTTAGAAAAAGCTGCAAAACTGCAAGAATAAAGATGCAAATTTGCAAGGAAAAAGTTGCAGATTTATAAGAAAAAAAGCTGCAAAATTTGGAGAAAGAAGTTTTAAATTTACAAGTAAAAAATTGCAAATTCAAAAGAAAAAAGTTGCAAATTTAAACTCTTAAAACTCTGGTGTTCTGCCGGAAGGACGTTTCAAATTTTCTACTGTCACACAGTGAAGAAAGAATTTGATTTTCTTTGCGTATGCTAAATTTCGGGAAATTGGCTGGAATGCTAAAAGGTTAATCTTGACTGATTAACAAAAAAAAAATTTACACTGTAAGGTCACTCAGTGACTGGCAGCTTGCTTAAGGTGGATTCACACTACAATGTTTGGACTGACTTTTACTGACGTTTTGGCAAACATCTGGCTCTGCTGGCAAAAGTTAATGATGATGGTTGTTGGCAAACGTTGGCAAAAGTTGTGTTCTTTGAAAATTTTCAGCCTGCTGAAAATTTGCTGACGTTTGGAAATACACGTTGGTGAAAGTTGTGCTCAGTTTGCAAAAATTCCTGAGAGCTGGGCTAAGTTATGTAGAGTTTACCTAAGTCAGCTTAAGTTAAAGCTGGGCTCACACTATAGCATTTGGACCGACTTTTACAGACATTTTGAAAAATCAGAGAAATAGTCAGCGCAGGTCAGCTGACATGAGCGTTAGTCAACGCTCATATGTGTTTGTGGAGGCTTCCTGCCATTCTGGACCTGCTTTTGGAGTGAACACATCTCCTTTGGGCATACATTTCAGTATTTATTTTCATTTTATATTCCTATGTAGTTACCTGTGCATATCATTTTCCCCTGTTCATTCATTCATTCATTCATTCATTCATTCATTCATTCATTCATTCATTCATTCATTCATCTAAAAAAATAATAAACTAATGCATAGAATCCAACACTAAGTCCGCAATTAAAATGTGAATGAGGATGGAATTAAAAAACTATTTAGTGAATCATCATATAAATGAAATGGCGGGTGATTATCTTTTGAATGTTACAACTCTCTCCATTAAAATAACATAAATCCCGTTAAATGTCATTTAATTTTTGACACCATATCTGCAGTGATCCTGAACGCGGGTCTGTTCCGTGCTTGGGTCATTTAGTATTTTCCCCTTTTCTGTCTGTATATTTAGTCTTGTTTATTATGGGGATTATTTGTGCTTTTACTTTGACAACGCCATGGCCAGACTTGCGCCTGTCAAGTCTGCTCACGGCTTGTCCCAGCTGTTTGTGTTTAATCAATTACTTTGACTTCACACCGGTTTGTTGTTGGAGTTTTGTTTCTTTATTTAAGATCGCTAGTGAGGTTTATTCCTCGCTGCGACCTCGCCCTACTCATGCTGGAATCCCCTACTCCTGATTCCAGTCTATCCTCAGCTTTGGACTTTAGAGTCTCTGGTTTACAGTATTTGTAAGTAACCTTTCATGGTTGTTGCTGTATTTTTATGTGTTCAGTTACCACCCTTCAGGAAGTGTGTGTGTGTGTGTGTGTGTGTGTGTGTGTGTGTGTGTGTGTGTGTGTGTGTGTGTGTGTGTGTGTGTGTGTGTGTTGCAGGCAGAGAGTAGACAGACTCTGACTGAAAATTTCACAAAAAAAAACCAAAAACCTTTATTCCACATACCAAGAAAATGTTTTTTCAGACAGCAAAAAAAAAAAAAAAAGATTGGTGTCTCTAACTGCTGTTGTTTCCAAGGTAACCAGTAATCCTTACTGGAAAAAGACACCTTTGCGCAACACCACAGCCTAGTCATCATCATCATCATCATCACAGCAGTCTGTCAGGGGCGACAATGACTGTTTCATTTAGGTCTGATCAGATTCCTCCACGCAGCTCTGTTCTTTGCCTTCCGCTGCCAGGAACTCCTGACCTTGTTAACCCAGGTGACGTTCGAACCGGTATGAGTTGCTTTCTGACTGACCATTTCATGAAACTGCTTGCAAAGTATTTGAGTACCACTAGCTTTTGTTGGACTAGTGGCACATTCTTGGCAGGTAGAGGTATTATCAGTGGCAAGGACAGGCCAAGACAAACTGACTCCAGTATCTGTTGCAGTGACTGATCAGATGATAGGTTTGTTTATCTCTGCTCTTTGTGTAGTGCATGTCACGATGCACTGACTGGCAAAAGTCCACCACAGACCTTACAACAGATGAGCTTATCTGCCAGGATGTCCAGTTTCACCCCGTGTAACTGGGAGCTGCCCACCACAGACCTGTGACAAATATTGTTTTTAGTTCTGCCTGAATGCCCAGTTTCACCCTCCATGCCCTCAGAAGGGCGGAGTTACCGGTTGAGTCACCGACGGTCCAACCCATGAGACAGGTAGTAACGGTTTTCATGGTTATCCGGTAACAAGCAAACCAATGCCTGACTTGACATACGACCACAGCCTAGCGGTAGAAAAATAGCACTGCAAAGACATGAAATCCCAAACCACACCCATAACCTGGAGCAAACGAACCCACAAACAACTCAAAACTAATCAAATGTCGTCATATGTCTGAACACCTGTCCTCAACTCTCAGACTTTCCTTTGTTGTTGTGAGTGTTTTCCCTGTTCATTATTTTCCTGTTAGTTCTATTTTGTCATGTTTTTGTTATGAGCCCCTTCCTCACTTGAGACAGCCTCCTTCCACTCAGTCTGTTCTGCCTCTCAGTTGTGTGTAATTATGTTCTCTGTCTCCTGCCTTTCTCCCTCTTCCTCTCTCTGCTTCCAGGCCTCTCTCTCTGCAGCTGAGAGCAGTTACTCACTATTGTTTTCCAGCCCGGCTCACACACCTGTGCCCCATCACTGTCATGTATTTAAACTCTGTCTGTTCACCTTGTCCTTGTCACAGCCACGCCAATGTTCAGATTAGACCACGGTCAGCCTCCCCCTCCATTCTCTCCAGAGCATTCCCTGCTCTCCAGCTATCATGTAAGTTCTCTTTATTGCATTTTTGGGTAGTGTATGAACTGTGATTTTGAACTGTCATATGCATGTTTTTCCCCAATAAATTGCCTCACTATGGTTAAGCATCTGAGTTTGTTATTGCCCCGAGGGGGCGTACATGACAATTGGCTGTGAACCGTTAAACTCAGCTTCTGCAGTGGGGCATTTTTTCACCCTTTTGTGTGTACTAACTCACGTGTGTTTTGGAGATGGCGAAGGATGTAATCGGCTGGAGCTACCCGATGAGCCTGGGGTGGGAGTGCTGCCGAGCCCTGATGGCCATAGATGGGCTAATTTTCTTGGCTAGCAAATATTTCACCCCAGAAGACGTTCTCTGGTACGTGGACCCGGCGGAGGCAGAGGTTCGGCATTGCCCTCAGCTCTCAGCGGACCCCGAGGGAGCTGAGAGGATAACCCGGTTGGCAGCGCTACAGCGCAAGAACGGCGAAAGGGGGAGGAAGTCCCAGAAGAAGGCCGGGCTCGCGATGAAGGGAGGGCACTCCCAGGACGCCACTGTGACTGTTTCCCGTCAGAACCCTGCTTCTGTTCCAACTGAACCAGTTCCAGCACGCAAAAGACAATGTCGTCCTGTTCCGAAACCCCGGAGGAGTAATCCAGCTTCCTTGACAGCTTCTCTCCACTCACCAAGCCCAGCTACCCCCGCAGCAGAATCTCATTCCTCCATTCCTTCATCAGCAGTTCTGCCTGCTCAATTTCCTTCCGCTTTCGCTGTGAGGCCTCCTCCCTCGGTACTTCCTCCTACTGTCAAGGGATGTTTAATTTCTTCACCGACAACTCCCATTCCCATGGCCACAAGGGCGGCTCTCCTACCCCTCCTTACCTCAGGGGGGTCCATAATCGCCTTTAACACGGAGAGGGACGACGCAATTTCATCTGCAAGAGGCACCATCGCTTACCAGGAGAACAGGCAAGTGCAATTAGTTTTTTCCTTAATTCATAATGTGCCTTGCTTGATCCCTGGTAGAGAGACTCTGGGTGTGCAGTCCCCTGAGTTCTCTCCACCTGCTGCAGTCCTTAAATCTTCACCTGCCCTCTCCTTGTCTCCTCCTCCCTTTTCTGAGAGTATGTCGGCCACAGAGCAGAACTGCAGGACAACGGAAGAGCCCGAGGCCCTGGAGGGTCCAGTTCCAGGGTCAGCGGAGAGTCAGCCCTCAGCTGCAATACTGGAAGAATCACCAGCGTGGGAAACTTCGCCTGAGGGTCTCAAGACTGTAACAGCCATCACGCCTGCTGCAGAGGCTGCCACAGCAGTGTCAGCGCCTGAGTTGAACCTCCAGAGGGCCGAGCTTGAGGGAACATCGTCATCCGGATCATCGGAGTCTTGGACAATGGTGGAGCTCGAGCTCAGGCAAGTGCTCTCCCTTGTTTTCTTATTGTCTGTATTAGAGCATTCTTGCCTGGCTTTTGTTGAGGAGAGCCAGGTGCAGCCACCCGCTGCACCTGAGCTCGCCTCGCCGGGCTCCGCTGCTGCCGGCAACTCTGACCTCTCCTCTCCTTGTCTTCTGTCTGAGTCCTCTCCCAGGGTTGCCGGAGAGAACCTAACACCGCCAGATGTGTCCAAGGATCCAGGCTCACCGCTGGAGGTTTCCTCAGGTCCTGCTTTCCCCGCTGTGGAGGTCGTCATGGGTACTCAGTTCCAGCCCAGGGTGCCTCTGATTGACCGCCTCCTGGCTCGGGTGCTCACGCAGGTCGGCTGGCCTGCCGTTAAGGCAGCGTTGGCCCAGCCGGGGTCCACCGTGGGTGCAGCTGAGCTCAAGCCCGGAGCCACCACAGGTACAGCCGTGTCCCAGGCCGGGACCACCGCGGGTGCAGCTGAGTCCCAGGCCTGGACCACCAACAGTGCAGCCATGTCCCAAGCTGGGACCACCGAGGGTGCAGCTGGCAAGCCTGAGGATACCGAGGCCTTCTCCCCTCTCCCTGAGGCCTTTGGGGTGCCTATTCCTCTTCTGCCGGGTGCCTTCATGGTCCACTCGCCTCCACCACTGGACGCCGTTTGGGTTCCTCTCCCCCGGTCTGGCCCCCCACCTTTGAACCTTCCGGTGGGTAAGCCACCTCCTGAATCACCCCTCCGGTCCTGGTGGCTCAACAGCACTGGCTGGCTGCCCGAAGGACTGGGTCTCTGGATCGGGTGGCCCATTTTCTCTGGCAGGCCGCCGGACTCCCTTCCTTGAGCCATCTGCTGGACTTGGGATCTTGGCTGGCCACCTGAACCCTGGATCTCTAGGACTGCGGGGGCTCAGGGGTTTGTCGGGGCGTGAGTGTGAGTTTTGAGCAGGTTGTTTTTTCCCTCCTGACCATTTTTCCCCCACCTCCCTCCTGGGGTGATGTTGTACTTCTTCTTTATTTTGGTGGGGGGGTTCTTTTTTGATGTTACCATGGGTGTCTGGATTCCACCCCTTGGGATGGGGGTGGGGGGGGGGGCTTTGTCATATGTCTGAGTGCCTGTCCTCAGTGCTCAGACTTTCCTTTGTTGTTGTGAGTGTTTTCCCTGTTCATTATTTTCCTGTTAGTTCTATTTTGCCGTGTTTTTGTTATGAGCCCCTTCTTCACTCCAGACAGCCCCCTTCCACTTAGTCTGTTCTGCCTCTCAGCTGTGTGTAATAATGTTCTCTGTCTCCTGCCTTTCTCCCTCTCTCTCTCTCTTCTTCCAGGCCTCTCTCTCTCTGCAGCTGAGAGCAGTTACTCATTAGTGTTTTCCAGCCCGGCTCAAACACCTGCATCCCATCACTGTCATGTATTTAAACTCTGTCTGTTCACCTTGTCCTTGTCAAAGCCACACTAATGTTCAGGTTTGACCTAGTTCCACGGTCAGCCTCCCCCTCCATTCTCCCCAGAGCATTCCCTGCTCTCCAGCTGTCATGTAAGTTCTCTTTATTGCATTTTTGTGTTGTGTATGCACTGTGATTTTGGACTGTCATGCGCATGCTTTTCCCCATTAAATTGCCTCACTATGGTTAAGCATCTGAGTTTGTTATTGCCCCAGAGGGGCGTACATGACAAATGTCTGTTTTATATATATATATACAGTGTACGTATATATATATATATATATATATATATATATATATATATATATATATATATATATATATGTGTGTGTGTGTGTGTGTGTGTGTGTGTGTGTGTGTGTGTGTGTATCCCGTAGATTAAAAAAATATGTCATACACACCATATTATCACCAAATACTGTACATTGTCCTCTTCCACACACACACACACACACACACACACACACACACACACACACACACACACACACACATATACAGTGGGGCAAAAAAGTATTTAGTCAGCCACCAATTGTGCAAGTTCTCCCAGTTAAAAGGTGAGAGAGGTCTTCAATTTTCATCATAGGTATACCTCAACTATGAGAGACAAAATGAGAAAAAAAAAATCCAGAAAATCACATTGTCTGATTTTTAAAGAATTTATTTGCAAATTATGGTGGAAAATAAGTATTTGGTCACCTACAAACAAGCAAGATTTCTGGCTCTCACAGACCTGTAACTTCTTCTTTAAGAGGCTCCTCTGTCCTCCACTCGTTACCTGTATTAATGGCACCTGTTTGAACTCGTTATCAGTATAAAAGACACTTGTCCACAACCTCAAACAGTCAGACTCCAAACTCCACTATGGCCAACACCAAAGAGCTGTCAAAGGACACCAGAAACAAAATTGTTAACCTGCACCAGACTGGGAAGACTGAATCTGCAATAGGTAAGCAGCTTGGTGTGAAAAAATCAACTGTGGGAGCAATTATTAGAAAATGGAAGACATACAAGACCACTGATAATCTCCCTCGATCTGGTGCTCCATGCAAGATCTCACCCTGTGGGGTCAAAATGATCACGAGAACGGTGAGCAAAAATCCCAGAACCACACAGGGGGACCTAGTGAATGACCTGCAGAGAGCTGGGACCAAAGTAACAAAGGCTACCATCAGTAACACACTACGCCGCCAGGGACTCAAATCCTGCAGTACCAGATGTGTTCCCCTGCTTAAGCCAGTACATCTCCAGGCCCGTCTGAAGTTTGCTAGAGAGCATTTGGATGATCCAGAAGAGGACTGGGAGAATGTCATATGGTCAGATGAAACCAAAATAGAACTTTTTGGTAAAAACTCAACTTGTCGTGTTTGGAGGAGAAAGAACACCATACCTACTGTGAAGCATGGGGATGGAAACGTTGTGCTTTGGGGCTGTTTTTCTGCAAAGAGACCAGGACGACTGATCCGTGTAAAGGAAAGAATGAATGGGGCCATGTATTGTGAGATTTTGAGTGGAAACCTTCTTCCATCAGCAAGGGCATTGAAGATGAAACGTGGCTGGGTTTTTCAGCACGACAATGATTCCAAACACACTGCCCAGGCAACGAAGGAGTGGCTTCGTAAGAAGCATTTCAAGGTCCTGGAGTGGCCTAGCCAGTCTCCAGATCTCAACCCCATAGAAAATCTTTGGAGGGAGTTGAAAGTCCGTGTTGCCCAGCAACAGCCCCAAAACATCACTGCTCTAGAGGAGATCTGCATGGAGGAATGGGCCAAAATACCAGCAACAGTGTGTGAAAACCTTGTGAAGACTTACAGAAAACGTTTGACCTCTGTCATTGCCAACAAAAGGTATATAACAAAGTATTGAGATGAACTTTTGTTTTTGACCAACTACTTATTTTTCACCATGATTTGCAAATAAATTCTTTAAAAATCAGACAATGTGATTTTCTGGATTTTTTTTTCTCATTTTGTCTCTCATAGTTGAGGTATACCTATGATGAAAATTGGAGACCTCTCTCATCTTTTAAGTGGGAGAACTTGCACAATTGGTGGCTGACTAAATACTTTTTTACCCCACTGTATATATATATATATATATTTTGCTTTCGTTCCTGCATGTCTGAAATGAGTTTTGATCTAAAAACATCCGTTTTCACCAGCATTTCAATCAATGTTGGTTAATGGACCTGAACTTAGGCTAACTTAGGTGAACTCTGCATAACTTAGCCCAGCACTCAAGAACTCTTACAAACTGAGCACAACTTTCACCAACGTTTATTTCCAAACATCGGCAAATTTTCAGGAAAATTCTCAGCGAATACAGCTTTCCTCAGCTTTTGCCAACAAACACCAACTATCATTAACTTTTATCAACTTTTGCCTACAGAGCCAGATGTTTGCCAAAAGTCAGTAAAAGTCGGTCCAAACGTTGTAGTGTGAATCCACCCAAAAAAGGAAGTCCAGGATGGCAGGAAGCCTCCACAAATACTGATCTTTATATGAGCATTGCTGCTGATGTCAGCTGAACTGCGCTGAGTATTCTTACCTTAAGTTAACCTAAGCTGGCAAGTGCTACACATACGCTAGCCTAAGTTGGCAAAAGTTTGACAACATTGAATGCATTGCTGGGAAATGCTAGCAAAAGTTTGTAAAAGTTTGTAAAAGTTCGTAAAAGTTGATGTGCACTGGATTAAAAAAAAACCTCATGAACATAATTTCACCAACGTTTGGACTGATTTCTCTGATTTTTCAAAAGGTCAGTAAAAGTCAGCCCTAACGTTATAGTGTGAACCCAGCTTTGGTCAAGGCTGGCCCTCATGAGCCAGCATAAGACGCCACAAACCAGTTAAGTTGCACTTAGTTTATTTATAGGTCAAGGCAAGGACAAGGTAGCTAGCCGCGTGGGCTAAGCAGCAAGATTAATCATAGCGCTACAGAGATTAATGACGGCTGAGACAAGGAACACTCGCTCACCGTTAAATAAGGAAGAAGGCAGGGAATACACGGGATAACGGCGACGATAAACACACTTACATCATGGATGAACATAGGGAGAATGTAGACGGGAGTGTTGACGAGAATGTTGACGAGGCAACCGCAAGATGCAGTCGCTGGCGCCGGCATTTAAAGCCGGCTGCTCACAACTGCAAATGCAGCGCAGCTGCTCAGACTCTGACAGCGGGGAATTCCCGAGCGTTTGACCAATCAGAGCCCGGGAAGCCAGAATGACGACACCTGCTGTCAAAGCCTGACAGGGTTGATGTATAACCCGAGCGCGGACAAAGTAGCGCTCGGGATATGACAGGACCCCCCCTCAAGGCGAACTCCCGGTCGCCTATAACATCCACACACACCCACCCCACCCCAGGGCAGGTGGATGGGGAAGCAGGCAGAGGGGGGACAGGATCAACCTCACAGAAAAAAAAAAAAAATATGACAAGTGCTACACAAATCACAATGACAAAAAGGCAGGGGCAGAAAAACAAACAGGGGGTAAATACACAGGGGAGGGGGAGAGAGAAACAAAGAAAAAAAATGTACATGAACGCAAAACACAAAGAAAAACAGCTTAACAAAGTACAAATGACGTCACAAAACTGGATACTGGATCGTTACAGGGGAAGAGAAAAAGAAAGAAAAAGAAACTCAACTCATGAATTAGCAGCAAATCCAAAAAAAAAACCATCAGTGATAAACCAAACACAGACGTGGCTGAACTGGTACTTGACCATTCAAAAAAGCTGCTGCACGTGATAAACCAGAACACTGAATGACGCATTTCCCACATATTTTACAAGACTAAAGCTTCTCGCCTGTGTGAATTCTCATGTGTCTCAACAAAAATGCTCATGATGTCCATGCATCGAACACATTAATTCAATTCAATTCAATTCAATTCAACTTTATTTATATAGCGCCATTTCACAACAACAGTCATCTCATAGCACTATCAACTGAAGGGGGGACCCCCACAGTTGCAGAAAGACCCCAGCAATCAGGCGATCCCCTGTGAGCAAGCACTTGGCGACGGTGGAGAGGAAAAACTCCCTTTTAACAGGAAGAAACCTCCAACAGAACCAGGCTCAGGGAGGGGCAGTCATCTGCTGCGACTGGCTGGGGGGTGAGGGGATAGAGAAGAAGAAAAGAACAGACATGTAGAGAGCAAACAGCACGATGGGGACTCAATCTATGGGAGAGAACAAACAAATGTTAATGACCAGCAAAAAAAAAAATATTTCATAGAGAGTGAGGAAAGGAGTGAGGCCCAGTGCATTACTGGAGGTCCCCCGGCTGACTAAACCTATTAGCAGCATAACTAAGGGAGGGTTCAGAAACACATGATCATGTGCAAGCATATATAAACGAAAAAGAGTAGGGCCTAGCACAGATCCCTGTGGAACTCCATGACTAAGCTTTGAGCTGAAAGAAAACTCATCATTTACATGAACAAACTGGAACCTATCAGATAAATAAGATCTAAACCACTGCAACGAAGTTCCATTAAGTCCAACATAGTGTTCTAATCTATCAAGTAGAATATTATGATCAATAGTATCAAAAGCTGCACTAAGATCTAAAAGGACAAGTACAAAAACTAGTCCATTATCAGATGCAATGAGGAGGTCGTTAGTGACCTTCGCTAAGGCTGTTTCAGTACTATGATGGATTCTAAACCCAGATTGAAACTCTTCAAGTAAACCATTTCCCTGCAGGTGGTCAAATAATTGCGTAGCAACAACTCTTTCTAAGATTTTTGAAATGAAAGGGAGATTAGAGATTGGTCTATAGTTAGCTAAAGCTCCTGGATTGAGTGAGGGTTTAATTACAGCTGTTTTAAAAGCCTGCGGTACATGGCCTAAAGTTAATGAAGAATTGATTATATGAAGAATAAAGCTACCAATAAGTGGGAAGACTTCTTTAAATAACCTGGTAGGAATAGGGTCTAAAAGACAAGTTGAAGGTTTGGATGAGGAAACTATTTTGTCTAACTCACAAAGGTCGATTGGAGTAAACTCATCAAGACAGACATCAATAGAAGGAGTTGTAATAGTTACAGTATTTAAGTTAACTGTGGGAAGAATCTGATTGATTTTATCTCTGATGGATGAAATTTTATTATTGAAAAAGTTCATAAAGTCCTGACTAGTAAGCTCTAAGGGGATGCTAGGATTGACAGAGTCCTGACTCTTTGTCAACCTGGCTACAGTACTGAAAAGAAACCTGGGATTATTCTTGTTCTCTTCTATTAATGCAGAGTAATAACTCGTTCTAGCTTTTCTAAGAGATTTTTTATAAATTAAAAGATGATTTCTCCAAGCTAAATAGATTTCATCTAAATTAGTAGAGCGCCATTTTCTTTCTAATTGACGAGTCTTCTGTTTTAAGCTACGAGTTTCTGTGTTGAACCAAGGAGTTAAAAATCTCTGATTAGACTTTTTCTTTTTTAAGGGGGCCACCAAGTCTAGAGCCTGATGCAGAGAAGCTGAAACACTATCCACCATGTTATCAATTACAGAAGGAGCAAGCTGTCTATAGCTTATTTCCGTTGTGTTGACACATGGCATAGAGGAAACAATCTGCATAAATTTGGAAACAGCATCATCTGAGAGGCATCTACTGTGATAATAGATCTTTAATATTAACATTAACGATTAGAGGTCTGAGGGGTCCAAAGCAGAGTGAATAAACAGAAGAATTGATAATACTTCATTCTCCAAAATTTATACTTACAGTAAAGCCTCAGAAATTTAAAGAACAATTCATTCACAACAAAAGAAACTCAGTCCTAAAAATAAAGATCTGCAGAGTTTCCTGGGCTACAGCACCTCAACTGTGGGTTCTGCTGAAGTGACCATCACCTTAAAACAGTCAGACTGCCGGTATTATCCAATCAGAAGGACAAAAGAAAAAATCTACTCTAAAGATTCCTTGATCCGAGACACCATAAACAGACAACATTCTACTAACTCAAAAATGTGCGAATTGACATGACAAGGGTACATATATTCACAAAATAGGGGTAATATAAACGATGTTCAAAATAACCAAAATAGACCCAAAAATTGAAGGAAAATGCTAACGAAATCAAATAAACTCGGTTGTCTTCAAAGCCAAAAGGTCAAACAAGAGAAAAAAAAAAAAAAAAAAAAAAAAAAACTCAGTGTATAAACAAGACTGAATGGAGGAAAAAAACCAGAGGCCAAGTCACATATCAGAGTACCACATGAGATCCTGTCTGCGGAGTATTCCAGTCCAAAAAAACCCCAAAACACAGAAATTACTGAGGGGCAAAAGGAAGGGAAAAAAAAAAACACACACCAGGATGACAGTCATAATATACAGTTCAGGGGACCTCCCAGCCCGCAGCATCCAAACCGCTAACAGGGGCAGCGGAACGTGTTCAGGTGGCCTACCCGAATCCCAGGCCGAGGATGACCATGCCTCCAGCGGCCGGACCAGGGCGCCAAATGTACAGTTCTGTTTATCGGGAGGCCGGCCCCGGACGCCAAACGGGAAGAGCAGGTTTCCAGGTGGTTGACCCGCATCAACCTGCCAACAAGACGACTGAAGAGAGATCAGCAACGGTCTTCCAACAGCGGGGGAAAGCCAGGGCGAACCGGGCCAACTACCATTAATTCCCGCGGTTCCAGATGCGGGGGAGGGAGAAACACGACGAGGGTAGGGGATTAATTGGAGATTGTTTGGCGGTGGATCTGCAGCACCATCTCCGGATCCCACCCAAACAGAAACTGGCAGGGCCGGAACCAATCCGATAGGGAATCCTGACTGGACCGACGCTGCACCCACGGTGGGCCCGGATTGGGCCCGAACCCCTCTGGGGACGAACTTTGACTGAGCCGATGCTACAGCCGCGTCAGACCCCGATTGGGTCAGAACCACCCCGGTGACGAACTCTGGTTCAGTCGACGCTGCTCCCGCGTCGGACCCCGATTGGGTCCGAACCACCTCGGTGACGAACACTGATTCCGCCGACGCTGCACCCACGTCGGACCCCGATTGGGTCTGAACCACCTCCGAGACAAACTCTGATTCCGCCGACGCTGCACCCGCGTCGGACCCCGATTGGGTCTGAACCACTTCGGTGACGAACTCCGACTGAGCGGAAGCTGCACCCGCGTCAGACCCCGATTGGGTCAGAACCACTTCGGTGACAAATTCCGACTGAGCGGAAGCTGCACCCGCATCAGACCCCGATTGGGTCTGGGCCGCACCAGTACCGACCTCCAACTCCGAACCCGGAACCCCCGGCACAGTGATTGATGTCTGTTCTGCACCGGCGACCTTGGGCGAAGGCTCAGAAGAAGAAGAAAAAGAAGAACCGGGATCAGGGACACTGGTAGCACCAGAACCCGGCAAGGCAAATTCGGATGCAGTGGACGGCTGCACCCGGCTCGCCTCCCCAAGAGACAGGCAAAAATGCTCAATAATAGAAAAGACAAAGACAATACTGAGCACTTGCCTGATCTCAAGTTCAGACGCCATCCAGGACTTCGACGATCCGGGCTCAGACGGGAGGAGGTCGTCTTCTGGCTCCCATTCAGCCGTGTCATCATCTGCCTCTGGCAAAGAGGCTTCCGCAGCCTGAGGACCCTCCGACGCCATCATCCATGCTGGCAACTCATACGGCGTGGTGGCGGGGGGCTCCTGGCCCGCTGGGTCGGACTGCTCATCCATGGAGACCCGGGGATGCTCCGTCGTCGGCGCAGGCTCCAAACAGCAGACCGATCCCTTCCTCTGTCCTTGATGTGGCTGCGGGGCTGGGATCTTCTGCTCCAGGACTGCAGGCCCCCTCCTCATCTGATCACGCTCGACAGACGTCGAAGAGCGCTCAACGGGGGGAGACACAGAGGCAGCGGGTTTAGTAATTACCTCAGCAGGTGGTGGAGGCTCAGGGGGCTGCGAACCCCGAACCTCACCCCCAGGAGTCAGACAAGACAAATCACTATTGGGGGAAAAGAGTGAGCTTGTACTCGCCTGTCTCCCAGAGGGAAGATGGAACCTGCTGCAGGGAACGTTGCTCCTTCCTCTCCCAGTTGGATGGTGGCAGAGGGCTCCCTGGAAGGAAAAGGGGGGGCCACTCGAGATGGAATCGCCGCGGGGCTCGCCGGAGCAGAACTCCTCATACACCCAGCAGCTGGAGAAGGTGTTGGAGAGGAGGGGGCGACAGCCGAGTCAGGCCGGGCACGACGCGCTGACGGGACAGCGGGGAAAGATGGCCCGGGGAGAGAGGCTGCGGGGGTTCCCTCCTGGTGAGACGCTGAAGAGACAGCTGTCGGGTTGAAGGGGTCAGTCCAGCGACCCGGAGCAGGATCCGGACGGGACTCTTGCTGAGAATGTCTCTGGCCGCAACGCCGATGTCTTCGACGGGGCACAGGTGGTGCGAACTCCTGGACTGGATCGAGGAAGGGATCGGGATCCCAAAGAGGGCAGCGGGGGTACCGTCTTCCCCACCTCAGGTCGTCTTCTTCCTCATCCAACTGGAAAATCACGTGTTGGTCGGCGATGTCTAGCCTCCTCGCGTCGACTTCTGGGTGGTCAGCGTAGCGGGGGGGCAGTTGGCTAAGCACCCTCTCAGCGCAGTCCAGGTAACAGTGGATCTCAGAATTAAAGTCGAGGTCAGAGGCGGCAATGAGGATTTCATCAACTTCCTCCAGCACCTCGGTCAGCTGGTGGCAGGAGCCCCGAGTGCGACTCCTCCGCGACGGCATAATTCCAGTTCACCGTACCCAGACAGGAAAGGGCAGAGTTCTCCTGTGTGCAACTTCACTGAGAACGGCGTCTCCTTCTGGCGGTTGCCTACTGTCAAGGCTGGCCCTCACGAGCCAGCATAAGACGCCACAAACCAGTTAAGTTGCACTTAGTTTATTTATACACTACCGTTCAAAAGTTTGGGGTCACCCAGACAATTATTTTATGTTTTCCATGAAAAGTCACACTTATTTACCACCATGAGTTGTAAAATTAATATAAAATATAGTCAAGACATTGACAAGGTTAGAAATAATGATTTGTATTTGAAATAATAATTTTTTCCTTCAAACTTTGCTTTCGTCAAAGAATCCTCCATTTGCAGCAATTACAGCATTGCAGACCTAACATGATTGCACAAGGGTTTTCTAATCATCCATTAGCCTTGTGACGCAATGAGCAAACACATTGTACCATTAGAACACTGGAGTGATAGTTGCTGGAAATGGGCCTCTATACACCTATGTAGATATTGCACCAAAAACCAGACATTTGCAGCTAGAATAGTCATTTACCACATTAGCAATGTATAGAGTGTATTTCTGATTAGTTTAAAGTTATCTTCATTGAAAAAAAGTGTTTTTCTTTCAAAAATAAGGAAATTTCTAAGTGACCCCAAACTTTTGAACGGTAGTGTAGGTCAAGGCAAGGACAAGGTAGCTAGCCGCGTGGGTTAAGCAGCAAGATTAATCATAGCGCTACAGAGATTAATGACGGCTGAGACAAGGAACGCTCGCTCACCGTTAAACAAGGAAGAAGGCAGGGAATACACAGGATAACGGCGATGATAAACACACTTACATCATGGATGAACATAGGGAGAATGTAGACGGGAGTGTTGACGAGAATGTTGACGAGGCAACCGCAAGATGCAGTCGCTGGCGCCGGCATTTAAAGCCGGCTGCTCACAACTGCAAATGCAGCGCAGCTGCTCAGACTCTGACAGCGGGGAATTCCCGAGCGTTTGACCAATCAGAGCCCAGGAAGCCAGAATGACAACACCTGCTGTCAAAGCCTGACAGGAATGATGTATAACCCGAACGCGGACAAAGTAGCGCTCGGGATATGACAGCTTTAGCTTTAAAGAAGAGTAGGTCTTGTTTTTCAGGGTTTACGTAAATTCACACTACACTAAACTGATCCTCTGGTACTCAGGGCAACCTCATTTTACACACACACACCTCACATAAAACATGCACATGTACAGTATGCACATACACAAACACCTGGCCTAGTTCAACTGATTGGGAAAGCCTTTTTGTTGAATATGAGGGTCAGAGGAATACTTAATAAAAAATACAATTAAAAGTTGCTTAGGAATATTTCTTAAACATTGTTCCTCCTTTTTAATTTTAGTGAAAAAGCACAACTAATTAAAGAAAATGTGCAATTAATTAGTTAATTTTTTTAATCAATTACCAGCTCTAATATACAGGTACATCTCAAAAAATTAGAATATTGTGAAAAAGTTCAATAATTTTTTGTCACTCATTTCAGAAAGTGAAACCCATGGATTGTATAGATTCATTACACAGAGACTGATATATTTCAAGTGTTTATTTATTTTAATTTTGATGATTTTGGCTTACAGACCATGAAAACCCCAAATTCAGTTTCTCAAAAAATTAGAATATTACATAAAATGAATTTTAAAAAAAAATAGATTTTTAATACAAATGTGGACCGACTGAAAAGTATGTCCATGTACACACTCAATACTTGGTCGGGGCTCTTTTTGGATTAATTACTGCATCATTGTGGCATGGCATGGAGGTGATCAGAGCCTGTGGCACTGCTGAGGTGTCATGAAGGTCCAGGTTGCTTTGATTGTGACCTTCAGCTCGTCTGCATTGTTGGGTCTGGTGTCTCTCATCTTCCTCTTGACAATACTCCATAGATTCTCTATGGGGTTTAAGTCAGGAGAGTTTACTTGCCAATCAAACACAGTGATGCCATGGTCATTAAACCAGGTTTTGATACTTTTGGCAATGTGGGGGGATGCCAAGTCCTGCTGGAAAATGAAATCAGCTTCTCCATAAAGCATGTCAGCAGAGGGAAGCTTGAAGTGCTCTAAAATTTCCTGGTAGACGACTGCGCTGACTTTGGTCTTGATAAAACACAGTGGACCAACACCAGCAGATGACGTGGTTCCTCAAATCATCACTGACTGTGGAAACTTCACACTAAACCTCAAGCAACTTAGATTCTGTTTCTCTCCGCGCTTTCTCCAGACTCTGAGACTTTGATTTCCAAATGAAATGCAAAATTTACTTTTATCTGAACAGAGGTCATCTGCTGGTGTTGGTCCACTGTGTTTTATCAACACCAAAGTCAGCGCAGTCATCTACCAGGAAATTTTAGAGCGCTTCATGCTTCCCTCTGCTGACAAGCTTTATGGAGAAGCTGATTTCATTTTCCAGGACTTGGCAACCCCCCCCCCCCCCCCCCCACACACACACACACACACTGCCAAAAAGTATCAAAACCTGGTTTAATGACCATGGCATCACTGTATTTGATTGGCCAACAAACTCTCCTGACTTAAACCCCATAGAGAATCTATGGAGTATTGTCAAGAGGAAGATGAGAGACACCAGACCCAACAATGCAGATGAGCTGAAGGTCACTATCAAAGCAACCTGGACCTTCATATCACCTCAGCAGTGCCACAGGCAGATCACCTCCATGCCACGCCACATTGATACAGTAATTAAACCAAAAGGAGCCCCGACCAAGTACTGAGTGTGTGCATGGACAGACTTTTCAGTCGGTCCACATTTGTATTAAAAATCTATTTTTTAATTAATTTTATGCAATATTCTAATTTTTTGAGAAACTGAATTTGGGGTTTTCATGGTCTGTAAGCCATAATCGTCAAAATTAAAATAAATAAACACTTGAAATAAATCACTCTGTGTAATGAATCTATATAATATATGGGTTTCACATTCTGAAATGAGTGACAAAAAATATTGAGCTTTTTTCATGATATTCCAATTTTTTGAGATGTACCTGTATAGCTCCAGAAAAATAAATAAATAAATAAATAAGAGACCACTGACAATTCTTTCCAAAATTAGCATCTCTACATGTGTGGCAGACATTGAATTAGAGAATCTGTTGAATTCCAACTCAAGGACACCTCAGTCTGCTTAAGGAGGAACTGATTAGTCGATCATCTCAGTGTGGTGAAATGCAAGAAAGCTGTGAATTATAACCAGAGTTATTACACAAAAACACAACTGAGTTCTTCGCAAGTTAAAACTTCAGTATTGTAGTGTTTAAGAATGATCATGAACTTGTTTTATTTCCATTATTTGATCAAAAATCACATCTACAAGGAACATCATTTTTGTTGTTTTGGCCAGTTGTCATTTTCTGTAAATAAGTGCTCTAAATGATGATATTCTGACTTGGAATTTGGGTGAGTTGAGTTCTAACCTCTTGAAAACTGCTGGAATTCAACAGATACTCAGATTAAATGGTTGCCATACATTTAGAGATGCAAATTTAAGAAAGATTTTGTATTTTGTGACTGAAATTTTTTTCCAGAGCTGTGTATTATATCTATTAGTGTCAAATATAATGCGATAATTATGAGTTTGATGACACTTTTCTAACTAAAAAAATAGCATATAGGTAGGTTTAATAAATAAAGTTATAATTTAAAAACATTTAAAAACGATTACAATTTGGTTGATGATATGAAACATTTAAGTGTGACAATTATACAACTAAAATATACTGCAAATATTTTTTTTTTCACAGCGCTGTACATCCTTAACTGCACAAGCACCATAGTATACTGCAAGCCTTTCTGGCACGTGAAATAACAGACAGGTTAACAAAGGTAAAGAACGTCCCAAAGAGCAAAAGTTCTTATCCGTGCCATTCACGTTCAGTTCTGTGGGGTCGTGTTATCTGTATTCAGGCTGGGAGCGCGTGTTGCGGTAAATCTTGGAGGTGCTGTGCCCATATAAACGTCCCCAGCATCTATGAAGCAGCTTTGAGGGACCACAAAATAAATCACAACTCGAATCTGCTGCAGATAATTAGCAGCTCCCCTTCCACAGCTCACATACAAGAGGCTTCAAAATTAAATAATGGCGGTCATCGTGATGCTGAAACCTTGTGTCCTCGGGCTCCTGAAGACTGTTGTAGAGAATTCAATTCATCACTCATAATGTGAAAACTTGGATTAAATCAGCAGAACCCTATAAATGTCCACCCACTTTATGAGTACAACGCTGTCGCTGGTAACGAGGGTCTTTATGTGTGCGGAGCTGTTATTTGAGGCCATATTATGTTATTGTGAGAGACACCCGCACAGCCTTGGATGCAACTTCACAGCGTCGGCAGTCAAACTTCACCCACCATCCATCTTCCCGTCCTCAGTCGGGATCAGAGGCAGCAGCTGAATGTAATCTTCCAAAATGAAACATCTTGTGATCTGATAATGCCTGAAATGCTAAAAAGAAGCAGAACTTTTGCAGTGCTGTCTCCGCTCCAATCTTATTTGTCTGTGGGGAAATATGTACTCCGATATCACCCCTGATACCGTGGATCCAGGAAAAGGCAGTTTGAATGAAAAACAGAGGGCAGCATGTTTTTTGTTTTTAAAGACTCCTTCTCCGAGTCTTTTTCTCAGTCATCCAAGGTGCACGAAAACTTCTGTGATGCCTCCAAGCATGCGTGTAAATCAACAAAACAGGGAAAACATGACCCCCCCCCACCCAGAAAAACCCAGAATTGTCCCCACAATATCATCATAAACCTTTCCATATTATAAAAAGATAGATACAGTGGTGTGATACAAGTGTTTGCCCCCTTCCTGATTGCTCATTTTTTGTATGTTTGTCACGCTTAAATGTTTCAAATCATCAAACAAATTTAAATATTAGACAAAGATAACACAAGTAAACACAAAATGCAGTTTTTAAATGAAGGTGTTTATTATTTAGGGTAAAAAAAAAAAAAAAAAAAAAACTACATGGCCCTGTGTGAAAAAGTGATTGCCCCCTAAACCTAATAACTGGTTGGGCCAACCTTAGCAACAACAACTGCAATCAAGCATTTGCGATAACTGGCAATGAGTCTTTTACAGCACTGTGGAGGAATTTTGGCCCACTCATCTTTGCAAAATTGTTGTAATTTAGCCACATTTGAGGATTTTTCGAGCAAGAACCACCTTTTTAAGGCCATGCCACAGCATCTTAATCAGATTCAGGTCAGGATTTTTACTAGGCCACTCCAAAGTCTTCATTTTGTTTTTCTTAAGCAAATAAGAGGTGGACTTGCTGGTGTGTTTTGGATCATTGTCCTGCTGCAACTTTTGTCTTGTCAGTCCCCCACATTAAAACATAAGCTGTGGTTTATCACACCTTTGGAAAGCTGAGATGAATTTCTCTAGCCACACCAAGCCTTGATTACTGCCACACCTGTTCTCAATTAAGAAATCACTTAAATAGGACCTGCCTGACAAAGTGAAGTAGACCAAAAGATCCTCAAAAGAATGACATCATGCTGGGATCCAAAGAAATCCAGGAACAAATGAAAAACAAAGTAATTGAGATCTATCAGTCTGGAAAAGGCTATAAAGCCGTTTCTAAAGCTTTGGGACCCCAGCAAACCACAGTGAGAGCCATTATCCACAAATGGCGAAAAGATGGAACAGTGGTCAGCTTTCCCAGGAGTGGCCGGCCTACCAAAATTACCCCAAGAGCGCAGCGATGGCTCATCCAAGAAATCACAAAAGACCCCACAAAAACATCCAAATAACTGCAGGCCTCAGTTGCCTCAGTTAAGGTCAGTATTCATGACTCCACCATAAGAAAGAGACAAATCAAAATGGCCTGCATGGCAGAGTTCCAAGATGAAAACCACTGCTGAGCAAAAAGAATATAAAGGCTCGTTTCAGTTTTGCCAGAAAACATCTTGATGATCCCCAAGACTTTTGGGAAAATACTCTGTGGACTGATGACAAAAGTTGAAATTTTTGGAAGTTGTGTTTCCCATTACATCTGGCGTCAAAGTAACACAGCATTTCAGAAAAGGAACATCATACCAACAGTAAAATATGGTGGTGGTAGTGTGATGGTCTGGGTCTGTTTTGCTGCTTCAGGACCTGGAAGACTGGCTGTGGTAAATGGAACCATGAATTCTGCTGTCTACCAACAAATCCTGAAGGAGGATGTCCAGCCATCTGTTCGTGACCTCAAGCTGAAGCGCACTTGGGTTTTGCAGAACCCAATGTCTGCCTCTGTAGTACTCTCTGGGCCCCTCCCCAATCTGACCAGTGATGACATGTTTAGCCGCATGTCATCCTTCAACCGCTGTCTGTCTGTGTGGTGTCCTGCAAATGATGTGGGCTACATACACAACTGGAACTCATTTTGGGGAAAACCTGGTCTTATTAAATGAGATGGCATCAGTCCCACTTTGGATGGTGCATCTCTTTTATCTAACAATCTGGCATCATTTTTATCCAAATTTCCAAACCCTTGACAACTCAGACTTGGGACCAGGAAGAAGAGTCGCCGTCTTACATGCCTCTCTGCAGCTCCTCTTCATCCGTCACTCCTGAACTTAGCCCCTGTCTCCCCCATCAGAGAATCACTGTCTGCTCCATCCAAAGTAAATAAAAATATAATATACAGTGGAGTAAAAGAGTATTTAGTCAGCCACCAATTGGGCACATTCTCCCACTTAAAAGATGAGAGAGGTCTCCAATTTTCATCATAGGTATACCTCACCTATGAGAGACAAAATGAGAAAAAAAAATCCAGAAAATCACATTGTCTGATTTTTAAAGAATTTATTTGCAAATTATGGTGAAAATTAAGTATTTGGTCAATAACAAAAGTTCATCTCAATACTTTGTTATATACCCTTTGTTGGCAATGACAGAGGTCAAACGTTTTCTGTAAGTCTTCACAAGGTTTTCACACACTGTTGCTGGTATTTTGGCCTATTCCTCCAAGCAGATCTCCTCTAGAGCAGTGATGTTTTGGGGATGTCGCTGGGCAACACAGACTTTCAACTCCCTCCAAAGATTTTCTATGGGGTTGAGATCTGGAGACTGGCTAGGCCACTCCAGGACCTTGAAATGCTTATTATGAAGCCACTTCTTCGTTGCCTGGGCGGTATGTTTGGGATCATTGTCATGCTGAAAGACCCAGCCACGTTTCATCTTCAATGCCCTTGCTGATGGAAGGAGGTTTTCACTCAAAATCTCATGATACATGGCCCCATTCATTCTTTCCTTTACACGGATCAGTCGTCCTGGTCTCTTTGCAGAAAAACAGCCCCAAAGCACGATGTTTCCGCCCCCATGCTTCACAGTAGGTATGGTGTTCTTTCTCCTCCAAACACAACAAGTTGAGTTTTTACCAAAAAGTTCTATTTTGGTTTCATCTGACCATATGACATTCTCCCAGTCCTCTTCTGGATCATCCAAATGCTCTCTAGCAAACTTCAGACGGGCCTGGACATGTACTGGCTTAAGCAGGGGGACACGTCTGGCACTGCAGGATTTGAGTCCCTGGCGGCGTAGTGTGTTTCTGATGTAGCCTTTGTTACTTTGGTCCCAGCTCTCTGCAGGTCATTCACTAGGTCCCCCTGTGTGGTTCTGGGATTTTTGCTCACCGTTCTCGTGATCATTTTGACCCCACAGGGTGAGATCTTGCATGGAGCACCAGATCGAGGGAGATTATCAGTGGTCTTGTATGTCTTCCATTTTCTAATAATTGCTCCCACAGTTGATTTTTTCACACCAAGCTGTTTACCTATTGCAGATTCAGTCTTTCCAGCCTGGTGCTGGTCTACAATTTTGTTTCTGGTGTCCTTTGACAGCTCTTTGGTCTTGGCCATAGTGGAGTTTGGAGTCTGACTGTTTGAGGTTATGGACAGGTGTCTTTTATACTGATAACGAGTTCAAACAGGTGCCATTAATACAGGTAACGAGTGGAGGACAGAGGAGCCTCTTAAAGAAGAAGTTACAGGTCTGTGAGAGCCAGAAATCTTGTTTGTTTGTAGGTGACCAAATACTTATTTTCCACCATAATTTGCAAATAAATTCTTTAAAAATCAGACAATGTGATTTTCTGGATTTTTTTTTTCTCATTTTGTCTCTCATAGTTGAGGTATACCTATGATGAAAATTGGAGACCTCGCTCATCTTTTAAGTGGGAGAACTTGCACAATTGGTGGCTGACTAAATACTTTTTTGCCCCACTGTATAAGAATCTCAAAGTGATTAAACAAAAAGTTGGTAAAACTCAAATTAAACATGAAGCCTCAACAGTTAATGACTTGGCCTCTGTTCCTCCTCATAATTTAAAAATTAAATGCGCTTTGTTAAATATTAGGTCTCTCACTCCCAAATCTCTGCTTGTCCATGATCTGTTAATTGATCATCAGATTGATTTACTATCCCTTACAGAGACTTGGTTAGGGCAAGAGGATTATGTTATTATTAATTCAATATTAGACTTGATGGGGTTTTCTCAGTAAGTAGGAAATTCTACCCATTATCTCCACCACATGTTGGACCTTGTTCTGACATATGGTATAGAAATAGAAAATCTGGTAGCGTCTCCTCATAACCCTGTACTGTCAGACTATTTTCTGTAAACCTTTGATTTTACTATTTCTATTTGGCTCCTGAAGAAAAATATTACTACAGTAGATGCCTCTCAGATGATGCTGTTACCAAATTTAAGCAAATTGTTTCCTCTATGCTATGTGTCAACACAATGAAGATTAGCTATGGAGAGCTTGCTCCTTCTGTAATTGATAGCATGGTAGATAGTGTTACAGTTTCTCTGCATCAGACTCTTGACATGGTGGCCCCTTTAAAAAAGAAAAAGTCTAATCAGAGATTTCTAACTCCTTGGTTCAACACAGAAACTTGGAGCTTAAAACAGAAGACTAGTCAATTGAAAGAATATGGTGCTCCACTAAATTAGATGAAATCTATTTAGCTTGGAGAAATCATCTTCTAATTTAAAAAAAAAAAAAATCTCTTAGGAAGGCAAGAACAAGTTATTATTCCGCATTAATAGAAGAGAACCAGAATAATCCCAGGTTTCTTTTCAGCACTGTAGCCAGGCTGACAAAGAGTCAGGACTCTGTCAATCCTAGCATTCCCTTAGAGCTTTCTAGTCAGGACTTTATAAACTTTTTCCAATAATAAAATTTCATCTATCAGAGATAAAATCAGTCAGAGTCTTCCCACTGTTAACTTAAATACAGTAACTACTACAACTCCTTCAACTGATATCTGTTTGGATGAGTTTACTCCAATTGACCTTTCAGAGTTAGATAAAATAATTTCCTCATCCAAGCGTTCAACTTATCTTTTAGACCCTATTCCTACCAGGTTATTTAAAGAAGTTTTCACATTTATTGGTAGCTTTATTCTTCAAATAATAAATTCTTCATTAACATTAGCCCATGTACCGCAGGCTTTTAAAATGGCTGTAATTAAACCCTTACTCAAAAAGCCAACGCTGGATCCAGGAGTTTTAGCTAACTATAGACCAATCTCTAATCTCCTTTTCATTTCAAAAATCTTAGAGTTGTTGCTATGCAATTATTTGACCACTTGCAGGGAAATGGTTTATTTGAAGAGTTTCAGTCTGGGTTTAGAATCCATCATAGTACTGAAACAGCTTTAGTGAAGGTCACTAATGACCTCCTTATCGCATCTGATAATGGACTGGTTTCTGTACTTGTCCTTTCAGACCTTAGTGCAGCTTTTGACACTATCGATCATAATATTTTATTTGATAGATTAGAACACCATGTACAACTTAATGGAATTTCGTTGCAGTGGTTTAGATCTTATTTATCTGATAGGTTCCAGTTTGTTCATGTCAATAAAGAGTTTTCTTCCAACTCAAAGCTCAGTCACGGAGCTCCACAGGGATCTGTGCTAGGCCCTATTCTTTTTATTTTCTATATGCTTCCATTAGGCAATATTATTAGAAAGCACTGTATATATTTTCATTGTTTTGCAGATGACACACAGTTATACCTGTCAATGAAGCCAGATGATAGTAATCAATTAGCCAAGTTAGAGGTCTGTCTTAAGGAAAACAAAGCTTGGATGACTTGTAATTTCCTGCGATTAAATTCAGATAAGACTGAAGTCATTCTTGTTGGTCCAAAAAACCTTAGAAATACCTTTCCAAATCAAACTCTGAGTTTGGATGTGGTTGCTCTTTCTCTTAATAGTTCTGTGAGGAACCTTGGAGTTATTTTTGAACAAGATCTGTTTTTTAATTCACATATTAAACTGGTTTCTAGGACTGCCTCCAATCATTTGCGTAATATTGCCAAGATTAGGAGCATCTTATCTCAGATTGATGCTGAGAACAAATCCACACCTTTGTTAGCTATGGATTAGATTATTGTAAGTCTTTATTGCCAGGCTGTCCTAAAACATATTTAAAAAGTCTTCAGTTGATCCAAAATGCTACAGCAAGAGTTTTAACATGTACTACAAAGTGAGATCATATCTCTCCGCTTCTAGCCTCCCTTTATTGTTTTCCCATTGAGTTTAGAATTAAGTTTAAAATCCTTCTTCTCACTATCAAAGCTCTAAATAATCAGGCCCCTTTTTATTTAAAAGCTCTGATACTACCCTATTATCCTAACAGAGCACTATGCTCCCAAAATGCAGGATTACTTGGTAATACCTAGAATCTCCAAAAGTACAATGGGAGGCAAAGCCGTCAGTTATCAAGCTCCTCTCCTGTGGAACCAGCTGCCAATCTGGATTCGGGAGTCAGACTCGATTTCTGTTTTTAAGAATAGGATTAAAACCTTCCTTTTTGATATAGCCTATAATTAGGGTGGGATCAATTGCCCCTGAACCCTCCCTTAGTTATGCTGCTAATAGGTTTAGAGGTTGGGGACCTCCAACAATGCACTGGGCCTCACTCCTTTCTTCATTGTCAATGAAATACTTTTGCTGGTCATTGACATCTGTTTGTTCTCTCCCATAGAGAGTGGCTAAACTGTGGCTAAACTGTCATCTCTGCTGGAGTCCGAGTTCCACCCTATGCAGGACATACTGGATGCACTGAGGAGCTCATTTAGCAGCAGACTACATCATCCCAGGTGCACAACCGAGAGGTTTCGTAGGTCCTTCCTACCAACGGCTGTCAGACTGTACAACCTAAGCAGGGCTGCTCGCAGAGATAGCAAAAAGACGTAACAAACTAATAGGTTTTTTTTTGAATGCAAAAGATGCAATAGACTTACACAATGGTCCTCTCCGGCATACAACTAGGAACATACCGGTCGCTATGGAGGGTGAGAATATGTATGGGCACATAATCATACCATGTAGGATAACTAAATAGACGGTTATGCTGTTTCATCCCACCTAGCAACAATGCTCTGCACTGTGTGTGTTTATATATTTACATATTTATTCCATCTAGCTACAATGCTCTGCACTGGGTGTGTTTATATTTATATATCTATATATTTATTCCATCTAGCTACAATGCTCCGCACTGTGTTTTTATATATCTACATATTATTCCATCTAGCTACATTGCTCCGCACTGTGTGTGTTTATATACTTGCATATTTATTCCACCTAGCTGCAATGCTCCGTACTGTGGGTGTTTATATATTTACATATTTATTCCATCTAGCTACAATGCTCCGCACTGTGTGTTCATATATTCATATATTTATTCCATCCAGCTACAATGCTCTGCACTGTGTGTCTGTGTGTGTGTGTATATATATATTTTATAGTAATATGTACATATGTATATTAGCTGCTCTTGCTTGCTTGTTTTTTTTTTTTGTTTTTTTTTTCTTGCCTTCTGATTGTTGCTCTGAGTGTTGCTATCCCTGTGCTGTTGCAATCCTGGAATTTCCCCGTTGTGGGACTAATAAAGGCTTATCTTATCTTATCTTATAGCTTGAGACCCCATTGTGCTGTTTGCTCTCTACATGTCTTTTCATTTCTTCTTCTTCTCTATCCCCCCCCCCCCAGGCAGTTGCAGCAGATGACTGCCCCTCCCTGAGCCTCGTTCTGCTGGAGGCTTCTTCCTACTAAAAGGGAGTTTTTCCTCCCCACCGTCGCCAAGTGCTTGCTCACCGGGGATCGCCTGATTGTTGGGGTCTTTCTGCAATTGTGGGGGTTTCCCCTACAGTTGAAAGTGCTATGAGATGACTGTTGTTGTGAAATGGCGCTATATAAATGAAGTTGAAATTGCAGCAGAACAATGATCAAAAACACACCAGCAAGTCCACCTCTGAATGGCTTAAGAAAAACAAAATGAAGGCTTTGGAGTGGCCTAGTCAAAGTCCTGACTTGAATCCGACTGAGATGCTGTGGCATGACCTTAAAAAGGCGGTTCATACTCGAAAACTCTCCAATGTTGCTGAATTACAACATTTCTGCAAAGATTAGTGGGCCAAAATTCCTCCACAGCGCTGTAAAAGACTCATTGCCAGTTATGGCAAACACTTGATTGCAGATGTTGCTGCTAAGGGTGGCCCAACCAGTTATTAGGTTTAGGGGGCAATCACTTTTTCACACAGGGCCATGTAGGTTTGGATCCTTTTCCCCCTCAACAAGAAACACTTGTTGAGGGGGAACGCCGCTCGCCAGCCTCCATCATCTGCATCATCTGGGTTTGTCATTCTTCAGAGCTACATGCTCCACCTGGTTGACCAGAGCTGCACGCTCTATCTGGTTCATCAGAGCTGCACGCTCCACCTGGTTCGTCAGAGCTGCATGTTCCACCTGGTTCATCAGAGCTGCACGCTCTACCTGGTTCATCAGAGATGCACGCTTCACCTGATTCGTCAGAGCTGCACACTCAACCTGGTTCATCAGAGCTGCACGCTCCACCTGGTTCGTCAGAGCTGCATGCATCACCTGGTTTGTAAGAGCTGCACGCTCCATCTGGTTCATCACAGTTGGTCGTCAGAGCAGTCCCCTCCACCCTGATTGTCTGCTCCTCCCTGGTCGTCAGAGCAGTCAGCTCCTGCCATGCCATGTTCATCCATCTGGTGGCCCACTTTTCTTGTAAATTTGCAACATTTTTCTGAGACATTTGCATCTTTTTTTAAATTTGCAACTTTCTTCTCATAAAGTTTGAACTTTTCTTATAAATTTGCATCGTTTTCCTTATAAATTTGCAGCTTTTTGTACATTTACAACTTTTTTTCTCACAAATTTTCAATTAATGAGAAAACTTTATGAGGACACCTGGGATTCTGTCCTCCACAGGACACCAGACAGCAGGGGTAGTAGTCGTCCTCTGCTGTCTGGTAAACCTGGATAAAACAGCTGATGAAACAGTTGATTGTCACAACAATGTGATGTGACCCTTCTGACGAAGGCTACAAGAAGTGGCTGAAACATGTTAAGGTAAAAACAACCTTTTTCACTGTCTGATAGAAAAGAAAATATTGACTGTTTGGTAAGGGTTCTGTTCATTGTACCCCCCCCCCAACAGTGAAACAAAACATCCCCCCATTCTTCCAAGTCTGCATAAAAGAAGCCAAACCTTTCATCTGGCTCATATTAAGGAGGGCTCCTTCGGGTGGAAAATCTGCCAGCACTGATATGATTATTCATGCTATTGCGTGACTACCACCTGCCACCTTCAAACTATCATCTGCCAAACATACTTTCTCTCTGCCTTACAAGACCTTTAATTCACTATTTATTAAAGTTGCTCATTAGCGGCTCACTCGCTCTGACCTTTACGGTGCAGTAGCGTTGTTCTGCTTTCTTTCTTCCTATTGAGACTTCGCTACACCGTCCAAGCTAATTAGCATCTCTCAGGCCATGAATGGTGCCTGTGCCGGCGTGATGCTAATGTATATGCATATTCTCTGCTCTGTTCGCCGCACACATCTTTATACCAGTGAGTGTCTGTGTGTGTGTGTGTGTGTGTGTGTGTGTGTGTGTGTGTGTGTGTGTGTGTGTGTGTGTGTGTAGGAAGGCAATCTGACTTCAGTATGCTGGGAGTGGACTGAGCAGTGGAAGGTTAATCCAGTGACCGTCCGCACAGTTCACTTGAGGCCGGAGGCGCCCGGCAGTATGCAGGGACACGCAGATGAGGTGTCAAGAACCGAAAGACAATAGATACTGCTCTGCCCTTTTTTTTTTTTTTGTAGTAGAAGACTATAAAGGTTCAGGCTGAAGAGGCGAGGCAGCTAAATGAGGTGCCAAGAGGGTATGCAGACGGGGGGCCCACGGGCACATCTTCAGCTGCTCTGGGCATGAAGTCAGACTGAAGGATCTTGGACTGTTCAGTCATTGAGAAATCAAAGCAGTGATAGAAATCAGAGGACAGGGATATCCTCTGATTTCCTGGAGCATCGATCAACTGGAAAACCTTCATGGTAATTCGTGATGACAGACCGAGTTGCCACACCGAAACAACCAATTCCACTTTTCCTTCCTCTGACCCTCCTTCACTCTTTCTCTCTGTCTCGCTATGTTTTTATGAGGCCATTGAGGAATTACTCATCCATAACCGATGCAGGCTCTAATGATGTCTGTGAGCTATTCCTCTGCTGTTTGTTCCAACTCTCTCTCTCACACACACACACACAGTCTGTCTTCCTGCGATGTTTTAGTTTGTAGAAACCAAAGTTTTGTCAAAGTTTTAATAAACTGCCTCCTTGTGGATGCCAGTGTTGCATATCTTCAGATGGCGCCTAATCTTGGTGTAACACTCGAGTTAAGAAGATGGTGGACCCAGTTGCTGTAACTACAGCTAAAGAGAAGTAACAGAAACTTGTTTTTCTCTTTCTGTTAAATGATTAAAGAAACTAATCCCATTTCAGAAAATGCAGACTTGTCACCATAGAAGTGACTACTACTCGAGAGTCTGTTTTGAATTTAAAAGTTTGACTCAATTCAAAAGGGGAAGTAAAACTCCATTTTATTAAAGCGGAGAAAACTTTGAATGCCAGCTACACCAAGTTCAGAAACAAGCTGGCTTTGTGGCGAAAGTGGAAAATTAAAACTGTTCTGAATGGATCCTAATGAATCAGTGAGTTCATTATAGTGTATGTAAATTAGTGACGTGCAGTCAGGGGGGGAAGGTGAGGCACAGAATCACAATTAGAGGCTTCCCAGTACTGTTGCCTAAAAGAGGGGGGTGTTCTTGAGCAGCGCAAGCAAAGAATATTTAAAACTAAAAGAAGACAATTACAATTTTTTAACAAATTCACAACAGTTTTTGTCCAGAAGGACAGGCAAATTTACTTCATTTACAAGTAAAGGAAA